>JAOPSE010000375.1:0-702721 GCA_029449295.1 Zea luxurians
CTGGAGCTTGCGAAGATAAGAAAGAGGAAGGATCTAAGTGCAAACGTCAGTGAGACAAGGAAATAGTGCCCAGGGTTCTTTGCTGTGTGTTCAAAAAGCCAAGGTCTTCTGTGTAAAGTCACCAACACGGGCGCGCGCGGGCGCATTTCATCTGGGTGTGGGCCGAATCGGGCTAGATAGGGCCTGTTACTATTCATTCTTTTTGTTTTCTTTTTCTGCCAGGCTTAGGGAATTTATAGAAAATTCTAAAAAATGATAAAAACATGAGACCAATTTTATTAGACTCCTAAATACCTCAAGTATTTAATAAAAATAGTTCCAAGATTTTTAGTCCAAACTAGGAATTATGTAGTATTTAAGAAGGCCTAAACCTAGTCTTGTGGAATTTTATAAATTACTAGATAGCTCCAAAAATCATAAAACTTTTTGGGTGAACTTATTTTGACAATTAGAGCCCATGGGTGAAGTTTGACATGTTTTGAACATTTTTGATCCCTAAATCCAAAACCCTAGCCTCTTACAATAAAACTGCCTAACCCTACTAGGGTATTAGCCCAAAAAACCCTAGTTACCCAGGTGTACCGTGAAAGAAAGTTGTATTCAAGATACAACTTGAAGTATCTCTATTATAATTGCATATTCATAGCATCACATGAGCATTCATGTTCATATATGGTTATGTATAGAAAACGAAGAAGAAGTCAGTGTTGAAGAAGAAGAGACTGCACCACCAACTGAAGCTCCACCTGTGGGGAACTGTTTTTATTTTGATACCTGTGGGACAGCTCCTGACTCCCTACAACACAAGGCAAGCCCCGATGCATATGACACCTCCTTGCTGTTTCAAAAATCCTTATCACCTTATATGATGCATTAGGTGATAGGAGTTGTGTGCTAAACAATTGATGCATTTCCTCCCTTAGAAATTTATTTATCCTTCCTTGATTACCTGTTTTATTAAAAGGTTTTGTGATGCTTAGTCTGGCTTTAGAAAACAAAAATGTTTTGTTTTTAACAAAAGATGATGCTTCAGATGGAATGGGATGTTTTTAAAAAATAAAACTTGATGGTGGATCCATCATGGCCATGATGGGTTCAACATCGGACAAGAGTACCTCTGCCAGGTACCAAACTTTGGGATTTTAAATGATAAAGCTGAGACCCGGCGGGTGACTTGCATAAGAAGAGAGTCTCGGTGTAGTGTCTCCGCCTGAGTCGATTAAGGACCATACAGATGTAGGCATGATGATCGAGGACCTTTTAACTAGTCACATGCCTCATCATGGGTAAGCTTTGCCTCGGGTAGACTAATACCAGAAAGGCCAACACGCAATGGGAGTGGAGAGATGGCGAGAGTAGTGTGTACCCTCCGTGGCAAGAGGCTAGATGGTGGTGTATCTATGCTCTCGGTTGGCGTGAACCCGGTCTGGTCTTAAGAAACTCGGTGACGAGTTTACATATGCAAGGGTTAAGTGCTACATATGTCGTGTGATTGGAGATCCCCAGCTGGGTATTAATCAATTCAGATCGTTGTTACTTCTCGAACATGAAGACTTGGTCACTGACTTACACGTAGCATTCCAGTGAACTCAAGGGTTGATAAAAGACAGCTAGTGTAGGCCAAGTGCTTGAACTAGGATAGAAAAAACTTTAGCTGCAGGTAATGACTTAACTTGAAAATAAAACTGAATTTTTAAGGATCCACTGTTAGTAAGCATTTATGCAAACAGAGTCTTTGATTCTTGAATAGCCTTACCTTGACTCCCTCAAGCCAGCATATCCTTGCGATTCTTTTCTTTTGTCGGGTAAGACTTGCGAAAGTACACTCCATACTCAGGGTTTTTGAACCCATGTTGTTGTAGGTGAGGAAACAACAGACTTTTGTTGTTTCTGTTCAAAGGTGGTACCCATGGAAGAGCCCCAGCAGTGAAGTCATGGGAGGATGTTGGCCTCCCATTTTAAAAATAATAACTTTTGTGCCGGAGGGTGTTTTGCCTCCCTGGTCCGTAATAATACTCTATGCACTCGTAATACCCCGGTATTGTAACAATAATACTCTCTCTCTATTGGATGAATGTAAATTAAATTATTGTAATTTGCTTCCCCTTATTCTTTCCTCTGATGTGATGTAATATCTGTGTGACGGGTGAAGCGCTCTTGGGCGAAATGACGAAGATACAATTACTGAACTTGTCGAGTGATTAAGTGCATCTACAGGGTTGTCCAAGGTCCTTGGGACAAGGACAACCTGTAGGTGGGCCTAATACCTTGGAAGGTTCTGTCACAGTATTAGCTCATCTGGGGCTATAAAGCTGGGCACCGACTTCCTCCTTCATCATTTCTGCTTTCTGAATTGCACACCAATGCCGCCATTGGAAAGGAGAGAGTGGGAGAGACCCCCCACCGCCGCCACTGTTTGTAACACCCCAGGTGTTACCTGAGGCCCTAACTCCCTACATACACTTGTGAATTGTTATCACATGTGTTTAAGTAAAGGAGAATGAGCACCAAAACCTGGAGAAACATGGGTTAACTAAGAAATGTTCATGACAAAAGCAATCCCCAAGAAAATTGGTCATTATCACTTTGAGCAAGAGAAGATTAAACCTAGACCCTTCTTGAGCCCTTAGCTCCCAAAACCTTGGATTAAGGAAAAGGTGAAGCAAATGCACAAGTCATGAGTTAACCCTTAACTAAAGTTTGTACACATTAAAATCTATAAAATGCAGAGGGGAAACATGACAAAAAGGCCCTTAAAGACCCAAATCCATTCTTTAAGTAGAGGAGCACACTAGAGCTCTTCATTTTCTCTAAGTCAAAAATGAACCCTAATCTAAAGATCAGAAGTGTTCACCTAGTTAATGGTGCCAAAACCACTTGGTCTGAATATAAAAAAGGAGCCAAACTACCTAATGAACCCACTAAAAAAATTTGAACCCAAGCCAAAACCGTTTGACACGATTTGACATCCCTTTTGTCTCGGGGTGAATAGTGAGACATACCTGATTTGGCGTCCGCATATCTTCTGACCTAGGGCGTATCCTCCATCGGAAACTCACATACAAGAGATAGCCATAGGTGCCAAGAGGAGGTCTGCATAGGATTTTTGCCAGATTCGCACGCTTGCGATCTCTTCCAGACGTTTGAACAAGGGCAGAAACAAACCTCCACGTGTTCGACGCGCCCTGGCATCGCCAGAGCACGCCCCGGCGCCCGACCCCACGCGCACCATGCCGCGCCGAGCCAACCCGTGCCCCCGCCTACAACCCACGCCTATAAAGCCAACCAAGGCCTCGGCCGTACTCCCCTGCTCACATCCCGACCCCGCTGGAGCGCAAGATCACCGGCGTTTGCCCTGCGCACGGTGTGCCAGCGGCCGCCCGAGAACCCACCACCATAGACCGGCCGACCGAGCCATTCCCCGCCCCGTCCAACCTTCGAGAGAGACTCTACATGCCTCGGTGAAGCTCCCAGAGCAAGGAATCGAGCTCTGCCTCACCGGAGACACCGGATCAAGGTCACCGGACTTCACCCGACCGCCGGCGAGCGTAGACCAAGCTCCACGGTGAGCCTTTCTTCAATTCCTTGCACGGATAGACTCCTTAGCACCCCGTGAAGCTTTCCACGCCCTTGGATTGAACTATATCGCCGTGGATAGGCCAGAGCACACGCCGCCGACGAGCTCGCCTGCCTGCGCACGTGGACCGGCCGATTTTGGCCATCACCGTCGTCGAGCCATACCTCGTCGTGACCGCAAGGACTTCCCGAAGCCAACACCGCCCTTCGTCGGACCTCCCTCCGCCGCCGGTAAGCCGCGCCGCCCTATTTACTTCCACGGGTACTGTTCAAAGGGGGGAGGGACCTCGGGGAAGAAGGAAAGAAAGTCAGGGCGGTTTTTGAATGGTCAGAGACTCAGAGGAATAGTTGCACAGGGGCATAAGTTTAAGAGTTGCTTTAGGAAAAACCCAGGGTCCTTGGTGCAAACTGGTTTTCCAGAAAACCTTTTAATCATTTCTCATTAAAATACAAACAAATCTTGTAAAATTCATAACTTCAGTTTTATTCAACCAAATTGAGTCAAACCAATTTTGCTAGGTTTTGAATATTGTGAACTACTTAGGAAAAATACAAGACCCCTAAGTGTTGCAGAAGATTTTAAAGTTTTGAATTAAATAGTATTTTGGCCAAAAGCTAAATAAAAGAGGGAAAAATCGCTACACTGTTATTTCATGAAAACAATGAGAACTTAGAAAAACCTTAGAAAAATAATCCTAAGGAGAACCCACCCCAAGACTTGGGATAACTAATAATATGTTATTATTGGATCTAAGAAAAATGTAAGATCTTTTGTTTGATATTTTTCAAATAACAAGTTAGTTATAAGTACCTTTTTGGCTTTAAACTTTGGAAAAATCATAACTAAATGCCCAGTAGGTCTTTTTCTGAAATTTTTGGCACAAAAGCCTATTATCACCTTGGAGCATAGCAAAAATAAAGTTTAGTCCAGAAACCTCACCCAAATTAGAGCTATAGTGTAAAGTGCCCTTCTACCCTTACTTTGTTAATTTTGCACAAGGAGCATCTGAATTAATTTCCACCTCAATTTTTAGGAGAACCCACAAATGTCAATGTTTGCTCCCTGTAATTTTTATAACATTTTTGGAAAATGTTAACTAACCAAGATAGTTCAAAAAATGCTTAATGAGAAGCACAATAGAAAGAAAAAGGGAATTTTGGGAGAAATAGATAATGTACAACCAAAACCTTCAAAGGAACTCATGGAACATAAAAATATAATTAAAGAGTGTAATTTTTATTCAAAATCTCAAAGGTGAAAGTACAAAACCCTTATGTATACCCAAAAGGAGACCCTAAGAGTACCACTAAATTTAAGTACTATTTTACTATGCATAGCCTTTACAAATTTCCAAGTCATTAATATGCATATACCTTATTCATTGCATTCGATAGACTATAATCTCGCTGACGGAGAGTACATCCTCATTTCAGAGCAAGGAGTTGCTCAGGAGGTAGCCCAGGAGCCAGCACCAGAGCCTGCCATCGAGGATGTGTGGGGGGATGGAGTGCCTGTTCTACTGAGCCCTGTTCTACTGACGGGGAATTGATGGGGATGGTTGACGTGTGTGGGGATGGAGTGCCTCGCCACGTCGTGTGTTTAGGTTTACCTTGAAAGGATAAAAACTCGATTCGAATCGTCTGCTTCTCGCAACTAATGAGACTGCTTGATCCATTGTACTGCATTGAGTAATAAGTGGAAATGTGTTGTGATGGCAAAAGATGTTGATTGCTAAATGCTTGATACCCTGTATGATTAGATAGGTACACATCTAGTCTTAAGAGAGTCACACTAAAACTTGAAAAGCTAAAACTTGATTTTAGATTCAGCTAGTGCTTTTGGCAAACCAAACCCCTCAGCCAAACAGCTGCATGTCTAGAGGTAGAGGAGTAGACTCCTCACACCGGGTAAGTCTAGCTGAGTATTAGTATACTCAGCCTTGCTTGTGGCATAATTTTATAGTTTCTATGGAGGACATGGTTGCTGGAGTGACTTGGCCATCCATCTTGCCACCGGGTTGGACAGTCGAGTGGGACCCTATCTCGGCAGAGGAGGAGCATGAGGAGTGATGGGCCAGGCTTCCCCATCTCTCCATTTATTTATTTTTCGTTAGTTTTATTCCGCTGCATTCCAAACAATGATCACTGCTTTTGCTAAACTCCGATGATGTTGTAATAAATTTAATACTCCTTAATGTATGGTTTTATGTTTTATTGTATTTGCTCTGTGCCTCACCATCGAGTGAGTACGTGGCACTTGATCCTGTTAGTGGCCTCGTCGGACTAGATCCGAGGGACTGACGTTTTATTCCTATTTAAGTGTGGTCTTGCCTTTAAGGTGGGACTTAGGCACTTAAGTTGGAATAATTCGGGCGGTTCCGCCACAGCTGGTATCGGAGCTTGTACCACCATAGAGGAATCAATAAACCGTAATTACCATCCTTTTTGAAAAGTAAAACATGTTAGAAACCCATGTTGGATAGAGCGGTAAGGCGATAAGGATGAACATAGAGCGTGAAGCCTTAGGATAATGGGAGGGTAGCTAGGTGGCTAATTGAGTGAGCCCTACCGGCTACTGTAGGGGATGGGGATTTTCCCTATTCCTTCTAAGTTGATGTGATGTCGTTTAGGACGAGCATGCATGCATCCTTTATTTAAACTACTTGGTAATTGGGTAAGAACTTTAAATACATGATAATGAAAGATTAAGTACACTCAGTGACCTTATCGTAACCTTCGATAGGCCAAGCTTTGATCCCCTTTTATTTTATAATTCTTTTTCTTTTCCGCTTACGCTTACCCGTGCACAGATGACTTCTCATGGATCCTCAGAAGGAGGGAACACACATTCCCACACAGACGAACTTGCACGAGAGGGCTTTCCCCGCATCTTGTGGGAAGTGCTGCAGGGAGCCGGTTATACGACGCCTCCTTAGTACACGGTGCAGTTGTTCGAGAAGCACCGGGTACCCCGCTGTAGGGTGAGGATGACCTTGGAGCCTCATCCATTGCAGCCAGGTTGGCGTTTGTTAGACTCCGAGTCTTTTGGATACCGGGCTGAAGACACTATCGAGGCCATTGCTCTCCACGGGCTGACGACCTTTTGTGGCTTTCATCCCTTGGAGCTATACACTCACCCCATTGGCTTGTTCCCCACCGAAAAGGAGGATGACCCAATGTGGAAGGATCAAGTGGAGCATGCCAAGGATGTGTGGGCTCTTTATCCAGGGCAGACTGCTCACTTGACGGTGTGATGTATGAATGTCCTGTACCGCCTGCAAGCGGTGCAAGGAGAGGCAATGTCCTAGCTAATGGCCTTGGTGGAGGCTACCATGATCACCCTAGATAACAGAGAGGAACTTGTGGTAGACCTGTCCACTGAGATGGTGGAAAAGGACCTGCAGGTGGAGCAGATGGCCACCCAGATTCAAAAGCTTGAGGAGCTAGTAGGAGCCAGGGAGAACACCATCGAGGTTCTCGAGGATCAGCTCATGAACACTCAGCAGCAACTTGAGGAAGCTAACCAGCACTTGGATATGCACCATCAGGAGATTCAGGATATGGAGGCCAACGAGGATGTTGACATCGAGGGAGGAGAGGAGCTGGAGCCCGCATCCAGTTTGGACACTGCTGGCTCAAGGAGACCACCTTCCCCGAGTCAAGCATTGCCTCGTTTGTTCATTAAGTTAAAGGGATAAGGTTAGAAGTGTGTGGCGGTAGAACTCCTCGAAGCTAGCTTAGCTTTTGCACCCTTGGGGTACTAGGCTAGACAGAGTTGAGTCTTATGGGGTCACTGATGTAGTCATAACAAACTATTTTGGAATTATGGATGGAGGATGGTGTCAACTTTTAATTATGAAGAAAGTTTTATGTCATGTGGTATCTTTATGGAAAATGCAAGGAAAATGTTGGCATTCTGCAAACCTTATCTTTTCAAATATTTTACCATGTATGAAACCAGATATCAAAAGTATGATATTAAAAGCCTCCTAAATTTTCAGATGGCAGGAAGAGCGTGCCATGGACAGAATGAGCGCATTCCTCCACCACCGCCACCGCCTCCTACCATGCAAGAACTGAAGGCTCAGCACTATGAGATTCTGTGATAGTTGGCTCAGCGTTAGCCACCACCTCAGCACTATGGCGGTGGTGATCACCATCAACGTCCCCCAGCAGCAGCCACTTATTAGGAGTTCCTCAGCACTCAGCCGCCGTTATTCACTCGGGCAGAGGATCCGCTTGATGCTGATGTATGGCTCAGGGTAGTGGAATCCAAATTCCCACTGCTTAATGGAGTTTGTTCAGATGTGGCTAAGGTCCGGTTTGCCACCCAGCAGCTTCGTGGGCCCGCGCAGACATGGTGGGACCACTTCCTCACCATGTAGCCAACTAACCACGTGGTGGAATGGGGAGAATTCAAGGCAGCATTCAGAGGACATCACATACTGGTAGGCATTATGGACCGCAAGCCTAATGAGTTTCTGGCACTTACTCAGGGGAATCGCACTGTGTTGCAGTACACTCAGGCCTTCAATGACCTGTGTCAGTATGCAAGATATCATGCAAACACTGATGAGAAGAAGAGGGATAGGTTCAAGAGGGGCCTCAGTACTAAGCTCCGCGATCGTCTCAACACAGTTAGGGCAAACAACTACAATGAGTTAGTCAACATGGCCATTTCTCAGGAGGACTGCATCACAGCTCGCCAGGTGGAAAAGAAGAGGAAAACCCCTGTGGCAAGACCTTCAGCTCAGCCTCAGCGCTTCAGGATTGTATCTGACACTCAGAACAGGGGACCACAGCAGCAGCAAGGACGTTGGGTGATCTGACCACAGCAGCAGCAGCAGCAGGCACCCAACCATTCTCAGCACCCAGTCTAGAGGAACAACCATCAGCCACAGCAGCAGTAGTACCATCAAGCTAATGACAACAGATGTTTCACTTGTGGCAGCACTGGACACTATGTTAAGAATTGCCCCAAGAACCAGCAGAGGCAGGGGCAGAATTCCAATCAGAACCAAGGCAAGAGACAGAAGGTGCAAGTGAGACAAGGCAGGCTGAACTTCACCACCATGGCTGATATTCTAGAGGGAGCGCCTGTCTTGACTGGTATCTTTTCAGTTTTGAATTATCTTGCAATCATTCTTTTTGATTCTGGTGCATCACACAGTTTTATCAGTACCAAATTTAGTGCCAAGTGCCAGTTACCTTTTCACCACACAAATGGGGGTATTACAATTTCTACACCAGGAGGCAGAGTTGCCACCTATCAGATCAATAGACACGTACCAATAAGGTTGGGTAGCTTCATATTTAAGACCACTCTCCTGATCATGGGATTGGATAGTGTGGATATCATCCTGAGGACTGATTGGTTGTCGCGACACCATGCCGTAATTGATGTCGCAGCCAGAGCCATAGAAATTCACTCCCCACTAGATGGAGAAATCACCTTGTACCTACCCGACCAGGGTTGTACCCGTTCCTGTGCCTTCACTATGATAGAGTCACCTGTTGAGAGAATCCCAGTGGTTTGTGACTACCCAGATGTTTTTCCGGATGAATTACCAGGGATGCCACTCGACGGAGACATAGAGTTTGCAATTGAGTTGCAACCCGGAACTGCACCTATATCCAAGAGACCCTATAGGATGCCTCCAGCAGAATTGGCAGAATTGAAAAAGCAATTACAAGAGTTGTTGGACAAAGGATTTATTCGCCCAAGTACTTCTCCATGGGGATGTCCAGCCTTGTTCATGAAGAAGAAGGACGAGAGTCTGAAAATATGTGTTGATTACTGCCCTCTCAATGCAGTGACCATCAAAACAAGTATCCCTTGCCCCGCATTGATGTATTGTTTGATCAATTGGTGGGAGCCAAGGTATTTTCCAAGATAGACCCTCGCTCTGGCTACCATCAGATCAAGATCAAGGCTAGTGATATTCCGAAGACCGCTTTTTCTACCAGATATGGGCTTTATGAGTACTTGGTGATGTCTTTCAGGCTGACCAGTGCCCCGACTTATTTCATGTATCTGATGAACTTAGTGTTTATGCTAGAGCTGGACAAGTTTGTGGTGGTCTTCATTGATGATATTCTGGTATATTCCAAGAATGAAGACGAGCATACAGAGCATCTACACATCGTACTTCAGCGACTGCACGACCATCGCTTATATGCTAAGTTATCCAAATGTGATTTCTGGCTAAGGGAAATTAAATTTTTGGGTCACACCATTTCTCAGGATGGGATATCGGTTGATCCTGAGAAAGTACAAGAAGTGATGGATTGGAAGCCTCCTACCACTGTACGACAGATTCGGAGTTTTCTGGATTAGCAGGATACTATCGGCGATTTATCCCGGATTTCTCCAAAATTGCCAAGCCAATAACTGAATTGTTCAAGAAAGGAGTAAAGTATGAATGGAGTTAGAAATGTGAGGATGCCTTTCATGCACTAAGGCAACATTTGACAACAGCACCCGTGCTAGCTCAGCCTAACAACACCAAACCCTTTGAGGTTTATTGCGACGCTTTCGGTACTGGATTGGGATGTGTCTTGATGCAAGACAACAGAGTCATTGCTTATGCCTCCCGAGCGCTCAGGCCTCATGAGCAGAACTACCCCACACACGATCTGGAGTTAGCAGCCGTAGTTCATGCTCTGAAGATATGGAGACATTATTTGATGGGAGCTCATTGTAATATCTATATCGATCACAAGAGTCTCAAGTATATTTTCACTCAGGCCGATCTTAATATGAGGCAGAGAAGATGGTTGGAATTAATCAAGGACTATGATTTGGAGGTGCATTACCATCCGGGCAAAGCCAATGTTGTGGCAGATGCCTTAAGTCGGAAGGCCCAGTGCAACTGTGTAACTATGGACTCTAAGATCGCCACCCTTTGTGATGAGTTGTGCAAATTGAATATGGAAGTTGTTTCCTTAGGTACCTTTAGCTATATTTCAGTAGAGCCCACTCTACATGAGCAGATAATTATGGCCCAGATTGGTGACAAGGGTGTTCAAGTCATCAAGGAAATGCTCGAGCAGAATAGATAAATACAACTGCTTCCGTCAGGACAGCAAGGGAATTCTATGGTTTGGAGACCAGTTGGTTGTTCCTAAGAACCCCGAGCTCAGAAAGAAAATATTGGATGAAGCTCACCTTTCCAAATTCTCCATGCACCCCGGCAGTAACAAGATGTATCATGATCTCAGATCCTTATATTGGTGGACCAGGATGAAGAGGGAAATTGCTAAGTATATATCTGAATGCGACACTTGCCAAAGAGTCAAGGCAAGTCATTTGAAGGTAGCGGGCACCTTACAGCCCCTTCCCATACCATCTTGGAAATTGGAGGATATTTGCATGGATTTTATTGTAGGATTGCCCAATACCTCCCGGCACCACGATTCTATTTGGGTTATTGTGGATAGGTTGAATAAGACCGCTCATTTCTTGCCAGTGCATACCACCCACAAGAAGGAGAAATATGCAGAAATCTATGTTGACCAAATAGTGCGTTTGCATGGAATTCCGAGAACTATTGTATCTGATAGAGGGGCACTGTTTGTGGCACGCTTTTGGGAGTAGCTTCAAAAGTCACTTGGAACCACTGTGATTAGGAGCTCAGCATACCATCCTCAGATAGATGGTCAGAAAGAGAGAGTGAATCATATTCTTGAGGACATGTTGAGGGCATGTGTGTTGCACTATGGGAAGAATTGGGACAATTGTCTTTCATTGGCAGAGTTCTCTTATAATAACAGCTACCAGTCTAGCCTAAAGATGGCGCAGTTTAGGGCCTTGTATGGGAGAAGGTGTAGGACACCGCTAAATTGGTCACAAGCTGGAGAGAGGGAAATATTTGGACCTGACCTGGTACTTGAAGCCGAGGAGAAAGTCAGAGTCATTAAGAAGAACCTAGAAGCTGCTCAGGCCAGACAAAAGAGTTATCATGACAAGAGGAGGAAGCCTCTACAATTTGGAGTTGGAGATCATGTTTATCTTAAGGTGTCAGCCACAAAAGGTGTTCAGAGATTTGGAATCAAGGGCAAGTTAGCTCCTCGCTACATTGGGCCCTATGAGATCAAAGAGAATTGTGGACCTGTAGCATATCAATTGAAGTTGCCACCTCATCTATCAGCAGTTCATGATGTATTCCACGTATCTCAGTTATGGAAGTGTGTCCGCTTACCCACGGAAGTGCTACCAGAACTAGAATTGGAGATAGAACCAGACTTGTCTTATCAGGAGCACCCCGTCAAGGTATTGGACCAAAAGGAGAGATCAACTCGGGCAAGGTCGATCAAGATGTATAAGGTTCAGTGGAGCCATCATTCAGTAGAAGAGGCTACTTGGGAGACTGAGGATTTTCTACGTTCTTGCTTCCCTGACTTTCTACCCAAAGGAGTTGGTACGTAACCCAGAACCCCACCCCCACCTGCCCTTTGAATCTAAATATAAGAAAAACTTAGTTGTTAAGAGTAGACTAAGTTGTGGAAATAGATCTAAAAGGACTTCCTTCTGAAGTTGCAAAGAGGATGACATTCGAAGAGCAGTTCGCTAGAGAAACTTGACTAAAGGAAAATGCAACACACCAGCACATCTTCTTGGTACCCCTCCAAAGGATCCCTACCCAAATCTTGGGACGAGATTCTTTTAAGGGGAGGGCTGTAACACCCCAGGTGTTACTTGAGGCCCTAACTCCCTACATACACTTGTGAATTGTTATCACATGTGTTTAAGTAAAGGAGAATGAGCACCAAAACCTTAGAGAACATGGGTTAACTAAGAAATGTTCATGACAAAAGCAATCCCCAAGAAAATTGGGCAATTATCACTTTGGGCAAGAGAAGATTAAACCCTAGACCCTTCTTGAGCCCTTAGCTCCCAAAACCTTGGATTAAGGAAAAGGTGAAGCAAATGCACAAGTCATGAGTTAACCCTTAACTAAAGTTTAAGTACACATTAAAATCTATAAAATGCAGAGGGGAAACATGACAAAAAGGCCCCTTAAAGACCCCAAATCCATTCTTTAAGTAGAGAGCACACTAGAGCTCTCCAATTTTCTCTAAGTCCAAAATGAACCCTAATCTAAAGATTAGAAGTGTTCACCTAGTTAATGGCGCCAAAACCACTTGGTCTGAATATAAAAAGGAGCCAAACTACCTAAGGAACCCACTGGAAAAATTTGAACCCAAGCCAAAACCGTTTGACATGATTTGACATCCCTTTTGTCTCGGGGTGAACAGTGAGACGTACCTAATTTGGCGTCCGCATATCTTCTGACCTAGGGCGTATCCTCCATCGGAACTCACATAAAAGAGATAGCCATAGGTGCCAAGAGGAGGTCTACACAGGATTTTTGCCAAGATTCGCACGCTTGCGATCTCTGCAGACGTTTGAACAAGGGCAGAAACAAACCTCCACATGTTCGACGCGCCCTAGCATCGCCAGAGCACGCCCCAGCGCCCGACCCCGCGCGCACCGCGCCACGCCGAGCCAAACCCGTGCCCCCGCACCTATAAAGCCAACCAAGGCCTCGGCTGTACTCCCCCACTCACTCCTGACCCCGCCGGAGCGCAAGATCACCGGCGTTTGCCCTGCGCACGGCGTGCCAACGGCCACCCGAGAACCCACCACCATAGACTGGCCGACCGAACCATTCCTAGCCCCGTCTGACCTTCGAGAGAGACTCTACATGCCTCGGTGAAGCTCCCAGAGCAAGGAATCGAGCTCTGCCTCGTCGGAGACACCGGATCAAGGTCACTGGACTTCACCCGACCACCAGCGAGCGTAGACCGAGCTCCACGGTGAGCCTTTCTTCAATTCCTTGCATGGGTAGACTCCTTAGCACCCCGTGAAGCTTCCCACGCCCTTGGATTGAACTATATCGCCATGGATAGGCTAGAGCACACGCTGCCGACGAGCTCGCCCGCCTGCGCACGTGGACCGGCCGATTTCGGCCATCACCGTCGTCGAGCCGTACCTCGTCGTGACCACAAGGACTTCCCAAAGCCAACACCACCCTTCGCCGAACCTCCCTCGCCGCCGGTAAGCCGCGCCGCCCTATTTACTTCCGCGGGTATTGTTCAAAGGGGGGAGGGACCTCAGGGAAGAAGGAAAGAAAGTCAGGGGGGTTTTTGAATGGTCAGAGACTCAGAGGAATAGTTACGCAGGGGCATAAGTTTAAGAGTGTGTTTAGGAAAAACCTAGGGTCCTCGGTGCAAACTGGTTTTCCAGAAAACCTTTTAATCATTTCTCATTTAAATACAAATAGAGCTTGTAAAATTCATAACTTCAGTTTTATTCGACCAAATTGAGTCAAACCAATTTTGCTAGGTTTTGAATATTGTGAACTGCTTAGGAAAAATACAAGACCCCTAAGTGTTGCAGAAGATTTTAAAGTTTTGAATTAAATAGTATTTTGGCCAAAAGCTAAATAAAAGAGGGAAAATAGCTACACTGTTATACTAGGGTTAAGAAAAATCAGAGAAGTACTTAACCATTCCCTAATCTGTTTAAAAATAGTACACCCCTCAGTACACCAAATTAAGAAAGGTTTACCATTTAAACTCATTTTGGCCCAAAGTTAAAGAAAATAGAAAAAGTAGTTTAAGATAAAAACCAAATGGCAACCACATTTTTGCTAGCTCACTTATTTAACATAGTTCACTGGAAAATTTTGTTAGACCCTTTGTTAGTGTAAAATAAATGAGGTACCTTTTATTTCATGAAAACAATGAGAACTTAGAAAAACCTTAGAAAAATAATCCTAAGGAGAACCCACCCCAAACCTTGGGATAACTAATAATATGTTATTATTGGATCTAAGAAAAATGTAAGATCTGTTGTTTGATATTTTTCAAATAACAAGTTAGTTATAAGTACCTTTTTGGCTTTAAATTTTGGAAAATCATAACGAAATGCCCAGTAGGTCTTTTTCTGAAATTTTTGGCACAAAAGCCTATTATCACCTTTGGAGCATGGCAAAAATAAAGTTTAGTCCAGAAACCTCACCCAAATTAGAGCTATAGTGTAAAGTGCCCTTCTACCCTTACTTTTGTTAATTTTGCACAAGGAGCATCTGAATTAATTTCCACCTCAATTTTTAGGAGAACCCACAAATGTCAATGTTTGCTCCCTGTAATTTTTATAACATTTTTGGAAAATGTTAACTAACCAAGGTAGTTCAAAAATGCTTAATGAGAAGCACAATAGAAAGAAAAAGGGAATTTTGGGAGAAATAGATAATGTACAACCAAAACCTTCCAAGGAACTCATGGAACATAAAAATATAATTAAAGAGTGTAATTTTTATTCAAAATCTCAAAGGTGAAAGTACAAAACCCTTATGTATACCCAAAAGGAGACCCTAAGAGTACCACTAAATTTAAGTACTATTTTACTATGCATAGCCTTTACAAATTTCCATGTCATTAATATGCATATATCTTATTCATTGCATTCGATAGACTGTAATCTCGCTGACGGAGAGTACATCCTCATTCTGGAGCAAGGAGTTGCTCAGGAGGTAGCCCAGGAGCCAGCACCAGAGCCTGCAATCGCGGATCTGCCTGCCCTAGCTTTGGAAGGCAAGCCCCGGTTTTATGCATAACCATTTATATATGCTATTTTACTACACTTAATGTTTGTAGGCTTGTACTGTGCACTTAAGAGTAGGAGTTGACTGAAACCCTAGTTGCATGAACTTAGGTTTTCCCTTGTGATGGATACTAGTATGCTAGGTCGAGTAGCTGCTTTGCTAATTAGGGATCTCGGTAGAAGTCGAGTGATTTTTCTAGCACTCGCGCGAGGTCAGGAAATTGATTGTATCCACTTTTCATATCGAAATAATGATGGTCTGTGGACACGGATCCACGGGGATGCATGGTCTACTAGATGAAATTGGAATAAGGATTTAACGTGCGGATACCTGTGTCAAGTGTTTGAACGTACTAAGCACATGCTGAGAAATATGGTAAATCGGTAAGCCTAGTACCTGAGTGAACTTGGTAGCAGACTTTGCCCCTCACGCGACCTGAGATGTGGTCTCCCATTCCGGTTATGGTGGGTACAAGTGCGGTCACTGCACGACGGCAGTCGGGGTCAGTGAGGCATTGTACGCCAAGGCGGTGAGCCCTGTTCTATTGACGGGGAATTGATGGGGACGGTTGATGTGCGTGGGGACGGAGTGCCTTGCCACGTCGTGTGTTTAGGTTGACCTTGCAAGGATAAAAACTCGATTTGAATCGTCTGCTTCTCGCAGCTAATGAGACTGCTTGATCCATTGTACTGCCTTGAGTAATAAGTGGAAATGTGTTGTGATGGCAAAAGACGTTGATTGCTAAATGCTTGATACCCTGTATAATTAGATAGGTACACATCTAGTCTTAAGAGAGTCACACTAAAACTTGAAAAGCTAAAACGTGATTTTAGATTCAGCTAGTGCTTTTGGCAAACCAAACCCCTCAGCCAAACAGCTGCATGTCTAGAGGTAGAGGAGTAGACTCCTCACACCGGGTAAGTCTAGCTGAGTATTAGTATACTCAGCCTTGCTTGTGGCATAATTTTATAGGTTCTTTGGAGGACATGGTTGCTGGAGTGACTTGGCC
The DNA here is from genome assembly GCA_029449295.1 of Zea luxurians. Taxonomy (NCBI): domain Eukaryota; kingdom Viridiplantae; phylum Streptophyta; class Magnoliopsida; order Poales; family Poaceae; genus Zea; species Zea luxurians. The sequence goes on from JAOPSE010000375.1 coordinate 16,198, forward strand.
GTCCATCTTGCCACCGGGTTGGACAGTCGAGTGAGACCCTACCTCGGCAGAGGAGGAGCATGAGGAGTGATGGGCCAGGCTTCCCCATCTCTTCGTTTATTTTTTTCGTTAGTTTTATTCCGCTGCATTCCGAACAATGATCACTGCTTTTGCTAAACTCCGATGATGTTGTAATAAATTTAATACTCCTTAATGTATGGTTTTATGTTTTATTGTATTTGCTCTGTGCCTCATCAACGAGTGAGTACGTGGTACTTGATCCTGTTAGTTGCCTCGTTGTTGAGGACATCAACACCAACACGAGCACATCTACACCAGCAGCACCTTCTCCAGCCCAGGCATCATCTTCCCCAGTCCAGGCGCCACCCCTTCCACCTGTGCCAGTGACTCGGGCCCGTGCAAGAGAATTGAACTACATCATGCTGTTAAAGAACGAAGGCCCGGAAGAATAGATGACCAGCCCAACTGCGGCCCATAATGGATGACCTAGGGTTGGCCGCCCCTAGGGGCTGCGCCCCCTCTCTATTTATCCAGGAGCCGCGCCTCCTTTATTTTTCGAGTTTTATTTTACGTTAGCCTTAGCTACTCTCGAACACGCGTAAATCTGCGCTGTCTTCGTGTATTCAGAACTCCACCCTCGAGTAATAGATTAGATTGCTCGCATCTTTTTCTTGTTCGTTCTTCGATTGCGCACAGGAAACGATCTTCGTGATCAGGCCGATCTCGCATCAGCAAGGTCGGTAACCACAGGGAGTTGGTTCAGTGATTGCATTGGCGCCTCGGGCTTGCTCGTCGTAGTCGGATCGCAAGGGTCATCTTCCGCTAAATCGGAATTATCTCCTCTCGCCGAAAGATCGGGCACCTTAGCTACATCAATTGGTATCAGATTTCCAGGTTGATCGGTGAGTTTATCGAGTGTTTTTTTTCCTACAGTCCACAAAACCACATAAAAATTCAGGTTAGACCTTATCCCAGCACCCTTTTGAGCCTCGCACTTTCTTTCAATAATCTGCATTGTTGAATTTGTGTGCTTTCGCGTCATTTGTTGCTGGTTGCATTGTGTTCTTCCACCATTCAAACCCTAGCGCCGCCACCATCTCCCGTTTGATCACGCCACAAACCGAGTCAACATCGTTTCCTTGTTTTTCTCCTTCGGTTACGTAAAAAAAACAGAAAAAAACAAACCGAGTCAACGGCCGTTTCCTTGTTTTTCTCCTTCGGTTACGAAAAAAAACAGAAAAAAAACAATCCGAGTCAACATCGTTTCCTTGTTTTTCTCCTTTGGTTACGTTAAAAAAAAAACAGAAACAAAAAACAACGAAGGAGAAAAGATACGGTTGTTTCATCCCGGTCGTTTTAAAACATCACTTGAGGTACCTTCCTTAAACTGGGCATAACTTTTCGCTCGGTTGTCCAAAAAATCTGAAATTTTTACAGGAGCTAGTTGACACCATTCTGAAGCCGGCCAAACATTCGGTCTGTTTGGGTTTCGACAAAATTGTCAAAAAAATTCAGGAAAATAAAGAAAAAAATTCATCAAAGTTCTCGCACGCTTTTCAGAGAACTTCCTGATTTTTTGTAGACCACATCTGATCTCTATTTTAGGTGAAACTTCGTGTAGCTCCTATTTTGTTGCTTCTTGCGCTGAGAAAAATATCAAAAAAATCATACAAAAAAGAAAAACAAAATCACTTGTGATTCCTACTAGTGGCCTCGCTAGTACAATATTTACGGTACTACCATTCTACTAGTTCCATCCGTCCTTTGCACTTGTGGCCAGCAATATAGTTTCGTGTTCTGCACTATAATTCAACTTTGTATTATTGTTTGATTGTGCTAATCATTGACTTGAGTGCAGCCTACCCAGAACTCCACATATTTCTACGACGAGCAGGCTTCTGTTTCTTCAGGCAATCGCTCATCCAATCTTTCACCGGTTCCACCTGTTGGTTGCAGTTCACCACTGTGGCTTAGTAAGAACGGATAAGAATTTGATAACAGCACTAGTGTGAGCGCCTTGTGAGCAGTACACCCCTGTTTTTGTCGTTGGTTTTTGTTTTCTTCTTCTTTTGGTGTTTTGGTGTTTGCGCTAACTATGGCAGGAGCACACGACACGGTGGATGCCCAGTTGCTGGAAGTAAGGGGACAAGTTGATGGACTTGCTGATGACATTAGGACGATGCATGAACGGCTTGATTCAACGGTCACTTCGACGACCGAGCGTTTCAACCAGCTTGACCTTGCTCAAACGGCGACTCGCACCACACTCGACACCATCCTGGCACGCCTTGATGCGTTGACCACAAAGATGGAGCAGGACTACGGTGGTGACACTGAGTGGGACGATGGAGATCGCCGTGGTCGTGCACGCCGTGTGGTTCGTCATCCCCCTAATGACTTATTTTCTAAGATTAAATTTAAAATTCCACCTTTTAATGGCAAATATGATCCTGCTGCATATCTTGATTGGGAGTTAGAGGTTGAACAAAAATTTTCATGCCATGATATTGCTGCACATTCTCAGGTTAAAGCTGCTATTAGTGAATTTACTGATTTTGCTTTAATTTGGTGGCATGAGTTTAAAATAAAACATCCCACTACCATTCCAACCACTTGGGATCAGTTGAAAGCTGCGATGCGACATCGATTTGTGCCTTCGTATTATGCTCGTGATTTGCTTAATAAAATGTAGCGTTTTCAGCAAGGTTCTCAATCTGTTGAGGACTATTTCCAGGAGTTACAAAAAGGTATGATTCGTTGTGGGATATTGGAGGACAACGACGCTGCTATGGCACGTTTTCGTGGTGGTTTAAACCGCGAAATCCAAGATATACTTGATTATAAGGAATATTATGATATGACTACTTTATTTGAATATGCTTGCAAAGCTGAACGTGAAGTGCAGGGACGCCACTCGAAGCCATATTCTAACCCTTTTGCAGGACGAAGCTCGACATCCACCTCAGCACCAGTTCCCCCTGCGCCATCCACGTCCACCACTACTCCACGCGAGAAGACGACCAAACCAGCCAGCACTGCCCCACCCACAGGTCGTACATGGGATATTCAGTGTCATCGCTGTAGAGGATTTAGCCATGTGATTTGGGACTGCCCAAACAAGCGCACTTTGCTCATTCGTGACGATGGTGAGTACTCTTCCGCTAGTGATTCTGAAGAAATTGAACATGCACTACTTGCCACTGACCATGCAGCTAAGGCGGAGGTACATGTCAACCCGGGCGACGCTGATAAGTATGAAAGTCTTGTTGTGCAGCGTGTTCTCAGTACACAGGTCGCTTTGCCCGAGAAGAATCAGCGACACACTCTGTTCCATAGAAAGGGTGTTGTGCAGGAGCGGTCAATTCGCATCATTATCGACAGCGGCAGTTGCAACAATTTAGCGAGTACCATGCTGGTCGAAAAGTTATCGTTACCCACTCGTAAGCATCCAAACCCATATCACATTCAATGGCTTAATGATGGTGGTAAAATAAAAATCACACGTTCCGTGCGTGTTCCTTTCTCCATGGGTGCTTATTCTGATTTTGTTGATTGTGATGTTATTCCCATGGAAGCATGCTCTTTGTTACTTGGTCGACCTTGGCAATATGATACTGATAGCTTGCATCATGGTCGTTCGAATCATTATTCTTTCATTTTTAAGGGTCAGAAAATAATTATACATCCAATGACACCTGAACAAATTGTTAAAGATGATCTTGCCCGAGCTGCTATAACTGCTAAACAACTTGATCCATCGCCCTCTGTTCCTTCTGAAATCAAGTTGAAGGCTCCTGTTTTACTTGCTACACGTGCTGATTTTGATGGTCTACACGGTGCTCATTTGCCATGCTATGCACTTATATGCTCTAGTGTCCTCATTTCACTTGATGATGCACCATCTTTGGCTATTCCCCCTATGGTTGCTAACCTTTTGCAGGAATACGCTGATGTCTTTCCCAAAGACTTACCACCGGGTCTCCCACCACTTCGTGGCATTGAGCACCAAATCGACCTCATTCCCAATGCACAGCTTCCGAACCGCGCACCGTACCGTACAAATCTGGATGAGACGAAGGAGATTCAGCGCCAGGTACAGGCGTTGCTTGACAAGGGATACATTCGTGAGTCTCTTAGCCCTTGCTCTGTTCCTGTGTTACTTGTTCCCAAGAAAGATGGGTCATGGCGTATGTGTGTAGACTGTCGTGCTATTAATAACATCACTATTCGTTATCGATATCCTATACCACGCCTTGATGATATGCTAGATGAGCTTAGTGGTGCCATTATTTTCACTAAGATTGATTTGCGTAGTGGTTACCACCAGATTAGAATGAAACTGGGTGATGAATGGAAAACGGCTTTTAAAACGAAATTTGGTTTATATGAATGGTTGGTTATGCCGTTTGGATTGACTAATGCTCCCAGCACTTTTATGCGAGTGATGAATGAAGTTCTAAGGCCCTTCATAGGATTGTTTGTGGTTGTTTATTTTGATGATATCCTTATTTACAGCAAATCTAAGACAGAGCATTTGGAACATTTAAGTGCTGTTTTTGATGCATTGCGTGCTGCCCAGTTATTTGCTAACATGGAAAAATGCATCTTTTGTACACGACGTGTCTCGTTTCTTGGTTATGTTGTTACTCCACAGGGCATTGAGGTGGATAGCAGCAAGATTGCTGCCATTCGGGAGTGGCCTACACCGACGACGGTCACACAAATTCGGAGCTTTCTTGGACTTGCCGGTTTCTACCGCAGATTTGTTCATGATTTTAGCTCCATTGCAGCGCCTCTACATGAGCTTACAAAGAAAGATGTGCCATTTGCTTGGAGTGATTCACAGAAGGAAGCGTTCAGCACTTTGAAAGATAAGTTAACCCAAGCTCCCCTATTGCAATTGCCTGATTTTAATAAAGTGTTTGAGCTTGAATGCGATGCTAGCGGTATTGGGCAAGGTGCTGTTTTGTTACAAGAAGGAAAACCAGTTGCTTATTTTAGTGAAAAATTAAGCGGTGCTAGTCTGAAACATTCTACTTATGATAAGGAGCTTTACGCTTTAGTGCGCACTTTGCATACATGGCAGCACTATCTTTGGCATCGTGAGTTCATAATCCATTCTGATCATGAGGCTTTAAAACATATTCGTACCCAAACAAATCTGAACCGTCGTCATGCTAAATGGGTAGAATTCATTGAGTCCTTTCCTTACATTATTAAACACAAGAACGGGAAGGACAATGTTATTGCTGATGCTTTGTCTCGTCGCTATACCATGCTGTCACAGTTAGATTTTAAAATCTTTGGTTTGCACACTGTGAAAGATCAATATGTTGATGATGCTGATTTTAAAGATGCTTTCGGCCATTGTATTAATGGGAAACCATGGGGCAAATTTCACATACAGGATGGGTTCCTGTTTCACGCTAACAAGCTGTGTGTTCCAGCTAGCTCAGTTCGTCTTTTGTTGTTACAGGAAGCACATGGAGGTGGTCTCATGGGGCACTTTGGCGTCTACAAGACACATGAGGTGTTGGCTGCCCACTTCTTTTGGCCTCGGATGCGCGCTGATGTTGAGCGCCTTGTTGCACGCTGCACTACTTGTCAGAAAGCTAAGTCACGGTTGAACAACCATGGTTTGTATATGCCTTTGCCTGTTCCTACTTCCCCTTGGATTGATATTTCGATGGATTTTGTTTTGGGATTGCCTAGAACTAAGAAGGGGAGGGATAGCATTTTTGTGGTTGTTGATCGATTTTCCAAAATGGCTCATTTCATACCTTGTCATAAGACTGATGATGCTAGCAATGTTGCTGAATTGTTTTTTAGAGAGATTATTCGTTTGCACGGTATTCCCAATACAATAGTCTCGGATCGTGATGCTAAGTTTCTGAGTCATTTTTGGAGATCTCTGTGGAATAAATTGGGAACTAAATTGCTGTTTAGCACCACTTGTCACCCTCAGACTGATGGTCAAACTGAGGTAGTTAATCGAACTTTGTCTACCATGCTTAGGGCTGTTTTAGACAAAAATTTGAAACGTTGGGAGGATTGCTTGCCTCATGTTGAGTTTGCTTATAATCATGCAACACATTCTTCTACAAAGATGTGCCCTTTTCAAATTGTTTATGGTTACATTCCTAAGGCGCCTATTGCTTTGTTTTCGCTTGATGCTGCGGACGCCCCACACATAGATGCTGTTGCACATGTTGAACAAATGATTAATCTCCAGGAACAAACTCAACAAAACATTGCTGCTGCTAATGCTAAATATCAGATTACTGGTAGTAAAGGCCGGAAACTAGTTACTTTTGAACCTGGTGATATGGTTTGGTTGCATTTGAGAAAGGATCGTTTTCCTACTTTGCGCCATTATAAATTGATGCCTCGTGCTGCTGGTCCTTTTAAGATACTAACCAAGATTAATGATAATGCTTATATCCTTGACCTGCCTGCGGAGTTTGGTGTTTCCACTAGTTTTAATGTTGTAGATTTGAAACCGTATGTGGGAGAAGATGAGTAGTTGCCGTCGAGGACGACTTCAGTTCAAGAAGGGGAGGATGATGAGGACATCAACACCAACACGAGCACATCTACACCAGCAGCACCTTCTCCAGCCCAGGCATCATCTTCCCCAGTCCAGGCGCCACCCCTTCCACCTGTGCCAGTGACTCGGGCCCGTGCAAGAGAATTGAACTACATCATGCTGTTAAAGAACGAAGGCCCGGAAGAATAGACGACCAGCCCAACTGCGGCCCATAATGGACGACCTAGGGTTGGCCGCCCCTAGGGGCTGCGCCCCCTCTCTATTTATCCAGGAGCTGCGCCTCCTTTATTTTTCGAGTTTTATTTTACGTTAGCCTTAGCTACTCTCGAACACGCGCAAATCTACGCTGTCTTCGTGTATTCAGAACTCCACCCTCGAGTAATAGATTAGATTGCTCGCATCTTTTTCTTATTCGTTCTTCGATTGCGCACAGGAAACGATCTTCGAGATTAGGCCGATCTCGCATCAGCAAGGTCGGTAACCACAGGGAGTTGGTTCAGCGATTGCATTGGCGCCTCGGGCTTGCTCGTCGTAGTCGGATCGCAAGGGTCATCTTCCGCCAAATCGGAATTATCTCCTCTCGCCGAAAGATCGGGCACCTCAGCTACATCACTCGTCAGACTAGATCAGAGGGACTAACGTTTTATTCCTATTTAAGTGTGGTCTCGCCTTTAAGGTGGGACTTAGGCACTTAAGTTGGAATAATTCTGGCGGTTCCGCCACACTGTTGTTTGTCGTTGCGCCATCATTGGGCCCTCAGAGGTTGTCGGGGCGTTGCCCCAATCGTTCCGCATGTGTGTGATACCTCGGGAGACACAAATCTCGGTTGCGCGGCTCTCAATTGCTCGCCAGCGTATCTCGGTGATGGAGGAGGTGCTTGCAATCATGAGTGCTGCGGCAACGTGGGAAGAACCTGGTATGCCTGTTACTGTCACGTTCATCTCACCTTGGCGATTGCGTGCGTCCTTCCTCTGTCCAATTATGGCATGTGGCTCGCCGTGTATCGCTCCGGCCGTGTCCGCCACCACGGCTCCGTACGGACACCACCGTTTTCTAGACCATGGGGTAGGTGATGACCGACCTATAGGTTATTTTGCACCTGCAATAGCGATGATGTAGATACTAGATGTTTGTCCTATGATGTCATCGAATGAGAATGAGCTTACAATCACTAGTACTGTCACAGCTAGCAGCATGATTTCAATTGAGATCAGCATGAGGATGATCTATCTACTTTCGGTTGAGGATGAATCCTAGGATACCGAGAAGAAAGAGTACGATAGAGAGTGTCATGTTAATGTTTGATTACCAGAGCAATGACCATAGGAAGGAAACTGAGTCAACACATTGTCATAAGTAGGGATAGCAATACCCAAATACTCTAACTCTAGGTAGTCTATGTCAGGTGATGACCTATCGGTCATCGGTTCCATAGTGGACTGTTGAGATTAAATCAGTGCATCGATTCGTCTGGACGCGTGCGAGCCATCGATCTAGAAATGGGAGGCCAGGATTAGAGCTTAGGTTATCGCTTCAGCTTGGTCGATCTGGATCGCTGATTTGTTGATGAATGGCCCTGTGTGCATACCTATGCGCGATTTAATACGGACCACTGATCTGTGATCCGAGGATCCATAGAGCATATCGATTCATGTACCTGGTGATTTATTCGGTTCCGTCCGGTGTCGATCGGACGGCTAGGAATCAGTGATATCCCCTCGGCTTGCACATCTTGCAGAAGAGACCTTAGGCTTTTAGGCAATTAACCCGCGATCCACTCGGGTGTATCACTGAGTCTTAAAATCGTTTGCGCTTTAGCCCCTGAGTTCTTTGGTATTTGGCACGCAGACTAGAGAACAATGAAAGTAGATAATTAATTATAGAAATTGATTTTAATACAAAAATAATTCTAGAAACTTGTGAAATTCATATTTAATTCATTTTAGCTCCAATTTGATTCATTCTAGTGGTATTAATTTTGTTTTAATGTTGTTTATCACCTAGTAACTCTGTTTAGCCATGAAACTTAGATTAAAAATTATGCACTTAGTTTCTTTTTATCCAACACTTAAAACTTCGAAAATTCATAACTCCTCCGTTTTAATTCTGAATTGACTCGTTTTGGTTGTGTTAGCTTCGTATAATTACTTACTACGCAGTAACAACATCAATTATTCCATGTCGCATACTTTTATATTTATTTATCCTATGTCTACTAGATTAGCTCTTCTAAATCAAATCTAACCTGTCCATAATTATAATTTGATTAAAATAGGACCTCTAGTCAAGATATAATTAAAATATAGGTTGAGTTAATTACTCATAGAATATTCTCTCATATGGTGTATACTAATCAATTTATAATATAGTGTAATATTTGGATCACATAGAGCTTCCATAAATCACAACTTCTTAACCGCAACTCCGAATTTTGCGATTCTCGAACCTACGATCTCGTAGCGACGCATAGATTATTATTATGTAATTTATTTTTATGTTTGGTGTGATATTAATTTTGTCTATACCATGTTTGTTTGTATTGCTACGACTAGCAGCGAGGTTACGAGAATCTGAAGATCATCCTGGTACCTGGAATCTCAGGTCCCAGGCAAGTTGTGCCCTTGATCACTTCTATTACCAAATAATGTTCTTTATTATCAATTATTCATACCTAGGCTTAATTTTAATGGGACCCAATAGGTCACCCTAGTTTGGTTATCTTGTTACCTTGTTTACCCCTGAACTATTTTGGTAGTTTTGCTATTGCTATATATGGTTTTGGGTTTAATATTACATTACATTCATGTTCCAATTATACTGTTATTTTATTTATTATTTATGACAAGATCATTATTTTAATTGGAACATTGAGCTTAATTTGAGAAACACATGCCACCACAAGGGTGGAATGGGATGCCCTTGGCTGACTAACTAAGAAAGCTAGTGGAGAACTACCTTACCCGATAGGGGCAAGGGCAGTAGGGGAGTAGGCGTGTAGGGAGGTTCCCGGGTTGATTTTGCTGCGACGGCGGTCAGACGGGGGATTCCTGCATTGCTCTTCCTAGAAACTGTAGCGGCTTTTCTGAAGCTAGTGGAACTTTGTAAAGGCTTTGTAGTGGATCCCTAGCCATTCACCTCAGAAGTGTCTAAGGGCCTTGCAAACCCTGGCGACATGGGATACACGACTTGTGGGTACAGGGTACAACCTCTGCAGAGTGTAAAACTGGTATACTAACCGTGCACGTGGTCATGAGCAGCTCAGGACTCTCGCATGATTAAATTATGGAACTAAATTCAATTTGTCATTTGTATTGCATGGAATTTATTATTAATTTTGTTCTATTATTATTATGGTTTGGTATTTACTTACATCTAGTAATTTCTAATAAAATTTTGACCAACTTTAAAAGCAATGCTCAACTTTAACCATTCTCTTTGGTAAGCCTTACACTTCACATGAGCTCCCACCTTTGGTGAGTTCATGCATATTATTCCCCACAACTTGTTGAGCGATGAACATATGTGAGCTCAACCTTACTGTCTCACACCCCCCACAGGTCAAGAACATGTACCGCAGGAAGAGGTGCATGAAGGATGCTGCGATGTGATCGTGAAAGGTCTAGGTCGTCGTCTCCCAGTCAACTTTGGGTTGCTGGATCGTTGTCTCCTCACGATGTAATTATTTATTTTGTACACAACTCCTATTGTATAACAAAGTTGTGACATTTGTTTATGTACCATGATCCATCATATGTGTGAGATTTGGTCCCAGCACACCTGGTGTTTATGTTCGCGGCCGAGTCCCTAAAACCCGGGTGTGATAGCTGGCTGAGGGTGGGCTAGGTTTGTAGCAGAAGGGCGGAGCGAGGGGAGTGCTCAATTTATACTGACCGGCCCCCAGTGTCACGAATTTGGACAAGGTTGAGTTCACGACAGCCGTGAGATATTTTTACCGAAGCAAGTTCATCGTGGCGCATAATGGGTTAACGGCCTAGAGCAGTAACTGACTGCTTGCCATGGTTATAGATACTTAGTGAAATGACCACAACATGGCGCAACCACGAGAGACGGCGACCACCACAGCGATGGTCGCTCGGCCACGTCATCGTGCAAGTGGGTACGATGCATAGGGCTCAATCCAGTCCCCTTGTGATCTTTTCATCCCCCTCAATAATATCCTACTCGAACCGAGCACAAATCTACGCAGCAAGATCGAATCACAGCATGCAGATCACCAGCGGTGAGGTTCACTGAACCTATGATCTTGTTCAGTTACTGTTCACGCCTGAATTTACCTCCTTCCGTTTGTCTGACAGTGCAACTTTGAGGGTGAATTACTTCCATTTCCCAATAGTAACTATCACACCTGGATTTTCGGGGTCCAAAATGCGGGCACAAAATAATCACCAAGTGTGCTAGGATCAAGTCTCACACATATGATGACTCATGGTACAGAAATGAATGTCACATCATTAATATATAACGGAGTTCTATACAAAATAATTGAATAATTACATCATACGAAGAAAATGATCCAGCAACCAAAGTTGACTGGGAGACGATGGCCTAGACCTCTCACGAAGTCATCATAGCATCCTCCATGCGCCTTATCTTGCGGTACCTGTCCTTGACCTGGGGGATGTGAGCACAACAAGGGTGAGCTCACATACGTTCATCGCTCAACAAGTTGTGGGGAATAATGTGCATGAACTCACCAAAGGTGGAAGCTCATGTGAAGTGTAAGGCTTACCAAAGGAGATGGTTAAAGTTGAGCATTGCTTTTAGAGTCGGTCAAATTTTTTTAGAAGTTACTAAGTATAAGTAGATACCAACACAATTAAATAAGAGATCCAAATTAATAACAACACCCACAATGCAATGCAAATGACAAATTAAGTTTAATTCCATAAATTAATCATGTGAGTGTCTGAGCCGCTCATGACCGTGAGCACGGCTGATATACCAGTTTTACACTCTGTAGAGAATGCGCATCTTTACCCACAAGTCGTGTTACCCATTTGCCATGGGTTGTACGGACCCCATACACCTATACCAAGCATGCAAGACAGGGTAGCACTACGAGACCTTTCCAAAGTTCCACTAGTTCGAGAAAACCCGCTATGGATTCTGGACGAAGCAAGCATAGGAATCCCTCGTCCGAAAAGCTTTACAGACAGTTCGACCTGAGGACCTCCCTATACTCTAGCAGCGACGCCTCCCTGCTTGCCCCTACCCGAGTAAGGTAATCTCTCCCTAGCTTTCCTAATTACTTGGCCAAGGGCGTCCCATTCCACCCTTGTGGTAGCACTGTTTTCCCGGGTGGTTCTCCATGTTCCAATTAACAATATGATCTTATCATGAACAATAATTGAACATAAACATAATTGGAACATGGTCATAATAAAACATTAGTTTCCCAAAACCAGGTAGAGCAATAGCAAATCTACCAAAAAATTCATCTGATTGCATGGTGGGGGATAAACAATGCTAGGGAAACCTATTAGGTCCCATCAAATTAACCTGAGCATGTCACAGTGATTAACAACGAACATTATTAGGTAAAAAGGAGTGATCAAGGGCACAACTTGGCTTAGACTTGAGATTTCCAGGTACCAACTTGCTATTCAAGTGACTCGTAACCTCGCTGCTAATCGTAGCCATATAAACAAACATTGTATAGGCAAATTTAACATCACACCAAACATAAGCACAAACTGTGTAATGATTTACGCATCATAACAAGATCCTAGGTTCGAGAATCACTAAATTCGGAGTTGCGGTTAAAGAGTTATTATTTTCTGAAGGTTTAAGTGTCTACTATAAAACAAATGAGCTACAAGATTTTAACCATAGGTTTCATGGTCATACAAGGTTACTAGATGATAAACAATATTAATATGAGATTAATGCAACTAGAATGGATCAATTTGGAGTTAATTCAATAGAGTTATGAATTTATGAAGTTTTAGAATTTAATTCCTATATTAAAAGTCTTTTCAGATTTACCACAAATTCCATGGTTTGGCATGCGAATAATAGGACCCAAGTTGAAATACTTATACAATGTCATGGACTACGGGTTTATTCTGGTAAAACACAGGGGCTCTTATGTTAAAGCGCCAGGATGAAGGGATATGGGACGAGATCGACCGTCTGATTAGAAACCGAGCGCCAGGATCAGATTTCTCTTAAAATGAATCGGTACGCAATGCTAGCCACCCAATCTGCGATCAACGGTTCGAGTTTAAAATATCTAAAGCCTACTCCCAACCTCCCAATTCTAAATCAACACGCTTGATCAATCTACCGAAGGGATACACAAATCAGAGCCACACGATTGAACATCTACGACCCCCAATCATCACTCCACCTCGACACCAGCGACGACGGCGCAAATGACCCCTCGATGAGGCCTCACCGGCGCGATGGACTTTGGCCGCACACGAGCCCTACTCCCAAATTAGACCGCAGCTATGCGTATGAGGAACGATGGCAGACATGTGAACGGGGATCTCACCATGAATCAAGGACATGGAGGTCACTGCCCATCGTGTTCGACAGAGCCACCACGGCGTTGGGTCCCCAACGAGGGATTAACGCCGACCCCCGATCACCCAGGCTTGGTGAAGCCCCTGGATATGATCCAATTCACCCGCACTGCACTCCGGCCTTTCCCCAAGGGTCTAGATTGTAGCCCAGCTTGATCCCGAACCACGGCGACGACTTTCCCCTCCCAACTGCAATGGCGGCAGTGGCTGGGTTAGATGAGGACAACACGAGACGAGAGTGATACCGAGCGCATAGTTTTATAGTCTGGATAGGTCGATGGCACCTGACCAGCTATAATCGCGCGACAGCGGAGAGCTCGGTCGGGTGGTTGTGGTCGTGGCAGAGCGAAGAAGATCTATAGGGCGAGGCTACCAGGTGGAGCCCACAACACAGCGACAAGCGCATGCAGGTGTGTGGCTGGCGAGCGAGACCCAGCAATCAGTGAGCAAGTACTAAGACGCGTGGCGCACGCGCTGTGGCTGGCACTACGGCCCCACATGTCGGTGTTGTGGTTACAGGAATCTGGGCCGCCATGGTGGTTAGTTAGGCCGAAAAGAACAGAAGCCGGCCCGCGCGCACATTTTTCCTTTTTATATATATATTTTCTGTTTTCTTTTCATATTCAAAATTCAAGTATTCAATCTTAAATTTAAACTCCTGTTTTGAATTTCATATTTCCAAATGCCCAATAAAATCTCAATGTGAATATGACTCCTACTCTTTGAAATAATATTATCTGTTTAATTATTATTCTTACTTTTCCATTCTTCTAACTCTTTTGCCCCTATATTTTTTAGAGCTCGAATTTGAATTTAAAGCTAGATTTGTTTTTTTAAATATAAGTTTATGTTCTATGCACAAAGAAATCCCAGCATGATGCATAATTTTATATGTTTATTTGGTATTTATTTAAAACAAAAATGTCTCATTAATAAGTCACATAAACAAAATGGCTCCTTTATTATTTCTCAAATGGCTAGAGTCATGGACACTATACTAGGGTTTACAGTAACATACCCATCTGACTTCAGCAAAGTTATTCTCCTAAATATAGTCTTTAACTTTGTCACAATGATCTTGGTCTTAACTTCACTGGATTAGTCACCATGTGGCTCCAAAGTTAGACCAATGCCACTATCAGTCTAGGTTCAGAACATCCCCTCGACTGACAGCCTCACTTCCAGGGCATTTTACTCCAAGTTCCATGTGGTTTTGGGCTAGACCATTTAATCAAATTTGTACTACTATAGTAGCTCTACAACTTTTCCATAATGACGTATAGAAATCTTCTTTATGGATTAGATGCAAGAGCCCAAAGTTGGCTCAATAGCACTACTTTTTCAGGATTCAAAAATGGAGGTGGTTGTGAACTTTTGCAATTTACTCCAATTTTCTCTACAAAACTTGGAAATCTCTAAATATAAAAGTTTCTTAGTTTTTGTTACTCTACCATTTTGATATACACACTTTTGGCAAAAAGGGATTAGAGTTTGAAATCACCCTATAAGACACTAATAAGGGTTTTTGGATCCCAAACTAGGGTTTTGGGTGTCCTAAGGTACTTAACCTCTCCAAATCATTGTTTCTTAACATGTATACCAAACTTAGCAAGATTGCTCCTTTGTGCTTAAAACATAAGGTCACATGCTACTAGTCCTTGGAGAGATTTTCCTACCTAGAGTTAAGGATCCCCTTACTAGATCATACCCTCCAACAAGCATCACATCACAAGTTTTGTTTGAAATTTTAGCCTAGTGAATGCATCCTAGGTATATCATACACAATGTAATGTCAGTGCATATGATGTCATGCCCAAGTGTTAGTTCTCGTAACACCAAGGGTGTTACAGTATGACTTTTCCCATATTTGTGGACTTTTATATGCTTCTCGATCTTGAAGGAACAACCATCAAGGAGTCTAGTGGAATAGATATAACAAGGACAATATGCAGTTTTACACTTGACTAGAACTTGCATGGGATCATTCTTAGGCCTCATAACATCTCTACCCTCACAAATGGTCAAAATTCTTAGGGTCTCTCTAAATTTCTTCGCATCAGTACAAAATGTTCCAACTGTTGGGGACTTGTTCTCAAATGCTAAGAGTCAAGAACAAGGCAACATAAAAAGTGTTAAATGTTAAAGTCCTTCGTCCTTCAAAACATTATATCCCTTCGGACATAATGAATTTTGGACGAAGATTATGAAGGAAAAAACCTTCGTAAGCTCGATAGACAATAAAGATGAATTCATATCTCAAATACGAAGAATAATTTATATATTATTATCAATTTATCTTTATCTGCATTATCATATTCAAAATAACAAATTATAAATGTACCTTCGGATTGACGGGAAGTAAAGGTACAAGCGTGATGCGAAAGGCGAATGCTGAGTCAACGTGAACAGTACGGGAGTACTGTTCATCTATTTATAGGCAAGGGACGCAGCCCGTGTAGAATTACATTTGTGCCCTTTAAATTTATCAATAACTCTATAGTAATTCTTCGGGGTCTAATTTGCCTTTTCATCTTTAAGTCGGTTCCTCTTCTCTGCTATCATGCCGAAGCTTTTCTGCGCACAGCTTCGTGGTCATCTTTATCCTTCGTCATCATCGCTTTCCGTCTCGCTCAGACTTCGTACTGACCATACTCTTGAATGCTCATGACCCGATTCCGAAGATACCTGTTCACATATTCCACTTGGAAAACATTGTTAAATCATGTTTTTGAGGACCTTCGGAAGCCGAAGGCCCCCAACAGTAGCCCCTCGCAATATTAATTTGCTGGAATGATAAATTCATATTGCGACATGGATGAAGACCTTAAGCCGAAGGTCCGAAGAAACACCTTCCCTTTGCTAGAATAGCAACAGTCATTGACAAGCGGGACCCTCCAGTTTTGAACGCACCAGGTGTATAAATAAGAGCTTACCCCGAGCTTATTTGGCACGCTTTCTTGCCATCTTCTCTTGTTTACTCGACTTTTTGCCTGCGCGCAACAACGCTTGCCTGGCTTTTTAAATTTTTAATCTTCGGATTCGGGAGCACTTTCTCAGCATTCACGAAGATGTCTGAAGATAAGAAAGTCGTTGCTGAATCGAAGATGAGCCTTTCTGAGGAGATGCATCTCGGGTTTCTTCAATCAATGGCAAAGACCAACACAGAGAAGATCACTAGGGAGATTTTGGAGGGTTTATCTGAAGATACTAGAGACAGTGACAGCTATGATGTAGAAAGTGGGGGTGAAGACTCCGAAGATCGACCGTGGCGACCAAGCCACACAGTCTTTGGAAAATCGAGCATTAAACAGAGTCATCTTGACAACATGAGGGGAAGATACTTTCGAGACATGTCTACTGTGAGGGCAGATGACGGGGAGAAGACTGTGCCTACTCCCGAAGAGAATGAAGTCGTAATCTTCCGAAGCTTCTTAAAGGCCGGACTATGGTTTCCTTTGAGCAGTTTTGTCGTAGAAGTACTGAAGATATTTGAAATCTACCTTCATCAACTTACTCCCGAAGCAATTATAAGAATGGGCATCTTCGTCTGGGCCGTGAAGAGCCAAGGTTTAGAACCAAATGCAAAAAGTTTCTGCAACATACATGAGCTATTGTATGAGACAAAACCCTGGGGTAAAGAGCAGTATCACAACAATTTTGGCTGCTATAGCTTCGGCGCCCGGTCTGGGTCAAGCTATCCCGTGCCAACCTTTCGAAAGAGGTGGCCCGGCAACTAGATGACGGAATGGTTTTATGTGAAGAATGACTTGGAAGCACGGGAAGATATTAAAGGTATCATTATGCGCCCAATCTGGCAACGCTTCGGCCTTCGGAGGCCAAAGGTAGAAATGAATGAAGCAGCCGAAGAATGCCAGAGAGCCTTCGGCGTGGTTTGCTCTTTTGTAGGGACAAGGGATTTGGTCCAAGAACACATTGCCTTCAGAATATGGCCACTTGTAGAAAAGTGGGAAATGCCAAAGGAGACTTGTCGGCGTTTCGAGACCGGGGGGTCCCTAAGCCGACGAGTGAATGTCGCCGCGTGCCCCAGCCCAGATGGGTCGACGCGAGGCCGAGCGCGAAGGGGGGAAGTGAGGTGGCCGGAGATGGGCGTGAGAGAGGTGGAAATCCCGCGGCCTTCGTGTTCGTCCCGCGCCCAGGTCGGGTGCGCTTGCAGTAGGGGGTTACAAGCGTCCACGCGGGAGAGGGAAGCGAGCGGCCCCAAGAGAGCGCATGTCCCGTCCTCGTCCCCGCGCGGCCAACATTCTCTAAGAGGGCCCTAGTCCTTCCTTTTATAGGCGTAAGGAGAGGATCCAGGTGTACAATGGGGGTGTAGCAGAGTGCTACGTGTCTAGCGGGGGAGAGCTAGCGCCCTAAGTACATGCCGATGTGGCAGCCGGAGAGATTTTGGCACCCAGCTGGTGTGATGTCGTGGCCGTCGGAGGAGCGACGGAGCCTGGCGGAGGGACAGCTGTCGGAGCGGTTGAGTCCTTGCTGTCGTCCTCCTGCTTCCGTAAGAGAGCTGAGAGCCGTCATCGTCATAGAGCATGCGGGGCGCCATCATTGCCTATCCGGCGGAGCTAGCCAGATGGGACACCGGTCTTGTTCTCTGCGGCCCGAGTCAGCTCGGGGTAGGGTGATGATGGCACTTCCTGTTGACGTGGCTGGCCTGCGCCCTAGGTTGGGCGACGTGGAGGCTCCTCCGAAGCCGAGGTCGAGTCTGTCTTCCATGGCCGAGGCCGAGTCCGAGCCCCTGGGTCAGGCGAGGCGGAGGTCGTTCGGCAGAGGCCAGGGCGGAGTCCGAGCCCTGGGGTCGGGCGAAGCAGAGTTCGTCGTCTTCTGGGGCTGAGCCCGAGTCCGAGCCCTGGGGTCGGGCGAAGCGGAGTTCGTCGTCTTCCGGGACTTAGCCCGAGTCCGAGCCCTGGGTCGGGCGGAGCGGAGTTCGCCGTCTTCCGGGACTTAGCCCGAGTCCGAGCCCTAGGTCGGGCGGAGCGGAGTTCGCCGTCTTCCGGGACTTAGCCCGAGTCCGAGCCCTGTGTCGGGCGGAGCGGAGTTCGCCGTCTTCCGGGGCTTAGCCCGAGTCCGAGCCCTGGGTCGGGCGGAGCGGAGTTCGCCGTCTTCCGAGGCTTAGCCCGAGTCCGAGCCCTGGGTCGGGCGGAGCGGAGTTCGCTGTCTTCCGGGGCTTAGCCCGAGTCCGAGCCCTGGGTCGGGCGGAGCTTCCTATGGTGCCTTTGGCAGGGCCTAACTGCCTGTCAGTCTCACTCTGTCAAGTGGCACTACGGTCGGAGTGGCACAGGCGGCGCTGTCCTTCTGTCAGGCCGGTCAGTGGAGCGGTGAAGTGACGGCGGTCACTTCGACTCTGCCGGGGGCGCGCGTCAGGACAAAGGTGTCAGGTCACCTTTGCATTAAATGCTCCTGCGACTTGGTCGGTCGGTGCGGCGATTTAGTCAGGGTTGCTTCTTAGCGAAGGCAGGGCCTCGGGCGAGCCGGAAATATGTCCGTCGTTGGAGGGGGGCCTCGGGCGAGACGGAAATCCTCCGGGGTCGGCTGCCCTTGCCCGAGGCTAGGCTCGGGCGAGGCATGATCGAGTCGCTCGAATGGACTGATCCCTGACTTAATCGCACCCATCAGGCCTTAGCAGCTTTATGCTGATGGGGGTTACCAGCTGAGAATTAGGAGTCTTGAGGGTACCCCTAATTATGGTCCCCGACAGTATCCCCCGAGCCTCGAAGGGAGTGTTAGCACTCGCTTGGAGGCTTTCGTCGCACTTTTTTGCAAGGGGACCAGCCTTTCTCGGTTGCATTTTGTTCCGGTGGGTGCGCGCGAGCGCACCCGCCGGGTGTAGCCCCCGAGGCCTCGGAGGAGTGGTTTCACTCCTTCGAGGTCTTAATGCCTCGCGTAATGCTTCGGCTGGTCTGGTTGTTCGCTCATGCGAACTGGCCGTAGCCCGGGTGTACGGTCGGGGCCCAAGCTCTCGGGCTGGTATGTTGACGCTGTCAACGGTTTGGCCGGAGCCGGGTTTGCGAGAGCAGCCCCCGAGCCTCCGCACAGGGCGAGAGGGCGATCAGGGACAGACTCGGCTTTTTTACATACGCCCCTGCGTCGCCTTTCCGCAAGGAGGAGGGGGGGAAAGCGCCATGTTACCCTCGATGGGCGCCGAACATGGTGTCTCCGGTGAGCTACAAGCGGGTAATCCGAGTGGACGTCCGTGCCCCGTTCGTTAGGGGTCGGCTAGGGGCCCAGAGGCACGCCCAAAAGTACCTGCGGGTGATCTGCCGGACCCGGTCCCCTGGCGACGGGGTCCGAGGGCTCGATGCCTCCCTCTGATGGGATTCCGTTACAAGATCGCTCCCGCTGGTCTCGGAAATGTCCTAGGGTACCTCGGGAGCGTAGCCCGAGCCTTGGTTATGTATCGAACGTACCCCTGGTCATCCCTCGCTCGGCGTCTGAGGCGACTGTGGACCCTTCGGGGGCCTGCCTTCGAACCCCTGATCAGTAATGGGCGCGGAGCCCGAGTAGCCTGAGGCGGCCGTGGAACCCTTCGGCGGGCCGGCCTTCGAACCTCTGACCAGTAGTGGGTGTAGGGCCCACGCGATCTGAGGCGGCTGTTGAAACCCTTTGGGGGGCCAGCCTTCGAACCTCTGATCAGTAAGGAGGCTCGGAGCCTGGTTCCTTCACGGGGAAGGATCCTTTTCGGGGTATCCCCCTTTCCCGGTCCCTGCTGCAAGAGATAGAGAAAGAGGAAAAAAGGAAAAGGATACGAAATCGAACGGCGCGGCGTACCTTTTTTTTGTCGCAGTCATTACGGCGAAGGCGAAGCGTCGCCCGCTGCTCCCGCTGGAAGCGCCGCCTGTCCTGCCGTGGAGTTAATGCGACGGGGCGAGCGGTTGGCGGGGCGGCCGTTGCGCGTGCGCGAGCCGTTCGAGGAACGGATCACGGGCGCGTTGTCTTCACGCCGTGAGAGGGGGTTCTCTTGCTGCCCCCGGATGGGACGTGAGCTTGGCTGACGACGTGACCGCTGCTCCCGCCCGCCTGCCACCGTCATTACTGCCGGCCCACTTTTGGCCGCATTGACCGCCGCGTCAGGCTGGCGCTGCTGGGTCGTGCGCCTGGTCGCCTCGAGTCGCGGTATTGGTTCCACAATCGAGGAGGCACGGTGGTGGTGCAAGTGGCGGTGCAGTTGCTTGCATGCAGCATCCGGCGCGCCGGTTGCGTGGCGCGTGGGCCTGGGCCTCCATGCCGGCGTGTCGGGAGTCAGAGAAGCGCGTCCACTTGGCGCGGTTGCATGCCGCCTGCATGGCTGCCCGCCTCTTTCGCCCGTTGGTCTGGGCAAAAGTGGAGGGGGAACCGGAGTTCCGTTTGTAATGGCACTTCGAATGCCAGGGTTTTTTGTTCATTGCGGCTGTCGAGGCCTGAACATGTATGTAATTTTGGCACGGAGCCGTGTTTTTTTCCTCATTTTCGAGCACTAAGACTTGCCTGTTGGTTGTCTGAACCGCTTCACCAAGCATGAGTCGCCCCGTGTCAAGGTGACGAGTGAGGTATCCGTATCCCGGAGGCGTAGGAGTCCCTCGGCTCGGTCGGCCTTGTTGTCTGAGGCTCCTCTAGCTCAGTTAAAGAGACCCCTTGGCCGCTCTTCGACGAGCCGAGGCCAGGGGTAGCGATATCAGCATGAACAGAGGCGGAGTTGGCTCGAAAATGAAACCTAGTTGGCCGGAGCCTAGTCGGGTTGTCCGTTAGCGGGACCGACGCCGGAGTCGATCAGCCGAGGCCTCGGGTCGAGCTGGCGCCCTTGGAAGATGGTTGGCCGAGGCCCCAGGGGTAACCGGCCGAGCCGCCTGCTCGGGCCGGATTCCCGGAGAAGTCCCTGGCAGCGATTGTCCGGGCGTGACGATGATGTCGTCCTCCAGAGTGGGGATCCTTGGACCACGTCGCCGTCCGAGGCTAGGTCGGACCTTGCTGAAGGTGTCGTCGATGCCGAGGGTGTTACTGCCCCCTTCCAGCGTCAAGACCCGAGCCTGCAGGATCAGAGTGTCTTGTAGCATGTGCCTTCTGCGGCCGCTGAGGCCAGAATATACACACCCTCGCTGTGTTGTAAAGCTGCGTCTCCTTTCCTCTTGTTTCGAGTATCTGGACTTTTTTGTCGGTAACAGGGATGTTTGTGCGAGAGAGAGTTGCTTCTCGCGGAAGGTGATGAGTGAGGTATCCGTATCCCGGAGGCGTGGGAGTCCCTCGGCTCGGTCGGCCTTGCCGCTTACGCGCACTTTCACCCGTCCATGAGGCCCTGTCACCGACTCAGTCGAGAAGGCTCGAAGGATCGCTTCGGCAGAAGAGCTTCCGAACGTGAAGACTTGTTCGGTCCGTGGAATCACTTTATCCGAACGCGAGTTACTTATCACAGAAGGTGATGAGTGAGGTATCCGTATCCCGGAGGCGTAGGAGTCCCTCGGCTCGGTCAGCCTTGGCTGCTTACGTGTACTCCATCGTTTTCAGGATCCACTTTTCGAAGTAGTCAGAAAGCACGAAAGATATTCTGGCAGAAGAGATCTCTCTTTTTTCTTTTTTTTTCTTCGAGGAAAATTTTAACGTAGAGGGGGTTCCCCCCTTTTAGCCCCCGAGGGAGGGTCGGGCTTTGCCGAGGCAAGGCCGACCCTTCCTTGATGACTAAACTTTGCGCGGGTGCGAGGTATATGAACAACTTGAAAACATCTTAAGGGTAGAAGCGACGTAGCTATTGGATGTTCCAGGCGTTGCCGTAGACCTCGCCTTGACTGTTGGCCAGCTTGTACGTTCCGGGCTTCAGAACTTTGGCGATGACGAATGGCCCCTCCCAGGGGGGCGTGAGCTTGTGCCTCCCTCGGGTGTCTTGCCGCAGCCGAAGCACCAGGTCGCCCACCTGGAGGTCTCGGGGCCGGACCCCTCGGGCGTGGTAGCGTCGCAGGGACTGCTGGTACCGCGCCGAGTGTAGCAAGGCCTTGTCCCGAGCCTCTTCCAGCTGGTCCAGCGAGTCTTCTCGGCTAGCTTGGTTGCTTTGATCGCTGTAGGCCCTCATCCTCGGGAAGCCGTACTCCAGGTCAGTGGGCAAGACGGCCTCGGCCCCGTAGACCAGGAAGAACGGCGTGAAACCCGTGGCCCGGCTCGGCGTTGTCCTCAGGCTCTAGACCACCGAGGGGAGTTCCTTCATCCATCGCTTGCCGAACTTGTTGAGGTCGTTGTAGATCCGAGGCTTGAGCCCTTGTAGAATCATGCCGTTGGCACGCTCTACTTGCCCATTCGACATGGGATGAGCCACGGCGGCCCAGTCCACCCGGATGTGGTGATCCTCGCAGAAGTCCAAGAATTTTCGGTGATGATGGAGTTCGGGACCCCGAAGCGATGGATGATGTTGGTGAAGAACGTCACCGCCTGCTCGGACCTGATGCAGTTCAGAGGTCGGACCTCGACCCACTTGGAGAATTTGTCGATGGCGACCAGCAGGTGCGTGTAGCCCCCGGGCGCCTTCTGCAAGGGGCCGACGAGGTCCAGCCCCCACACAGCAAAGGGCCAGGTGATGGGTATCGTCTGCAGAGCCTGAGCAGGCAGGTGGGTTTGCTTCGCATAGAATTGACACCCTTCGCAGGTGCGGACAATTCTAGTGGCGTCAGCCACCGCCGTTGGCCAGTAGAAGCCTTGCCGGAAAGCATTCTCGACAAGGGCTCGAGGCGCTGCATGATGGCCGCAAGCCCCCGAGTGTATCTCTTGCAGGAGTTCCTGACCTTCGGCGATGGAGATGCATCGCTGGAGGATGCCCGAGGGGCTGCGGTGGTAGAGCTCCTTCTCATCGCCCAGCAAGACGAACGACTTGGCGCGTCGCGCTACCCGCCGAGCCTCGGCTCGGTCGAGGGGTAGCTCTCCTTGGCGGAGATATTGCAGGTATGGGGTCTGCCAATTTCGATCAGGCGTGGCCCCGCTTCGCTCCTCCTCGACGCGCAGTGCCTCACCCTCGGAGGCCGAGGGTACCTCGGGTTGAACCGAGGCCGCCTCGGGCCGAGCTGAGGGTGCCTCCGGCTGTGCTGAGGGCACCTCGGGCTGGACCGAGGGCGCCTCAGGCTCGGGCGCGTCGTCGATCTTGACGGAGGGTTGATGCAGATCCCGGGAGAAGACGTCCGGGGGAACTGTTGTTCACCCCGAGGCTATTTTTGCTAGCTCGTCCGCAGTCTCGTTGTAGCGCCGAGCGATGTGGTTAAGCTCGAGCCCGTAGAACTTGTCTTCCAGGTGCCGAACCTCATCACAGTAGGCCTCCATCTTCGGGTCGCGGCAGTGGGAGTTCTTCATGACTTGGTCGATGACAAGCTGCGAGTCACCGCGAGCGTCGAGGCGCCTGACCCCTAGCTCGATGGCGATCCGCAACCCGTTGACCAGAGCCTCGTACTCAGCCACATTGTTGGACGCCGGGAAGTGGTGGCGTAGCACATAGCGTAGGTGTTTCCCGAGGGGCGAGATGAAGAGTAGGCCCGCGCCGGCTCCCGTCTTCATCAGCGACCCGTCGAAAAACATGGTCTAGAGCTCTGGTTGGATCGGAGCCGTCGGTAGCTGGGTGTCGACCCATTCGGCTACGAAGTCCGCCAAGACCTGGGACTTGATGGCCTTCCGAGTGGCGAACGAGATTGTCTCGCCCATGATTTCCACTGCCCACTTTGTAATCCTGCCCGAGGCCTCTCGGCACTGGATGATCTCCCCCAGGGAAAAGGATGACACCACAGTTACCAGATGAGACTCGAAGTAGTGTCGCAACTTCCGCCGCGTCAGGATCACTGCATACAGCAGCTTCTGAACTTGTGGGTAGCGGATCTTGGTTTCGGACAGTACCTCGCTGACGAAGTAAACTGGCCTCTGAACGGGCAATGCATGCCCCTCTTCTTGCCTCTCGACCACAATCGCGGCGCTAACCACCTGGGTGGTTGCGGCGACGTAGACCAAGAGGGCTTCTCCGGTAGCTGGGGGCACCAAGATAGGCGCCTTTGTGAGGAGCGCCTTCAGGTTCCCGAGAGCTTCCTCGGCCTCAGGGGTCCAAGTGAAGCGCTCGGCCTTCCTTAAGAGGCGGTACAGAGGCAGGCCTCTTTCGCCGAGGCGTGAGATGAAGCGGCTCAGAGCCGCGAGACATCCCATGACTCTCTGTACGCCCTTTAAGTCCTTGATGGGACCCATGCTGGTGATGGCTGCGATCTTCTCGGGGTTGGCTTCGATGCCCCGCTCGGAGACGATGAACCCCAAGAGCATGCCCCGGGGCACCCCGAGGACACACTTCTCGGGATTGAGCTTGACGCCTTTCGCCTTGAGACATTGGAATGTCACTTCAAGGTCGGAGAGGAGGTCAGAAGCTTTCCTCGTCTTGACTACGATGTCATCGACGTAGGCTTCGACCGTGCGACCGATGTGTTCGCCGAACACATGGTTCATGCACCGCTGGTATGTCGCGCCCGCATTCCTCAAACCGAACGGCATGGTGACATAGCAGTACATGCCGAAGGGCGTGATGAAAGAAGTCGCGAGCTGGTCGGACTCTTTCATCCTGATTTGGTGATACCCTGAGTAGGCGTCGAGGAAAGACAGGGCTTCGCACCCAGCAGTGGAATCCATGATTTGATCGATGCGAGGCAGAGGGTAGGGAACCTTCGGACATGCTTTGTTGAGACCAGTGTAGTCTACACACATCCGCCATTTCCCCCCTTTCTTTCTCACAAGCATAGGGTTGGCAAGCCATTCGGGATGGAATACCTCTTTGATGAACCCGGCTGCCATTAGCTTGTGGATCTCCTCGCCTATCGCTCTGCGCTTCTCCTTGTCGAATCGGCGCAGAGGCTGCTTGACGGGTCGGGCTCCGGCCCGAATATCCAGTGAGTGCTCGGCGACATCCCTCGGTATGCCGGGCATGTCCGAAGGACTCCACGCGAAGACGTCGGCATTCGCGTGGAGAAAGTCGATGAGCACTGTTTCCTATTTGGGGTCGAGCCCGGAACCGATCCGGACCTGCTTGGAGGCGTCGCCACTGGGGTCGAGGGGGACGGCCTTAACCGTCTCCACTGGCTCGAAGTTGCCGGCATGACGCTTCACGTCTGGCACCTCTTTGGAGAGGCTTTCCAGGTCGGCGATGAGGGCCTCGGACTCGGCGAGGGCCTCGGCGTACTCCACGCACTCCACGTCGCATTCGAACGCGTGTTTGTACGTGGGGCCGACGGTGATGACCCCGTTGGGGCCCGGCATCTTGAGCTTCAGGTAGGTGTAGTTGGGGACGGCCATGAACTTTGCGTAGCATGGCCTCCCCAGTACCGCGTGGTAGGTTCCTCGGAACCCGACCACCTCGAACGTCAGAGTCTCCCTTCGGAAGTTGGAGGGCGTTCTGAAGCAGACAGGAAGGTCGAGTCGTCCGAGGGGCTGGACGCGCTTCTCGGGAATGATCCCGTGGAAGGGCGCAGCGCCTGCTCGGACGGAGGACAAATCGACGCGCAGCAGCCTGAGGGTCTCGGCGTAGATGATGTTGAGGCTACTGCCCCCGTCCATAAGGACCTTGGTGAGCCTGACGTCACCGATGACGGGGTCGACGACGAGCGGGTATTTCCCCGGGCTCGGCACGTGGTCGGGGTGATCGTCTTGGTCGAAGGTGATGGGCTTGTCGGACCAGTCTAGATAGACCGGCGCCGCCACCTTGACCGAGCAGATCTCCCAGTGCTCTTGCTTGCGGTGCCGAGCTGAGGCATTCGCCGCTTGCCCATCGTAGATCATGAAGCAGTCGCGGACCTCGGGGAACTCTCCTGCTTGGTAATCTTCCTTCTTGTCGTCGTCGCGGGCCCTGTCACCCTCCGCGGGTGGCCCGGCCCTGTGGAAGTGGCGCCGAAGCATGACGCACTCCTCAAGGGTGTGCTTGACGGGCCCCTGATGATAGGGGCACGGCTCCTTGAGCATCTTGTCAAAGAGGTTGGCACCTCCGGGGGGCTTCCGAGGGTTCTTGTGCTCGGCGGCGGCGACAAGGTCCGCGTCGGCGGCGTCGCGTTTCGCTTGCGACTTCTTCTTGCCTTTCTTCTTGGCACCGCGCTGAGTAGACGCCTCGGGAGCATCTTCCGGTGGGCGGCACTGGGGCTGCTTGTCCTTTCGAAAGATAGCCTCGACCGCCTCCTGGCCAGAGGCGAACTTGGTGGCGATGTCCATCAGCTCGCTCGCCCTGGTGGGGGTCTTGCGACCCAACTTGCTCACCAGGTCGTGGCAGGTGGTGCCGGCAAGGAACGCGCCGATGACATCCGAGTCGGTGATGTTGGGCAGCTCGGTGCGCTGCTTCGAGAATCGCCGGATGTAGTCCCGGAGAGACTCTCCCGGCTGCTGTCGGCAGCTTCGGAGGTCCCAGGAATTCCCGGGGCGCACATACGTGCTCTGGAAATTGCCGGCGAAGGCTTGGACCAGGTCATCCCAGTTGGAGATCTGCCCCGGAGGCAGGTGCTCCAACCAGGCGCGAGCGGTGTCGGAGAGGAATAGGGGGAGGTTGCGGATGATGAGGTTGTCGTCGTCCGTTCCACCCAGCTGGCAGGCCAGGCGGTAGTCCGTGAGCCACAATTCCGGTCTCGTTTCCCCCGAGTACTTTGTGATAGTAGTCGGGGATCGGAACCGGGTCGGGAACGGTGCCCGCCGGATGGCCCGGCTGAAGGCCTGCGGACCGGGTGGTTCGGGCGAGGGACTCCGATCCTCCCCGCTGTCGTAGCGTCCCCCACACCTGGGGTGATAGCCTCAGCGCACCCTCTCGTCGAGGTGGGCCCGACGGTCGCGATGATGGTGCTCGTTGCCGAGGTGGCCCGGGGCCGCAGGCGTGGTGTTGCGCGTGCGCCCGGTGTAGACCGAGGCTTCCCGCGTGAATCGGGAAGTCGCGGCATGAGGTTCCGAGGGGTATCCTTGCCTTCGGGAGGCAGAGCTCTCGGCCCGTCGGACCGCAGCGCCTTCCAGGAGATTCTTGAGCTCTCCTTGGATTCGCCGACCCTCGGTGGTTGATGGCTCCGGCATTGCACGGAGAAGCATCGCTGCTGCAGCCAGGTTCTGACCGACCCCACTGGATGCGGGTGACGGCCTGACCCTGACGTCGTTGGCGACGCGGAGCGAGAGACCCTGGGGCAGGTGACGTATTTCTCCGGCCGGGGGTTGGCCCGCCCATGCCTGCCCGACGTCCCGGCGGATCGGCTCAAGCGCTCCTGCTCCCTCGTCGAGCCTGGCCTGCGCCCCGCGGACTTGCTCGAGCTGTGGGTCGTGACCCCCCGCCGGAACGGGGACCACAGCTAGCTCCCGCGGGATGGCAGCGCGGGGCACCGGCCTAGGGTGATCACCGTCCTCCGGCATGCCGAGATGATTGCCTTCGGAGGGACCCCCTAGATCGACGTGGAAACATTCGCGGCTTGGGCCGCAGTCCTCGTCGTCGAGGCTGCGGCTACCGTCAGAATAGTCGGAGAGGCAGTAGTCACATGCGGTCATGAAGTCCCGCATGGCACTAGGGTTGCCAAGTCCAGAGAAATCCCAACAGATGCTGGGGTCGTCGTCTTCCTCGGACCCGGAGGGCCCATAGGTCGAGACGTCCGTCAGCCGGTCCCAAGGCGACCGCGTGCGAAACCCCAGAGGGTTTGAATTCGCCTCTACGAGAGTGCCCGCCAAAGCAAGGTCGCTAGGCGGGTTGAGGCTGAATCTAAATGACGTAGGATGGGAATCGGTCGGTACCTTTTGGTCGACAAACGGCGATGAAGTCGCGTCGGGGACTGACTGCACCGTCATCTCAGGTACGAGGGTGACGCCCAGCAAGCCTTCCGCGAGCGTGCTGGCGTCGTCCGCTTGCTCAGGATTGGCGTGTCGCGGGGAGACGGCGCTTGCCTTCGTCTCAAACGCGAGGTCGTCGCCCGACGCGCCCCCCGTTGGGGCGCTAGGGACGTCGATTCGCTCGACAGCCGACGAGGCGCGGCCTCCCGCTTGGCCTTGGTTGCCCCGCCTCCTCCTCCGTTGGCGAGGGAGAGGACAGGGCGAGCTCGAATGTTGTTCTTCCACCACGCAGGGAAGACGTTATCGATTCCGCCGCCGGCGGGCGGGCTATCGGCCGCCATTGTCGTCATCGCGCGGCGGTGGAAGGAGTATCATGTCATAGCTGCCGTCGAAGGACATGAACTCAAGACTCCCAAAACGGAGCACCGTCCCGGGTTGGAGAGGTTGCTGAAGACTGCCCATCTGGAGCTTGACGGGAAGCTGTTCGTCAACACGCAGCAGGCCCCTACCTGGCGCGCCAACTGTCGGCGTTTCAAGACCGGGGGGTCCCTAAGCCGACGAGTGAATGTCGCCTCGTGCCCCAGCCTAGATGGGTCGACGCGAGGCCGAGCGCGAAGGGGGGAAGTGAGGTGGCCGGAGATGGGCGTGAGAGAGGTGGAAATCCCGCGGCCTTCGTGTTCGTCCCGCGCCCAGGTCGGGTGCGCTTGCAGTAGGGGGTTACAAGCGTCCACGCGGGAGAGGGAAGCGAGCGGCCCCAAGAGAGCGCCTGTCTCGTCCTCGTCCCCGCGCGGCCAACCTTCTCTAAGAGGGCCCTGGTCCTTCCTTTTATAGGCGTAAGGAGAGGATCCAGGTGTACAATGGGTGTGTAGCAGAGTGCTACATGTCTAGCGGGGGAGAGCTAGCGCCCTAAGTACATGCCGATGTGGTAGCCGGAGAGATTTTGGCACCCAGCTGGTGTGATGTCGTGGCCGTCGGAGGAGCGACGGAGCCTGGCGGAGGGACAGCTGTCGGAGCGGTTGAGTCCTTGCTGACGTCCTCCTGCTTCCGTAAGAGAGCTGAGAGCCGTCGTCGTCACAGAGCATGCAGGGCGCCATCATTGCCTATCCGGCGGAGCTAGCCAGATGGGACACCGGTCTTGTTCTCTGCGGCCCGAGTCAGCTCGGGGTAGGGTGATGATGGCGCTTCCTGTTGACGTGGCTGGCCTGCGCCCTAGGTTGGGCGACGTGGGGCTCCTCCGAAGCCGAGGTCGAGTCTGTCTTCCATGGCCGAGGCCGAGTCCGAGCCCCTGGGTCGGGCGAGGCGGAGGTCGTTCGCCCGACCCCAGGGCTCGGACTCGGGCTCAGCCCTAGAAGACGACGAACTCCGCTTCGCCCGACCCCAGGGCTCGGACTCCGCCCTGGCCTCTGCCGAACGACCTCCGCCTCGCCCGACCCAGGGGCTCGGACTCGGCCTCGGCCATGGAAGACAGACTCGACCTCGGCTTCGGAGGAGCCTCCACGTCGCCCAACCTAGGGCGCAGGCCAGCCACATCAACAGGAAGCGCCATCATCACCCTACCCCGAGCTGACTCGGGCCGCAGAGAACAAGACCGGTGTCCCATCTGGCTAGCTCCGCCGGATAGGCAATGATGGCGCCCCGCATGCTCTGTGTCGACGACGGCTCTCAGCTCTCTTACGGAAGCAGGAGGACGTCAGCAAGGACTCAACCGCTCCGACAGCTGTCCCTCCGCCAGGCTCCGTCGCTCCTCCGACGGCCACGACATCACACCAGCTGGGTGCCAAAATCTCTCCGGCTGCCACATCGGCATGTACTTAGGGCGCTAGCTCTCCCCCGCTAGACACGTAGCACTCTGCTACACCCCCATTGTACACCTGGATCCTCTCCTTACGCCTATAAAAGGAAGGACCAGGGCCCTCTTAGAGAAGGTTGGCCGCGCGGGGACGAGGACGAGACAGGCGCTCTCTTGGGGCCGCTCGCTTCCCTCTCCCGCGTGGACGCTTGTAACCCCCTACTGCAAGCGCACCCGACCTGGGCGCGGGACGAACACGAAGGCCGCGGGATTTCCACCTCTCTCACGCCCATCTCCGGCCACCTCACTTCCCCCCTTCGCGCTCGGCCTCGCGTCGACCCATCTGGGCTGGGGCACGCGGCGACATTCACTCGTCGGCTTAGGGACCCCCCGGTCTCAAAACGCCGACAAGACTATTAGAGAAACTGACGAAGGTGGATTAGTTAGGCTAAAATACACATTCTAATATGGAGATAAATTCGTCGAGCCAGACGATGACTGGCTAAAAAGTATTGAGACCGTAAGTGATGAATGCTTGGATTATACTCGAAGGCCGAAGACACTGCTCTGTCAGCGGCCTTCGGAGGCCGAAAGAAAAAGAGACTCAACCGAGTATTTGATGCAATTGGGTTTGTCTACCGACTACCGTTACCCAACGCGGGGTCAAAAAAGAAAGAATACATCTTCTGCGAAGGAAGGTGCCTCAGCCGCTCCTAGCGAGCCGGCGCCGAAGAGGAAAAGGGTAATGGTTCTCACACACCGGCCACGTTATATTGAACCGGCCACAGTGCCTGAGTTTGCCGGTGAGACCTCTTCGGCCACCGAAGCTAAAGAACCAACTCCCCTGCCAAATATTGTAGGGCTGGCCGAAGTGCCAGCAACGGAAAAAATAGAAGAACCGAGTGCTGAAGTAATAAAGACAACAGAAGTTCTAAGTCCTTCAGCAAAAATTGAGGCAACAAAAAGCCAAAAGGGGCCAGCAGTGACCCCAAAAAGAAAAAGGATGGTTAATGTGCTGGATGTTTTAGAGACAATTAAGTCTTCAAGCACAACTTCGAAGAAAACTGTTGAATCTTCCGAAGTACATACTGAAGCATTGGATGCCGAAGCCTCAAAACATCAGTCTGAGACTGAAGTTGGGCCTTCGGAGCCCACCAAGGTGAAATCCTTGGAAGTCGAAGAGACAGAAACACCAGAACAAATTTCAGCTGAAAAAACTGGTACTGCCGCCCCCGAAGCATCTTCCGAAACCTTTGATTATATCCTTCGTCATGCTTCGGGGAAAAAACTGACTGAAAAAGAACAGCAAGAGGCCCAGTACTACGCTCACAAATTGAAATTTCCAAAGGCGGCGTTGATATTCAACGGCAGTGGAGAAGAAGACTTTTTGTATTGTCTCCCTGACAGTAAGGAGATTTCTGTCTGTCGGGAGATGAGCAAGAGCTTCGGATTCCCAACACTGCAAGACGGGCTCTTGGTGCTGTCAAAAAACGAGCTAGCCGACAGCCTGGCATATAATAGCTTAAAGGTACAAAGAATGAGGTTTTCATATTTTTTCTTGAAACCAAAATTTTTCGTTTGATTAAAATTATTGGCGCACTCACATTTTTCTCTTTGCAGGGCCTTATACTTAGCAATGCCCTCAGGGCCCAAAAAGATGCTGAAGACGAAGGGTGTGTTATGGCCCTGAGCAACCTTCGTTCCGAAGTAATTGAACTGAGGAACGAAGGTCTCGAAAAAGATAAAATATTGCACTCATTAATAGATAGAATAAAAGAAGACGAAGCTACTTTTAAAGTTCAAGCTGAGGCTCAGAGGCGTGAAATTGAAGATCTCCGAAATCAACTGGCCAGAACTAAAGAGGAACGCACACTTGAAGAAACGAAACGAGAACTCAGTGAACAATGGGCAAACCATTTGGAAAAAAGCGTTGAAGAGCTACGTGCATCTAAGAAAAGATGCTATGAAAAATCTATAGAATGTGTTAAAAAAGTAAAGACCAGCTTCGCCAATGTTGGCGCTTTTTCAAGTGACGAAAACTTCATAAAGGGTGACCCCGAAGGCCCAATCGAATGGATCAGTCACGAAGCTGAGGCCTTTGAAGAAATTTTGAATAGCCGCGGAGACATATGTGCCTTTTCGGGTGCCAGGGAGATTGCTACCATTTTGGAGAGGAAAGGCTGTGAGCATGTGAAGTTTTTGGCACAATCTGAAGCCGCTTTATCCTCCAAAGATATAAAAGACCCCTCGGCCGAAGCAAGCCTGGTCGGTGGAAAATTTTTCACCGACATCTGGGACAATGGTGGCCGGGAAATGGCCCAAGAGATTATACGAAAAAGCGAAAAAGGCATTCATGACGCTAGAAAATCAGCAGGGGCCGCTGAGAGAAGTGCAGAGCCTGAAGGGCAAATAGGTATTGAATAGTGGTTTTTGACTCTTTGTTGTAATTTTTTGATTTCAAACATGTTCATAGTTTGTAATAGTAATGTAGCCGTATCTTCTCCTCTCTCAGAACCTGCTGAACCATCTGCGGTCCCCCACGCAAAATGGGATGACGAAATTAGGAAAATGGCCGAAGCCATCATGGATAAAGTTGTTGACCAGCTACTAAACGAAGTTGCAGAAGTAGTTCTAAGGGAAGATTAGATGCTGCTGTAAAAATATTTGTTGAGAAACATGTGTAATATTTTGTAACTTTGAATGTAATATATTAACTATTTATGGTTCTATTCTTTACGATGCATGAAACTTCATATACATACCGTTTTTGAGCCTTCGGCGAAAAAACACCTTCCCTTCTTTTCATGCTTCGTAAATAATATCCGTGTTCTCATATGATCAGCAACCAATAGATGTTTCCATTTGACGAAAGTATAACTCTTCAATAGCTATTTTTTACGCCTTGCCACTTTTCCTTCGAAACAATTTTCGGATGTCGATACTGGGATTCCCTTCTTTGCATTGTTGATGCAATATGATGTATGATGTTATGCTATGCGAATAATGTAATGATGTGATGTTATGCAAAATGATATTTGCTGAAGGTCGACGTTTTACTTTCAGCGGAATCAGCGTTTATTTTTCGCTGTAAGCCTCCCTTAGGAGCTTCTTCGCCTTTTACTTTCAGCGGAATCAGCGTTTATTTTTCGCTGTAAGCCTCCCTTAGGTGCTTCTTCGCCTTTTACTTCCAGCGGAATCAGCGTTTATTTTTCGCTGTAAGCCTCCCTTAGGAGCTTCTTTGCCTTTTACTTTCAGCGGAATCAGCGTTTATTTTTCGCTGTAAGCTCTGCATCCCCTTCGGAACGACTTTTGATCAAAAAACTTACTCTGCGTTCCCTTAGGAACGACTTTTTGCTGCTTCGACTAAATTACGATGTGTTCCTTAGGACAAATTTTTTGACAATTCGAAGATCCTCCTTATCACCATAAATTCTTATGCTTCGGCAACGTAAGCCTGTGGAGAAGATATATTTTCATTATGGTAAAAAGCGAAACTGTTACTAGAGATTAAAAATGACAAAAAAGCAATTAAGGGTGTGTTTGGTTACGGGACAGCCAGGACAGGGACGTCCCCTGGCGTCCTCTCTCGTCCCTCCAATTTTGAGGGATAACTGGGGACAACACTGGGATAGGTCTGTCCCAACCCCTAATTCTGAACCAAACAACCTTATTTGAGGGATCGTCCCGTCCCATCACATCCTGTCATTGCAACCAAACGCACCCTAAACCCCCCATAAGTGTTTCTTAGAAAAGAAAATAATACTGTATGCGAAAAACTGCTGTCGGGGTGGGATATATGTCAGTAAATGTGCTTCGACTCTGGCACAGTGCTATTGACTGTGCGAGCTTCAGACCCTTCTCTGAAGTCACACTGAAGGTGAGCATGCTGGCTCCCTTCTGGCTGTTGGCCGTGTTGCGTTGGTGGTGGAGGTGGAGGCTGTTGCCAAGATGCTTGGGGCTGACTTGCCGAAGCAACAGAAGATGCAGGGTGATTGCCTACATATTCTGGAATGTAAGGCGAATGGTACGAAGCAGTATGCATGACTTGCTTCGGCTGACTCTGTTGTGCTGCAGCTTCTGCTATCTCCTTTTGCTTCTGGATGGTAACATGGCACATCCTGGTGGTATGGTCCTTGTCCTCACCACAGAATAGACAATAAAATTTCCTTGGCTGATCCCCAAATCTTCCTCCGAAGCCCATAGCGCCTCTGCCCCTTGGAGCTGGCGGCCGGAAAGAGCTTTGCTGCTACCCCGAAGCTTGCGAGGAGTACTGCGGTTTTTGCTATTGACTCCCTCTATCATCACTCTGAGCAGAGTTGTGAATTGACCTGACGTGCCTTGGATGAAGTCTTCCTCCGAAGCCCCTGGTCATTTCAGAGAACCTGTATGCTTCCTCCCTTCTTTGGCGGAAGTCATTGTCAGCTCGAATATACTTATCCATCTTTTGGAGCAGCTTCTCCAAAGTTTGAGGAGGCTTCCTGGCAAAGTATTGAGCTGAAGGTCCTGACCGAAGTCCCTTAATCATGGCCTCAATGACAATTTCATTGGGCACTGTTGGTGCTTGTGCCCTCAGACGCAGGAACCTTCGGACATACGCCTGAAGGTATTCTTCGTGGTCCTGGGTGCACTGGAATAAGGCTTGAGCAGTGACCGGCTTCGTTTGAAACCCTTGGAAGCTGGTTATCAGCATATCCTTCAGCTTTTGCCATGAGGTGATTGTTCCTTGCCGAAGAGAGGAGTACCAGGTTTGTGCAACACTCTTGACAGCCATGACAAAAGACTTTGCCATGACCGCAGTATTGCCACCATATGAAGATATGGTTGCTTCATAACTCATCAAGAATTGCTTCGGATCTGAATGACCGTCGTACATGGGGAGTTGGGGTGGCTTGTAGGACTGGGGCCAAGGTGTAGCCTGCAGTTCTGTTGATAGAGGAGAAGACTCATCAAAAGCAAAATTTCCATGATGGAAATCTTCATACCAATCGTCCTCGTTGTAGAAGCCCTCCTGATGAAGCTCTCTGCACGGAGGCCTTCGGTTCTGGTCATCTTGAACAAGATGACGAACTTCTTCAGAGGCTTCGTCTATCTGCCTTTGCAGTTCAGCTAGACGAGCCATCTTTTCCTTCTTCCGTTGGACCTGTTGATGGAGCATCTCCAAGTTTTGGATTTCTTGATCCAAGTCGTCCTCTAGAGGCGTCGGACTGGTGGCCTTCCTCTTCTGCCTTCGGGCCTCCCTAAGAGAAAGGACATCCTGATTGGGATCCAGCGGCTGCAGAGCGGCAGCCCCTGTTGCTGAAGCTTTCTTTGGCGGCATGAAGAAAGTGATGCTTGCCGAAGGTGTTCAAAACTTAAAAAATGGAAGTGAGTTCACTGGAGGTGGGCGCCAATGTTGGGGACTTGTTCTCAAATGCTAAGAGTCAAGAACAAGGCAACATAAAAAGTGTTAAATGTTAAAGTCCTTCGTCCTTCAAGACATTATATCCCTTCGGACATAATGAATTTCGAACGAAGATTATGAAGGAAAAAACCTTCGTAAGCTCGATAGACAATAAAGATGAATTCATATCTCAAATATGAAGAATAATTTATATATTATTATCAATTTATCTTTATTTGCATTATCATATTCAAAATAACAAATTATAAATGTACCTTCGGATTGACGGGAAGTAAAGGTACAAGCGTGATGCGAAAGGCGAATGCTGAGTCAGCGTGAACAGTACGGGAGTACTGTTCATCTATTTATAGGCAAGGGACGCAGCCCGTGTAGAATTACATTTGTGCCCTTTACATTTATCAATAACTCTATAGTAATTCTTCGGGGTCTAATTTGCCTTTTCATCTTTAAGTCGGTTCCTCTTCTCTGCTATCATGCCGAAGCTTTTCTGCGCACAGCTTTGTGGTCATCTTTATCCTTCGTCATGATCGCTTTCCGTCTCGCTCAGACTTCGTACTGGCCATACTCTTGAATACTCATGACCCGATTCCGAAGATACCTGTTCACATATTCCACTTGGAAAACATTGTTAAATCATGTTTTTGAGGACCTTCGGAAGCCGTAGGCCCCCAACACCAACATTCATAATTGCATGTCTCATGACTGCATCTTCAAACCTCACATAATCAACCCTGAGGGACCTTTCACATATATACCCTCATCGTCAGAATTGAACTATGACCATCTCAATTAGGTTCATCTATCAAATAAACTTGCATTATCAATTTCAATTATCAACTTTATGGTAGGCTGTTTCTGATTTTTTTAAGTCAATGCTATTCTTGATCACATATAAATCTTGATCCCCTTCTTCATCTTCCCATGTGACATATCCTTCTTCATCTTTCCATGCATCATATCCTTCTTTGCCTTCCCATACATCACTATTATCTAAGTTCTCACTTTCATATCCATTAGGAATGATTTTTTCTACCATCTGGATTTGACATTCTATGACTATGCACAATGAACAATTTATGCACATTTAGGCCCTCATGATCCTTCATCAATTGTTGTACATGTTCTGCACTCCCCATCAAAACAAGACCTTGCAATGGTATATGATCAGGTTTCAAATACTACAAGGTGGCATTTCTTTTCAACCATGACACACATGATTTTCTCGCATTACAAATCAATCAACCCCTTGTGGATCCATAAATTTCATAGAACCGACCATGTCACCAGAATATCCATCTTCACTATCATCAAATTTCACCCAACATGCACTTGAATACTCCATGCAAATGATCTGTATAGTTAGAAAAATGCACTCAACTAATTTCAAAGGGAAAACAACAGTCAACTAATATCAAATGGAAGTTAAGCATTGCAGTGTGAAATTTAAATAGAGCACCTATGTTGATAATTCAAGGCTGATATTTTATCACTGAAACAACTAACTAAAACAAGTAAATGAAACAATGCTAACCCAAATGCTTGAAACTAATCGAATCATTATGGTTCATTTGCATTCATAGTTACACATTTAACACCAAATGACAAAATAGCTAAGCATGCGTCCGTGATCCCAATTGGATAAACTGATCCATTAGCTCCCTCTTAGTCATATTGGAGTGCCATCAACATTCCCAATCAAAAAAATATCCTTCTTGTGCAAACTAAAACTACAAAACAAAAAAGGGAATACATATGGTCTGAGAGGGGACATGGTGTCGTCGTCCTTAGACCCATTATCCACCATTGTGCACAGTGGTTGTTTGTCATGGAAGAAAGTAAACACCTAGTTTAACCTGAAAGGGCGAAGAAAAATGAATTGGTAAGTGACGGGGTCAAGAAAAGGACGAGAAAAACAAACTAATGCATGTAGCCCGGCACGATTGCTCCACTTTCGCCCAAGTCAAAGATCTGCTTGGGCCATTGTTCCATTGCTAGGGAGCTTGCAGTGAGCACCCTGTTCGCACGAATCGCATGTGCGGAGCATCAGTCTAGGGGCAGCGACGGGCGTTGGCCCGACTGTCAGTAAACAAGCTAGCTAAAGGAGCTTTCTAATCGAGTTAAAAACAAGCTAGTCGAGCGGTAAACAAGAATATGAGCCATAAATAAACTAATGACATTGCGCTAAGTTGTCAGCCAAATAATATAATATTAGAATTTCCCTAACTTTTAGAGAGGAAAGTTTGACAAAAGAGATGTAAGTCTAGCTAATTTGCAAAGGGGTTTTAGAGCAAGTATAATAAGAGGCTATAAGTTGTCTAATTAAATGCTGAGGTGGATGAGAGATAATAGGAGAGAGAGGAGAAGTAGGTTATAAAGTTATAGATGGCTTAGATACAAGTGTTAGATTCTATGGTGCCTAGGATCGATTCCTAAGCCCGTAGAATACCAATCCGTGTCTAAAATGCCTCAGTGATGAGTAGATCTATTCTACTAAGGGGTATAGGTATACATACTGTCGTTGTTGTTCCTAGCCATCATTGCGACGACGTCTTATAGCGAAGACCCGCCTCCTCCTACTTCTTGATCTCTTTGCATGTGGCAAGGAGATTGGTTCCCGTCGTTGATCGGTGGTGGATCAGCTCCTCCAGTGTTGCCTGCAGGGGGAACCTTAGACCCCGATGGGATGATGGGGATCTGATACATAGTCACAGCGATTCCAGTCACTCTGAGCGCCTAGGGGATCGGTTCCTCTCAAGGTGTCGATTAGGGTTTTTGGGTCGAGCGATTAGCGTTGGCTAAATCTATTGGCCCCTTAATCTATTTATATGGCGTTGTGCAACCGGAGGCTGCAACCAACAGTTAGGATAGCCCCCTGACCAGGGGCGTGGTTAGACGGTTAGGATTAACCCTACCCCGATTACTGTTAACCGACTAGTGTAGAGGACACATCCTAACAATCTCCCCTTTGTTCGCTACATACCTCTCACTAAAACTTTTATTAATTCCATCCTTTAATAAGTTTACACATAGAGACTAATGTGTGACAATGATCTATTAAGTATCACCACACTCATTGACTCCAACATTTTCCCCTGCTTCAGAACAAAAAATTTACTAGGTTGCAATCTGTAGCCCCTGTGTTTCAGGATCATAGGTACTCCCTTAATCCCATGCCAGCTGCGTGCTTACTAAACATGTTGGGTGGAAGAACTTTTGTGAGCAGATCCTCAAGCATCTGATGGGTTCTTATATGCTCAACATGAATGGTGTGATCCAGAATCTTCTCCTTAACATTATAACACTTAATGTCAATATACTTGGCAGAGCCACTTGACTTATTATTATGGGAGAAAAATATTGCTAGCTCATTATCGCAGTAAATTATCAGTGGTCGCTCTATGCTATCAACCACTTTTAATCCGGATACGAATTTCTTTATCCATGTCGCATGTCCAGTTGCCTCATACGTACCTACAAACTCAGCATGCATTGTTGACGATGCTCTTGCTGTCTGTTTGCAGCTCTTCCAAGAAATAGCTCCCCCAAAGAGCATAAATATATACCCTGAAGTGGACTTCAGTGTATCTCTACACCCTCCCCAGCCGGCATCTGCATAGCCAACTATTTGTAGGGAATTAGATCTTCTGTACGTAAGCATGAGACCTTTATTACCTTGAAGGTACTTTAGAGCCTTCTTGACTGCTTTCCAGTGATCTATGCCTGGATTCTTCTGATAGCGTCCAAGCATCCTAGTGGTAAAAGCTAAGTCAGGGAGAGTACATACTTGAGCATACATAATGCTTCCGATAGCTAAAGCATATGATACTGACTTCTTCTTGTTTTTCTCATACTGATTCTTGGGACACTGATATTCCCCAAACTTATCACCCTTGACTATTGGACCAGGCAAAGCATTACACTTGTGCATATTATACCTCTTTAGTACATTTTCTATATACGACTTATGTGAGAGTCCTAATATTCCCTTTTGTCTGTCTCTATGAATTTCTATTCCAAGAACATAAGAGGCTTCTCCCATGTCTTTCATATCAAAATTCAAGGAAAGAAACATTTTTGTTTCCGCTAGTAGATCCTTATCACTACTAGCTAAGAGTATGTCATCGACATACAGAACAAGGAAGATGTACTTTCCTTTCCTAAATTTTGCATAAATGCAATTGTCTTCCTTTTTTTCCTCGAAACCAAACTTTCTAATAGTCTGATCAAACTTGATGTACCACTGTCTGGAGGCTTGTTTTAATCCATAAATGGACCTCCTCAAGTGACATCCCATGTGTTCTTTACCGCTCACAACAAAAACCTTTGGTTGTGCCATGAACACGTTTTCTACTAACTCTCCATTTAGGAATGTTGTCTTTACATCCAACTAATGGAGCTCTAGATCAAAATGAGCAACAAGTGCCATGATGATCCAGAATGAATCTTTTGTTGAGACAGGTGAGAAGGTTCCATGGTAGTCAATGCCTTCTCTCTGTGTGAACCTTTGGCCACAAGTCTAGCCTTGTATCTTTCTACGTTCCCTCTGGAGTCACGCTTTGTCTTGTAGACCCACTTACAACATACTATTTTGGCTCCTTGGGGAATGGCTTCTAATTCCCAAGCTGTGTTCATTCTCATGGATTCTAATTCATCTTCCAAGGCGGATAACCATTTGGATGAATTTGCGCTTCTCATAGCAGCTTCATATGTAGTGGGATCACCTTCTGTATCAATGTCCTCACTCATATAAATCTCATCACTTATTGTGTCTTCTTGAAAGTTGCCTAGAGGGGGGTGAATAGGCAAGCGGAAATATTTTCAAAAAAACTAGAAACAAACTAGGTAAAACCGGCTCAGCCGGTGTCAAAACCGGTTCAACCGATTTGAACGAGATCAACTAAAGAATGAGATATAAAACTGAATTGATCTCGAAATTCACCTAGTTAACTTTGGAAATGAGATGTTCTAGATAATCCACAGGGTTCAAAGTAGTAGATCTGAGAAGGGCACTTCTCAAAATCCACACACTAGAAAGATATAAACAAATCTTCCACGGAACGGTGAGAGAAAGAAGAACACGAACAAACACAATGAACAAGAACACAAGAGACACAAGATTTATCCCGAGGTTCGGTCACACCACAAAAGGTGCCCTACTTCCTCGTTGAGGCGCCCACAAAGAACCGGTTCTCTTTCAACCCTAATTCTCCCTTTGCCGACCACAAAGGTCAAGCCCACACACTAATCTTTGCTCAAACGAGCGGGTAATACAAACTTTCTTGTGGTCTTCCACATGATTTGGAGACTCATAAGAGACACCTAGTCATCTAGGAGCTAGAAGCTCCAAGAGTAATGAATCCACAAAGAACTCGATGTAGTACCAAAGCTCAAATGAAGAAGAGCAAGAGGGATTTAGAGATGAAGCACAAAAATCGTAGCTCTCAAACTCACTCAAAGATTCTCTCCAAAGATTTGAAATGGGAGAGGCAAGAGATGTGTGAGAGAGAGTGGGAGGTGTTTCTCAAGTTAAAAATGGAGTTTGGGTCGTGCTCTTGGTTTGGGGAGAGAGGTAGGAGTGAGTATATATAGGTGGGGCTTCAAAACTAGCCGTCTGAGCCAGAACCCTGTCTAAAACCGGTTGAACCACCCCTAGGAGGTCTGGCATACTGTCTGACTGTCAGACTGACTGGGAGACTGACGTGCAGTCTGACCAAGTTGACCAAACCGGTTGAACCGCCCTATGGGGGGTGGTTGAACAGCCCCTGATGACTCTGTCAACCTATTTGCCAGTCTAACTGGTAGACTGTTGGTCATAGGTCAGAGGGTCAGAGACCAGTTGAACTGCCCCTCAGGACCAGTTCAACTGGTCTTGACCAGAGACTTTAGGAGAAGCTCAACTGCAGCTGAAGAAGCTCAACTCAGCTGAAGTTTACTTCAGCTGAAAAAGCTCAACTGCAGTAGAAGAAGCTCAACTGTTTTTCAACAAGAACACTCTCAGTTTCTCAATCCTAACAACAGTCAGACCCAGAGTGTCCAAGGGATTTTGGTTTTTCGAAATAGCTTTTGAATATAGAGGCTTGAGATTTGGCAAACACCAACCTTCTTTTTGGACCCCCTTGATAGTACGACGATTCCTATACTCAAGTTAAATAAAG
This sequence comes from Zea luxurians, assembly GCA_029449295.1. Taxonomy (NCBI): domain Eukaryota; kingdom Viridiplantae; phylum Streptophyta; class Magnoliopsida; order Poales; family Poaceae; genus Zea; species Zea luxurians. The sequence goes on from JAOPSE010000375.1 coordinate 57,398, forward strand.
TATAATTAAGTAAACTCCTTGAGTAATTGGTGTCTCATGTGTGATTTCTCCATGGCGTTGCTTCATAAGGATCACAAACATCTTTGTCTCACCTTTTGAAGCAAACACAACTCAAACCTTGTGACTTGTACCATATCACCATATATGAGTTCAAATCATGGCTTCAAGTCACCGTACTAATGCATCAACATGTTATAACTCTTCATAGCTGATTAGTTCATCGACTTAGTGCAAGTACTCTCTTCTTCACCTTAGCCATGGTACCTCGGTCCACAAGCCGTCACTTGGCCTTCACCTTCGCTTAGTTCCTCGAAGCCCTTTCCTTGCTATCTTCACCCTATCAAGCCATTCTTGAGTCACATCATATTGAGCATCCATTGAGAGAATCATTTTTTCAATATTGTGAACCTTGCTTGAATGTCTTCTAGATATAACTGTTAAGATCAATCAAGCTCTAGCTTGATTCTCATAGAAGCATATATGGACTGATAGTAATATGGTTAAGCCAATTCACGATTCCTCATATCTTATTCACTTTGGCTTGACCAATCCTCTTAATCACTTCATCCTCTATTCTGATCATATGTTTGTAGTGATTTCTCAGGTATTGTCCATATATTCAAATCCAATATAGAGATCATATTATATCCATTTGCATTGCCTCACTGGTTATTTAACCTTGCGTTGAATCTTTGTTCCCTGATCATTATACATCATTCAAGTATGTTCATCATACTGAATTTCCTGTTCAACACTTAGCAAACTTGCTAGACCTTTAAATGTGTTGTTATCCAAATCACCAAAACTCACAAAAGGGATGAATGCACTTTCAATCTCCCCCGTTTTGGTGATTGATGACAACACATTTAAAGCTTACATAAGAATTGATAAATAAGATTTTGAATCCTATGATATAGTTTCCTCCCCCTAAATATGTGCATTTCAGAAAATACCAATTTTGGATGCAAATGCCAAAAGCACATACTTGGGTCATATTATGGAGACAACTTATATCATACTATTCATGCGGTGCTATGTGTCTTAGAATAAACGTGATGCTCATGACATAGTATGCACTCATCAACTTTCTACATCTTATGTTTTTCTTATGATCCCCCTTTTTGTTAATTATTTCTCCCCTTTCCAAAATTCTTCTAACACTTAGTTACATAAGACTAAAGGTAAGCTTTAATGCACAATTTCTCCCCTTTGTCATAACTCTCCAAAAAGGATATCAAGGGAAGAAATTTTGATTAAGCATGATTTAAACACGCTATCATGAAAAGGGTCCTTAGATGACACAAAAGTAATGTAGAAGTGACATGAAGTGATGTAACTTTGCGTTTTGCCTTTTCAAGGGGTTTCCAGACTTGTGTTGGATTTAGAATTCATTCGCAAGCTCTTGTTGGCATAGTTGTGACATAGGTCTAAGATATCAAATGAATATTGTCATACTAATTGAAAGATAAATCTTGATACCTGGAGTCTAGATGTCACCTAGCATTTTCTTATCACAACAAGAGGCAACATGAAAATTGCACAAGTATGGATTATACAACTAGTGATCATGTACGAAAATACCAATTGAAAAACACCAATTAATACAATTTGATAGATAAACATATCACTAATTGCATATTACTCTAAGTTCTCCTCAAGTTTTATTGCACACATATATATGAATATAATCATGCAACATAAGGAACATGTGCACTATTTAATCAATTAATTTCTAGACAGGAGAATTTATAAGCTATGCTACTTTAGACATTTGCAATCCAAAAGGATGTGATACATATTTACCAATTTTAGATGACGTTTGAGTAGCATATACAAGAGAAACTCATTCTCTTATGATATGTATAAAAGATACATTTATTGGAGAAAAGAATCTTTGATACCCATCAAATTTTCAGTGGAAGCGATTGTCTTGGCCCAAAAATTCCTTTCTAATTTGAGACTACACACATAATAGACTTGGAAATGAAGTTAGTCTCAAAGATTCAAATTATAGACCATTCTCCACCTAAATGTGTGCACACAAGTGATGAATACTTGTTTAGCTTATGCACTTGGACTTGTTCTACAATTTGAACCTTGGTATAAATAAAGTATGAAAATGTGAAATTGTACCAATTGAAGGAATTACTCATACTCAAAAGGTATACTAATAGACATGATATGCAATATTTTAAGCAAATATTCTTGAGAAGTTAGCATGTTTGACTCATACCTCACTAAGATGACTTAATACTAACTTATGACATCACCACAAGAGGTATTAATCAAATATCTAAAGATTCTTTAATCGTCACCACAAGTGCAACCTTATGATGTGACTTAAGATATTGCATATACATGCACACCTAGCATGTAAGAGCCTAGATACAAAAATGTAATAGAATAGTTCATGGAGTGACACACCTTTGTTCTACGCCACATGGTCTCCATTATAATCATGAATTTCCATCTTAGCTTTTGATAGGCTTGACATTTCAAAGAGAAACTTATCCTTTTCAAACGATCAAGAGAAACTCATTTTCTTGATAGGTTCAAGAGAAACTCATTTTCATTTCTATGGAACCATTCATCCTCATTTGATGTTCTCCAAAGTGTGAGACTACACAACATGAACTTGAAAGAAATCATTAGTCTCACAAGATATAGGCTAAACTCTCCCTCAATTTGTGCATGCAAGAGTACACAAAGTACACTTATGCACATCAACAATACGAGGTTAAAGAAGATGTTTGCACTATATCTTGGTTGAACATAACATGCTTTACATAGATGATGAAAATTAAACCAAATGAAAGTTTAAGAACTGGAAGTACATCAATTGAAATCCTGAAGGGTAAAGCATGCTAATATGAACATCAAACCTCATAATGAAGGATATTATATGATTATGTCACTATTTCTTCATTATTTGGTTTTTAGGATAGTTCAACTTCCTTCATGATTCACTGTGATTTCTTTTCTCTTTATGATTTCATCCAACCAAGCGATCTTGAACTTCATTCATCTTTGCTTGGTTCGATCATACTTGATATGAGACCCATTGAAACTCAATGATTGAAAGAACCAAGACTCTTATATTTGTAGATTTTGAATCCATCTTCAAAGAACTTGGAAGGACCTTGTTGAAACACTTAGAAAAGAGAGCATTAAAAACACAAGAGAGGGTTTCACAAATGATGATCCTTATATGTGGATGGCAAATGAATCATCATTATTGAGCCTGAAAGGGAAATATGGCTAACCATTTCCTATAAATAGATTTTGGTGGTTGACAACCAACACAAACCATATGGAGTAACTAGTTTGGCTAGATGTGATTTATATCAGGTGCATAAGGTTCAACACAAACCAAGAAAGAAAATCAGTTAGGGACTCAATCAAAAATTGGAGCAAGACTTGAGTGTGCTAAAATTTGGCGCACTGGACAATGTCCGGTGCACCAGGCCCGTATTGCTTCAAACAAGCCACTCTCGGGAATTTAGAGGCGCGCTCCGCTATAATTCCATGGACTGTCCGGTGTGCCATCGAACTGTCCGGTGAGCCAGCGGAGCAACGACTCCCTGCGCGCCAACGATCGACTGTGTGCAGAGCTACAGTGCTGATCAGTGCCGTGGCAGAAGTCAGAGCACAGAAGTCCGGTGTGGCACCGGACTGCCCGGTGCAGCAAGAAGAAAAACGTCTCCAACGGTCAACTGCTCTGAACCCTAACGGACACGCTGATGTGGCGCGCACCGGACAATGAACAGTGGCTGTCTGATGCACCACCGGACTATCCGGTGCGCCCATCGCCAGCAACGGCTAGGAAGTGGTTGGGGGCTATAAATACCCCCAACCACCTCATTCAAAGTCATCCAAGTTTTCTGAACATCCCATTCATTGCAAGAGCAAAAGACTTCACTCCAAGGTACATTCAATAGATCAAATCCTCTCCAAGCCTCCAAATCAACTCAATTCCATTAAGGACTTGAGAGAGGGTGTTTTGTGTTCTTTTGTTGCTCTTATCGCTTGGATTGCCTTCTTCCTTTCTAATTCATTTCTTAAGTGCTTTGTCAAGCTAAGCAAGAGACACCAAGTGTGTGGTGGTCTTTGCGGGGTCTTAGTGACCCGTGTGATTAAGGGAAGGCTCACTCGGTCTAAGTGACCGTTTGAGAGAGACGGAAAGGGTTGAAATAGACCCGGCCTTTGTGACCTCCTCAATGGGGACTAGGTTCTTTGGAACCGAACCTCGGTAAAACAAATCACCGTGTCTACTCGCTTTGATTCTTGCTTGATTTGTTTGCCTTCTTTCCTCTCTCTAACGTTTCCTTGCTAGTGTTAATTTGAGTTTGCTCCCATACATCATCTGCATCCATTGAGCAACTCTTAGCAAGAGAAACATTCTTTCGGACTTGAATTTAACTCTAACGCTAACCCCGGACCTAGTATGTGTTTAAAGTTTATAAATTTCAGGTTTTGCCTATTCACCCCCCTCTAGGCGACTTTCAATTGGTATCAAAGCCAGTGCTTCATTAAGAGCCTAACCAACTCGAAGTGATGTCTGGAGATCATGCCAAGAGGGAGATCATGACCGGCGACAAGCCCGTGGGCTCGGGGAAGACTCTCCCAAGAGAGTACGGTAACAAGTACAAGGAGGAATCCTCTTCCTCCATCAAGTCACATAGGAGGGGTGACAAAAAGAAGAAGATAAAGAAAGTGGTCTACTACGAGACCGACTCTTCGTCACCCTCCACGTCTGGCACCGAGTCGTCGACTACTTCTATGCGCCATGAGCACAAGAAGTATAGTAAGATGCCCCTACGCTATCCTCGTATTTCAAAGCATGATCCATTACTTTCCGTACCCCTAGGCAAACCACCATATTTTGATGGTGAAGTCTATTGCATGTGGAGTGATAAAATGAGGCACCATCTAACCTCACTTCACGAAAGTATTTGGAATATTGTTGAGTTTGGAGCGCAGGCACCTCAAGTGGGGACAAGGACTATGACTCGGATGAGGCCGCCCAAATTAGGCAGTTCAACTCCCAAGAAACTTCTATACTCCTCGCCTCCTTGTGCCGAGAGGAGTATAATAAGGTGCAAGGGTTGAAGAATGCCAAAGAAATTTGGGACGTCCTCAAAACGGCGCACGAAGGGGATAAGGTGACCAAGATCACCAAGTGCGAGATGATCGTGGGGGAGCTCGGTCGATTCGTCCTCAACAAAGGGAAAGAGCCGCAAGCCATGTACAACCGGCTCAAAACAATGGTGAACCAAGTGTGCAACCTCGGGAGCACCAAGTGGGATGACCATGAGATGGTCAAGGTTATTTTTAGATCACTTGTATTTTGTAATCCCACTCAAGTGCAGCTAATCCATGGAGACCCTAGATATAAACAAATGTCTCCCGAGGAGGTTATTGGCAAGTTTGTGAGCTTTGAACTAATGATCAAAGACTCCAAACATATTGTTGACTTAGAGCAAGACTCCACCTCTACACCCGAGGTGTAACCCATCGCATTCAAAGCGACAGAAGAAAAGAAGGAGGAGTCTACACCAAGTAGGCTTCCAATCGACGCCTCCAAGCTCAACAATGAGGAGATGGCGCTTATCATCAAAAGCTTTCACCAAATCCTCAAGCAAAGGAGGGGGAAGGACTACAAGCCCCACTCCAAAAGGGTGTGCTACCGGTGTGATAAGTATGGTCACTTTATCACTAAATGTCCATATTCTAGTGAAAGTGATAGGGACAAAGACAAGAAGGGGATGAAGAAGGAGAAGAAGAAGTACTACAAGAAGAAGGGCGGCGAGGCGCATGGGACGAGAATGGGACTCCAACGAGAGCTCCACCGACTCCTCCGACGAGGACGCTGCCAATATCATCGTCAACAAAGGCCTCCTCTTCCCCAACGTCGGCCACAAATGTCTCATGGCTAAGGATGGCAAAAAGAAGAAGGTACACTCTAGAGCCACACCCAAATATACTACATCTAGTGATGAGGGTAGCTCTAGCGCTAATGAAGATGATTTAATTTCTCTCTTTGCCAACCTTAGCATGGACCAAAAGAAAAAGTTAAATGAATTGATTGAAACCATTAACGAGAAGGATGATCTCTTGGAATGCCAAGAGGACTTGCTCGTTAAGGAAAATAAGAAATTTGTTAAATTAAAGAATGCTTACGCTCTAGAAGTAGAAAAGTGTGAAAACTTAACCAAGGAGCTTAGCATGTGCAACGATTCAATTTCTAGTCTTAGAATTGAGAATGATAATTTAAATGCTAAGATTGAGGAATTGAGTGTTTGCAAAGCATCTACATCTACTATTGAACATATTGCTATTTGTACTAGATGCAAAGATATTAATGTTGAAGCTATTGATGATCACATTGCTATGATTAAACAACAAAATGATCACATAGCTACATTAAAAGCCAAAATAGCCGAGCACGAACTTGAAAATGAAAATTTTAAATTTGCTAGAAGCATTCTCTATAATGGGAGACACCCTGGCATTAAGGATGGCATTGGCTTCCAATAAAGAAGCAAAAGCAATGTCAAGCTTAAAGCCCCCAAAAGATTGTCAAATTTTGTTAAGGGTAAGGCTCCCATAGTTCAGGATAGTGAGGGCTACATTTTATATCCTGCAAACTATCTTGAGCATAAGATTAGGAAAATTCATGCTAGGAAACCTCATACTATTTCTCACCATGCTTTTATGTATAAAAATGAGGCTTCTAGTTCTAGGCACTCCACTCATGTTAAAATGCCTAAAAAGAGAATTTCTAATGCATCAAATGAACATAATATTTCATTTAAGACTTTTGATGCTTCCTATGTTTTAACAAACAAATCAGGCGAAGTAGTTGCCAAATATGTTGGGGGCAAACACAAGAGTTCAAAAACTTGTGTTTGGGTACCCAAGGTGCTTGTTTCTAATGTCAAAGGACCCAAGACCGTTTGGGTACCTAAAAACAAGGCCTAAATTTTTTTTGTAGGTTTATGCATCTAGTGGTTCAAGTTGGATAATCGATAGCGGGTGCACAAACCACATGACAGGGGAAAAACGGATGTTCTCCTCATATGAGAAAAATGAAGATCCCCAAAGAGCTATCACATTCGGGGATGGAAATCAAGGTTTGGGTAAAATAGCTATATCTCCTAACCATTCTGTTTCCAATGTTTTTCTTGTAGATTCATTAAATTACAATTTGCTTTTTGTTTCTTAATTATGCAAAATAGGCTACAACCGTCTATTTACTGACGTAGGTGTTACTGTCTTTAGAAGAAGTGATGATTCAATAGCATTTAAGGAAGTGCTAGATGGTCAACTATACTTAGTTGATTTTAATGATAACCAAGCTGAACTAGACACTTGCTTAATTGCTAAGACTAACATGGGTTGGCTCTAGCATCGTCGACTCACCCATTGTGGAATGAAGAATCTTCATAAGTTTCTAAAGGGAAAGCACATTTTAGGACTAACAAATGTTCATTTTGAGGAAGACAGGATTTGTAGCGCATGTCAAGCAGGAAAGCAGGTTGGAGTTCATCATCCACACAAAAACATCATGACGACTGACAGGCCACTCGAGCTTCTCCACATGGATTTATTCGGCCTGATCGCTTACATAAGCATCAGCGAGAGTAAGTAATGTCTAGTTATTGTTGTGACACCCGGGCTTTAAGGGACAAAGCCGGGTGCATCTCATACATGCGCCAAGAAGACAACATATATAATAACAGAGTGTATAGAGATAAATGCCACAAAAACATCAGAGTACTTATTACATAGTGGAAGACTTATTACAAAATAAAAGAATAAACATAAAACGAATCAAGGATCGTCGGCGCCAATGTCAACTGAGAAACGCCACCTAGATCAGATCAAACTCCTCGATACTTGACTCCACTTGAAACCACCTGTTCTTCTCCTGTGGGGGGGGGGTGGGAGACAGCAAGGGTGAGCTCACACATGTTCATCGCTCAACAAGTTGTGGGGAATAATGTGACATGAACTCACCAAAGGTGGGAGTTCATGAAGTGTAAGGCTGATCAACAATAGAGGTTAAAGCTGAGCATTGCTTTTATAAGTTGGTCAAAATTTTATTAGCAGTTACTAAGTGTAAGTGAATACCAAACCATAATAATATAATAGAACAAAATTAATAATAAACCCATGCATATGCAAATGACAAAATTGAATTTAGGTTCCATAATTTAATCATCGGAGAGTCCTGAGCCGCTCATGACCGTGAGCTCGGCTAGTATACCAGTTTTACACTCTGCAGAGGTTGTACCCTTTACCCACAAGTCGTGTTTCCCATGTCGCCAGGGTTAGCTAGGCCCTTAGACACTACCGAGGTGAATGGCTAGGGATCCACTACGAGGCCTTTACAAAGTTCCACTAGCTTCCGAAAACCCGCTACAGTTTATGGGAAGAGCACTTGCAAGAATCCCCCGTCTGACCGCATTCGCAGCAAAATCAACCCGAGAACCTCCTTGCATGCAACTCCACTACTGCCCTTGCCCCTTTCGGGTAAGGTAGTCTTCCACTAGCTTTCCTAATTAGTCAACCAAGGGGTCCCATTCCTCCCTTGTGGTGGCACGTGTTTCTCAAGTTAAGCTCCATGTTCCAATTAACAATAACATAATCATCTTGACATGAACATAAATAGAATAACAAAATAACTGGAACATGGATATAATAAATGATTATCCCAAAACCATATAAAGCAATAGCAAACTACCCAAGTGATTCAGGGGTAAACAAGGTAATGAGATAAACAATCTGGGGTGACCTATCGGGTCCCATCGAAATTAAACCTATGCATGGTTAATGATTATAAAGAACATTATTGGGTAACAAAAGTGAATCAAGGGCACAACTTGCCTGGCACTTAAGATTCAGTTACCAGGGTGATTCTTCAGATCCTCGTGACCGCACTGCTAGTCGTAGCAATACAAACAAACATGGTATAGACAAAATTAACATCACACCAAACATGAGTACAAACTGAATAATAATATTCTACGTGTTGCTAGGAGACTAACGCAACTGGAACGAGTCAAATCGGAGTTAGAACGAAGGAATCATGATTTTAAGAAGATTCTATGTGTTTTGTACAAGATTAAATGTGATATAAATTTTAATGTGACTTTCATGTCAAAACAATGGTACTAGATGATAGACAATAATATTACAAAATTATAGGAATTGGAACGGATTAATTTGGGCTTAATATGAATTTTCTATGAATTACCCAAGTTTTACAAGTATTTTTATACTCAAAATCAATTTCTAAATCTATTTTTCTAGTTTTATTTAATTTCTGGACTGGGCCCACAAAACCAGAGGACTGCAGGGGTCTAACTCATAAAAGTTCTATGACTCAGGCTACTATTCACTGGATTGCGGGTTGATTCCATTAAAATCCGAGGACTCTTAAGTAAAACGCCAAGTACGAAGGGGTATTGGACGATCTAAGCCGCCCGATCACAAATCAAGGCCCACGATTGGATTCTACAGTTCGCGATCAGATACCCGATGCGGACCATCTGATCTAGCCTCAACGGTCGCGATTTAAAATATCCGAACTCCAATCCCCACCGTCAGTTCTCTGATCTGCAGACCAGGCGTTCTCTTCCTCCTAGGAACACGCCCGCGGCGGAGTCCGAGCGGACCACGGCGATTGCCATTGCCGGGGCTGCTCCATCCATCACCCGACGACCCAACGTCGATTCGGGAGGCGCTACACGAAGTTCAGTTTAACGCGAACCGGATAGGGGGTAGATACACCGTGGATTGTTGCGATAACCTGCCCAGCCATAGTGAGTCACGGATCCCCAGTAACGGCGAGTGACTACCGAGCTTCAGGTGCACGAAATCGAACAGTGACGAGCTCAAATCGTAACGGAGACAAGGGAGAATTTCGAAGGAAGCTTCTCACCAGGGTTGATAAAGCGCAGAAGAACGACCTCGTCTCGAGGTGGATCTGCGACGGCGGACCCCATGGCGGCGGCTAGGCGCGGTCCGAGGATTTGGGCGCGGAGCAGACATGGATCCGCCCGACGAGCACCGGTACGCGCGATTAGATCCTCGGCACACCTAGCTACCCGCCACGCACGGGATTGGTTCTCAGGATGGCGGTGAATTAAAGTTCCTCACGGCGGCAAAAAATTCACTCTTCCTTCACAATCCTATCTCTCTACGATGAGCTCCAGTACGTTGGCAGGCTGGGTTGAGGGAGCTGCACAGGCGGACAGCTATTTAAGCCCCACGGCTAATCGGATAGGGATGAGGCAGTCGTTGAGATTAGGCCGGGAATCATGGGGGTTTTGTTATGGAGATCCGTTTCCCCCGCGCGTTCGTTACTGCGAGGAAGAAGCTCCTGGCGAGCTGGCCCCACCATGCGGTGAATTAAGGCACAAGCATGAGCGGATCGTGGGTGACGGATGGGTCCCATGCACAAAGCTGATGGCGCCTCAGTCATGCGCGCGGCGGCGCGGGTAGAATGGCCGACTGATGGCAGGGGCGCGGGTCCCACCTGTAGGCGACCGAGTGCGGGGGCAAGCGCACGGCCAAGGCAGCATTGCGGGACCCGCCTGTCAGTCCCATAAGTCGGCAAGACGGCAACCAAGCAGCAGAGGGAGCGTGTAGAGGGGTTGTTGGGATGGGCCCAGCGCGGTGGTTAGGTCACGTGGGCCGAATTACCGCCCGGTGGCCCCATTAGTTTTTTTTCACTTTTTCTTTTATATTTCCCTTTCCTTCTTTTTCTATTTCAAATTCAAACCTTAATCAAATTTTAAATTCAAACTGTGTGGAAAGTTTGCACTTAGGCCAATTGTTTAATGTGATCATACCAAAGGTTGTGAAGTTATCTAGTTATAATTTCATTTCGTATTGTATAATATTTATTTCTTTCCTTCCACTTTTTCCTTGTTATTTCTCCTTCTTAAATATTCAAAATAGGTATTAAATCCCCAATTTGGGACATTAATTTATTTCTTTAATGTGATTACTACTTGTTTACTAAATGCACATACAAACAAAACCAACATGATGCACAAATTATTTTAGCTATTATTAGTTAATTATTGGCTTTTCAATGTGGTGTTCACATGTTTAATTGAACAATGGCAAAACACATAAGAGAATTCTCTCCTTTGATATAGCTTACAGTTTTGGGTATTACAAATCCTACCCCCCCCCCCTTAACAAGAATCTCGTCCTCGAGATTTAGGAAGGACTAGTGGAAAGATGGGGAAAATCTATGCGAAGCTCTTTTTCTCTCTCCCAAGTAGCTTCATCTTCTCCATGAGGGTTCCATTGCATTTTGCACATCTTTATCACCTTATTTCTTGTAACTCAAGCCAATGTGTCAAGAATCTTGATAGGACACTCTGTGTAAGTCAAATCGCCCTGAACACTGAGTTCTTCTATTTGTAACTGTTCCTTAGGGACACGAAGACACTTCTTAAGTTGAGACACATGGAATACGTTATGTACATCGGATAGATTATCAGGTAGCTCGAGTTGATAGGCCATCTCCCCAACTCGCCTAAAAACTCTAAATGGTCTAATAAAGTAAGGGAACAATTTGCTCTTAACTTTAAATCTCCTCGTTCCACGAAGTGGTGAAACCTTGAGGTACACATGATTCCTTTCCTCAAATTCCAGTGGTCTTCTTCTATTATCCGCATAGCTCTTTTGTCTAGTCTGAGCTACCCTCAAATTCTCTTGAATTATACGAACTTGTTCTTCTGCCTCTTGAATAAGTTCAGGTCGAAAGAACTGTCTTCCTCTAGTCTGATCCAATATAGAGGAGTCCTGCACTTCCTGCCATATAGAGCCTTGAACGGTGACATCTTTGGACTGGCCTCGTAACTATTATTATATGAGAACTCAGCATAAGGTAGACTCTTGTCCCAACTACTACCATGCTGAAGGGCACAAGCTCTCAACATATCTTCCAATTCTTGGTTAGTCCTTTCAGTCTGTCCATCAGTCTGAGGATGGTAAGCCGAACTAAAATTCAACTTCGTATCCATATTCTTATGAAAACTTTTCCAAAATTTGGAGGTAAACTGTGATCCTCTATCCAAAATGATCTTCTTTGGTACACCGTGTAGAGACACGATCCGAGCCATATATAACTCTGCCAATTGAGATACCTTATAAGTAGTCTTGACCGGAATGAAATGAACCACTTTGGTCAGTCTATCCATACACCCATATAGCATCATATCCTTTCGAGGTGCGAGGCAATCCTGTAATGAAATCCATACCAATCTCTTCCCACTTCCACTCAGGTATCTTAAGTGGGTGTAGTAGTCCAGCTAGTCTCTCATGTTCAGCCTTAACTCTTTGACACACATCGCACATAGCCACATGTGCAGCCACATCTCTCTTTAATCCATACCACCAATACTTCCGCTTCAAATCCTGATACATCTTGGTACTACCAGGGTGAATAGAATAATCCGAGTCATGGGCCTCCTTTAAAATAGTCTCACGAAGGCTTTCAATATCAGGAACACGTATCCTGTCCTTGAACCACACAGTGCCTTGCTCATCTTCCGTGAACTCTGGACCTCGACCTTCAGTAATAAGATCCTTAATCTCTTGTATTTTAGCATCACCAATTTGTCCTTTGTGGATTTCTTGCTCCAAGGTAGGTTCCACATCAATAGTAACTCCTTCAGTATGAGCAACTATCCCTATGTTAAGTCTCCTGAAATTGTGGCGGAACCGCCCGAATTATTCCAACTTAAGTGCCCAAGTCGCACCCTTAAGGGCAGCAACACACTTAAACAGGAATAACCCGTCAGTCCCTCGGATCTAGTCCGATAAAGCCACTTACCAGGATCAAATACCACTAGCTCACACGAAGGTGAGGCATAGAGAAATACAATAAAACATAATACCACAAATTTAATAAGTATAATTAGGGATTACATTATCGGAGTTTCAGAAATAATAACCATAAATTTTAATGCAGTGGAAATAACTAGCGGAGAAGAACCGAGCAACATGGCGAAGCCTGGCCACGCTACTCCTCCTGGTCCTCTCCTGCGGAAGCAGTAACCCACTCGACCATCTATCCCGGTGGCAGGGATGGAGGCCAAGTCACACCAGCAACAAATCATCCTAAGGAGTACCTGCAAAAATTGTGCCACAAGCAAGGCTGAGTATACTAATACTCAGCTAGACTTACCCGGTGTGAGGAGTCTACTCCTCTACCTCTAGACATGCAGCTGTTTGGCTGTGGGGTTTGGTTGCCAAAAGCACTAGCTGAGTTTCTAAATCAAGATTTTAACTTTGTCAAGATTAAGTGTGACTCTCTTAAGGCTAAAAGTGTACTATCTACTCATACATGGTAGCAAGCATTTTTAGCAATCAACAGCTTGTATCATCTCAACACAGTTCCACTTGTTACTCAATGTAGCAGCATGGATCAAGCAGTCTCATTAGCTGCGAGAAGCAGACGATTCGAATCGAGTTTTTATCCTTGCAAGGTAAACCTAAACACACGACGTGGCGAGGCACTCCGTCCCCACACACATCAACCGTCCCCATCGATTCCCCGTCAGCAGATCAGGTCTCACCGCCTTGGCGTACAATGCCTCACTGACCCCGACTGGCCGTCGTGCAGTGACCGCACTTGTACCCACCATAACCGGAATGGGAGACTACGTCTCAGGTCGCGTGAGGGGGTATGTCCACTGCCAGGTTCACTCAGGTACTAGGCTTACCGATTTACCATATTTCTCGGTATGTGTTTAGTACGTTCAAACGCTTGACACACGGTACCACACCTTAATCCTTAATCAACTTTTTATCCCGTGAACAACCAATCCCCATGGATTGTTGCCCACAATCAACCTCAATATGATAGGAAAGTGGATACAACCAATTCCTGACCTCGCGCGAGTGCTAGAAAAATCACTCGACTTCTACCGAGATCCTAATTAATAAAGCAGCTACTCGACCTAGCATACTAGTATCCATCTCAAAGGGAATCCTGAGTTCATGCAACTAGGGTTTCAGGCAACTCCTACACTTAAGTGCACAGTACAAGCCTACAAACATTAAGTGCAGTAAAATAGCATATATATAACGGTTATGCATAAAACCGGGGCTTGCCTTAATTTAACACTTAGATAGTGTTTGCTGAGGGAGGGTACTCGCTCGGCGAGCATCCACTGGTTAAGTCCATCCTTCCTTGGGTTGTCCGTCGACTGCATCTTGTGGTTGGCACCACATCACTGGCTCGATCATCATCTCTCGGTCCTATATGAGATGCAAGATGCATATGTATGAATATAATGAAAGTAGCACAAAAGTAGCACATGATATATAACGACACTGCGGTGAACTAAACATTAAATGAGAAGACACCGTAAACAACCATACGCTAGCACTAGTTATCTATACGTTCTCGGCGATCAACATTAACACCATTAAAAGGACAACAATGTTTTATTTATTTACGCGACGCAACTACGACATTACAAGTACGCGTATCTTATTTATTTGGATACGGCTTTTCATTAGTTCTCCTATTGATCGCGCGAAAGCAATCAAGACAACGGAAGTTTAAACAGGACATAGACATCAATAACTATAAAACTTCTATCCATAACCAACTACAGCAAGCAAGCGCATCAATCATGGAACACATGTTAACCTAAGTTTAGCCATCACAAGTATATATTTGTTAAGTGCTAACTAAGCATTTTTAGCCAAAATGGTGAACTAAACATTCATTTGAGCACGTGCAGATTTTTAGACAGCAATACAACACTTACTAGTTTTAATCATATCTCTTCAAATATTAATCCAAAAATAGCAAACTAAGATTTTCTGGAAAGCTTAAAAAGTTCTCTATAACTTTGGTATTGTCATTATAACATGATTCAGCACTTAGCAAGGTCAAAACGTGCTAGTACACAGCGCTGTCCAGATTTGGACAGATTCAGGCTAGCAACTTCAAAAATTCACAACTGAACATTCAGACATCCAAACAAAGTGATCCTAGACTTTCTGAAAAGCTAATTAAATGTTCTACAAATTGTTTATAAACATCACAGGGTGATTCACTATTTAACTAAGCGTAAATATCACTAAAAGACCTTGCTGTCCAGAACTGGACAGATTCAGTCTTCATAATTGTAACATTCATAACTTAAGCTTCAGACCACCAAAAAGAGTGATCCAAGATTTTTTGGAAAGCTCAGAAAAAGCGCTACATATCTTTTATAATCACCAAGAAGTGATTCAATGTTTAACTAAGTCAAACAACACAGTTTTCGAAATCTGTTCTGACAGTGGACAGAACACAGCAAGCAGTTTGTAAAATTCATAACTCTTAAACTATCAGGCCTTTAGTTATGAAATTTTAACACAAGCAAGATACGAAAAGCCTCTACAACTTTCTTATAATTGACAAGGACTGATTCTAACATTAACTTAAGCAAACATTGCAGCTTCTGAAATCTGTACAGAATTTGGACAGATTCCGTCACTGAATTTGTAAAAAGCACAACTCCTAAACCGTCAGACCTATGACTGTCAAATTTTAACACCAGCAAGATAATAAAGTTATCTACCACTTTTCTATAGCACATATTTATAGAAAACACAATTTAGTTCATCAAACATACGGCACAACAAAAACAGTGCGTGCAGTCCAAAACAGCAGTCAACAAATTTCAGCTCCTATATAATTCAAGAATTAGTCGTGTTCTAGAGGCTTAAATTATTCTAACACTTCAGCGTTGATTAGAGTTAAATTAGTCAAATTAGGACCATCAAGTTGACTCAGAAATTTTATCCAAGTCATTTTGTGCGCTAGATTTACCATACTCAATTACCCACGCGTTCTCCACGAAAATCAACATCGAAGCGCTTTTCACTCAATAATTTGCATTTTAACTTAGACATCACCTGAGCACTACTACTTTTCATCCGCGACCACAACCATACGTATTTAGACTACAACAAGCAAATCATCGCGACTACAAACTTAATCAAAGCCATCTAACAAGTCGGCTAGCCAGAGTAACAATCTAGGCCGCTGTACATCCTACACGTCGGCTTGCATATTATTATCGCAATCCGAGACAACACATATATAACAATCACTTAACGAATTTGACTCCTACTCAACATGAGTTGGCTAATCACAGCATAAGACTTAGCAACCCATTTTAGACATCGCAACTCAAAACATGGGTGGGAGCAGGTTACTTAATGTTTCTTAACCTTTTCTCAACTTAAACTAGTTAACACACAAGTCACCTAAAATAGCACATCGTTGGGGTCTAATATAGAGACATTAAAATATGGCATAAACTCCATAAGACTTACACCGGCTACTGAAGGGCCTAAAGCACTTATGTGTATATCTTAGCGGATTGTTCTTCAATTTTAACAAGGACCGACTTGTGAACGCTACTCGCTTCCAATAATTATTGGGCTGCGATAACGCTCATATAAGACCTATAATCGATCATCAAGACATTTATTTATCCAACGGACATGGAATGCAATGATTGACAAAACAAGGTATCAATCTGCCATACAACAGAAATCATGACGGCACCGATGGATGCTATCAACTACCCGTTTAAACATATTAAACTTACTTCTCGCTTGCCACTACATCGCTCTCGATCACACGACCATCATGAGCATACTTCACACGACTATATAATAGCTATCTAAGCGTCGTGTTACACAATACATGCATCTTTCCTCGTCGCGAGTATAACCATATTACGGCATATACCCGCGCACCTCAATTAAATATCTCACGCCACCACTACTATAATACACTACGGCACACACACACATACGTGTACTAATTCAATCCTCACATCACATATATTTCCAAATTTACTCATCACATAAAACAAGCACGACACGCGTGTTTACCAAAACGTGAATGCGACCTTGCAACGGCATATAATCCAAACAGGTTATGCCCACATCTAATCAAACACCACTATACACCACATCGACCAAAACGTAATTAGACAAACTACAAATCGCACACCTCAACAACCACTTGTTCTTTAACCGCACATGCGATCCTACTAACGTGTATTGCCGAAACAGATTACACACATCCACATGTATACATGCATTGTCCGACATCAACCAAAGCATATGTATTATAAACTATAAATCAATCAACCTGAATGGGTCGTGACTAGACGCATGGCTGTCCACATGGCTCGGTATTTCGTCGAACGGGCAAGGCACGACGTCGACCACTAGCTGCGAAAACACACAAATTTATTGGCGGCAGTTCATCGAACATCACACACATCGGAAAATAAACATCGAGAACAGCGGGGGTTTCTCACCATGGTTTTCGATGGCGTCGCGAATGGGCTACGTAAAACAACGAACACACGGCGGGCGTCGACGGTGTGCTGTCCACTGGGCTTCACGGAACAGCGAGCCGGCAGCGCGCGGCGTGCTGCGCATTTTGACGAACCGCCGGTGGGCACCACGGAGGACAGCGAGGAGGGGGCTCCCTGCTGCGAACCGGCACTGCTGCGCAGATCGGTGGACGCCGCACGGGGAGGGTCGAGCACAAGTGTGGATGACGTCCAGGGGTTTGTTTCAGGCGCTGAAACAATGGAGGGGGAGAGGACTCCGGCTGGGGAAGTGGTGTTGCTGCTTGGCGCCATTGGAGAAGCTTGCCTGGGCGCCGGCCATGGGGGAGCTTCTGCTGCGCCAGGAAAAATGGAGTCCACACCATGGCCGCTGGAGAAATCAGGGCACCATCCATGGGAAGAAGGAGGAGCTCGCGCCCATGGAGTGGGAGAGCTGGGCGACCCTGAAGTTTCTGCTCGCTGGAGAAGACAGCAAGGGGGAGGAGCTCGCTGCTGGGTTGCTCGCCATGGAGGGGAGCCGGAAATCAGGGCGCCCTGGACAGGGAGAGAGCTCCTGCTCCTGAGCGCCATGGCTGGATGGAGGAGTTTGAGGAGGCAACGCCAGGGAGGCAGAGGGAGGCGCTGGCTTGTTCCCTGCTGCTGCCGTATAGGAGGAATGGGGAAGCTGCTGCGTGTGGGAGAAGACAGGAAGGGAGAGTGGCGGCTGGGAGAAGAATAGGGGTGGGAATGGAAAATTGCCAAGGGCAAGGGGAGAGGGGTCCATATTTATAGAGAAACCCTAGGGTTAGGGTTGCTTAGTGGGCTGGGCTGGAATGGGCTTGGCCCAAAATCCCAATTCGGTCGCGCTAAAATATTTTCCCAAATAAAAATGTTCCTGCTGATTTCGTCTGTACGCAAAACAGAGTGAAACAGAGTTCGGACGAACGGACGACTAAGCAATTAATTCGGCCGAGAGTTTGACTTGAATTCGCTCGGAAATAATTTCCCTATGCGTGATTCGAAAATAAAATGCCTCGGGATACGACCAGCTTTCGGATTTTTAGCCGGAGAAATCGGATCGTGACATTTTAAAATCACAGTCGATACGGGGTTTTGAATTGGGTTCGGACATGAGATATTTGGCCGAGTCGAGTAAGGATTAATTAGAGGACGATATATTGAGTATTCCGTTTGAGAGTACGGAGTCGGATTAAAATAGTCGGACATCGATCGAAGTTCAGGAATTAGATGCGGGCTCAGACCAGATAATAGTCGTCGAGAGTTTAATTTAGAGAGCTTCAGATGAGATTTAAAATTCGAGAATGATCTTCGAGTCTGCATGAGTTCCGAGAATTAAAAGTTTTAACATGCTCCAAAATTGGTTGTTTTCTCGCGATCGATTAACTCTGAATTCGGTGAACTTCCGAGAGAAAGCCTGATAAACAGAGATAGGCACGATCGAGAAATAGAAATTTTTACAGAGCATCCGAGATTAGGATTAATCTCCCGACATAATGCGAAACTGACACCTGGGGTGTCACAGCCTTCCCCCCTTAAACAGAATCTCGTCCCGAGATTCGAACGAGGGCCTTCAAGGGTGGAGAAGCATGTAACTCCCAGGCTGGAGATAGATGCAAATTCATGAGAGGGTATATGAAACTATATTGAAGATAGATTCGAATAGAATATCGCGGCATGCTGAGACAAAATGTTGCGACCACTCTGAGAGAATGTACACAAAAGATAGCACATCGGTCTAGTCTCATAATGAATCACAACTATTAACCATGACACCAGCGCGTGCCGAGCAGCTCAACCATGTGTGCACCATAGTAGGCTCTCGGTCTCGTCGTGGCACCATCAGTCGTTAGTCATAACACCATTACCAAACACAACCAATGAGAAAACACATAGCACAGATAGATGGAGCCCATGAGAGTATGGCTCAGAAAATAAGAATTGATCAGAGTTGAAGCAGAGACTGCCGACAAAAGAGCATCACATGAGAATTTTCTTTAACTCAGAGAACTATTTTATAATCAACATGGGGATTATCAGGCAAGAGACTAGTATGTTATTTGACATGCGGAGGAACCAACCATTAGATTGAGACTGATAAGCTTTTAGAGACATGAGAGATCCAAGGAAAATAGCATAATCCATCGAACCAAAGGGATACACTGCTTAGATAAAACATCGTCATGATCCTCAAAGAAGGAGTATGAGAATGATCAGAAGTGAGAGATTTAGGCAGATTAACATCTGATACTTGAGAACGGGTTATAGCAGATACCCAGATAACGGGGCAGAATCATTAAGGGATCCAGAGATTCGGATGATAAAGCCACAACATGATTCACAAGGAAAGAGATCACCAGATCCAGGCAAAAGGAGAGGTAGGCAAACAGGATCAGCTAGGATGATTAACAGAAATGCTATGGAGTTTTAGGGGCAAGGATTTATGGAAAGAAACATGGCCTTGATAGGGTTTGCGCAACTAGACCTAACAATAATAATTTTTTTTGACACAACAAGTGCACAAGGAAGTTTTAGTCGATTTAGGGGTCAAGCTATGGGTGTCTACAAGCCGTGTAGGCGCAACTTCAAGGGGGAAACACACAAGGGTTAGAAAACACCAACACAAGCATGTTTTTTTACAAGGGTTTCACTTGCTAAACTCAAGGTTGTTTGGAGGGGGAAATCTTTTCATGAACAGAACATACCACATTTTTGTAAAAAGGGTTGAACATTTAGAATACCAGCTAGATAGCAAGGCAAGAGAAACACATAGCATAACCTAACAAGACTTACCAATCTGACACGAGGTAAGACATTTCTAACATAGCAGCACTCCACATTATTCACAAGTTCTTATTATTGGAATAAAGGTGAGAGAAGCATGTTGGTGCAGAAGAAACAATTATGCGACAATCATGATGCATGCTCAGTCTAGTCGTCTTCTCAGACCTAACTAATTTTCGGGTGCTTCTACAGCATCCTTATTAATAGTAGTAGTAGCCTTTATGGCCTAAATAACTAGCCACCTAGTTACCCATCTATTCCTAGGGCTTCACGTCCTAGGTCTATCTTATCGTCCTGACGATCTATCCAACATTGGTTTCTAGCAAGTTTTACTTTAGAAAAGGTTGGTAATCATGACTTATTGACGTTCTCTGTACTGGTATTCGCTCCGATACCAGCTGTGGCGGAACCGCCCGAATTATTCCAACTTAAGTGCCCAAGTCGCACCCTTAAGGGCAGCAACACACTTAAACAGGAATAACCCGTCAGTCCCTCGGATCTAGTCCGATAAAGCCACTTACCAGGATCAAATACCACTAGCTCACACGAAGGTGAGGCATAGAGAAATACAATAAAACATAATACCACAAATTTAATAAGTATAATTAGGGATTACATTATCGGAGTTTCAGAAATAATAACCATAAATTTTAATGCAGTGGAAATAACTAACGGAGAAGAACCGAGCAACATGGCGAAGCCTGGCCACGCTACTCCTCCTGGTCCTCTCCTGCGGAAGCAGTAACCCACTCGACCATCTATCCCGGTGACAGGGATGGAGGCCAAGTCACACCAGCAACAAATCATCCTAAGGAGTACCTGCAAAAATTGTGCCACAAGCAAGGCTGAGTATACTAATACTCAGCTAGACTTACCCGGTGTGAGGAGTCTACTCCTCTACCTCTAGACATGCAGCTGTTTGGCTGTGGGGTTTGGTTGCCAAAAGCACTAGCTGAGTTTCTAAATCAAGATTTTAACTTTTCAAGATTAAGTGTGACTCTCTTAAGGCTAAAAGTGTACTATCTACTCATACATGGTAGCAAGCATTTTTAGCAATCAACAGCTTGTATCATCTCAACACAGTTCCACTTGTTACTCAATGTAGCAGCATGGATCAAGCAGTCTCATTAGCTGCGAGAAGCAGACGATTCGAATCGAGTTTTTATCCTTGCAAGGTAAACCTAAACACACGACGTGGCGAGGCACTCCGTCCCCACACACATCAACCGTCCCCATCGATTCCCCGTCAGCAGATCAGGTCTCACCGCCTTGGCGTACAATGCCTCACTGACCCCGACTGGCCGTCGTGAAGTGACCGCACTTGTACCCACCATAACCGGAATGGGAGACTACGTCTCAGGTCGCGTGAGGGGGTATGTCCACTGCCAGGTTCACTCAGGTACTAGGCTTACCGATTTACCATATTTCTCGGTATGTGTTTAGTACGTTCAAACGCTTGACACACGGTACCACACCTTAATCCTTAATCAACTTTTTATCCCGTGAACAACCAATCCCCATGGATTGTTGCCCACAATCAACCTCAATATGATAGGAAAGTGGATACAACCAATTCCTGACCTCGCGCGAGTGCTAGAAAAATCACTCGACTTCTACCGAGATCCTAATTAATAAAGCAGCTACTCGACCTAGCATACTAGTATCCATCTCAAAGGGAATCCTGAGTTCATGCAACTAGGGTTTCAGGCAACTCCTACACTTAAGTGCACAGTACAAGCCTACAAACATTAAGTGCAGTAAAATAGCATATATATAACGGTTATGCATAAAACCGGGGCTTGCCTTAATTTAACACTTAGATAGTGTTTGCTGAGGGAGGGTACTCGCTCGGCGAGCATCCACTGGTTAAGTCCATCCTTCCTTGGGTTGTCCGTCGACTGCATCTTGTGGTTGGCACCACATCACTGGCTCGATCATCATCTCTCGGTCCTATATGAGATGCAAGATGCATATGTATGAATATAATGAAAGTAGCACAAAAGTAGCACACGATATATAACGACACTGCGGTGAACTAAACATTAAATGAGAAGACACCGTAAACAACCATACGCTAGCACTAGTTATCTATACGTTCTCGGCGATCAACATTAACACCATTAAAAGGACAACAATGTTTTATTTATTTACGCGACGCAACTACGACATTACAAGTACGCGTATCTTATTTATTTGGATACGGCTTTTCATTAGTTCTCCTATTGATCGCGCGAAAGCAATCAAGACAACGGAAGTTTAAACAGGACATAGACATCAATAACTATAAAACTTCTATCCATAACCAACTACAGCAAGCAAGCACATCAATCATGGAACACATGTTAACCTAAGTTTAGCCATCACAAGTATATATTTGTTAAGTGCTAACTAAGCATTTTTAGCCAAAATGGTGAACTAAACATTCATTTGAGCACGTGCAGATTTTTAGACAGCAATACAACACTTACTAGTTTTAATCATATCTCTTCAAATATTAATCCAAAAATAGCAAACTAAGATTTTCTGGAAAGCTTAAAAAGTTCTCTATAACTTTGGTATTGTCATTATAACATGATTCAGCACTTAGCAAGGTCAAAACGTGCTAGTACACAGCGCTGTCCAGATTTGGACAGATTCAGGCTAGCAACTTCAAAAATTCACAACTGAACATTCAGACATCCAAACAAAGTGATCCTAGACTTTCTGAAAAGCTAATTAAATGTTCTACAAATTGTTTATAAACATCACAGGGTGATTCACTATTTAACTAAGCGTAAATATCACTAAAAGACCTTGCTGTCCAGAACTGGACAGATTCAGTCTTCATAATTGTAACATTCATAACTTAAGCTTCAGACCACCAAAAAGAGTGATCCAAGACTTTTTGGAAAGCTCAGAAAAAGCGCTACATATCTTTTATAATCACCAAGAAGTGATTCAATGTTTAACTAAGTCAAACAACACAGTTTTCGAAATCTGTTCTGACAGTGGACAGAACACAGCAAGCAGTTTGTAAAATTCATAACTCTTAAACTATCAGGCCTTTAGTTATGAAATTTTAACACAAGCAAGATACGAAAAGCCTCTACAACTTTCTTATAATTGACAAGGACTGATTCTAATATTAACTTAAGCAAACATTGCAGCTTCTGAAATCTGTACAGAATTTGGACAGATTCCGTCACTGAATTTGTAAAAAGCACAACTCCTAAACCGTCAGACCTATGACTGTCAAATTTTAACACCAGCAAGATAATAAAGTTATCTACCACTTTTCTATAGCACATATTTACAGAAAACACAATTTAGTTCATCAAACATACGGCACAACGAAAACAGTGCGTGCAGTCCAAAACAGCAGTCAACAAATTTCAGCTCCTATATAATTCAAGAATTAGTCGTGTTCTAGAGGCTTAAATTATTCTAACACTTCAGCGTTGATTAGAGTTAAATTAGTCAAATTAGGACCATCAAGTTGACTCAGAAATTTTATCCAAGTCATTTTGTGCGCTAGATTTACCATACTCAATTACCCACGCGTTCTCCACGAAAATCAACATCGAAGCGCTTTTCACTCAATAAGTTGCATTTTAACTTAGACATCACCTGAGCACTACTACTTTTCATCCGCGACCACAACCATACGTATTTAGACTACAACAAGCAAATCATCGCGACTACAAACTTAATCAAAGCCATCTAACAAGTCGGCTAGCCAGAGTAACAATCTAGGCCGCTGTACATCCTACACGTCGGCTTGCATATTATTATCGCAATCCGAGACAACACATATATAACAATCACTTAACGAATTTGACTCCTACTCAACATGAGTTGGCTAATCACAGCATAAGACTTAGCAACCCATTTTAGACATCGCAACTCAAAACATGGGTGGGAGCAGGTTACTTAATGTTTCTTAACCTTTTCTCAACTTAAACTAGTTAACACACAAGTCACCTAAAATAGCACATCGTTGGGGTCTAATATAGAAACATTAAAATATGGCATAAACTCCATAAGACTTACACCGGCTACTGAAGTGCCTAAAGCACTTATGTGTATATCTTAGCGGATTGTTCTTCAATTTTAACAAGGACCGACTTGTGAACGCTACTCGCTTCCAATAATTATTGGGCTGCGATAACGCTCATATAAGACCTATAATCGATCATCAAGACATTTATTTATCCAACGGACATGGAATGCAATGATTGACAAAACAAGGTATCAATCTGCCATACAACAGAAATCATGACGGCACCGATGGATGCTATCAACTACCCGTTTAAACATATTAAACTTACTTCTCGCTTGCCACTACATCGCTCTCGATCACACGACCATCATGAGCATACTTCACACGACTATATAATAGCTATCTAAGCGTCGTGTTACACAATACATGCATCTTTCCTCGTCGCGAGTATAACCATATTACGGCATATACCCGCGCACCTCAATTAAATATCTCACGCCACCACTACTATAATACACTACGGCACACACACACATACGTGTACTAATTCAATCCTCACATCACATATATTTCCAAATTTACTCATCACATAAAACAAGCACGACACGCGTGTTTACCAAAACGTGAATGCGACCTTGCAACGGCATATAATCCAAACAGGTTATGCCCACATCTAATCAAACACCACTATACACCACATCGACCAAAACGTAATTAGACAAACTACAAATCGCACACCTCAACAACCACTTGTTCTTTAACCGCACATGCGATCCTACTAACGTGTATTGCCGAAACAGATTACACACATCCACATGTATACATGCATTGTCCGACATCAACCAAAGCATATGTATTATAAACTATAAATCAATCAACCTGAACGGGTCGTGACTAGACGCATGGCTGTCCACATGGCTCGGTATTTCATCGAACGGGCAAGGCACGACGTCGACCACTAGCTGCGAAAACACACAAATTTATTGGCGGCAGTTCATCGAACATCACACACATCGGAAAATAAACATCGAGAACAGCGGGGGTTTCTCACCATGGTTTTCGACGGCGTCACGAATGGGCTACGCAAAACAACGAACACACGGCGGGCGTCGATGGTGTGCTGTCCACTGGGCTTCACGGAACAGCGAGCCGGCAGCGCGCGGCGTGCTGCGCATTTTGACGAACCGCCGGCGGGCACCACGGAGGACAGCGAGGAGGGGGCTCCCTGCTGCGAACCGGCACTGCTGCGCAGATCGGTGGACGCCGCACGGGGAGGGTCGAGCACAAGTGTGGATGACGTCCAGGGGTTTGTTTCAGGCGCTGAAACAATGGAGGGGGAGAGGACTCCAGCTGGGGAAGTGGTGTTGCTGCTTGGCGCCATTGGAGAAGCTTGCCTGGGCGCCGGCCATGGGGGAGCTTCTGCTGCGCCAGGAAAAATGGAGTCCACACCATGGCCGCTGGAGAAATCAGGGCGCCATCCATGGGAAGAAGGAGGAGCTCGCGCCCATGGAGTGGGAGAGCTGGGCGACCCTGAAGTTTCTGCTCGCTGGAGAAGACAGCAAGGGGGAGGAGCTCGCTGCTGGGTTGCTCGCCATGGAGGGGAGCCGGAAATCAGGGCGCCCTGGACAGGGAGAGAGCTCCTGCTCCTGAGCGCCATGGCTGGATGGAGGAGTTTGAGGAGGCAACGCCAGGGAGGCAGAGGGAGGCGCTGGCTTGTTCCCTGCTGCTGCCGTATAGGAGGAATGGGGAAGCTGCTGCGTGTGGGAGAAGACAGGAAGGGAGAGTGGCGGCTGGGAGAAGAATAGGGGTGGGAATGGAAAATTGCCAAGGGCAAGGGGAGAGGGGTCCATATTTATAGAGAAACCCTAGGGTTAGGGTTGCTTAGTGGGCTGGGCTGGAATGGGCTTGGCCCAAAATCCCAATTCGGTCGCGCTAAAATATTTTCCCGAATAAAAATGTTCCTGCTGATTTCGTCTGTACGCAAAACAGAGTGAAACAGAGTTCGGACGAACGGACGACTAAGCAATTAATTCGGCCGAGAGTTTGACTTGAATTAGCTCGGAAATAATTTCCCTATGCGTGATTCGAAAATAAAATGCCTCGGGATACGACCAGCTTTCGGATTTTTAGCCGGAGAAATCGGATCGTGACATTTTAAAATCACAGTCGATACGGGGTTTTGAATTGGGTTCGGACATGAGATATTTGGCCGAGTCGAGTAAGGATTAATTAGAGGACGATATATTGAGTATTCCGTTTGAGAGTACGGAGTCGGATTAAAATAGTCGGACATCGATCGAAGTTCAGGAATTAGATGCGGGCTCAGACCAGATAATAGTCGTCGAGAGTTTAATTTAGAGAGCTTCAGATGAGATTTAAAATTCGAGAATGATCTTCGAGTCTGCATGAGTTCCGAGAATTAAAAGTTTTAACATGCTCCAAAATTGGTTGTTTTCTCGCGATCGATTAACTCTGAATTCGGTGAACTTCCGAGAGAAAGCCTGATAAACAGAGATAGGCACGATCGAGAAATAGAAATTTTTACAGAGCATCCGAGATTAGGATTAATCTCCCGACATAATGCGAAACTGACACCTGGGGTGTCACAGCCTTCCCCCCTTAAACAGAATCTCGTCCCGAGATTCGAACGAGGGCCTTCAAGGGTGGAGAAGCATGTAACTCCCAGGCTGGAGATAGATGCAAATTCATGAGAGGGTATATGAAACGATATTGAAGATAGATTCGGATAGAATATCGCGGCATGCTGAGACAAAATGCTGCGACCACTCTGAGAGAATGTACACAAAAGATAGCACATCGGTCTAGTCTCATAATGAATCACAACTATTAACCATGACACCAGCGCGTGCCGAGCAGCTCAACCATGTGTGCACCATAGTAGGCTCTCGGTCTCGTCGCGGCACCATCAGTCGTTAGTCATAACACCATTACCAAACACAACCAATGAGAAAACACATAGCACAGATAGATGGAGCCCATGAGAGTATGGCTCAGAAAATAAGAATTGATCAGAGTTGAAGCAGAGACTGCCGACAAAAGAGCATCACATGAGAATTTTCTTTAACTCAGAGAACTATTTTATAATCAACATGGGGATTATCAGGCAAGAGACTAGTATGTTATTTGACATGCGGAGGAACCAACCATTAGATTGAGACTGATAAGCTTTTAGAGACATGAGAGATCCAAGGAAAATAGCATAATCCATCGAACCAAAGGGATACACTGCTTAGATAAAACATCGTCATGATCCTCAAAGAAGGAGTATGAGAATGATCAGAAGTGAGAGATTTAGGCAGATTAACATCTGATACTTGAGAACGGGTTATAGCAGATACCCAGATAACGGGGCAGAATCATTAAGGGATCCAGAGATTCGGATGATAAAGCCACAACATGATTCACAAGGAAAGAGATCACCAGATCCAGGCAAAAGGAGAGGTAGGCAAACAGGATCAGCTAGGATGATTAACAGGATCAGCTAGGGTGATAGTGAATCTCTAAATCATAGTCCTTAATAAGCTCCAGCCAACGGCATTGCCTAAGGTTGAGATCCTTCTGAGTGAATATATACTTCAAACTCTTATGATCCGTGTATACATGACACTTGGTTCCATAATATAATGTCTCCAAATCTTAAGCGCATGCACAACAGCTGCCAGTTCTAAGTCATGAGTGGGGTAGCTTAACTCTTGTTTCCGCAATTGGCGAGACACGTAGGCAATCACATGTCCTTCTTGCATGAGCACACGTCCCAATCCTTGGCCACATGCATCACAATAAATGTCAAATCCCTTCTGTAGATCCGGCATAACCAACACTGGTGGTGACATTAACCTCTTCTTTAGTTGGTCAAAGCTGTCTTGGCACTTCTCATCCCACTTAAATTCTCTTCCCTTCTCCAGAAGCGAGGTCATAGGCTTAGCAATCTTAGAAAAATCTTTCAATAAATCTCCAATAATATCCTACAAGTCCCAAGAGACTCCGAACCTCCGTAACTGTAGTGGGTATGCTCCACGCCACTATCACCTTGACTTTAGTAGGATCCACTGATATCCCTCCATTATAAATGATATGTCCAAGGAATGGCACCTTGTCAATCCAGAACTCGCATTTACTATACTTGGCGTAGAGTTGATTATCTCGTAGCTTCTGTAGCACCAATCTCAGATGCTCCTCATGATCACTATCACTCTTGAAATAAAATAAAAATATCGTCGATGAAACCACGACGAACCTGTCCAGATCATGAACACCTTATTCTTTGGATCCATAAAATAGGCTGGTGCATTAGTTAGTACAAATGACATAAAGGTGAACTCATATAAACCATATCGGGTCGATAAAATTGTCTTGGGAATGTCCGAAGGCCTAATCTTCATTTGATGGTAACCCGATCAGAGATCGATCTTCGAGAATACCCTTGCACCTCTTATCCGATTAAATAAATCCTCAATGCGGGGTAATGGATACTTGTTCTTCATAGTGACATCATTAAGGGTCCTATAATCCACGCACATCCCTTGCGATCCATCTTTCTTCTGCACAAATAGAACTAGCGCTCCCCCAAGGTGAAGAACTCGAACGAATGTACCCAACCTCTTGTAATTCCGTTAATTGCTTCTTTAGTCCCTTTAACTCTTCTACAGACATCCTGTATGGCCGTTTGAAAGTAGGGGCAGTCCTAGGTAAGGGATCAATGACAAACTCAACTTTCCTATCTGGTGGCATCCCTGGTAACTCCTCTGCAAAGGCATCCGGAAAAATCTCTAACCACACGGATGTTGTCACTCACTAGCTTCTCATCTACTAAGAATGCCGCTAGTCTGATGGTGGTAGTTACTGTAACTTCAACTTCAAATATTTGTCCTTTGGAATTGGTGAGTTCTATGGTTCCTTTAGCACAGTGTATATACTGCCTTTGCCTTTCTTAACCATGACATACCAAGGATCATGTCTATAGTGCTCTCTTCTAACACTATAGGGGTAGCCCATCTGGGTTAGAAATACAGGGTAAGAAAGGAAGAATTGTAAACAAGGCGAGTAATTACGAGGAATGTTACTGCGGGGGATTTATTAGCTAAGTAGATTAGTGTGTCACCTACTAAAGCTAATACATTACCTTATGGTGGTACATGCTAAGATGCCCAACTATAATGTTTCAATCAATCAAAGAAGCAAATCAAGCATTTATCATCAGAACAATCAACCAACATTTTTTTAATAGAGAAAATAATTTTAATTTTGTTTTAGGTCTCCTATCTCTTAAAAAGGTTATAAATGTAGGATTCCAAGGTGTGAAATCCATCTTGTCTTAGAGTTGAAAAGATAAGAGTAATTAGAGTATGACAGCAAAAGGTGAGACAGGATCAAGATAAGATAAGTATAGAATGAATCAGAGTAAGGTAAGTAGGTAAGGGTTGTCCATTTCTATCTAGGTTACGTCCTACAGTCAACATTTGCTCTGATACCACTTCTGTCACACCCGGGCTTTAAGGGACAAAGTCGGGTGCATCTCATACATGCGCCAAGAAGACAACATATATAATAACAGAGTGTATAGAGATAAATGTCACAAAACATCAGAGTACTTATTACATAGCGGAAGACTTATTACAAAATAAAAGAATAAACATAAAACAAACTAAGGATCGTCGCGCCAATGTCAACTGAGAAACGCCACCTAGATCAGATCAAACTCCTCGATACTTGACTCCACTTGAAACCACCTGTTCTTCTCCTTTGGGGGGTGTGAGACAGCAAGGGTGAGCTCACACATGTTCATCGCTCAACAAGTTATGGGGAATAATGTGACATGAACTCGCCAAAGGTGGGAGTTCATGAAGTGTAAGGCTGATCAACGACAGAGGTTAAAGCTGAGCATTACTTTTATAAGTTGGTCAAAATTTTATTAGCAGTTACTAAGTGTAAGTGAATACCAAACCATAATAATATAATAGTACAAAATTAATAATAAACCCATGCATATGCAAATGACAAAATTGAATTTAGGTTCCATAATTTAATCATCGGAGAGTCCTGAGCCGCTCATGACCGTGAGCTCGGCTAGTATACCAGTTTTACACTCTGTAGAGGTTGTACCCTTTACCCACAAGTCGTGTTTCCCATGTTGCCAGGGTTAGCTAGGCCCTTAGACACTACCGAGGTGAATGGCTAGGGATCCACTACGAGGCCTTTACAAAGTTCCACTAGCTTCCGAAAACCCGCTACAGTTTATGGGAAGAGCACTTGCAAGAATCCCCCGTCTGACCGCCATCGTAGAAAAATCAACCCGAGAACCTCCTTGCATGCAACTCCCCTACTGTCCTTGCCCCTTTCGGGTAAGGTAGTCTTCCACTAGCTTTCCTAATTAGTCAGCCAAGGGGTCCCATTCCTCCCTTGTGGTGGCACGTGTTTCTCAAGTTAAGCTCCATGTTCCAATTAAAAATAACATAATGATCTTGACATGAACATAAATAGAATAACAAAATAACTGGAACATGGATATAATAAATGATTATCCCAAAACCATATAAAGCAATAGCAAACTACCCAAGTTATTCAGGGGTAAACAAGGTAATGAGATAAACAATCTAGGGTGACCTATCGGGTCCCATCAAAATTAAACCTATGCATGGTAAATGATTATAAAGAACATTATTGGGTAACAAAAGTGAATCAAGGGCACAACTTGCCTGGCACTTAAGATTCCAGTTACCAGGGTGATTCTTCAGATCCTCGTGACCGCACTACTAGTCGTAGCAATACAAACAAACATGGTATAGACAAAATTAACATCACACCAAACATGAGTACAAACTGAATAATAATATTCTACGTGTTGCTAGGAGACTAACGCAACTGGAACGAGTCAAATCGGAGTTAAAACGAAGGAATCATGATTTTAAGAAGATTCTATGTGTTTTGTACAAGATTAAATGTGATATAAATTTTAATGTGACTTTCATGTCAAAACAATGGTACTAGATGATAGACAATAATATTACAAAATTATAGGAATTGGAACGGATTAATTTGGGCTTAATATGAATTTTCTATGAATTACCCAAGTTTTACAAGTATTTTTATACTCAAAATCAATTTCTAAATCTATTTTTCTGGTTTTATTTAATTCCTGGACTGGGCCCACAAAACCAGAGGACTCAGGGGTCTAACGCATAAAAGTTCTATGACTCAGGCTACTATTCACTGGATTGCGGGTTGATTCCATTAAAATCCGAGGACTCTTAAGTAAAACGCCAAGTACGAAGGGGTATTGGACGATCTAAGCCGCCCGATCACAAATCAAGGCCCACGATTGGATTCTACAGTTCGCTAACAGATACCCGATGCGGACCATCCGATCTAGCCTCAACGGTCGCGATTTAAAATATCCGAACTCCAATCCCCACCGTCAGTTCTCTGATCTGTAGACCAGGCGTTCTCTTCCTCCTAGGAACACGCTCGCGGCGGAGTCCGAGCGGACCACGGCGATTGCCATTGTCGGGGCTGCTCCAGCCATCACCCGACGACCCAACTTCGATTCGGGAGGCGCTACACGAAGTTCAGTCGAACGCGAACCGGATAGGGGGTGATACACCATGGATTGTTGCGATAACCTGCCCAGCCATAGTGAGGCACGGATCCCCGGTAACGGCGAGTGACTACCGAGCCTCAGGTGCACGAAATCAAACAGTGACGAGCTCAAATCGTAACAGAGACAAGGGAGAATTTCGAAGGAAGCTTCTCACCAGGGTTATAAAGCGCAGAAGAACGACCTCGTCTCGAGGTGGATCTACGACGGCGGACCCCATGGCGGTGGCTGGGCGCGGTCCAAGGATTTGGGCGCGAAGCAGACATGGATCCGCCCGGCGAGCACCGGTATGCGCGATTAGATCCTCGGCACACCTAGCTACCCGCCATGCACGGGATTGGTTCTCAGGATGGTGGTGAATTAAAGTTCCTCACGGCGGCAGAAAATTCACTCTTCCTTCACAATCCTATCTCTCTACGATGAGCTCTAGTACGTTGGCAGGCTGGGTTGAGGGAGCTGCATAGGCGGACAGCTATTTAAGCCCCACGGCTAATCGAATAGGGATGAGGCAGTCGTTGAGATTAGGCCGGGAATCATGGGGGTTTTGTTACGGAGATCCGTTTCCTCCGCGCGTTCGTTACTGCGAGGAAGAAGCTCCTGGCGAGCTGGCCCCACCATGCGGTGAATTAAGGCACAAGCATGAGCGGTCGTGGGTGACGGATGGGTCCCATGCGCAAAGCTGACGGCGCCTCAGTCATGCGCGCGGCGGCGCGGGTAGAATGGCCGACTGATGGTAGGGGCGCGGGTCACACCTGTAGGCGACCGAGTGCGGGGGAAAGCGCGCGGCCAAGGCAGCAATTGCGGGACCCGCCTGTCGGTCCCATAAGTCGGCAAGACGGCAACCATGCTGCAGAGGGAGCGCGTAGAGGGGTTGTTGGGATGGGCCCAGCGCGGTGGTTAGGTCACGTGGGCCGAATTACCGCCCGGTGGCCCCATTAGTTTTTTTTCACTTTTTCTTTTATATTTCCCTTTCCTTCTTTTTCTATTTCAAATTCAAACCTTAATCAAATTTTAAATTCAAACTGTGTGGAAAGTTTGCACTTAGGCCAATTGTTTAATCTGATCATACCAAAGGTTGTGAAGTTATCTAGTTATAATTTCATTTCGTATTGTATAATATTTATTTCTTTCTTTCCTCTTTTTCCTTGTTATTTCTCCTTCTTAAATATTCAAAATAGGTATTAAATCCCCAATTTGGGACATTAATTTATTTCTTTAATGTGATTACTACTTGTTTACTAAATGCACATACAAACAAAACCAACATGATGCACAAATTATTTTAGCTATTATTAGTTAATTACTGGCTTTTCAATGTGGTGTTCACATGTTTAATTGAACAGTGGCAAAACACATAAGAGAATTCTCTACTTTGATATAGCTTACAATTTTGGGTATTACAATTGTGGATGACTATTCTTGCTTCACTTGGGTATTCTTTTTGCAGGAAAAATCTCAAACCCAAGAGACCTTAAAGAGATTCTTGAAACGGGCTCAAAATGAGTTCAGATTGAGAATCAAAAAGATTAGAAGCGATAATGGGACGGAGTTCAAAAACTCTTAAATTGAAGGATTTCTTGAGAAGGAGGGCATCAAGTATGAGTTCTCTTCTCCCTACACACCGGAAGAATAGACACCAGAAGCATGAGTCAGAGGGCACCGGACTGACCGACGGACTGTCCGGTGTGGCACCGGACTGTCCGGTGTTGCAAGAAGACAAATGTCTCCAACGGCCAACTGCTCCGAACCCTAACGGATACGCTGACGTGGCGCGCACCGGACAATGAACAGTGGTTGTCCGGTGCGCCACCGGACTGTCCGGTGCGCCCATCACCACCAACGGCTAGGAAGTGGTTGGGGGCTATAAATACCCCCCAACCACCTCATTCAAAGTCGTCCAAGTTTTCTGAACATCCCATTCATTGCAAGAGCAAAAGGCTTCACTCTAAGACATATTCAATAGATCAAATCCTCTCCAAGCCTCCAAATCAACTCAATTCCATTAGGGACTTGAGAGAGGGTATTTTGTGTTCTTTTGTTGCTCTTGTCGCTTGGATTGCCTTCTTCATTTCTCATTCATTTCTTAAGTGCTTTGTAAAGCTAAGCAAGAGACACCAAGTGTGTGGTGGTCCTTACAGGGTCTTAGTGACCCGTGTGATTAAGGGAAGGCTCACTCGGTCTAAGTGATCGTTTGAGAGAGAGGGAAAGGGTTGAAATAGACCTAGCCTTTGTGGCCTCCTCAACCGGGACTAGGTTCTTTGGAACTGAACCTCGGTAAAACAAATCACCATGTCTACTCGCTTTGATTCTCGCTTGATTTGTTTGCCTTTTATCCTCTCTCTAACGTTTCCTTGCTAGTGTTAATTTGAGTTTGCTCTCATACGTCATCCGCATCCTTTGAGCAACTCTTAGCAAGAGAAACATTCTTTCGGACTTGAATTTAACTCTAACGCTAACCCGGGAACTAGTGTGTTTTTAAAGTTTATAAATTTCAGGTTTCGCCTATTCACCCCACCTCTAGGCGACTTTTAGAAACCCAAAAGTATAGATTAAATTCCTTTAAATTAGTGCACACATATAGTTGATGTCAAAGTTATATGCACTATTAAACATTTTATATTGCAAGGAATTTAACATATACTATGGTACATCCCACTAAGGATAGAATACTAAAACAACTAAAGGAGAGGAAGTTTTCATACCTTGGCCACTTATCAACTTCATCTTACTTTAGTTGAATAGTATCTTTAAGCTTGTGATTTATCCAATTTAAAACAAGAACCATCTCTTAACATAGATTTTCTATGGATAAACTCAACATAAGAGATGGCATTAGTAGCACAAGCACTAGTTTCTTATTTAGCAACCCTTTATATGTGGAAGGCAAGCGAGTTGCTAAAATAGAGAAACCTCATAATATGGACTAAATTTCCCTTGAGCCCTCATGCACAATATATTTTGAATGACATGGATAATACGCATGGTTGTTCAATGAAGTCTAAAGGGCTGACTTAATCCATATTATGGTGAGTGTCTAATATAGATGAATCAAATCCAAATACGTCACATAATTTTGGATTGTTGACCATATGATAATATTCATTCATCTTCCAATTGGACCTTTATTTCATAATCAACAACTGATGTATATCCTCAAGTGCTTCTTTTTCCTTAGTGGCTACACAAGTCACAAAAGATATAAGATTTGAAAATAATATGCACTTGAGATTCAGTTGTTACCACCCTTGCTACTATCTCCAAATATGATTTATACATTCATTATCGAGCACCCAACTTGATCCATTGAAGGAGTGATCCTGCAAAACAAGTTTAAGCTTCATATCTTGGTACCCAATTTGAATTTGGTCCTTTGAGATTAGTAGTAAGAGCTTAGCATGTGCAACGATTCAATTTCTAGTCTTAGAATTGAGAATGATAATTTAAATGCTAAGATTGAGGAATTGAGTGTTTGCAAAGCATCTACATCTACTGTTAAACATATTGCTATTTATACTAGATGCAAAGATATTAATGTTGAAGCTATTGATGATCACATTGCTATGATTAAACAACAAAATGATCACATAGCTACATTAAAAGCCAAAATAGCCGAGCACGAACTTGAAAATGAAAATTTTAAATTTGTTAGAAGCATGCTCTATAATGGGAGACACCGTGGCATTAAGGATGGCATTGGCTTCCAACAAAGAAGCAAAAGCAATGTCAAGCTTAAAGCCCCCAAAAGATTGTCAAATTTTGTTAAGGGTAAGGCTCCCATAGTTCAGGATAGTGAGGGCTACATTTTATATCCTGCAAACTATCTTGAGCATAAGATTAGGAAAATTCATGCTAGGAAACCTCATACTATTTCTCACCATGCTTTTATGTATAAAAATGAGGCTTCTAGTTCTAGGCACTCCACTCATGTTAAAATGCCTAAAAAGAGAATTTCTAATGCATCAAATGAACATAATATTTCATTTAAGACTTTTGATGCTTCCTATGTTTTAACTAACAAATCAGGCAAAGTAGTTGCCAAATATGTTGGGGGCAAACACAAGAGTCCAAAAACTTGTGTTTGGGTACCCAAGGTGCTTGTTTCTAATGTCAAAGGACCCAAGACCATTTGGGTACCTAAAAACAAGGCCTAAATTTTTTTGTAGTTTTATGCATCTAGTGGTTCAAGTTGGATAATTGATAGCGGGTGCACAAACCACATGACAGGGGAGAAACGGATGTTCTCCTCATATGAGAAAAATGAAGATCCCCAAAGAGCTATCACATTCGGGGATGGAAATCAAGGTTTGGTCAAAGGTTTGGGTAAAATAGCTATATCTCCTAACCATTCCATTTCCAATGTTTTTCTTGTAGATTCATTAAATTACAATTTGCTTTTTGTTTCTTAATTATGCAAAATAGGCTACAACTGTCTATTTACTGACGTAGGTGTTACTGTTTTTAGAAGAAGTGATGATTCAATAGCATTTAAGGAAGTGCTCGATGGTCAACTATACTTAGTTGATTTTAATGATAACCAAGCTGAACTAGACACTTGCTTAATTGCTAAGACTAACATGGGTTGGCTCTAGCATCGT
Organism: Zea luxurians; assembly: GCA_029449295.1. Taxonomy (NCBI): domain Eukaryota; kingdom Viridiplantae; phylum Streptophyta; class Magnoliopsida; order Poales; family Poaceae; genus Zea; species Zea luxurians. The sequence continues at coordinate 93,773 of JAOPSE010000375.1, forward strand.
CGACTTGCCCATGTTGGAATGAAGAATCTTCATAAGTTTCTAAAGGGAAAGCACATTTTAGGACTAACAAATGTTCATTTTGAGAAAGACAGGATTTGTAGCGCATGTCAAGCAGGAAAGCAGGTTGGAGTTCATCATCCACACAAAAACATCATGACGACTGACAGGCCACTCGTGCTTCTCCACATGGATTTATTCGGCCTGATCGCTTACATAAGCATCAGTGGGAGTAAGTACTGTCTAGTTATTGTGGATAACTATTCTTGCTTCACTTGGGTATTCTTTTTGCAGGAAAAATCTCAAACCCAAGAGACCTTAAAGAGATTCTTGAGACAGGCTCAAAATGAGTTCAGATTGAGAATTAAAAAGATTAGAAGCGATAATGGGACGGAGTTCAAAAACTCTTAATTTGAAGGATTTCTTAAGGAGGAGGGCATCAAGTATGAGTTCTCTTCTCCCTACACACCGGAAGAATAGACACCGGAAGCATGAGTCAGAGGGCACCAAATAGTCTGACGGACTGTCCGGTGTGGCACCGGACTGTCCGGTGTAGCAAGAATACAAATGTCTCCAACGGCCAACTACTCCAAACCCTAATGGATACGCTGACGTGGCGCGCACCGGACAATGAACAGTGGTTGTCCGGTGCGCCCATCTCCACCAACGGCTAGGAAGTGGTTGGGGGCTATAAATACCCCCCAACCACCTCATTCAAAGTCATCCAAGTTTTCTGAACATCCCATTCATTGCAAGAGCAAAAGGCTTCACTCTAAGACATATTCAATAGATCAAATCCTCTCCAAGCCTCCAAATCAACTCAATTTCATTAGGGACTTGAGAGAGGGTATTTTGTGTTCTTTTGTTGCTCTTGTCGCTTGGATTGCCTTCTTCATTTCTCATTCATTTCTTAAGTGCTTTGTAAAGCTAAGCAAGAGACACCAAGTGTGTGGTGATCCTTGCACGGTCTTAGTGACCCGTGTGATTAAGGGAAGGCTCACTCGGTCTAAGTGACCGTTTGAGAGAGAGGGAAAGGGTTGAAAAAGACCTGGCCTTTGTGGCCTCCTCAACCGGGACTAGGTTCTTTGGAACCGAACCTCGGTAAAACAAATCACCATGTCTACTCGCTTTGATTCTTGCTTGATTTGTTTGCCTTTTTTCCTCTCTCTAATGTTTCCTTGCTAGTGTTAATTTGAGTTTGCTCTCATACGTCATCCGCATCCTTTGAGCAACTCTTAGCAAGAGAAACATTCTTTCGGACTTGAATTTAACTCTAACGCTAACCCGGGAACTAGTGTGTTTAAAGTTTATAAATTTCAGGTTTCGCCTATTCACCCCACCTCTAGGCGACTTTCAGAAACCCAAAAGGATAGATTAAATTCCTTTAAATTAGTGCACACATATAGTTGATGTCAAAGTTATATGCACTATTGAACATTTTATATTGCAAGGAATTTAACATATACTATGGTACATCCCACTAAGGATAGAATACTAAAACAACTAAAGGAGAGGAAGTTTTCATACCTTGGCCTCTTATCAACTTCATCTTACTTTAGTTGAATAGTATCTTTAAGCTTGTGATTTATCCAATTTAAAACAAGCACCATCTCTTAACATAGATTTTCTATGGATAAACTCAACACAAGAGATGGCATTAGTAGCACAAGCACTAGTTTCTTATTTAGCAACCTTTATATGTGGAAGGCAAGCGAGTTGCTAAAATAGAGAAACCTCATAATATGGACTAAATTTCCCTTGAGCCCTCTTGCACAATATATTTTGAATGACATGGATAATACGCATGGTTGTTCAATGAAGTCTAAAGGGCTGACTTAATCGATATTATGGTGAGTGTCTAATATAGATGAATCAAATCCAAATACGTCACATAATTTTGGATTGTTGACCATATGATAATATTCATTCATCTTCCAATTGGACCTTTATTTCATAATCAACAACTGATGTATATCCTCAAGTGCTTCTTTTTCCTTAGTGGCTACACAAGTCACAAAAGATATAAGATTTGAAAATAATATGCACTTGAGATTCAGTTGTTACCACCCTTGCTACTATCTCCAAATATGATTTATACATTCATTATCGAGCACCCAACTTCATCCATTGAAGGAGTGATCCTGCAAAACAAGTTTAAGCTTCATATCTTGGTACCCAATTTGAATTGGGTCCTTTGAGATTAGTAGTAAGAGCCTTGAGAACCCACACAATCCTTATTGTGTCCTTTCTCTTTGTGTAGGCACCCACATATACTTGACAACCATCTTGCATGGTTTCAAGTCAATATTTAATAATACAGATAAAAACTAGACTCAAGAATAGGAGCCTTTTCTCCTTTTCTTGATACATCATTTTGTTGCCTTCTTGATGATGAACCTAGCTTGACCTTGGTGCACCTAGTTTATCAAGCTTAGTCGCACAAGCATTCATATCATAAAGACAAGTTATGCATGGAATTTACAACTTAGTGATCCAATTCAATGTGAAGCATATGGATACCGATTGAAGTAGATTTCTATGATATCAAAATATGGGTTTCCAAAATTTAGAGAGTATGGATCACTAATTGTGCCTTTTACAGTTTAAAAATCATATCCATGTTAGTGCATATGTATGTGATGAATATCAACAAAACGGATTCTTATGCACTTTTAGATTTAACGAAAAGGGAATTTTAAACTACATCAAGAGTAGCTATTTAGAAAACAAAGATTACAATCCATATGAATGAGATACAAATTTACCATTTTGGATTGTCTTAGTATAGCTTACTCAAGGGAAACTTATTCTCTACGACACAAGATATATAATGTTCTCCCACTAGATATGTTCATCAAGTATTTGAATGACTTGCCACATGCACTTTCAATTCAGTTCAGAGTCTCATGAGGAGTACATTACATATCATGGTCAAGGCATGACAAATTTGCAATGAATTAACTTATCCTTAAGAATACTTACCACCAAGTAGAGTGTACCATTTGTTATACCAATTTGAAAGATCTTACTATCGGTGGTGGTGTCATCGTAGTATTCTTCTTTTCGTCATTTGTGGAGACTTCCTTCTTTAGCTCATTATCTCTTTTCCTTTTAATACTAGTTGAAAAAGAACTTTGAAAAGAGATATTAGTAGTACAAGGAAGTATTTAATGAATGGTGATCTTTAGATATGAATTGCAAACAAATCATCATTTATGAGGCATAAAGTCATAAGTTAAATTCCTTTTAAGTTAATGCACATGGAGGAGTGAATTACCAATATGCACCAATTTATAAATTTAAGCCAAAAGGAATTTAACCTTCGTATTGACATTTCTTTCCATAGAATAGATTATTACCAATTGAAAGAATACCACTTGAAAGGAACTATTATTGGTCACATACCAAATGAAACAACTAGTTCCATACCTTTGCCTTGATCATTCCTAATCTTTCTTTTAGGTGAAGATTAACCTTTAATGCTTGTGATTTTAACAAATGAAAGAGCACAATCTCTACTTATGAATTTCCATGAAATAGCATCCTTTGGATATCTCATAGTTGTAGGCCTTTTGCTTGATTCCCACAAAAGTTAATCCTTATTCCCTACAACACAAGTTCTTGCTAGAGATGAATATGAAGTTAGTGATATAACAACTCAATTCATCTTTGGGCCAATCTTAGAAAAATAGTCAATGTAAGATTGACAGCTTGAGATAAGAATTGCGTTAAACTGCTCAAGCTCCCCAAAGCTTCATATCATCTCTAGGTACCTGCAAAACTTATTAAGTACATTTTGGTACCCATCTCATGATGGGTCCATCAAGGTTAGCCAATAAGGACTTAGGCACCCAAATAGCCTTGGTCCTAAAATGTGGTGAACTCATCACCTTTCTAGCACAAGAGTCAAATTTGGGTCTCCTAAGCATATCTGAATGTATTGACAAGTTAGGCTTAGGAGTTTTACCCTTTGGACAAACCTTGAATAGATGACCTTTTTCACGGCAATTGTAGCAAATGCGGTGCTTGTCCTTGCAATGCATTTGCCTTTTGCTTTCATCTTTCTTGATGGCCATCTTTCTTGATCGTGCACGTTCTTGGTTCTTCAAGCGGGGGCATGAACCAATTTCATGACCCTTGTCCTTGCATCCATAGCACCTCCTATCGCTTTTCTTTGATCTTTCTTTGTTGAAGCACATTGGTACATTGTTAGAGCAAATAGTATGAGCATTAATTTTCTCACCTTGAATTTTGCTCATGCCCTTCTTGGAAAGCTCCATACTATTTTGAAGGGGCTTTGTGCATACTACGGTTGTCCCTTTCTCAAGCTTTTTCACCAAATTATCATGGTTATCTTGAGAAGGTTGAGCATGACATTTTCCCTTCAATTTAGTCAAGCTCCTTCTTAGCCTCTCATTTTCTTCCTTGAGTTCTTTGTTTTCTTTTGCATAGGAAACATTACTTATTCCTAAAAATTCTAGCTCAATAGAAGATTGGCTTTCTGTAACACCCCAGGTGTTTATCGTCTGCTCGACCACGAGTGCAGACTTTGGCACGTGATAATGGTGGATAAAACGGATGCTAAATTTTAACCATCTTCGCCTATCGCGATTTTAATATCGCATCTGTTTCGTATGTCATGATTTTGACATCGTTTTTATTTATCCGGGCTCTTCCTAAATTTTCGTGATATTCAGAACATAGTTGTTCCGAAAATCGGTGCGTTCGGTTATTATTTAAAATTCATCGCTCGCGCAAATACGAATTCGGAAGCCCGACCCACTCGGATGATTTTATCCCCAAACAAATTTAAGTAGAACTCGACGACTAAATTGTTCGGTGCAAAATAATCTGAATCGCGCAGTGTCTGAGTGAAATCATGCGCGAGGTTGATAATCAAGGAATTATAATTGAGATCCGATTATCAAACAAATTGCCTGTAACCATGGAACTAGATGTTCAGACCGCAGATAAATTTATCATGTTTCGAATCAAATCAAACCATGTCGCATGTACTGTCGACCCTTTAGTTGTCGCTAAAAATCTCGATCCAAAATATCTGCGACTTTTGGTAAAAAAAAGAAGAGAAAAAGAAAAAAATCTTCAGCCTGGAAAAAAAATCCCGCCGCCTGCCATCCTCTGAGTTTTTTCCTGTGCGAGCTTCTTCCTTATCTCTCCACCGCTGAATCGATGTGATTTTTTTCACTAAACGCGCGCAGTTCCCTATCTTCAATCTCTTGGCCGCACATCTCCCTGACATTCTTCCTCGCGCGGAGCTCTCTCCAGCTTCGGTCGGCCATGAGCCCAGCTGCCCCTTGCTTCTCCCTCCCTCATCCCTTCGCTCAGCCGACCGCCCCGAGCTCGCCTCCATGGCGCCTGGCCGGATCTTCCTGCAGCTCACCGTCGGGTCGCCCTCCCTCGAGTTTGCCCTCCTTGCTCGCCAGCCACTAGAAGGTCTCTCCCTCATCTCTCCAGCTCCCATGGCTGCCGCACCTGCTCTCTGTTTGCCGCGCGTCTAGTTGAGCCCCTCCTATGTCGCGCCGGCCAAGCTCGGAGCTCCTCCCTCCTCGCTCCTCCCTCAGCTCGTCTCTCTCTCTCTGCTCGCCGCGCAAGGCCATGGAAGCTTCTCCGCATGCTTGAGCTCTTCTGCCGACGCTCGGACGGCGTTCCGGTTCCTGCTCGACCATGCCCCTGGTTTCTGTCGAGCCCGTACCTACGCGCGTGTTTTTCTGCGCGCAACTTCTCTGAAGGCGCTCCCTGCTCGGTCCCGCCCTTAGTTGCCGCCTCTACTCATCTTCCCCATGGCGCGCTCTCTCCCTCTTCCTTAGCTCGCTCCCATGCTTCCCTATCTCCCTGGACGCGTGTGCAGCGTTCCGTCGTCCCTCGCCATGCCAAGTTCGCCTCTGCGCACAGCTCCCCAAGCTCCATGGCCGGCTCCCTGCGTCTTGGTCCGAGCCTCCAGCGCGTGCCCAGCCTACTTGCCGCGGACGCGGGCCACGAGCGCTACCAGGCTGCTCTGTCTGCTCGTTCTCGATCTCTCGCGCGCGGCTTCCTGCTCGCCAGTGTGCCCTCTCGGATCGCTCAGCCCTCTCCCCGTCGAGCCGGGTTATGTCCCTGATGTGCGCGTCATCAGTCTTCATCGTGCCACTGCTCCCTGAACCGCATTGCTCCTTGGACGACCTCGGGCTCGTCTTTAGTGTCGTGGTCGCGCCCAGGTTCTTTGGCCTATTCTAGCTGCAACGACCTCCCCTACGGGGCATCTCGTCGCCTGGCCATCAGCCTTGATGTCCATTCCACTCTCCAGCAAACCTGTGGCGGTATATGAGAGACCTCGGAAGTTTGTTAGATGAAGAAAAGAGAAATAAAGTTCGTGCAGCGCCCGTCTGGTGTTCAGGGAAATGGTTGAACTGACATCATCGACGTTTCTGCGAACTCAAAGGCAATCTGCTCTTGTACCTGCCAAGCGCTTGACAAATTGCCTAGATCGGAAAATCATTACCGATCTCGCGGATCTGAGTCAGATATTGGAACGATGAGCTTATTTGCTATTTTTATTGACTAGTTTGATGGATGAATTGATAGGTATGTATGTCGTGATGATTATTCCGCTTGTAGCTCAGACACGTATTTATTTGACGCTTGTAGGAATACGGGGCTACATGTAGCATGGTAATTATGTCCACGATTGTGAAGTCGTCGTGCTGCGTAGCTAATTTTAGGTTTAATGACATAGGTTATGCGAGAAGAATTAAATCGGTGTTTCGTATCTGATGAGTGGTTGAAGTAATAATATGAGGAATAGGTCTAGTGTCTCTGACGACTAGTCGATAGGTTCTTTTAAAAATTGATTATGCTAATTTTAATTAAGTGGTGGAAAGATGCATTACCTTAGTAGTTGTCGAATTCCATATTTATCGATCAGTTAAATGTCATATTTGAATTTGGTCGCTTAAGTAAATTGTCATGAATAAATGTTCATCAATATTTTAATTAGTTAAGAGCAAGTATAACCATAAGGTTCGCTATAGGTGAATTCTGAGAACTACATAGTAAGCTTTACACCTTAATGATTTAACTCTTAGGGATCTAAATTATGATCTTATGAAAAACTCTATATTTGTTGACTGGTTAAGTGTTATAACTATATAATGGTTGTTACACAAAATATTTAGGAAGCGAAGAACATCGATAAGTCTATCCTTGTGAAAACCTGAGGACTATTAGTGGAAAGTGCGCATAAGCGGGTTAGATCTTTGGTTGTTTAGAAGGTCGTTTTGTAGAACTCTATGATGTTTGAATTGGATTTGGTTAAGCTAGAAAGGCACGGCTATTGCGCTTAGTCGTACGTCAAAACTAGTGTCTCCGTATGAAATTGTACAGCGCCTCATCACTAGGTGTTTAATTTGCTATCGCATAGCACTATTTTGATTTGTGCTATTCCTGTTTATATGCATTCATGTGCATAATGCATTTCATTCAGGTACGTGAATTAACCACATGATGTGGAGAACCAAAGCTGAGTCGACCACAAGAGGTCGCTGCGCGTGAGCTTCTCCACGAGAGATGATGCTGATAAACGAACCTGAAGATGGATAATCTGACGAATGCCGGAACAAAGGCTGATCGTCAAGTGGTCGTCGTCTAACAACACTAACCTAGTGTTATCCCAGGCAAGCCTCGGTGCTTTCGCCACCTCCTTCGATTTTAAAAAGTTTTATCACCTTGAATGATGCATTAGGTGATAGGAGTTGTGTGATCAAACAGTTGATGCATTTCCTTCCTTGATTAAACAACCCTAATACCCGTTTTATGAAAATTTAGTGATGCTTAGACCTGCTTATTAATTTAGGCTTGTTTTTAAAATATGATGTGTAACACGGGATATGGGAATTTATGAAATAAAAGGACTTGTGATGATGAACCCATTGTGGCCATGATGGTTTCATCATTCAAGTAGGGTACCTCTCTCAGGTATCAAGTTTTGGGAAATAATATATAATGTAGACCAGACATTGAGCAGGAAGGTTCATGTGACGGAACCTCCCAAGTAATTAGGCCCACCTACAGTTGTCCTTGTCCAACGGACTTCAGACAACTCTGTAGGTGCCCCTGAATTACTTGACAAGTTCGGTATCTTTCCTTACCTTACCAGGAACGATTCACCCGTCTTGCAGACATTACAGAACATCGGAGGTAAAGAATTGCGGAAGCGATTACATAATTCACATTTATTTAAAAGCAAGCTCAAGTTGTTTTATTACAGACCAGAACTAAGAGCGAGTGCTGAGTAGTAATATTAAACAGACCAAGGGAGGCAAAAACTCCTCCTGATAAGATTTAAGTAAAAGAGCTATATGGAGGACCAAGTCCTCCCGCACTTCAGTCTTGTGTTTCTTCTTTGGGAACCACCTTGGCACAGAAGCAGCAGAAATCTGCTACTTCCTCACCTAAAAACAACGAAGGGATAAACCCTGAGTATGGAATTACTCAGCAAGACTTACCCGACTAAAGAAAAGACTCTCAAGGGTATGCTGGCTTTTAGGGAGTCAAGGTAAGGCTTCTCAATACTCAAAGACTCTGTTTTGCAGAAATGCTTACTAAAGTGGATCCTTAAAAATCCAGTTTTATTTGTCAAGTTACGTTCAATTACCTGCAACTAGAGTTCTTTCTATCCTAGTTCAATCGCTGGTCCTGCACTAGCCAATTTCTTGACAAATACCCATCATCTTTAGTGGAATGCTACGTGTAGGGTAGTGACCAAGTCTTCATAACCGCGAAGGTACGGCGATCCGAATCGATTATACTCAGCTGAGGATCTCCAATCACACGACATATGTAGCACTTAACCCTTGCATATGTCAACCCGCCACCGAGGTTCTTAAGACCGGATCAGGTTCACGCAAACCGAGAGCACAGATACACCACCGTCCAGCCTCTTGCCACGGAGGGTACACGCTACTCTCGCCACCGCTCCACGCCCATTTCGTGTTATCTTATTCCAGCCTTAGTCTGCCCAAGGCAAGGCTTACCCATGACGAGGCATGTGACCAGTTAAAGGGTCCTCGATCAACAAGCCTACATCGACAAGGTCCTTAATCGACTCAGACGGAGACACTACACCGAGACTCCTTTCTCGTGCAAGTCACCCGCCCGGTCTCATCTTAATTATTTCAAACCCAAAGTTTGGTACCTGGCAGAGGTACATCTTTTCCAGATGTTGAATCCATCAAGGCCCTGAGGGATCCACCATCAAATTTTATTTCCAAAAACACCCCACCCACTTTTGCCACATCATCTTTTGTGAAAACAAAACATTTTGTTTTTCTAAAGCAAGGCTAAGCATCAAAATCTTTTGTAAAACGGGTGATCAAGGAAGGTAATCAAATTCAAGGAAGGTAATGCAGGAATTGTTTTATCAATCAACTCCTATCACCTAATGCATCAAGCAAATGAGAAAGATTTAAAACAACAAGGAGGGTGGCAAATGCACCGGGGCTTGCCTTTGTTAACAGGTGAGTCCTGCTCGGATCCACAAATATCGAAATAAAAGCAGTTGCCTGCTTGAGGATCTGAGGTTGGTGGAGTCCCCTCTTCAGTGACTTCTTCCTCTTCTTCGTGTTCTAACATAACCATATATATGCATAAGAATGGATGCCATGGGATGCTCATGAGGATGCGAAGATAATATAAACTTATTATCTAAGTCTTGAGTACAACTTTCCTTCACGGTACTCCGAGAACCTAGGGTTTCCGGAGTCAGTAAAGGAGTTCATAGAGCAGGGGGGGGTGGTTTGGGGTTTGGTGATCAAACAAGGTCCAAATCAATTCAAACCCTACCCAAGGCTTCTAAATATTGTTTTAAGTTCCCATAAAAAGTTTGGGCATTTTTGGACTTACCAATCATTTTATAAAAATCCATAACTAATACTTTTAACTACTTTAAATGCCTTAAAATTTCTTATTTCTACTAAAAATCACAAAACTATTTTTATTAAATTCTAGGGAAAATAACAATCCTAGGAAAATTGGTTTCACAATTTTATTATTTTTCTACTGTTTTCTATAATTGTTTTGGCTCTGGAGATAAAAGAAAAAGAAAAACAGATGAATAGTACTGGGCTGATTTCAGCCCAGTAGCCCAGCTCGGAGGGGGAAAGCGCTTGCGCGCGCCCGCGCCCTGGCGGTTTTGCAGAACGGCCCCCGCATTTTTGTCAAACAGCAAACGAGGTCATTCACTGTTTCTACGTATCACTGACAGTTTACAGACACGCCCCTGATGTTCTATTTCTTCACCCGACTCATCCTCGACGGCGTTCATGCCCCGCCGAGCTCCGGCGAGCGCCTGAACCGGTCGATTAGGGCTACGGCTGGGTTCTCCGAGCAACCGACATGAAATCGAGGCTACCTAGATGGTTTTCCCCAACTTAATTTGGCTCATGATCGACTAAGGAGCTCTGGCCACGGTGGCCGTGAGCATCGTGGCAAGAAAGCCGTGTTCCCGGCGATTGGTGGCGATATAATTCAATTAAGTGGGGCAGTGAGCATTGTGGACATGCAAGAATGTACGAACAACACAAACAACGACAGGATTGGACCTGATTTGTGTTGACCGCGGCGGGTTGTTCTTCGCGGTGGCGGAGAACGAAATTGGGGGAAATTGGAAATTCAAGCTCGCTGGTAGATGATTGTGGCTGATTAGCGGTGGCTAGTTAGCTGACGACCTCATGGAGCTAGTCACGGGCTCAATTTATAGGGGGAGTGAGCGGTGGCCGCGAATTTTGGACGAGCACGCGGCGGCCGGAGGTGAGGAAGAATACTGGGCGCGGTGAATACGTGTCCAGAGGCGTGGCGGGTGTTCCGGTGATCGACAGGGAGTTAGAGTAAGTCGTGGCGGTGCGGTGGAAAGTGAGAGCCACACGGCGCACGGCCGGGAGGCGGTGGTTCACCGGCGAGCCTATCGCTCCGCCGCAAAGCAGAGGGGGAGGCACGGGAGGGTCACCGGAGTGGAGCCCAACTCACGGCGGTGAAGATTTTTACTGGGTGATGCTTATCTGATGTCCACGGTGCACGAATCACGGCGAGCGGTAATCGACGGCGACGGTCACCGGCGATGGGCAGGAGGGGTGAATCGTGATCTTCTTCAGTTGAGCTCTACTGTACCATGGCGAGTTTGGTTCAGACAGTCTGATAGAGTGATTTGCAGGGGGTTTTCCTTCCAATTTCATGTGGCAACAAGTCTAAGTCTCTGCATCAAAGTTGTAGTGCTATGTACCAGCTACAAATTGACTATAGAGATTGAACTCATTAGAGCACTGGATCATGTCTGGAATTGGGTTTGAAGTTGGTGATAATTCACTGCTAGTCTGAAAATTCAGACCAAATCAGTCTGACAGCCAGACTTCAGGCTTAGATATCTCTGGATTTTTCTCAACAAGTGAGCTTGCAACCTTAAGCAAAGCTGTTCTCTTTTGTTAGATCTTCAAATTTGGTGTGGTGACCTAGGGCAAAAACCTTATAGTTTGAAAGTTATAAAGCTCAAAAGTTGAGCCCATAACACTAAGTTTCAGACTTAGAGAAATCTCAATTGGGGGTCCTTTTTGCATTTAAGTCCAAAACTTAAGGTTTGGCTTGTAAATTCCCATATGAGTGCCCCAAATGACTTTAGATACTTATTTAACTTGGTTTTTGCACTTTAGTCCAAAAGTGGACCAATTTTGCACATAAGCCCCTAGGATTTAGTTTTGGGTCTTCCAGGGTTCTATTTAGAGTTTTTAGTATCCCAGGGGTATAACTGTGGTTCAACTTTGTTTTTGGGGATATTTTATAACTATTATCCTAAAGTATTTAGATTTTCTCAAGTTGGGTTAAGTCTTACCCCTTTAATCCTTGTTTAGGGTAAAGCTTCCTATCCAGGGTCCTATTTGCAAAACCTGAAAACAATACAACTTGTTTGAAATTTTTGCCTAGTGAATGCACTCTAGGTGTGTCAAACATATGCAATGTCAATGCTTATGATGCCATGCTCAAGTTTTAGTTACAGTAACACCAGGGGTGTTACATCCTTCCCCCCATAAAAGAATCTCGTTCCGAGATTTAAAGTCCTAGGGTGAGTAATGGAAAAGGAAATGTGTCACATTTTTATTTCCTTATTTTTGGTACAAGGCAGGGGTGGTGTGGGGGTTCACTTCTTTATTGCAATAACTATATACACTTTACAAATTACATGAGGCTAGAAAGCCTGGGAAATTCTTATTCAAGAAGTCTTGAGTTTCCCACGTAGCCTCTTCCTCAGAATGCTGGTTCCATTGTACCTTGTAGAACTTGAGAGTCTTTCTCCGGGTAACCCTGTCCTTTTGATCCAGAACTCGAATAGGATGTTCCGAGTACGTTAAGTCTGGTTCCAGGACAACATATGTCACTTCAATGGTTCGATCGGGAACCCGAAGACACTTTTTCAATTGTGACACATGGAACACATTATGCACAGCAGACAAGGTTTCGGGTAGTTGGAGTCGGTATGCCACTGGTCCACATTGCTCAAGTACCAGGAATGGACCAATGTACCTGGGTGCAAGCTTCCCTTTAACCCCAAAACGCGATACTCCTTTCATTGGTGAGACTTTCAGGTAAACATAGTCTCCTTCCAGGAAATATAAGGGCATTCGCCGTGTGTCTGCATAACTCTTCTGACGAGCTTGTGCTTTCTTCATATTATGAATAATTTTCTGAACCTTATTCTCGGCTTCTTTCACCAGATCAGGTCTAAAGAAGCACCTTTCACCAGGTTCAGACCAATTTAGCGGAGTCCGACACCGTCGTCCATATAAAGCTTCAAAAGGTGCCATCCTAATACTTTCTTGATAACTATTATTGTATGAAAACTCCGCCAAAGGTAAACATTCATCCCATTTTGGTGAGAAATCTAGGACACATGCCCGCAGCATATCTTCAAGTATTTGGTTCACTCTCTCAGTTTGTCCACTGGTTTGAGGATGATAGGCCGAACTGTGGAGTAACTTAGTACCCAGGGATTTATGAAGTTCTTCCCAAAATTTAGATACAAATTGTGGTCCACGATCCGACACTATAGTCTTTGGAACCCCATGCAAACTGAGAATACGGGCGATGTACAACTCCGCATAGGTAATAACGTGATATTTTACCTTGACAGGGAGGAAGTGGGTGATCTTGGTAAATCGATCAATGATAACCCAAATAGAGTCATACCCTTTTGTGGTCCTGGGCAATCCCACAATGAAGTCCATGCTTATGTCTTCCCATTTCCCTGTTGGTATTGGTAATGACTGCAATGGACCGGCAGTTTTCATGTGTATGGCCTTGACACGTCTGCAAGTGTCACACTTAGCCACATAGCGTGCAATTTCAATTTTCATCTTCGTCCACCAGTAGTGTTGTTTTAGATCATGATACATCTTAGTGCTTCCCGGATGAATAGAATAGCGACTAAGATGCGCTTCATCTAAGATTTGCTGGCGGAGTTCTTCATTTTTTGGCACTACTATGCGGTTTTTAAACCATAGCACACCTTGATCGTCTTCCTTGAAACATTTGGCTGTTCCAGCCCTTATCTTCTCTCGTATGTGCTTCATACCCAGATTATCCTTTTGAGCATCAATTATCTTTTGCAGAATGATTGACTCAAGCTTTAGCTGATTTAGAGTCCCTTGCTGGATTATCCCCAGGTTTAGCTTCTCCATTTCTTGACATAAGGTGTTCTCGGAGGTCTTTGCCATAAGACAGTGGCAGGAAGTCTAACGACTCAATGCATCTGCCACCACATTGGCTTTGCCTGGGTGATAATGGATCTCTAGTTCATAGTCTTTAATGAGCTCAAGCCATCGTCTTTGCCTCATATTTAACTCTGACTGGGTAAAGATGTACTTCAAACTTTTATGATCTGTATATATGTGACAGATATTTCCCAGCAGATAGTGACGCCATATTTTCAGGGCATGAACCACAGCAGCTAGCTCCAGATCATGAGTTGGATAATGCTCCTCATGTCGGCGCAACTGCCTTGAAGCATGCGCAATTACTCGGCCTTCTTGCATCAGTACACAGCCGATCCCACTGCCAGATGCATCACAATATACATCAAAAGGCTTAGTGATGTCCGGTTGAGCCAATACCGGAGCAGTGGTTAATAATGTCTTCAATTGCTCAAAGGCTTCATTACATTTAGAAGACCAATTGAATTTAATATCATTCTTCAATAAACTTGTGATTGGCTTCACAAGCTTAGAAAAATCGGGTATGAATCTGCGATAATATCCAGCTAGTCCAAGAAAACTCCGGACTTGGTGAACAGTGGTTGGGGGTTTCCATTCCAAAATATCTTTGACCTTGCTAGGATCTACCGCAATTCCTTTAGCTGATAACACGTGCCCCAAAAATTGAATTTCCTCCAGCCAGAACGCGCACTTGCTGAACTTGGCATACAACTGATGTTCCCTCAGGCGCGTCAATACAATCCGTAGGTGCTGAGCATGCTCCTCTTCATTTTTAGAGTATATCAAAATATCGTCGATGAAGACCACCACGAACTTGTCCAACTCGGGCATGAACACCGAGTTCATCAAATAGGTGAAGTGGGCAGGAGCATTTGTGAGCCCGAAAGACATTACCAAGTATTCAAACAATCCATACCGCGTAGTAAATGCGGTCTTCGGTATATCCTCGGGCCGAATACGGATTTGATGATAGCCCGACCTGAGATCAATTTTAGAAAATACCCTTGCCCCAGTCAGTTGATCAAATAAGATGTCGATCCTTGGAAGAGGGTACTTATTCTTGATGGTGACCTCATTCAGGGGTCGATAATCCACGCACATCCGCAAGGTTTGATCCTTCTTTTTAACAAAAATGGCGGGACAACCCCATGGGGACGAGCTTGGCCGGATGAATCCCTTATTCAGTAGATCTTGTAATTGAATCTTTAATTCCGCCAACTCATTAGGAGGCATACGGTACGATCTTCGGGAGATGGGAGCCGTACCGGGCTTTAGCTCAATTAC
Source organism: Zea luxurians (assembly GCA_029449295.1). Taxonomy (NCBI): domain Eukaryota; kingdom Viridiplantae; phylum Streptophyta; class Magnoliopsida; order Poales; family Poaceae; genus Zea; species Zea luxurians. The sequence goes on from JAOPSE010000375.1 coordinate 108,805, forward strand.
GAATTCTACATCTCTTTCAGGGGGTAGTCCAGGCAAATCTTCCGGAAATACATCTGGAAACTCACATACTACCGGAATATTTTTGATTTCCGGTACAATGGCTTCAAATATTCTACCAGAAGCTTTGGCTGGATTGGTTATGGGGAGAGACAAAAGAATCTCTTCTTGATTATAGCATGCAATGTGATGTTGCTCCACAAATTTCTTGCTAATGAAGGTATGCGAAGCACCAGAATCAAAAAGAATAATTGCAGGGTGACTGGCCACGGGAAACGTACCCATCATCACCGGCTCTCCTTCCGGTGTAGTGGCCACCTGGGTGTATTATACACGCCCCGTTTTCTTGGTATTTCTCCCCACAGCATTTCCCTTGGGCTGAGTGGACTTCCCAGTTCCTTGCTGAGCATTGGATTGATTTTGCTTGGGGTATGGGCAGTCTTTGATAAAATGTCCTGATTTGCTGCAGTTGAAACACCCGGTTGAAGAGCTGGGCAAGGTAGGGAATCGAGTGCCTGGGGCACCCGGCTGATTTGGGGAAGTGGAGGTATTGTTGGGGCGGATAATAATGGGTTGTTTGAAAGGGAATGCTGGTGGACGAGAAAAAGTACGGTTTTGGCTAGAAGGCCGGATGACGAACCGTTGCCTCTTTGCCTGGCCCTGATTAGGCCTCTCACCACTGAATCCCTTATTCTTCCCAGAACATGCGTATTTTGCTTCCACAGATAAGGCTGTACTGACAGCCTTTCCATATGTGAGATCAATACATGTGGCCATCTTTCGCTGCAACCGGTCATTTAGACCTCTCATAAAACAGTTCTTTTTCTTCAAATCAGTATTCACCTGATCGATGGCATACTGCGACAGGTGATTAAACTTGTTGAGATATTGATTGATGGTATCTCCTCCTTGTTTCAGCTTCATGAATTCCTCTTGTTTCATATGCAGCACCCCTTCCGGTATGTAGTGCTCACGGAAGGCTGCTTTAAATTCTTCCCAGGTGATTTGATGGTTGTTAGGTTGGATAGCCACAAAATTTCCCCACCAAGTACTGGCAGGGCCACGTAGTTGCTGTGCCGCGAACAATGGCTTCTGCATTTCAGAACAACGAAGAAGACCAAACTTTTGTTCAATAACTCGTATCCACTCGTCGGCTTCTAGCGGGTCTTCTGCCTTGGTGAATAGAGGTGGTCGAGTTTCGGAGAAGTCCAGATAAGTGGTTTCACGTGGACCTTGCTGAAAACCTCTTCCTGCCTGCTGCTGGAACTGCTGCTGACCCGCCATTTCCCTAAGGAAGCGAGTATTGTCTGCGGTGGCATTCACCAAGGCGGCAATCGCCTCGGCTAGTGTGGGTGGAACCGGAGGTGGATTTGGGGTGACATCCCGACCCCCAGAAGTTCCGGCTGCGTCCTGTCCGCGAGTCCTGGTCGGCATCTGAGGCAAAAACATTTAAATAAACATAATATGCCAAAGAGACCTTCCATTTTACATTACTATAAAAAGTAATGATACAGACTCGATATTACATAACAGGATACATTACCCATTATACAAAAGTTCAACCTATTACACAACCGTGCATTCTACAATACACTACTCTACTTCTATTACACCATTAGTCCTGCTTTCCGTTACTTTTGGCGGCCTCATCGTCAGGTGTGGGAGTCCAGACGTCAACCAACCTCAAAGAAGGAGGGGGTTCAAAAAGGTCTAACTCCCCACCCAACGCGCGTCCCGCAACGTGAGAGGGTCCGACTTCCGCCTCGGCAGAGTGTGCAGGCACACTAGGGTGTAATTGTGAGTATAGTATATGAACTTCCTCATGCAACGTATTGCAGTAGACCTGCAGGTCGTTGACAGTTGAGCTAAGTTCTTTAATTCGGGCCTGAGCCCTTGCTTCCTTAGCACATGCCAGCAAATGAGACTGTACTGCCCAGTCAAGTGCTAAGTCTCGATCAGCAAGCTGATCCTGCAGGTGACGGATGTCCCTTCATAGTTCATTGATTCTATCTCCGTCTGCGACCCAAGCATTGGTCTTGTGTTGCAGCTCTGCTTGAAGTCGACTCACTCGGGCTTCAAGGTCTCCTATGGGGTCATTACTTCCGCTGCTTCTGCTTTCGTGTCGAGGGGCTAGTTGATGCCGGGGTACTCCAATTGGTCCCGTTGACTTACATGCCGTTAGCCTTGTGCGTGGCGGCATCTTTCTAAGGGGGAAACTTTATTAGCATAATTCTTAACATGATGCATGAATAAGTACAGAATCAACCTTAGTCGATTCAACCTTCTATACATTGCACTCTTCCTATCTGGTCTTTAGGATAGACTCTTCAGAATACTTAGGTAAGAAGAGAAAAGAATTTTTAGGTAAGACTTTCGAAAATCCTTTTGAAGATGCCTCATAATGTCTGCAAAGAAGGGCTACGCTCCGATACCAGCTGTGACGGAACCTCCCAAGTAATTAGGCCCACCTACAGTTGTCCTTGTCCAACGGACTTCAGACAACTCTGTAGGTGCCCCTGAATTACTTGACAAGTTCGGTATCTTTCCTTACCTTACTAGGAACGATTCACCCGTCTTGCAGACATTACAGAACATCGGAGGTAAAGAATTGCGGAAGCGATTACATAATTCACATTTATTTAAAAGCAAGCTCAAGTTGTTTTATTACAGACCAGAACTAAGAGCGAGTGCTGAGTAGTAATATTAAACAGACCAAGGGAGGCAAAAACTCCTCCTGAGAAGATTTAAGTAAAAGAGCTATATGGAGGACCAAGTCCTCCCGCACTTCAGTCTTGTGTTTCTTCTTTGGGAACCACCTTGGCACAGAAGCAGCAGAAATCTGCTACTTCCTCACCTAAAAACAACGAAGGGATAAACCCTGAGTATGGAATTACTCAGCAAGACTTACCCGACTAAAGAAAAGACTCTCAAGGGTATGCTGGCTTTTAGGGAGTCAAGGTAAGGCTTCTCAATACTCAAAGACTCTGTTTTGCAGAAATGCTTACTAAAGTGGATCCTTAAAAATCCAGTTTTATTTGTCAAGTTACGTTCAATTACCTGCAACTAGAGTTCTTTCTATCCTAGTTCAATCGCTGGTCCTGCACTAGCCAATTTCTTGACAAATACCCATCATCTTTAGTGGAATGCTACGTGTAGGGTAGTGACCAAGTCTTCATAACCGCGAAGGTACGGCGATCCGAATCGATTATACTCAGCTGAGGATCTCCAATCACACGACATATGTAGCACTTAACCCTTGCATATGTCAACCCGCCACCGAGGTTCTTAAGACCGGATCAGGTTCACGCAAACCGAGAGCACAGATACACCACCGTCCAGCCTCTTGCCACGGAGGGTACACGCTACTCTCGCCACCGCTCCACACCCATTTCGTGTTATCTTATTCCAGCCTTAGTCTGCCCGAGGCAAGGCTTACCCATGACGAGGCATGTGACCAGTTAAAGGGTCCTCGATCAACAAGCCTACATCGACAAGGTCCTTAATCGACTCAGACGGAGACACTACACCGAGACTCCTTTCTCGTGCAAGTCACCCGCCCGGTCTCATCTTAATTATTTCAAACCCAAAGTTTGGTACCTGGCAGAGGTACATCTTTTCCAGATGTTGAATCCATCAAGGCCCTGAGGGATCCACCATCAAATTTTATTTCCAAAAACACCCCACCCACTTTTGCCACATCATCTTTTGTGAAAACAAAACATTTTGTTTTTCTAAAGCAAGGCTAAGCATCAAAATCTTTTGTAAAACGGGTGATCAAGGAAGGTAATCAAATTCAAGGAAGGTAATGCAGGAATTGTTTTATCAATCAACTCCTATCACCTAATGCATCAAGCAAATGAGAAAGATTTAAAACAACAAGGAGGGTGGCAAATGCACCAGGGCTTGCCTTTGTTAACAGGTGAGTCCTGCTCGGATCCACAAATATCGAAATAAAAGCAGTTGCCTGCTTGAGGATCTGAGGTTGGTGGAGTCCCCTCTTCAGTGACTTCTTCCTCTTCTTCGTGTTCTAACATAACCATATATATGCATAAGAATGGATGCCATGGGATGCTCATGAGGATGCGAAGATAATATAAACTTATTATCTAAGTCTTGAGTACAACTTTCCTTCACGGTACTCCGAGAACCTAGGGTTTCCGGAGTCAGTAAAGGAGTTCATAGAGCAGGGGGGGTGGTTTGGGGTTTGGTGATCAAACAAGGTCCAAATCAATTCAAACCCTACCCAAGGCTTCTAAATATTGTTTTAAGTTCCCATAAAAAGTTTGGGCATTTTTGGACTTACCAATCATTTTCTAAAAATCCATAACTAATACTTTTAACTACTTTAAATGCCCTAAAATTTCTTATTTCTACTAAAAATCACAAAACTATTTTTATTAAATTCTAGGGAAAATAACAATCCAAGGAAAATTGGTTTCACAATTTTATTATTTTTCTACTGTTTTCTATAATTGTTTTGGCTCTGGAGATAAAAGAAAAAGAAAAACAGATGAATAGTACTGGGCTGATTTCAGCCCAGTAGCCCAGCTCGGAGGGGGAAAGCGCTTGCGCGCGCCCGCGCCCTGGCGGTTTTGCAGAACGGCCCCCGCGTTTTTGTCAAACAGCAAACGAGGTCATTCACTGTTTCTACGTATCACTGACAGTTTACAGAAACGCCCCTGATGTTCTATTTCTTCACCCGACTCATCCTCGACGGCGTTCATGCCCCGCCGAGCTCCGGCGAGCGCCTGAACCGGTCGATTAGGGCTACGACTGGGTTCTCTGAGCAACCGACATGAAATCGAGGCTACCTAGATGGTTTTCCCCAACTTAATTTGGCTCATGATCGACTAAGGAGCTCTGGCCACGGTGGCCGTGAGCATCGTGGTAAGACAGCCGTGTTCCTGGCGATTGGTGGCGATATAATTCAATTAAGTGGGGCAGTGAGCATTGTGGACATGCAAGAATGTACGAACAACACAAACAACGACAGGATTGGACCTGATTTGCGTTGGCCGCGGCGGGTTGTTCTTCGCGGTGGCGGAGAACGAAATTGGGGGAAATTGGAAATTCAAGCTCGCTGGTAGATGATTGTGGCTGATTAGCGGTGGCTAGTTAGCTGACGACCTCACGGAGCTAGTCACGGGCTCAATTTATAGGGGGAGTGAGCGGTGGCCGCGAATTTTGGACGAGCACGCGGCGGCCGGAGGTGAGGAAGAATACTGGGCGCGGTGAATACGTGTCCAGAGGCGTGGCGAGTGTTCCGGTGATCGACAGGGAGTTAGAGTAAGTCGTGGCGGTGCGGTGGAAAGTGAGAGCCACACGGCGCACGGCCGGGAGGCGGTGGTTCACCGGCGAGCCTATCGCTCCGCCGCAAAGCAGAGGGGGAGGCACGGGAGGGTCACCGGAGTGGAGCCCAGCTCACGGCGGTGAAGATTTTTACTGGGTGATGCTTATCTGATGTCCACGGCGCACGAATCACGGCGAGCGGTAATCGACGGCGACGGTCACCGGCGATGGGCAGGAGGGGTGAATCGTGATCTTCTTCAGTTGAGCTCTACTGTACCATGGCGAGTTTGGTTCAGACAGTCTGACAGAGTGATTTGCAGGGGGTTTTCCTTCCAATTTCATGTGGCAACAAGTCTAAGTCTCTGCATCAAAGTTGTAGTGCTATGTACCAGCTACAAATCGACTATAGAGATTGAACTCATTAGAGCACTGGATCATGTCTGGAATTGGGTTTGAAGTTGGTGATAATTCACTGCTAGTCTGAAAATTCAGACCAAATCAGTCTGACAGCCAGACTTCAGGCTTAGATATCTCTGGATTTTTCTCAACAAGTGAGCTTGCAACCTTAAGCAAAGTTGTTCTCTTTTGTTAGATCTTGAAATTTGGTGTGGTGACCTAGGGCAAAAACCTTATAGTTTGAAAGTTATAAAGCTCAAAAGTTGAGCCCATAACACTAAGTTTCAGACTTAGAGAAATCTCAATTGGGGGTCCTTTTTGCATTTAAGTCCAAAACTTAAGGTTTGGCTTGTAAATTCCCATATGAGTGCCCCAAATGACTTTAGATACTTATTTAACTTGGTTTTTGCACTTTAGTCCAAAAGTGGACCAATTTTGCACATAAGCCCCTAGGATTTAGTTTTGGGTCTTCCAGGGTTCTATTTAGAGTTTTTAGTATCCCAGGGGTATAACTGTGGTTCAACTTTGTTTTTGGGGATATTTTATAACTATTATCCTAAAGTATTTAGATTTTCTCAAGTTGGGTTAAGTCTTACCCCTTTAATCCTTGTTTAGGGTAAAGCTTCCTATCCAGGGTCCTATTTGCAAAACCTGAAAACAATACAACTTGTTTGAAATTTTTGCCTAGTGAATGCACTCTAGGTGTGTCAAACATATGCAATGTCAATGCTTATGATGCCATGCTCAAGTTTTAGTTACAGTAACACCAGGGGTGTTACAGTTCACCCGTCTATGTCAATTAAGGACCGTTCGATGTAGGCCTGTTGTGGTGGAGACTTTGCAACTAGCCACATGCTCCGGTAAGCCTGAACCTGGCTATTCCACACGAGAAAAGACAATCGCGCACTGGGCGTGGAAGATGGTGGGAGTAGCATGTACCCTCCTGACTAGAGGCTGGACGGAGGAGTACTGTGCTCCCGGGTAGTGCGGACCGGTTCACGTTGTGGAGGATCTATGGGAACATTTGACATATGCAAGGGTTAAGTGCTACATATGTCGTGTGGTTAGGGATCCCCAGCTGGGTATAATCGGTTCGAATCATCGTTGCTCCTCGGTCATGGAGACTCTACCCTCCGACCACTCATCGTAGTTTATAAGTAAAATAAGAATTTGGGTAAAAGAAAGCTAGACCAGGACAAGTGAATGCTCTAGATTAGGCAAATCTAGATTCAGGAAAAGTACTTAACTTGTGAAGTAAAATTTTGGCATAAGGATTCACTACTAGTAAGCTCTTCTGCAAAATGAGTCTTTGAAATTTGATAAGCCTTACCTTGATTCCCAACAAGCCAGCATATCCTTGAGAGTCTTTTCTTTAGTCGGGTAAGTCTTGCTGAGTAATTGCATACTCAGGGTTTTATTCCCTATTGTTTTTCAGGCTATAATTTTATGCTGCTGTTGATGGTATTAAGTGCCGGTGGGCTCGGCCTTCTTATATAAGTATACCCCGTCTTTATCACTTAAGCTAGCATATATTTCAAACTTACAAAAAGTTTTGCAATATTTCAAAGTGAAATTCTTTTGCAACCACTCCGATAATTATAATGAAAATTTGTGTAACCTGTAACTTTTGTAATAAAGAAATTCTGCTGCAAAATGCTGGTATGTGATTTGTCTTTACTTAATCTCACGATCTTGGTTGTAAGTGGTTTGTCTGGGGTCCTTGGGACACTCGGGCGGATCCTGTTAAGTTATCTGGTGCACATGCATAGCCGTCTGAGGTCTTTGAGACAAGGGCAGGTGCATGTGGGCCCGATAACTTGGGAGGTTCTGCCACACTTTGTTGAGAGCAACATTTGCTAGCACATGATAATATAGTTTCTATTTGAGTACATGTGCATATGTGAGGTTGGTATGATTTCAAATTAGTTAAAACAACCTCATGAGCCATTTCTAACATGATATGTGAATCCATAAATTTATTATGAGAGCACACAAGCATATCACGTTTTTCTTGCAAAGTTAGATTTTCAATATTTAGCTTTTCTATCGTGTTCTTGAGCATAACATTTTTATTTTCTAATTGAGCAATATATGATGAATGATTAACAACTTTAATTTTCTCAATTGAAATGTCTTCATACCTTTGGACCAAATTATCATGAGAGCACTTTAGCTTCTCATGTTCTTTGGTCAACTTCTCTAAGTCTTCAATTTTTCTGATGAGGAAATCTTCTTGCTTATGAAGCATTTCTTTTTGTTCTTCCGCTCTTTTCATGAGTTTGAGCAAGCTCATCCGATTTTTCTTGCTTAGTTGAGCAAAGAATTATTGAAGATCAACCTCATCTTCACTACCACTTTCATGTTCATCCTCATCCTCACTTTTGCTTTCACTGTCACTCCCATTAGCGATAAAGCACATATGAGAAGTGGATTTGAAAGACGAAACTTATGAAGAGGTGGATTCGTCGTTTGGTCTCCATCGATCATTTTCTTCTTCAATCTTGTTCTTCGCCTCATCTTCCTTCATTTTGAGGAACATCCTTTCGGCGATTCTCATGGCAAGATCTACTGCCCTAGGATCTACATCTGCACCAAAAGATGAAGTCGAGGCAACCTCAACTTTTCAAGCTTAGAAGCACTTTCGTTTCTTAGTCCCCCCAACATAATCTTTTCCTCACGCGGTTAAGCGTTGGAACGAGGATTAGGCTCTGATACCAATTGAAAGTTGCCTAGAGGGGGTGAATAGGCAAGCGGAAATATTTTCAATAAAAACTAGAAATAAACTAGGTAAAACCGGCACAGCCAGTGTCAAAACCGGTTCAACCGGTTTGAACGAGCTCAACTAAAGAATGAGATATAAAACAGAATTGATCTTGAAATTCACCTAGTTAACTTTTGAAATGAGATGTTCTAGATAATCCACCGGGTTCAAAGTAGTAGATCTGAGAAGGGGACTTCTCAAACTCCACACACCAAAAAGATATAAACAAATCTTCCACGGAATGGTGAGAGAACGAAGAACACGAACAAACACAATGAACAAGAACACAAGAGAGACAAGATTTATCCTGAGGTTCGATCGCACCATAAAGGGTGTCCTACTTCCTCGTTGAGGTGCCCACAAAGAGCCGGGTCTCTTTCAACCCGAATCCTCCCTTTTCCGACCACAAAGGTCAAGCCCACACACTAATCTTTACTCAAACGAGCGGGTAATACAAACTTTCTTCTGGTCTTCCACATGATTTGGAGACTTAGAAGAGGCACCTAGTCGTCTAGGAGCTAGAAGCTCCAAGAGTAATGAATCCACAAAGAACTCGATGTAGTACCAAAGCTCGAATGAAGAAGAGTAAGAGGGATTTAGAGATGAAGCACAAAAACTGCAGCTCTCAAACTCACTGAAAGATTCTCTCCAAAGATTTGAAATGGGAGAGGTAAGAGATGTGTGAGAGAGAGTGGGAGGTGTTTCTCAAGTTAGAAATGGAGTTTGGGTCGTGCTCTTGTTTTGGGGAGAGAGGTAGGAGTGAGTATATATAGGCAGGGCTTCAAAACTAGCCGTTTGAGCCAGAACCCCGTCTAAAACCGATTGAACTGCCCCTAGTAGGTCTAGCATACTATCTGCTAGTCTGACTATCAGACTGACTGGCAGACTGACGTGCAGTCTGACCATGTTGACCAAACCGGTTGAACCGCCCTATAGGGGGCGGTTAAATCGCCCCTGACGACTCTATCAACCTGTTTGCCAGTCTGACTGGCAGACTGTTGGTCAGAGGTCAGAGGGGTCAGAGACCAGTTGAACTGCCCCTCAAGACCAGTTCAACAGGTCTTGACCAGAGAGTTTAGGAGATAAAACCCCAGTTCAACTGCCCGGAGGCAAGTTCAACTAGTGTATGGTCAAAGAGGTTCACAGTTGAAGTTGAAGTTCAGCTGGAGTTGAGAAAGCTCAACTGTAGTTGAAAAAGCTCAACTGTAGTTGAAGAAGTTCAACTCAGCTGAAGTTTAGATCAGCTAAAAAAGCTCAACTGTAGGTGAAGATGCTCAACTCATCTAAAATAGCTCAACTGCAGTTGAAGAAGCTCAACTGCTTTTCAATAGGAACACTCTCAGTTTCTCAATCCTAAGAACAGTCAGACCCAGAGTGTCCAAGAGATTTTGGTTTTTCGAAATAGCTTTTGAATATAGAGGCTTGAGCTTTGGCAAACACCAACCTTCTTTTTGGATCCCCCTTGATAGTATGATGATTCCTATACTCAAGTCAACTCCTTGAGTAATTGGTGTCTGATGTGTGATTTCTCCATGGCATTGCTTCATAAGGATCACAAACATCTTTGTCTCACCTTTTGAAGCAAACACAACTCAAACCTTGTGACTTGTACCATATCACCATATATGAGTTCAAATCATGGCTTCAAGTCATCGTTCTAATGCATCAACATGTTATAACTCTTCATAGCTGATTAGTTCATCGACTTAGTACAAGTACTCTCTTCTTCACCTTAGCCATGGTACCTAGGTCCACAAGACGTCGCTTGGCCTTCACCTTCGCTTAGTTCTTCGAAGCCCTTTCCTTGCTATCTTCACCCTATCAAGCCATTCTTAAGTCACATCATATTGAGCATCCGTTGAGAGAATCATTTTTTCAATATTGTGAACCTTGCTTGAATGTCTTCTAGATATAACTATTAAGATCAATCAAGCTCTAGTTTGATTCTCATAGAAGCATATATGGACTGATAATAATATGGTCAAGCCAATTCACGATTCCTCATATCTTATTCACTTTGGCTTGACCAATCCTTTTAATCACTTCATCCTTTATTCTGATCATATGTTTATAGTGATTTCTCTGGTATTGTCCATATATTCAAATCCAATATAGAGATCATATTATATCCATTTGCATTGCCTCACTGGGTATTTAACCTTGTGTTGAACCTTTGTTCACTGATCATTATACATTATTCAAGTATGTTCATCATACTGAATTTCATGTTCAACACTTAACAAACTTGTTAGACCTTTAAATGTGTTGTTATCCAAATCACCAAAACTCACAAAAGGGATGAATGCACTTTCACTTTTGCTGCATAGACTTCATAGTCATCAGGAATCACAGATTTTCTGAGCCTCTGTGACCTCCTGAGACTTGGTTCTGGTTCTGGTTCTGGTTCAACCTAGGGCTCCTACAATGGTACGTCACTTGGTGCAACACTACCACTATCTTCTAAACTTTCCTGTGTAACTGGCTCAGGGCCAATATGCGTAGAGGGTGAAGCTACTTGCTCTGTAGTAGTTGCACTAGGTGATTATCACACCCGGGTTTCGGGGTACTTAGACCCAGGCACGAACATATTCACCAGGTGTGCTGGGACCAAGTCTCACACATATGATGAATCATGGTGCAGGAACAAATGCCACATCTTTACTATATAATAGGAGTTCTGTAGAAAATAAATAAATAATTACATCATAAGGAGAAAACGATCCAGCAACCCGAAATTGACTAGGAGACGACGTCCTAGACCTCTCACGAACACATCGCAGCATCCTCCATGCGCCTCATCCTGTGGTACCTGTTCTTGACCTATGGGGGGTGTGAGACAGCAAGGGTCAGCTCACATATGTTCATAGCTCAACAAGTTGTGGGGAATAATGTGCATGAACTCGCTAAAGGTGGGAGCTCATGTAAAGTGTAAGGCTTACCAAAGAGAATGGTTAAAGCTGAGCATTGCTTTTAAAGTTGATCAAAATTTTATTAGCAATTACTAGATGTAAGTAAATACCAATCCATAATAATAATATAACAAAATTAATAATAAATCCCATGCAATGAAAATGACAAATTGAATTTAGTTCCATAATTTAATCATGCGAGAGTCCTGAGCTGCTCATGACCGCGAGCATGGCTAGTATACCAGTTTTACACTCTGCAGAGGTTGTACCCTGTACCCACAAGTCATGTATCCCATGTCACCAGGGTTTGCAAGGCCCTTAGACACTTCCGAGGAGGATGGCTAGGGATCCACTACGAGGCCTTTACAAAGTTCCACTAGCCACCGAAAACCCGCTACAGTTTCTAGGAAGAGCAATGTAGGAATCCCTAGTTTGATCGCCATCGCAGCAAAATCAACCTGAGAACCTCCCTACACGCCTACTCCCCTACTGCCCTTGCCCCTTTTGGGTAAGGTAGTCTTCCACTAGCCTTCCTAATTAGTCAGCCAAGGGCATCCCATTCCACCCTTGTGGTGGCACGTGTTTCTCAAGTTAAGCTCCATGTGCCAATTAGAAATAATGATCTTGACATGAACATAAATAAAATAACAAAATAATTGGAACATGGACATAATGTAATATTAATCCCAAAACCATATAGAGCAATTGCAAAACTACCCAAATGATTCAAGGGTGAACAAGGTAAAAGGATAACCAGTCTAAGGGTGACCTATTGGGTCCTATCAAAATTAAACCTATGCATGATAAAATGATTATAGAGAACATTATTGGGTAAATAAAAGTGATCAAGGGCACAACTTGTCTAGGACTTGAGATTCCAGGTACTAGGATGATCGTCAGATTCTCGTGACCTCACTGCTAGTTGTAGTAATACAAATAAACAGGGTAGAGGCATAGTAATAATCTACGCATCGCTACGAGATCGTGGGTTCGAGAACCGCTAAATTCGGAGTTACGCTTACCGAGTTACAATTTACAGAAGATCTATGTGGTTGAATATCAAATTATATTGTAAATTGATTATTATACATCATATGAGAAAATATACTCTAAATAGTCAATTCAACTTTAATCTAGATTATACTTGACTAGAGATCATGTTTAGTCATCTTATAATTATAGACAGATTCACTTTGATAAAAAGGGTAAATCTACTAACATAGATTAAACAAATATCTAACTACAAAATTATGCAATATGGTATAATTATTACTGTTACTGCATAACAAATATTCATATGAAGCTAGCGCAATTTGAACAGATTGAAACAGAGTAAAAATGAATTAGTTATGATTTTCTAAAGTTTCTGGTGCTTAGTATAGACTAAATTCAAGTGAATAATTTTAATCCAAGTTTCATGGTTAAACAGGGTTTCTAGGTGATAAACAACATTAAAACAAAATTAATGCCACTGGAATGGATCAATTTGGAGTTAAAATGAATTAAATATGAATTATACAAGTTTCTAGAATTATTTTTATTCTAAAAATCCTTTTTCTGAATTATTTTATTGTTCTTGGATAACCTATGGACTGCGGACACAAAATCCAGGGGTTCGGGGTCCAAACCATAAATTCTAGGACCTAGTTTTAATTATTTCTCCACGCGTGTGGACGGCGGGTTGTTTCCTAAGTTATTCGGGGACTCTTTTGCAAATGAGGCACGGCTGAAGGGGTACGAGGCCATCTGAGCCGCAGGATCACTATCCGACGGTCACAATTGAATCAAATTACTTAACGAACCGGTACTCACCACGGGCCACCGGATCCGAGATCCACGGCTCGCAATACGCCCACGCGCTGATCACACCCGAGCCCTTGGATTTGATCGCAACGGTCCGAGCGCACCCAAACCGAAGGGGTAACCACATCAAATCAGGGTCATCTGCATAGGAATTGACGGCACACACGCCATCTTCCTTCCCCATCCGATTGAGCATGGCGGCGGCATGGTCAGCCACCAAGGTGGTCACGCCGGCGCACGGCCAACCGGAGTGCAAGTGCCCCAAATCTGAATCCGATACCCGAAATAGGGAGATGGGATTATGGCGAACACAACAGAGGGATGGCTTACCGGCGGCGAGTACTACAACGAAGCTGGCCACGGCGCTCGGCATCCGCAACAGAATCACACCTCTAGTGAGAAATCACCGGCGCTCCAATTGATCTTGAGCTCGAAGCCGCACGACTTCCCCATGCACTTCGCTTCCACTCCGACAGTCGCTGAGGTCGAACCGGCAGCCCTAGGGGGAATCATCTGTGGCGACTCTTTTCTCTCATCCCAATCGCGAGCTCACAGTTGGCGCTAAATTCTTTTGTTCCTAGTGGCTAGGATGGGGAGGGCATAAGGCGGTCAAGGTGGCCACAATTTATATCCTCGCGCGCTGTCGTGGGATGCGGAGTAGCGGTTTGGCCAACGCGGCAGAGGGAAGTCCGCAACGTGGCGGCGTGGCTTCGTCAGCGTTTGTTACGGAGGGAAGGAGCACCTGCCAGTGTTGGGGTCGTGCTTCGGTGCGCCGAAGGTCTCACACGAAGAAGCAGCTTCGGCTGAAGTCGTCTCTAAGAGATGGCCGAAGGTTCCTTTTCATGGAGCTTCGGCGTTTCAAACCGACATAGAGATAGAATGACCTTTTTATACATATAGGTCTGAGTCAATGTTGTAAACTTTTGTAAGGGGCATAATTGTAATTTGTCACAGGCTGCGACCTGTGCCTATAAATAGATGAACAGTACCTCTGTACTGTTCACGCGAACCTGTCATTTGCCTTCGCATCACACTTGTACTCTCGCCTTCCTCAGGACCGAAGGTACATTTGTAATTTGAAATCATTTATATTCGTTCATGTTAATGAAAATGAAAATGATTCTATGTTAACATTTAAATGTCTATTTTATACATCATGATTTATACGGATACTTCATCCTTCATTATTATGTTTACGAAGGTACGTCCTTCGTAACCTTCGTCCGAAGTCCCTTATATTCCGAAAGGATATAATGTGATGAAGGACGAAGGACCTTAATATTTAACATTTTCTGTGTTGCCTTGTTCTTAACTCTTAGCACTTGAGAACAAGCCCCCAACATTGGCGCCCACCTCCGGTGAACTCACTTCCACTTTTCTGAGCTGATGGCTTCGTTCAACAATCAAGCTAGAGCTGCTTCGGCTTCGAAGCTGGTGCTCCCGATAACAGGAGGTTCTTGCTCAGAGCCGGCTAACAAGAAGCAGAAGAAGGAGGCTCAGAGAAGGGTGCAGCATGTTGGAGTGCAGGGACCCTTCATCAAGTCAAAATGGTCCCACATTCCAATTACTTTCTCTCAGGAAGACCTTCAGCTTAAGGATTATCCTCACAATGATGCCATGGTTATCTCTTGCGTGATCAAAGGATTTCTGGTTCACAATGTCCTAGTTGATACAGGCAGTGCAGCTGATATTATATTTGCTAAAGCCTTCAGACAAATGCAAGAGCCTGAAGACAAGATTCATGATGCTACGCACCCCCTTTGTGGCTTCGGAGGGCGGCAGATTGTAGCACTTGGGAAGATTACCATGCCGGTAACCTTCGGATTTGTTAACAACACAAGGACTGAGCAAATTGTGTTTGATATTGTTGACATGGAGTATCCTTACAATGCTATCATCGGCCGTGGTACTCTTAATGCCTTCGAAGCAATTCTTCACCCAGCTTATCTCTGCATGAAGATACCTTCGGACCAAGGGCCTATTGCTATTCATGGAAGCCAGGAAGCTGCTAGAAGGGCCGAAGGAAGCTGGACTGACTCCAAGGCAATCCATAACATAGATGGAGCTGAAGCTTGTGAACAGTACAAATTCAGGAGGGAGAAGGCAGCTTCAGCAGATCAGCCGAAGCCCATGTTATTGTGTGAAGACATAGCAGAGCAAAAGGTGTTGTTGGGCTCGCAATTATCTGAAGACCAGGAGAAAACCTTGATAAGGTTTTTATTCAACAACAAAGATGTTTTTGCATGGTCAGCCAATGATCTCTGTGGAGTGAATCGGGATGTTATTGAACATTCGCTCAATGTTGACCCATCCTTCAGACCCCGAAAGCAGAGGCTTCGGAAAATGTCTGATGACAAGGCCGAAGGGGCTCGCAATGAAGTAAAAAGACTCCTTAGTGCAGGAGTTATCAGAGAAGTGAAGTATCCAGAGTGGTTAGCTAACACTGTTATGGTGAAGAAGGCCAATGGCAAGTGGAGAATGTGTATTGGTTTCACAGATCTCAACAAGGCTTGTCCGAAGGATGAATTCCCGCTGCCAAGGATAGACTCTTTAGTTGATGCGGCAGCTTCTTCGGAGCTCATGAGTCTCCTGGACTGCTACTCAGGCTATCATCAAATCTGGATGAAGAAGGAAGATGAGCCGAAGACTAGTTTCATCACCCCAAGTGGTACATATTGCTATCTTCGGATGCCCGAGGGGCTCAAGAATGCTGGAGGGAGTTTCAGCAGAATGACTGCGAAGGTTCTCCAATCTCAGATAGGCAGAAATGTGTTGACTTATGTCGATGACATCATTGTAAAAAGCACGAAGCAAGAAAATCATATTGCTGATCTGCAGGAGACCTTCGCCAGCTTCAGACAAGCTGGTCTGAAGCTGAATCCAGAAAAATGTGTCTTCGGAGTGAAGAAGGGCAAATTTCTTGGATGCTTGGTTTCAACAAAGGGAATCGAAGCTAATCCAAATAAAATCGAAGCTATACTTCGAATGGAGCCACCAACCACAAGAAAGGGGGCCCAAAGATTGACAGGAAGGCTGGCATCTCTCAACAGATTTATATCCAGATCAGCAGAAAAAAACTTACCATTCTTCGAGGTGCTGAAGTCAGCTGAAGTCTTTCAATGGGGCCCAAGTCAACAAAAAGCCTTCGAAGAGCTGAAGCAATACTTAATAGATCTCACAACATTAACTCCACCAACGCCAGGGGCTCCTCTGTTGTTATATGTGGCAGCTTCGCACTCAGCAGTAAGTGCGGCACTTGTCCAGGAGAAGTTTGATGGACAAGTCAAGAAGCAGGTCCCAGTATATTTTGTATCTGAGGTCCTTAGTGTCTCAAAGAAAAATTATACAGAGCTGGAGAAGGTGTTGTATGCCGTTTTAATGGCATCCAGGAAGCTTCGGCATTATTTTTAGGCATACAATATTATTGTTCCTTCTTCACAGCCGTTGAAGGATATCATGAGAAATAGAGAAGCTACTGGTCGGATTGGAAAATGGGCTGCGGAGCTCAATGAATTTTACATTGATTATGTGCATAGATCCTCAATCCAGTCTCAAGCATTGGCGGATTTCATTGCCGACTGGACGCCAGGGGCTCAGGACGAAGAAGCGAATAAAGATGCCGAAGCATGGACAGTGTTTTGTGATGGCTCTTGGGGAACCTTCGGAGCAGGTGCAGCTGCTGTTTTGGTCTCACCGTCCAAGGTTAAAACTTGCTATGCAGCAAGACTTGACTTCAGCTGCACAAATAATATCGCTGAGTACGAAGCTTTGCTCCTGGGTCTTCGGAAACTAAAGGCAATGGGGATCAGAAGGGCGATTCTTAAAACTGATTCCCAGGTTGTTTCGGGTCATATTGACAAAAGTTGCAAGGCTAAAGACCCGAAGCTTGAAAAATACCTAGACACGGTCCGAAGGATCGAAGCTTCTTTCGAAGGATTTTCTGTTAAGAATATCCCTCGAGGACAAAATGAGCAAGCTGATTTGTTGGCCAAGTCTGCAGCACAGGGGCTGCCGTTACCTTCGGATGTGTTTTTCGAAACAATAAAGGCACCTTCAGTGGAGCTACTTGAAAGAGCAGTCCTTAACATTTCTCCTGTGTACAGTGAAGATTGGAGAACTGAAATAATTTCTTACCTTCAGGGCAACTTCCTATCAGATGACGAAGCTTATAATAAAAGAATAGAGGCAAGAGCTCGTCCGTATATCATGATAGAAGGGGAGTTATACAAGCATGGATTTTGTGCCCCGCTGCTCAAGTGCTTATCTAGAGCCGAAGGTATAGAATTGATGAAAGAGATACATGCAGGCCTGTGTGGATCCCACATCGGATCCAGGCCCTTGCTTGGAAAAGTTTTTCGCCAAGGGTTTTATTGGCCGAAGGCAGCTTCGGATGCAGCGGAGTTGGTTCAAAAGTGCGAAGGTTGTCAGAAATGTGCAAGAAATCAAAAGCAACCTTCGTCTTTGACACAGCTGATACAGCCCATCTGGCCATTGCAAAGGTGGGGCCTCGACTTGCTGGGTCCATTACCACCGGCTCAAGGCAATCTGAAATATGTTATAGTAGCTGTGGAGTATTTTTCCAAGTGGATTGAGGCGAAGCCATTAGCCACAATAACTTCAGCCACCGTCCAAAAATTTTTCTGGCAGAACATTGTCTGTCGCTTCGGAGTACCGAAGGCCATCACTGTAGATAATGGAACACAGTTCGACTCCGAAGATTTCAGAAATTTCTGTGATCAAATTGGAACGAAGATCCATTTTGCATCAGTCAGGCATCCGGAGTCGAATGGGCTTGTTGAAAGGGCCAACGGCATCATAATGACAGGAATAATGAAGCTAATCTTTAACCAACCAAGGGGAAAGTGGCCAGATCAGTTGACCAAAGTGGTGTGGAGCCACAATACAACAACATCAAGGTCTACAGGCTTTACCCCATTCAAGTTATTATTCGGTGACGAAGCAATAACTCCAGAAGAAGCTAAAGCTGGATCAATAAGAGTGGTAGCTTCAGCAGAACCAGGTGCCGAAGATACTTGTCTTGTGGAAAAAGATGCCCTAGAAGGGATCAGGCTTCAGGCCGTGGAGAATATCAATAAATATCAAGCTGAAACAATCAAATGGCGAGATAGAAAGGTCCGGCTAAAAAATATTGAGCCAGGGCATTTGGTGCTTCGGAGAGTGGCCAACCCAGATACAGTGGGCAAGTTACAATTGAAATGGGAAGGGCCTTTCTTAGTAGCATCTTCGTCAAGGCCTGGTTCGTACAGATTGAAGGACATGGATGGCAATGAAATTCCAAGATCTTGGAATGCGGATGAGCTTCGGCGATTTTATGTATAACTCGATGTAATTTTGTATGTTTTTTCTTTTCTTTTTCATGGCACCCTTTTCCTTTCTAAAGGGGGAGAAAGGTTTTTAATGGGGCCATCATATGTAATTTTCCTTTTTAGTTTTATAAGAGCAAAATCCCCCAAAGAATGTAAATGTAAAAGCTGAGAGCGCACCATCGAGTGCCGAAACTGAAAAAAAAAGAAAAAGCTCCGAAGACGTCCCTAAGGGGATGCAGAGCTCACAGCGAAAAGTCAACGCTGATTCCGCCGAAAGTAAAAGGCGAAGAAGCTCAAAAGACGTTCCTAAGGGAATGCAGAGCTTATACCGCCTAAGTAAAAGGCGAAGAAGCTCCAAAGACGTCCCTAAGGGGATGCAGAGCTTACAGCGAAAAGTCAACGCTGATACTGCCTAAGTAAAAGGCAAAGATGCTCCAAAGTCGTTCCTAAGGGAATGCAGAGCTGATGTGTGGTTGGTTCTAAAGAAGTAATGGTTGAGAATGTGGCTTCGGACATACGCTTCGGACATTCATTCGCACATTACATTACATCATGGCATTTGCATGCATAAGCATTCATTCATAGCATTTGTGTTCCTAAGTGGTTGCTTCGGCAAAAAGAAAAGCTTCGGAGAAGTGGTTTTTTATGATTCGTTATGCTATGTTGTGTACAAAAAAGAGAAGCTTCGGTAAAAAGAAGAATTGCTTTTATGCTTTGTTGTATACAAAAGAGAAAAGCTTCGTTGCTCGGCAAAAACAAGAATTGCTTTTATGCTTCGTTGTGTACGAAAAGAAGGGAAGGTGTTTTTTCGCCTTCGGCTCAAAATACTGATTTCGTCCACATCAAAGCGCCCCAATCGAAGGGTAAGAATATACTACAAGGTATGTACAAAGTTCCTTGAGAACAGTTTAAATGTATTTACAAAAGTTGTTACAAAAGTATCCTAAGTTTTTATCCTATAGTACATTTCTACTGATCTTCATTAAGCTTCAGCTTCGGCAACAGCTTCGGCGATATAACTTAAGTATCATCTTCACCTTCGTCATCCTACATAAATCAAGGAATCGTAAGTAAAAACCAAGTGCAAAGGAAAAGGTAAGTATGAAGTATTATTTCTTACTGGTTCAAGATGACTTCGTGCTTCGTCTCCAGCCTTCTCTCGCCCGCCTTTTGTCCATATCATTTTTATAAATCTATTTGAGATGCTTCGGGCGAGGTCAGGTATATCATCCAGGATTGATGGAGATAGGGTGAAGTTGGGCCTGTTGACAATCTTTCCATGCTCGCAACCGGCCCTCAGGAATGCAGCAGCGGTACCCCGAGAAGCTACCCAGGCACAGAAGTCGCCGTGCCCGGCCATAACTTCGTCAAGTTCTTCGATTTCGGCTTCGATATGATCGAAGGCCTGTGGTAGATTTTCCGCTGAAGGGTTAAATTTCCCGCTGCTGGCTCCAACAGAGTAAAATATCTTTTTTAACCGTTCAATACAATTGTTGCTAAATTTTAAGCATTTCTCTTGAAGGCTTGCTAACGATTTCTTCAACTCTGAACTGGTCTGGACTTCGGCTTTAAGTTTCGAATTAAGCTCCAGCTTCTCTTGATTGAATTGTTCTGATTGACTGATAAGCTTCGAATTCAATTTTGATACCTTAGCCTCAGTCTCTGCCAGCAGGCCTTCGGCGGATTGGAGCTCGAAGTCTTTCTTTTCAATGATAGTTGATTGTTCTTTTATCTTGCTCTCTAAATTTTTGATTATAGCTTCGTGTTTTTTGTCCTCCAAGTCTTGTTGCATCTTCAGAGCTTTGCTCAGTAGCATGCTCTGTACAGAAACAACTTACGTTAGTAGTATTTTCATTATTAACAGCAATAAAAACCAGAGAAAAGGTTGTTTACCTTGAAGTTGGAGTAAAATAAGCTGCCGACGATATGTTGTCGTCGGTAGCGGCTGATGTCTGTCTCTAGCTTCGGAAAACCGATACTCTTTGATAGAGTACCGATTACCTTAGCTCCAGTTTGGTCTCGAATGCAGCCCAATTTTTCGTCATCAATGCCTCCAAATAGAAGGGCTCCTGGCTTGTAGCCGCAAGATTTGGCATAGTCCTTGAGTTCTTCTATTTCGTCCTTCGTCAGTTTCTGCCCAACTAAATTCTGGAAAGAGTAGGCTTCGTCGTCCGAAGTGTCTTCGGCTATTTCTTTTCCTTTCTCAGGCACTGTGGCCATGGTTTTTTCAGTAGTAGCACCAGCTTCTTCTGCAGCTATGTCTTCCAAAATCTTGTTAATGTCCTCAATGGTAGTTTCTAAGTTTGTATCTTCGGCTGTAGCGGCTTCGGTAGCCGCGACCTCCGAAGGTGCGCCTTCGACGATTGCTGTACCTTCAGCAGCTGCCGTTTTCTGAATTGACGCCCTAGGCGGCGTCTTGTCGATAACTTCAGTTACCGCAATAATTCTTTGCCGCTTGGGTTTGTTTATCTTCGTTTGATCCGGCTCGTCCACCTTTTGAAAAAGCTTCGTCAGTTGGAGCCCTAATGGACTTAGCTTCGTGGGCATGGGTTCAGTCATTACCTTTAAAATTTCCTCCACGTCGCTGGTAGAAGGCGGTGTGGGGGACCCCTCTTCTTCGGGTGATTTGCGCTTCGGAGTAGATATTTTTCTTTTCTTGGGAATTTTCTTCTCCTTTGCTGGTCTTTCTTCATCCCTGATCAGAGTTTCGGCTACTCTTTTTCTTTTATGGCCCTCGGCACTCTTGTTCAACTGCTCATAGTCTGGGTACTCGAAGCCCAGGGCATCAAGCACTCGGTTCAGCCTTCGCTTCGGCCGGGCACTGAAGGCCGCTGTCATTAGTTGATCCTCTTTTTTGGAGTAGTTCCCCAGGATTTCATTGCACATCACCTCAACTGTGTCTAACCATTCTTTGTAGGGTTTTTTGAAGTACTTCTTAAACTTGAAGTGATAAGGAAGCCGGACAAGCTCCCCCTTCTTCTTCTCTCCCTCCAGCTTCGGCATTTCCCACTCTTTTAGAGTAGGGAAAACTCTGAATGCCAAGAACTCCTGAACTAGATCCCTGGTGCCAATATGTTCTGAAATAATTTCAAATTCACCCAGAGCAGCCCAGGTGGGACCTTCTAGATCGCCGATGCGGCATCGTGGCCTTGTCTCTCCGAAGATTAAATCCAGAGGGCTTTGTACCAATTTTTCTTTGTCTTCGTCAATTTTTACATAAAACCACTCAGATTTCCAGCCTGCTGGCCATTTGCTTCGGTAGCTGATGACAGGACACTTTGTTGTCTTCCGGTAGGCAAAATTATAGCAACCGAAATTATCATGTAGCCCATCTTTTCTGGCCTTTGTTTGGTAATGCAATTCGTGAACTCGGCAGAAGCTGTCGGCAAACGGTTCCACAGCTTGGCTTCGGAGGGCCCAGATATAAACATTGAGCCTAACGATGGCGTTAGGAGTCAATTGATGAAAGTAGATACCAAACTTCTTCAGTATCTCCGCAATAATATTGTGAAGAGGGAATCTAAGCCCAGCCTTTAAAAAGCTCTTGAAGATAACAATCTCATCCTTCCCTGGCTTCGGGGTGGTTTCTTCTCCCCCGAAGCGGAGTAGCTTCTTCTGATCTTCATTGAAATAACCTGCTTTCACCATCTTCGAAAGATCAGCTTTTGAAACAGTTGATTTCCCAAAATCCAGGTGACTGGGCTTGCTGGGCATAGCAATGTGGTAGTCATCTTCGGGGTCAGTCCCTTCAATGTTTTCTTCTTCTCCTTTGGCAGTTGTCGGGTTTGCTTCAGCAGCAGGCATTTCTTCCGCAGTCACTAGACCGGAGCGCTGCATCGCTTCGGAGATGGGCACAGTGTCCGAACCTTCGGCTTCGTCTCCCTCACGTACAACTTTGGCAGTAGATCGTACTCTCGCCATTTGATTCTGAGTTTGGCGAAGTCAGAAACTTTTTTCCTTTTTCTTTTCTCCGAAGCTTTTCTTTCTGACGAAGCAGACGTCGAGATGGACCTCCGTTCGATTCTGAGACTCAAGCTTCGGCTATGGTGGAAAATTTTGGCAGCAAAACAGTGCAAATAGCAATGAATGCTGTGGTAACTTCACACCTACCCGTTTGTTTATATAGTGCTGCAGGTAAGAAGGCGAAGCGGCAGGATTTTTGCACCACGCGGGCAGTCACTTGTACTCGCTGTGCAGTGGACCGCAAAGGTCAAACAGTAACTCTGCAAGGTGGGCCTGGCACGCGCTCGGAAGCCGGATCGTTTCTCCGCAACGAGCTCAGGGAAGGTGTTTTTTGGACCTTCGGCTCCCCGAAGCTGAAGAGGCTTTTTTCACGGGTCAAGCTCGTTACGAAAAACGATCTAGCACCGCGAAAGGGGCTACCGTTGGGGTCGTGCTTCGGTGCGCCGAAGGTCTCACACGAAGAAGCAGCTTCGGCTGAAGTCGTCTCTAAGAGATGGCCGAAGGTTCCTTTTCATGGAGCTTCGGCGTTTCAAACCGACATAGAGATAGAATGACCTTTTTATACATATAGGTCTGAGTCAATGTTGTAAACTTTTGTAAGGGGCATAATTGTAATTTGTCACAGGCTGTGACCTGTGCCTATAAATAGATGAACAGTACCTCTGTACTGTTCACGCGAACCTGTCATTTGCCTTCGCATCACACTTGTACTCTCGCCTTCCTCAGGACCGAAGGTACATTTGTAATTTGAAATCATTTATATTCGTTCATGTTAATGAAAATGAAAATGATTCTATGTTAACATTTAAATGTCTATTTTATACATCATGATTTATACGGATACTTCATCCTTCATTATTATGTTTACGAAGGTACGTCCTTCGTAACCTTCGTCCGAAGTCCCTTATATTCCGAAAGGATATAATGTGATGAAGGACGAAGGACCTTAATATTTAACATTTTCTGTGTTGCCTTGTTCTTAACTCTTAGCACTTGAGAACAAGCCCCCAACAGCCAGGTATGGCCCACACGCGGTGACACGTGCGAGAGGGGAGATAAGTCTCACCAGCGGGCCCATCGTGAAGGGGAGAAAGTCAGCAGGGACTCCTCCGCGTCTGGCGAACGGGCCCCACGCGTCATTCTTAGCACAGGAGTGCGGCACGAGCTGGGCCACGGGAATGGGTGAGGGAGCGAAATGGGCCGCGGGGAGAGGGGTTGAGTGGATTGAGACGAAGAGTTTAGGCCCAGGTGAAGGTGAGCTTTTCATTTTTTCCTTTTAAATTTCAGTTTCGTTCTAGTTTTCAAATTTTGATTTCAATTTCAAATTCAACCGTGGTTTTGGAAATTCAACTTTACAGTTAAATGCACAGTACAAAAATCCAACATATTGCAAAGTATATTTATTTATTTATTATTCTTATTTCTTTAAATAAAAATGCTTCAAAAGTATAATAAATTCACATTATTAAATAATTAAATTTCTTCTTTATTTATTACTTACTTTAATAAATGCCTCCAAGTATAGTATTGATAAAAGGAGTATTCACTCAAATAAATATGCAAACCTAATACTATCCTTATGTTTAAAATTTTAAATGTCTAAAACTATCCTTATGTATCAATACTCATTTAAATAAATGTAATGTTTCATTTTTAATGGAATGAATAATCATTTAGTTGGATAGAAACCCTTTCTATTACTTCTTTTCTACATTCATTCTTTGTTTCGAATTTTTAGTCCTCAAAACTCAAAGCTCAAGTATAAATTGGAGATATCTCATGTCACGGAACCTCCCAAGGTATTAGGCCCACCTACATATGTCCTTGCCCTAAGGACCTCGGACAACCATGTAGATGCACATAATCACTCGACAAGTTCGGTTTTTTGTATCAACATCATGTCGCCAAAGAGCGCTTCACCCATCACGCAGACATTACATCACATTGGAGAATAGAATAAGCAGAAGCGGATTACAATAACTTAATTTACATCCATAAAATATAGAGAGAAAGAGTATTATTACAGTACCAGGTGTTATGAGTGCATAAAGTATTATTACAAACCAGGGAGGCAAAACACCCTCCTGCACAAAAGTTTAGTGTTTTCAAACTGGGAGGCAAACATCCTCCCGCACACACGATCACTGATTTGGATCCTCCTTTGGTACCACCTTCGAGCAGAAACAGCAAAAATCCGCTGTTTCATCACCTACAACAAAATGGGTTCGAAAACCCTGAGTACGGAGTGTACTTTCACAAGTCTTACCCGACAAAGGTAAAGACTCTCAAGGATATGTTGGCTTGTGGGATTCAAGGTAAAGCTGATCAAGAATCAAAGACTCTATTTGCAGAAATGCTTACTAATAGTGTATCCTTAAAAATCCAGTTTTATTATCAAGTTAAGTCATCACCTGCATTTAGAGTTCTTTCTATCCTAGTTCAAGCACTTGGCCTACACTAGCCTTCTTTTATCATCCCTTCCATTCACTGGATTGCTACATGCAAGTCAGTGACCAAGTCTTCATGTCCGAGAAGTAACGGTGATCCGAATCGATTAATACCCAGCTGGGGATCTCCAACCACACGACATATGTAGGACTTATCCCTTGCATATGTCAACTCGCCACCGAGTTTCTCAAGACCAGACCGGGTTCATGCCAACTGAGAGCACAGATACACCACCATCCAGCCTCTTGCCACGGAGGATACACGCTACTCTCGCCATCTCTCAACTCCCATTCCATGGTGGTCTTTCTGGTATTGATCCGATCGAGGCAAAGCTTACCCATGACGAGGCATGTGGCCAGTTAAAAGGTCCTCGATCATCAAGCCTACATCGACACGGTCCTTAATCGACTCAGACGAAGACACTACACCAAGACTTCCTTCTTATGCAAGTCACCCGACCGGTCTCATCTTTATCATTTACAACCCCAAAGTTTGGTACCTGTCAGAGGTACATCTTTTCCGATGTTGAAACCATTATGGCCATGATGGATTCACCATCAACTCCTTTCTTTGAAAAATTCCCATCCCATATGAAGCATCACCTTTTGTTTAAAAACAAAACATTTTGTTTTCTAAAGCAAGGCTAAGCATCAGAAAACTTTTAAGTAAAACAGGTATCAAGGAATGGTAAACAGTTCCAAGGAAGGAAATGCAGCAAATTGTTTATCACTCAACTCTTATCACCTAATGCATCATTTCAAGTGATAAAGAGTTTGAAATAACAAGGAAGGGTAAATGCACCGGGGCTTGCCTTGTGTTGTAGGAGACTCAGGATCTATTCCACAAATATCAAAGTAGAAATTATTCTCGACAGGTGGAATTTCAGCTTGTGGGGCAGTTTCTTCTTCGATTATCTCTTCTTCTTCGTTTTCTATACATAACAGTACATATATATGAATGCTCATGTAATACTATGAATATGCAGTTATAATAGAAACACACTAAGTTGTATCTTGAATATAACTTTCCTTCACGGTGCACCTGAGTCACTAGGGTTTCCTAGTTTAGTGCTCTATTAGGGTTAGGCATTTAAATCCTAGAAAGCTAGTTTCTTGGGTTTGGGATCAAACAAAATCCAAAACATGCCAAACTTTACCCAAGGGTTCTAATTATCATACTAAGCTCATCCAAAAAGTTTTACTATTTTTGGAGCTACCAATTTAATTCTAAAATTCTAAAAGTCTAGGCTTAGGCATCTTTAAATGCTAAATAATTCATGGTTGGGACTAAAAATCTTGGAACTATTTTATTAAATACTAGAGGAATTTAGGAGCCTAGTAAAATTGGTCCCATGATTTTATCATTTTCCTAGAATTTCCTATAAGTCTCTAAGTCTGGCAGAAAAAAGAAAAAGGAAAACTATGAGCAGTGTTGGGCTCAAACCAGCCCAATCCGGCCCATAACCAAGCAAACACGCCCGCGCATGCTCGCGTTGGCGACTTTGCATAGAGGACCCCGGCTATTCAAATAACTGGTTAAGAATCCCTACACACTATTAATCTGTCTCACTGACGTTCACACTTAAGCCCCTGCACTTATGTTTCTTCATAGGTCCAGATCCCCGACGGTGAACGGCTGCGAGCGCGCCCTCCGACGAACTTGTACCGGCCACAATGACCGGTGCCCTAACTTGGCTAACACCAAATCCCACCCCTGGAGATCCTAATCTGACCCTTAATTGCATGAATCTGGCCCGGAGTCCTTCTACCCACGACGATGGTGAAACCCGAGGGAAAACTAAGGTGTTCTTGGTGATTTAGTGCGGTCTAGTTCAATCAATCGGGCCTACGAGCAACAGGAGACTCATGGGATGCTAGAACACAAAGCAAAGAGGCATGAACCAACCTATAGACGGCTGGCCACAGTGAGAAGCTCACGGCGGCGCGGAAAACTGATTTGGGGGGAATCGTGAATTGAGGAGCTACGGTGAACGATTGGAGGCGAGGAGCGATGCACTAGGCACGTAAGAACCTAGCGGAGCACGCTGAACGCTCAATTTATAGTGTCCATGAACGGTGGCTCCGAATTTGAGGAGAGAAGCTGGCGGCTGAGGAGAGGGGATGACTCACCGTGGCGATCTACCGTGGCATTCACTAGACAAAGGCGTACGGCTATCACTGGTTAACCTCCATGGCTCAAGGCAACGTGGTTAAACAATCTAAGGTGTGGCGCAACCGAGTGACCGGCGGCAGTCACAGCGACGACCGCGCAGCCACGTCGCCGGCAAGTGGGTACGACGTCAAGGCGGCCATAGTGCCCCAACTTCATCCCTTGCGTAAGATCTTTTACCCTGAGTCGTTATCCGTGTGCCATTGGGCACAAATCACAGCGCCGGCACGAATCTAGCCGTGGAGGCCACCGGCGGCGAGGTGCATTGAACCTGCGATCTTGTTCAGTACTGTACCATGGGAGCTCCATTCAGGGCGCCTGACAGAGCAACTTGCAGGGCCTTGATCTTAGATTTTTATGTGGCAACTTATTAATCAATCTGTAACAAAGTTATTGATCTATAATCCATCTTTGATTTTGCTATAGCAACCATACTCATATACTCATTGGATCCTACTCAAATTCGATCTCAAAGTTCATCTGATTCCATTGTCAGTCAAAATTCAGTTCCTGGGTTGACTGACAACCAGACTTCAAGTCCATTTATCTCCAATTTTGTATAGCATCAATGCTTAGTCACTTAAGCAAAGTTGTACTCCTATCATAGCTCTACAAGATTGATGCATTGACTTAGAGAAAAATCTTCATGAATCAAGAGATAGAAAGCTCCAAAGGTGACCTAATTCCACTGAAATTCAGAGTTAGCCACATGGTGTTCATCGGACTTTTTTGCAAATAAGTCCAAATTTCTCCACACTACATGAAAATCCTCCGATGTAAAAGTTACTTAGTTTTTTATGTTCTATTACTTTGATATTTGCATTTTGGTCCAAAAGTGTATAGAATTTGAATTCACCCCCTAGGGTACAAATTAGGGTTTTCTAGGGTTTCTTTTAGGGTTTTGAGCACTCTAGGGTTTTTGTGCCACTCAAATCCATCACTCTTGGTCTCTTATGAATATTTCCAATAACTTTTGAGGTATTACTCATCTTGGCTTCACTTTCACCCATAGGCCCTAATCCCAGGGTTAAGTCTTTTTTGAAACAATAAAGGCACCTGCGGTTGAACTCATGGAGAGAGCAGTGCTTACTATTTCTCCAGTACACAGTGAAGATTGGAGGACTGAAATTATATCTTTTCTCCAGGGTAATTGTCTTTCAGATGACGAAGCTTATAATAAGAGAATGGAGGCAAGAACAAGACCATATGTAATAATAGAAGGGGAGTTATACAAACATGGAGTCTGCTCTCCACTTCTTAAGTGTTTATCCAGAACTGAAGGTATAGAGCAGATGAAGGAAATACATGCAGGCTTATGTGGATCTCACATTGGGTCTAGGCCTTTGCTCGGGAAGGTCTTTAGACAAGGATTTTATTTGCCAAAGGCAGCTTCGGATGCAGTAGATCTGGTTCAAAAGTGCGAAAACTGTCAAAAATGTGCGAGAGACCAGAAACAACCTTCGTCGCGAACCCAGTTAATACAGCCAACCTGGCCATTGCAAAGATGGGGCCTAGATCTGTTAGGACCACTTCCACCAGCACAAGGCAATTTAAGATATGTTGTGGTGGCTGTAGAATATTTTTCCAAGTGGATTGAAGTGAAACCTTTGGCCACAATAACTTCGGTCACAGTCTAGAAATTCTTCTGGCAAAACATTGTTTGCCGCTTCGGTGTGTCGAAGGCTATAACTGTGGACAATGGAACATAGTTTGATGTCGAAGCTTTCAAAGAATTCTGTGACCAAATTGGCACGAAGATTCATTTTGCGTCATTCAGATATCCGGAGTCAAATGGACTTGTCGAAAGAGCAAATGGTATTATAATGACAGGAATAATGAAGCTAATCTTTAATCAGCCCAGAGGAAAGTGGCCAGATGAGTTGATTAAAGTGGTGTGGAGCCACAATACAACCGAATCGAGATCAACGGGTTTTACACCATTCAAGTTATTATTTGGTGATGAAGCTATAACCCCAGAAGAAGCTAAAGTGGGGTTAATAAGAACAACAGCTTCGGGAGAAGTTGAAGTTGATTATCATGTGGCAAAAGACACTATAGAAAGGACCATACTTCAAGCTATGGAAAATATCAATAAATATCAAGCCGAAACAATAAAATGGCGTGATAGAAAAGTCTGGCTGAAGAATATCAAGCCAGAACATTTGGTGCTTCAGAGAGTGGCTAATCCGGACACAATAGGAAAACTCCAGCTGAAGTGGGAAGGACCCTTTCTAGTGGTGTCTTCGTCAAGGCCCGGTTCTTACAGGTTGAAGGATATGGACGGCAATGACATTCCTAGATCTTGGAACGTGGATGAGCTTCGACGATATTATGTGTAATCTGATGTAATCTTTTTTCATTTTTTCTTATGGCACTCTTTTCCTTTCCGAAGGAGGAGAAAGGTTTTTAATGGGGCCATAGCTTGTAATTTCTCATTCTTTATTCAGCTCTATGAGAGCAAAGTCCCCCAAAACTTGTAAAATGTAAAATCTGACTACGCACCATCGAGTGCAGAAAGAAAAAAACAGGGAGAAGCTCGAAAGTTGTCCCTAAGGGGATGCAGAGCACGACGAAGCTACAAAAAGTCGTTCCCAAGGGAGCGCAATGTAAGTTTTCTGCTCAAAAGTCGTTCCTAAGGGAATGCAGAGCCAAATACCACCGAAATATAAGGCGAAGCGCGAAAAGTCAACGCGAAAAATACCGTCGAAATATAAGGTGAAGCGCGAAAAGCCAACGCGAAAAATACCGTCGAAATATAAGGCGAAGAAGTTCAAAAGACGTTCCTAAGGGGATGCAAAACTTACACCGAAAAATAAGCGGTGAAGCCAAAAAATAAACGGCAAAGAGATTTCAGTCATTCCTAAGGGAATGCAGGGTGTGGATGTGGCTTCGTATGCGTGTGTTCGGACATTTATTTGCACATTACATCACATCATACATTGCATTCATATATATTAATTCATTTAGACATTCGTAGGATCACCATCATCATATCATAAAATACAGACAATTGCTTCAGCTCAAATGACAAGGCTTCGGCAAATGTGAAAGAAGCAGATTTGTGCTTCGTTGCGTACGAAAAGAAGGGAAGGTGTTTTTCGCCTTCGGCTCAAAAAAGAACAACTTTCGTCCACATCAAAGCACTTCAAAAATGGATGGAAAGGTAAAATATATTACAAGGTATCAACAAATTTACAGAGTAATGTTTCATCCCTAATTTACAATACTTTTTACAAGGTTAATACAAAAATTCTTTAGAATTCTTTTTGCAGCAGCTTCATCGCTTCATCATGGTCCATCAAGCTTCGGTTCATTGTTCTTTAGCTTCGTCATCCTGTACATAACAAAGCGTTATAAGGTAAAATCAAGTTTCAAAGAAAAAGTAAAGGAGCAGGTACAAGTTTATTACCAGTTTGAGGTGGCTTCGAGCTTCGTCACCAGCTAAGTTTCGCCCACCCTTTGCCCAAATTTGAGTTACAAATCTATTCCCAATACTTCGGGCCAGGTCGGGGATATCATTCAAGTCTGCTGGTGACAGGCTGAAGTTTGGTCTGTTTACAATGTTTCCATGTGTGCAACCAGCCTTCATGAAAGCAACAGTTGTGCCGCAAGAAGCTAGCAAAGCACAGAAGTCGCCATGTCTAGCTATAATTTCATCGAGAGCATCAACTTCACCTTCAATATGATCAAAAGTGCCTGGCAGGTCTTCAACCGAAGGTTTAAACTTTTCAGAGCTGGCTCCAACTGAGTTAAATACCTGCTTCAGCTGTTGTACACACCAGATGCCAAAGCTCAAACATTTATCTAGAAGATCTTTAAGTGATTTCTGCAGATTTGAACTTTTTTTAACTTCAGCTTCGAGTTTTGCTTCCAAATTTTTCCTTTCTTGTTCAAAGTTTTTTGACTTCATGGAAAGTTCATTGTTTAATCTTGCAATCTCGGCTTGGGCTTCTGCAAGTGAACCTTCCACGGTTTGAAGCATAAAATCTTTCTTTTCTAGTGCAGCTTCGTGATCTTTTATTTTGCTCTCTAAGCTTTCAATTATAATCTCATGTCTTTTATCTTCAAGGTCCTACTGCATTCTCAAGGCTTTACTTAATAGCATGCTTTGCGCAAAAAACCACCTTCGTCAGAAATCATCTTCGTCGTTAAAACAATAAAAAGCCAAAGCAAAATTTTTACCTTGAAATTAGAATAGAATAAACTACCGACGATATGTTGTCGTTGGTAGCGGCTGATGTCAGCATCAAGCTTCGGGAAACCAATACTCTTCGACAGAGTACTGACAACCTTTGCTCCAGTTCGGTCTCGAAGGCATCCTAAGCTTTCATCATCAATACCGCCGAAGAGCAATGCTCCTGGTTGATAGCCGCATGATATTGCATAATCTCTCAGTTCTTCTTTCTCAGCCTTAGATAGCTTTTGACCAATTATGTTTTGAAAATTAAAATCCTTTTCCTCTGTTATATCTTCGGCGATTTCTTTCTCTTTCCCAGGCACTGTAGCCAGGGTTTCTTCAGCGGCCGTAGCAGCTTCTTCTGTGGCCATGTTCAAAAGCATTTTGTCAATATCAGAAAACGTGTCCTCCAAATTTGTATCTTCGGCTGTTATATCTTCGGCAGGGGTACCTTCGATAGCTGTAGCGTCTTTGACAGCTAGTGTTTTTGGCACCGAGGTCGACGGCGGCGGCGTTTCTTCAATGGCTTCGATCACAGTGACAATCCTCCGCTTTTTCGGCCCAGCAGACTTCTTCACTGCCGAGGACTCCCCCTTCTTCTGTAAAAGCTTCGTCAGATGTGGCCCTAGAGGACTTAGTGTGATAGGCAGGGTGTCACACCCGGTTTTAGAAGGCAAACCGAATGCGAACCATGTACATGCCAGGATCAGCAATTCACGTACACAGCAGTTACATAACATGGACATCATTACACAGTGCTCAAATAGCATTAAAAAGGGAAATAATAGTCGATTACATCATGATGTCTGAGACATCCACATAGTCTTTACAATAACTCAAAGTGCGAAAACGAAACGTAGATAACTGCGGCCTTCACAGGCAGGCGACTAGGGGTTGCCGCTAACCCACACCTACAACTCGTCGTAGTCTTGGAACTCCTGGAAGTCTCCTTCCACGGCCTCATCTTCTCCTGAGCAGTGGTTGCAATGCTGACAACCTGGGGGGTTTGGTGTGTAGAGCAAGGGTGAGTACACATCAACATACTCAGCAAGTATCCTGTTTGGTTGTAGTGGACTAACTTTATGTGGGGGATAAGTCAAGCAGTTGCTTTTAGTTGGTCAGGTTATTATTTACTAGTAGAAAGCCAGGTTTTAACATTAACCCAAGTTATTAGCCCGATGTACCCTTTCCAAACGGAAAGAATACCACTTACCAGCACCATAGACATAACCAAAACCATCAGTCTCATTGCCACCTGTAAACCAAAATGTCTCTGATCAAGTACCACTAATCACTGGAGCTCCCTTGGCCGCTCATAACCGCGAGCACGGCTGATATATCAGTTTTCAAACACTCTGCAGAGGTTGTGCACTTTACCCACAAGCCGTGATTCCCTTTCTGCCCGGAGAGAGCTACTCCCCATTGACCACTACCTAGGTGGTCCAGCAGGGCATCACTACGTAGCCTTTACAAAGATTCCCCGAGGCTGTAGCTGCCCGTTAGGTTTCCTAAATGTACCGCACTCCTCCCCAAGGGACAAATCAACCTTGGCAGAGCGAGCCGCATACACCGAGCCCCATTGACGGCACGACGGCTAAGCGAACTACACCCCGGTTCCTCTAATTACTCAGCTAAGGGCGTCCCACTCCACCCTCATGGTTGCACTGTTTTCCCGGGCGGTCATCCATAGAACAGGTCCTTACGGAGAGGCACTCGAGAAACCGCTCGAGCCCCCTTAAAGGCCACAAGTACAACATCATAATAAGAGAAGGGAAAACATCGTATCATATATAATCTCATCATGTTCATTGATTAGAGTTGAGCAATAGCATAAAGCTAAACAATAATAATCCGACCCAAATAGGTAAACAAGGACATGGATAACAAAAGCTAGTCAATCCTTAAGTATAAATGTGTAATGCGGGGGGTGAATTAAAGAATGGATAGGACAGAGATAGGTCAAAGGACACTTGCCTCCACCAACCGACTGCTGCTCAGGGGCTTCTCCTGCGGGTTCCTCGGGCTCTTCAACCGGATCGTTCTCTATGCGATTGCAAGCAAACATACATCCATCCATTCAAATTAGGAAACAAACAGTACACCATACAAGAGAACAAATAAAGTAAATATGCATAGAATATCACATACGATGATGAATTTACCATGGTTAGAAAGAGGCGGGGAAAGGTCTCGCGAGAGTTAAAGCTTATGCCCGAGACGCACTACGGGTTGATGAACAGCTAGACGTTACGTGCTCTAGTTCCAATTGGTTCCAACAAAAGGGTTAGCTACATGCACTAATGTAAATGTGACCACTTTTAGTAGATTAACATTGAATGAGTTAGACGATTAGCTATACAAATTAACTAACGTAACCAATTTCCAAATTGAGACTCGTACCTTATTAATATAAACAACGGGATTAACGCGCATAGGATAGGGGGGTAGACGGGGCGTCTGGGGGTAGACGGGGGCACGACGGGTCGCGCCAAGGCACTGCGCACTATGAGGGCACGCGCGCGAGGCCGCATGCACGCGCCGCGAACTAACCATGCGCACGTCGGGGCCGCGCGCTAGCCGAGCTCAAGGCCGCGCGCCCTAGGCATGCTGGGCCGAACTCGAGGCCACGCCGGGGCCGACACGACGCGAGCAAGGCACGGCGGGGCGAGCGGGCAAGCACGGCGCACGGGCGGGGCGAAGCACGGGTAGGGCGGGGGCGGCCGAGCCGGGGCACGGGGGCGGTCGGGCTTGGGGCGGCCGAGCCGGGGCGGGGAACGCCGGGGCGGGGGCAGGCGGTTGAGCCGGGGGGCGGCCGAGCCGGGGCACGGCGGGGCCGGCCGAGCCGGGGCGGGGGCGGCCGAGTCGGGGCGGGGAACGCCGGGGCGGGGGCGGCCGAGGCCGGGCGCAGGGCGGTTGAGCCGGGGGGCGGGCGAGCTCGCCGGGAGGCGGGCGGCCGAGCCGGGGCGGGGGCGCGGTTGAGCCGGGGCACGGGGCGGGCGGCGCGGGGTGGCCGGGCGCGGGCGGTCGGGCGCGGCCGAGCCGAAGGCGGCCAGGGTCGGGGCCAAGGCGGGCGGCGCGGGGTGGCCGGGCGCGGGCGGCCAAGGGCCGGGGCCTCGCCGGGGCCGGGGCCGAGCGCGCCCATGGCGCGGGGAGAGCGCCGGAGGGAGGGGAGGGAGGAGGGAGGAGGGAGGGCCTCACCGGAGGGGGAGGACGGCGGCAGCGGCGCCGGGGAGGGGCGGCGGCGGCGCGGGTGAGGGGCGGCGGCGGCTAGGGTTAGGGTTAGGGTGAGGGAGAGAGAGAGAGGGAGAGGGAGGGGAGTTTTGGAAAAAGAGAAAAAAAAGAAAAGGGAGGGGGCGGTTGGGCCGGCTGGGCCCAAAGGAGGGGGAGGGGGCGCGCGGCTGGGCCACCAGGCTGGACCACGGCGGGGGAGGGGCGGCTGGGCCGCATGGGCCAAGGGGAAGGGAGGCGGCTGGGCCAAAAGGGGAGAAGAGAGGGGAGAGAGAAAACAAAAGGCTTTTCTTTTTCTAAAATCTATTTTCCTCTAGATGAAAGCATTCACATTTTTAATCAATCAAAAGTATGCATGGTTCGGCATGGTGCATCACACAAAATAAAGTATTTTGAGGTTTTGCTTTACACGAGGTCTAAAGCCAAAACCCGCTATGACTTTGGAAAAGATCAAGGTTTAGCGAGGGGAAAAGTGAAAAGAAAAGGGTAACGCCTGAATTTGGTGAGAGAAAAGAAGAAAAAAAATTCTACCCCCCAAATTCAGGGCGTTACAAACCTATCCCCCTTAAAAGAATCTCGCCCTCGAGATTCAGGGTTGGCTAGCAAAGAGCTCTGGGTATTTAGCCATCAGATCATCTTCACGCTCCCAGGTTACTTCTTCCTCAGAGTGATGATTCCATCTGACTTTGCACATTCTGATGGTCTTCCTTCGGGTGACTCTGTCTGCAACCTCAAGGATCTGCGCTGGCTTCTCAACGTAGGTCAAGTCCTCCTGGACTTCAAGACCTTCCACTGGCAGCTGCTCTTCTGGCACACACAAGCACTTCTTCAACTGAGACACATGAAAGACATCATGCACAGCAGACAAATTTTCTGGCAAACTGAGCTGATAGGCCACTTCACGCCTTGAGAGAATTTGGTACGGACCAATATAGCGGGGTGCTAGCTTGCCTTTCACTCCGAACCTTCTGACTCCTCTGATCGATGACACTTTCAGATAGACGAAGTCTCCGACTTTGAAACTCAGCTCTCTTCTTCTTGTGTCTGCATAGCTTCGCTGCCTCGATTGCGCTATCTTCAGATTCTCTCGGTCCATCTTGATGTTCTCTTCAGCTTCAAGCAGAATGTCTGGCCCAAACACCTGCTTTTCTCCAGGCTGATCCCATTGCAACGGAGTTCTACAACTCCTTCCATAAAGCGCCTGAAATGGTGACATCTTCAAACTGGCCTGGTAACTGTTGTTATAGGAAAACTCTGCATAAGGCAATCTCTTGTCCCATCCGGATTGATCTTGCAACGCACAGGCTCTCAACATATCTTCAAGAATTTGATTGGTTCTTTCGGTTTGACCATCTGTCTGCGGGTGATAAGCTGAACTAAAATTCAGATGTGTGCCCAAGGCTTCATGCAACTGCTGCCAGAAATGAGAGGTGAACTGCGTTCCTCTGTCTGACACTATCTTCTTTGGCACACCATGAAGACAAACGATCCGAGACATATACAACTCTGCCAATACTGCACTGCTATAGTTGGTCTTGACAGGTATGAAGTGGGCTGACTTGGTCAAACGGTCCACTACTACCCAAATGGAATCGTAGCCGGCTCGAGTGCGAGGCAATCCGACTATGAAATCCATACCGATTTCATCCCATTTCCACTGAGGAATTTGCAATGGTTGCAACAATCCAGCTGGTCTCTGGTGCTCTGCCTTAATCCTTCGACAACTATCGCACATAGCCACATGCTCTGCGATTTCCCTCTTCATTCCGTACCACCAGAATTTCTTCTTCAGGTCCTGATACATCTTCTCACTGCCAGGGTGAATCGAATAGGCTGTCTCATGAGCTTTCTTAAGAATCAACTCCCGAATAGACTGAACATTAGGAACACACAAGCGGTCTTTGAACCATATCACACCTTCTGCATCTTCTTGAAAATCTTTGCCTTTGCCTTCTAGAATCAGTCGCCGGATCTCACTGATCTTCTCATCATTCTTCTGCGCTTCTTTGATTTCCCGCTCTAGGGTAGGTTCCAACTCAACTATAACTCCTCGCGAATTGTTCAGAAATCCGAGACTTAACCTATTAAACTCCTTGGCCAACTCATAAGGCATCGGACGAGTGACCATCAGATTGACTTGACTCTTCCTGCTCAAGGCATCTGCCACTACGTTCGCTTTACCTGGATGGTAGTGAATCTCCAACTCATAGTCTTTGATCAACTCTAACCATCTTCGCTGCCTCATATTCAACTCTGACTGAGTGAATATGTACTTCAGACTCTTGTGGTCTGTGTAAACATCGCATTTCTGTCCATACAGATAGTGCCTCCATGTCTTCAGTGCGTGAACCACTGCGGCCAACTCTAGATCATGGATTGGGTAATTCTTCTCATGAACCTTCAGCTGTTGGGACGAGTAAGCCACAACTCTTCCCTCTTGCATCAATACGCATCCCAAACCTGTGTAACAAGCATCACAATACATCGAGAAGGGTTTGTGCACATCGGGCAAGACTAGGACAGGCGCTGTTGTCAACTTCTCTTTCAGCGCTTCAAAGGCCTCTTGACATTTCTGGGTCCACTTGAACTCAACCTTGTTGCCTAGCAACGCTGTCATTGGTTTCGCAATCTTCGAAAACCCTTCAATGAATCGCCGATAATATCCGGCCATTCCAATGAAACTCTTGATTCCTCGAGCATCTGTTGGCGCTTTCCAGTTCAGAATGTCTGCCACTTTCTTCGGATCCACAGCCAATCCTTCTTTGTTGATTATGTGACCCAAGAACAGGACTTCATTGATCCAGAATTCACATTTGCTCAACTTTGCATACAACTGGTGCTCTCGCAATCTCTGCAATACCATCCTCAAATGATCTGCATGTTCTTCCTCGCTTTGAGAATAAACCAGAATGTCATCAATGAATACCACCACAAACTTATCAAGGTAATCCATGAATACACTGTTCATCAAGTTCATGAAGAACGCTGGTGCATTGGTCAAACCAAAAGACATCATTGTGAACTCATATAACCCATACTTGGTAATGAATGCCGTCTTCGGAATGTCCGAAGGTCGAATCCTGAGCTGATGATAACCTGACCTCAGATCAATCTTGGAGAACACACTGGCTCCTCTCAACTGGTCGAACAGATCTTCTATTCTGGGCAAAGGGTATTTGTTCTTGATCGTGACTTCATTCAAAGCTCGATAATCGATACACATCCTTTTGGTGACATCTTTCTTTTCCACAAACAAGACAGGGGCGGCCCAAGGCGAGGTGCTTGGCCGGATGTAACCTTTCTCTGATAGCTCATCAATCTGCTCCTTAAGTTCAACCAATTCTAGTCCGAATATTCTGTAAGCTCTTTTAAAGATAGGGGCAGTTCCAGGAAGAAGCTCTATGGCAAACTCAACTTTCCGCTCTGGTGGCATACCCGGTAAATCCTTTGGAAACACATCTGGAAATTCAGACACAACCTTGATACTCTCAATTGGGTCTGCTTCACTGCTATCGACAGCCATCTGATAACAACTTCCTCTCTTCGGCTCAGGCGGGACTAACTCGGTCACCACTTCCTCTCCTAGTGGGGACACCAACTTGATTGTCCTTTTATCACAACTGATAACTACTTGATACTTATCTAGCCAATT
The DNA here is from genome assembly GCA_029449295.1 of Zea luxurians. NCBI lineage: Eukaryota > Viridiplantae > Streptophyta > Magnoliopsida > Poales > Poaceae > Zea > Zea luxurians. The sequence goes on from JAOPSE010000375.1 coordinate 146,924, forward strand.
CATCCCTAGGATGACATCTATTCCCTGAGTACCCATTACTATAAGGTTGGCGGGAAACGCTATCCCCCTTATTTCCACACTTACATTCAAACAGATGCTATCAGCTCGAATTCTACCACCGGCTGAGACAATTTGAATGGGGGTCGACATGGTAGTAATTGGAAGATTATGTGCTTCTACCCATGATGCAGTAATGAAAGAATGTGTTGCTCCAGTATCAAATAACACTTCTGCAATATGGGAGTTGACTGGGAACATACCTACTATCATGCCGGGGGTCTCCTGAACTGCTTCAGCCTCCAAGTGGTTCAGTCTTCCATGATTGTAACGTGGCTGAGAGCGGTTGCCTGCTCCAGGCTGAGACACATTCTGCTTTGCTGGGGCATTGGGGCCTGACTGCTGCTGGGCTGCCTTTTTCGGACATTCCATCACCCAGTGGCCTTGCTCTCCACAGTGGAAACATGCCCTGTTTCCAACCTGAGCTGGTGCTGCCTGATTGCTCTGCTGGCTTGCTGGGGCAGGAAGACGAGGTGCCTGCTGATTCTGCCTCTGAAACTGACCTCCTGACTGATTGCTCTGACGGTTCTGATACTGGTGCTGAGGGTACTGCCTTTGGAACTGCTGACGCTGCTGAGGTGGACGCTGGTTCTGCCTGAACTGCTGAGGTTGATTGCCTGAGAAACGAGGACGACTGCTGCTTCCAGGCTGGGGTCCACTGATCTTGCGCTTACGATCCTCCCTCTCCTTACGCTTCCTCTCTGTCATTATTGCTCTGTCAATCAGGTGCTGGAATGTCGGGAAGGTCTGATTCATCAGTTGGTAGTGCAGAGGGTCAACCAAGCCTCTCAAGAAACGGTATTGTCGCTTGGCGTCGGTATTGACATCTTCAGGAGCATAGCGGGACAACTGTAGAAACCTGTCTCGATACTCACTGACATATGATGACCCTTGCTTAAGGGCCAAGAACTCCTCCTTCTTCACTGTCATCAAACCTGCAGGCACATGGTACTGACGAAAGCTACCTCTGAACTCTTCCCAAGTGATGGCGTCAGGGTTGGCATGGGTGGCGAGATAAGACTCCCACCATGACTGGGCTGCTCCTCTCAACAGACGGGGACCATACAAGACTTTCTCCCGGTCATCACACTGAGCGGTATGCAACTCCCGCTCCACAGTGCGCAGCCAATCTTCAGCATCCATGGGGTCAGAAGAATGAGCAAACGTTGGGGGATGACCTCTCATGAATTCAGCACGCTTATCTCTGGGCATCTGAGGCATCTGAGGCTGAGGTGGAGCCTGCTGCTGTTGCTGCTGCTGCTGCTGAATGGTGGCCAGAGTCTGACCGATGGCTTGAACTACTTGAGTCTGCATCAGAAACATCTGCTTGATGGACATCGGGGGTGGGGGTGGCAGGTGCTGTTGCTGAGGCACCTCATCCTGCGGAGCAGCCCGCTCCTGCTGAGCACGCCTTCCTCCTCTGCGCCTGTTCTCTGACATCTGCAGAATGCAACCACACATCAGAACTGATCTTGCAAATCTTGCAGCATAAGAAAAGAGTATAGAATTCTTCAATAGCACTAAATAGATGAGCGTCTTCACTGACCTCCAACACAGACCACACAGCTTCTCAGATAAAGAGGAAAGTGGGATAAAGGGTTTCCCAACTATATAACTAACTCCATTAACATATAACAGGTAAACCATAATGCAGGGGATACCCACACTCTGGTGACAGTCATTACAAAGATCCAAACCAAACATAGTTCATCATGACAAGCATAAATGCACAGGATATAGCAAACTACCATGTCTAACTAAGAATAACTAAAAGCGAGACTAACGCTAAGACTGTAGCTTCTGCGTATATATTTTGTATTAATTACAAGATCCAACTCTAACGATCTATGGTTCTAGATTTATCTTGGTCTTGCAGTCGGGATTGCCATAAGACTGGCGTCCACGCCGAGGTGAGCGGTACGGGTGCTGAGTCCCAACGGGAGCGGGGGAACCATCATCCAGGTGACGACGTTCCGCGCGCTCAGCCCGCAGCAGGGCAATCTCAGCACGAGCCCTACTTAGCTCGTCTAGTGCATGGTCCAGCTCCGTGTTTAGCACGGCGTCTAGGTTGACTGTGCTGCTCAACCTAGGATTGTCCTCACCAGCAGGTGAAACAACCACGCCTCCTGTGCTGCCAGATGGATGGCGGGGGTAATACTTCAGGTCGAGACTGTTAGCTACCCCACCGAGAACCGAGCAGTAGTGCGAAAGCGTACGCCGTGCAGCATCCTGTATGGCTGCCTCAGCTGAGTCCCGCTCAGAGATAGAATAGTGCTCTGAGCAAGCCTCTGCACCCTGGAGACTGTTCTCCGGACGGCGCACCAAGCAGGTCGCCTCCTAGCGGTCCGGGTAGACCCCGCGACTATGCTGGTAGACCACACAGCGATACTCGATGGACCAAGTACGCCGGTCAAGTGCCCGTCGTAGCAGGGTGTCGAGCGCATCATGGAAGTGACACCCGCGAGCAGCGTCGCGAGTGATGGGTCGAGCAACCCATCCTTCTGGCTCATGGTCAGCAGGGGAGTCGGTGTTGTGGCTCGGGCTATTGTCGCCACCTCCGTCGTCTGGGTCTCCTCCAGCAGCTACTCCAGGGGCTGGGGCGCCCAGTGGTGGTGCAGGGGGCGCCTCCAGGGGAAGCACAGGGGAGCAGCTCCTCACGGACTCTATCTCCTGCTGGAGCGAGAAAGAAGAGCCCTGCTGCTCCTGTCGTCGACGTTCCTGCTCCTCATGCAGGCGGTGGTGCAGTCTCTCCAAGTGGCTGGACTGTCCAGCCACGGGACGGCGAAGCGGACGCTCAGCAAGGCGGGAGGGTAAGAAGGGGATGACGGACTTTCGTGCAATGTGTCTAAGTCGAGCCATCTACAAGAGACATCGCAAGCAAAAGAGTGAGAACAGAATTAATATGACCAGCAAATAATGAATCATAAATAAATGAAGGATTAGAACAAAACAAAATTTCCAGCAAGGTATAATATATAGTAGAACATAGGTTTGGTCGATATGACCAACTTTTGAAGAGGTAACAAAGTCAAGGCAGGGACAGAGGTCTATAATCCTTAGAACGACCAATCTACTCTAGGTTAGCGGTCCTACAGTCAGCACGGCTTTGATACCACCTATGTCACACCCAGTTTTAGAAGGCAAACCGAATGCGAACCATGTACGTGCCAGGATCAGCAATTCACGTACACAGCAGTTACATAACATGGACATCATCACACAGTGCTCAAATAGCATTAAAAAGGGAAATAATAGTCGATTACATCATGATGTCTGAGACATCCACATAGTCTTTACAATAACTCAAAGTGCGAAAACGAAACGTAGATAACCGCGGCCTTCACAGGCAGGCGACTGGGGGTTGCCGCTAACCCACACCTACAACTCGTCGTAGTCTTGGAACTCCTGGAAGTCTCCTTCCACGGCCTCATCTTCTCCTGAGCAGTGGTTGCAATGCTGACAACCTGGGGGGGTTTGGTGTGTAGAGCAAGGGTGAGTACACATCAACATACTCAGCAAGTATCCTGTTTGGTTGTAGTGGACTAACTTTATGTGGGGGATAAGTCAAGCAGTTGCTTTTAGTTGGTCAGGTTATTATTTACTAGTAGAAAGCCAGGTTTTAACATTAACCCAAGTTATTAGCCTGATGTACCCTTTCCAAACGGAAAGAATACCACTTACCAGCACCATAGACATAACCAAAACCATCAGTCTCATTGCCACCTGTAAACCAAAATGTCTCTGATCAAGTACCACTAATCACTGGAGCTCCCTTGGCCGCTCATAACCGCGAGCACGGCTGATATATCAGTTTTCAAACACTCTGCAGAGGTTGTGCACTTTACCCACAAGCCGTGATTCCCTTTCTGCCCGGAGAGAGCTACTCCCCATTGACCACTACCTAGGTGGTCCAGCAGGGCATCACTACGTAGCCTTTACAAAGATTCCCCGAGGCTGTAGCCGCCCGTTAGGTTTCCTAAATGTACCGCACTCCTCCCCAAGGGACAAATCAACCTTGGCAGAGCGAGCCGCATACACCGAGCCCCATTGACGGCACGACGGCTAAGCGAACTACACCCCGGTTCCTCTAATTACTTAGCTAAGGGAGTCCCACTCCACCCTCATGGTTGCACTGTTTTCCCGAGCGGTCATCCATAGAACAGGTCCTTACGGAGAGGCACTCGAGAAACCGCTCGAGCCCCCTTAAAGGCCACAAGTACAACATCATAATAAGAGAAGGGAAAACAGCGTATCATATATAATCTCATCATGTTCATTGATTAGAGTTGAGCAATAGCATAAAGCTAAACAATAATAATCCGACCCAAATAGGTAAACAAGGACATGGATAACAAAAGCTAGTCAATCCTTAAGTATAAATGTGTAATGCGGGGGGTGAATTAAAGAATGGATATGACAGAGATAGGTCAAAGGACACTTGCCTCCACCAACCGACTGCTGCTCAGGGGCTTCTCCTGCGGGTTCCTCGGGCTCTTCAACCGGATCGTTCTCTATGCGATTGCAAGCATACATACATCCATCCATTCAAATTAGGAAACAAACAGTACACCATACAAGACAACAAATAAAGTAAATATGCATAGAATATCACATACGATGATGAATTTACCATGGTTAGAAAGAGGCGGGGAAAGGTCTCGCGAGAGTTAAAGCTTATGCCCGAGACGCACTACGGGTTGATGAACAGCTAGACGTTACGTGCTCTAGTTCCAATTGGTTCCAATAAAAGGGTTAGCTACATGCACTAATGTAAATGTGACCACTTTTAGTAGATTAACATTGAATGAGTTAGACGATTAGCTATACAAATTAACTAACGTAACCAATTTCCAAATTGAGACTCGTACCTTATTAATATAAACAACGGGATTAACGTGCATAGGATAGGGGGGGTAGACGGGGCGTCTGGGGGTAGACAGGGGCACGACGGGTCGCGCCAAGGCACTGCGCACTATGCGGGCACGCGCGCGAGGCCGCATGCACGCGCCGCGAACTAACCATGCGCACGTCGGGGCCGCGCGCTAGCCGAGCTCAAGGCCGCGCGCCCTAGGCATGCTGGGCCGAACTCGAGGCCACGCCGGGGCCGACACGACGCGAGCAAGGCACGGCGGGGCGAGCGGGCAAGCACGGCGCACGGGCGGGGCGAAGCACGGGCAGGGCGGGGGCACGGCCGAGGCCGAGAGCGGGGGCGGCCGAGGCCGGGGCGGGGGCGGCCGAGCCGGGGCACGGGGCCGGTCGGGCCGGGGGCGGCCGAGCCGGGGCACGGGGGCGGTCGGGCCGAGGGCGGCCGAGCCGGGGCGGGGAACGCCGGGGTGGGGGCGGCCGAGCCGTGGCGGGGGCGGGCGGTTGAGCCGGGGGGGCGGCCGAGCCGGGGCACGGCGGGGCCGGCCGAGCCGGGGCGGGGGCGGCCGAGTCGGGGCGGGGAACGCCAGGGCAGGGGCGGCCGAGGCCGGGCGCGGGGCGGTTGAGCCGGGGGGGCAGCCGAGCTCGCCGGGAGGCGGGCGACCGAGCCGGGGTGGGGGCGCGGTTGAGCCGGGGCACGGGGCGGGCGGCGCGGGGTGGCCGGGCGCGGGCGGCCGGGCGCGCCGAGCCGAAGGCGGCCGGGGCCGGGGCCGAGGCGGGCGGCGCGGGGTGGCCGGGCGTGGGCGGCCGAGGGCCAGGGCCGAGCCGAGCTCGCCGAGGGCGGCCGAGCTCGTCGGGGCCGGGGCCGAGCGCGCCCATGGCGCGGGGAGAGCACCGGAGGGAGGGGAGGGAGGAGGGAGGAGGGAGGGCCTCACCGGAGGGGGAGGACGGCGGCGGCGGCGCCGGGGAGGGGCGGCGGCGGCGCGGGTGAGGGGCGGCGGCGGCTAGGGTTAGGGTGAGGGTGAGGGAGAGAGAGAGGGAGAGGGAGGGGATTTTTGGAAAAAGAGAAAAAAAAGAAAAGGGAGGGGGGCGGTTGGGCCGGCTGGGCCCAAAGGAGGGGGAAGGGGCGCGCGGCTGGGCCGCCAGGCCGGACCAAGGCGGGGGAGGGGCGGCTGGGCCGCATGGGGCAAGGGGAAGGGGGGCGGCTGGGCCAAAAGGGGAGAAGGGAGGGGAGAGAGAAAAGAAAAGGCTTTTCTTTTTCTAAAATCTATTTTCCTCTAGATGAAAGCATTCACATTTTTAATCAATCAAAAGTATGCATGGTTCGGCATGGTGCATCACACAAAATAAAGTATTTTGAGGTTTTGCTTTACACGAGGTCTAAAGCCAAAACCCGCTATGACTTTGGAAAAGATCAAGGTTTAGCGAGGGGAAAAGGGAAAAGAAAAGGGTAACGCCTGAATTTGGTGAGAGAAAAGAAGAAAAAAAATTCTACCCCCCAAATTCAGGGCGTTACACAGGGATTCAGTCATTACCTTTAAAATTTCTTCCACGTCGACAGCTGAAGGTGTTGAGGGACTCTCCTCTTCTATTTCAGTTATTTTCGGCTTGGGAGCGGCAGCTTTCCTCTTCTTCGGAGCGAATACCTTCGACTCAGGGCTCGATTTTTTCCTCTTTAAGATTTCTTCATCTTCTTTTACCAGTCTGGCAGCTTGTCTGCTCAGAACGCTAACAATCCTTTTTCTTTTTTGCCCTTCGGCACCCTTGTCCAATCGCTCATAATCAGGATATTCAAAGTTCAGAGCATCCATCACCCGATTCAACCTTCGCTTTGGTCGCGTGCTGAAGGCTGCAGTCATCAACTGATCTTCTTTCCTAGTGTAATTCCCCAAAATTTCATTGCACATAGTTTCTATCATTTCTAACCATTCTTGACACGGTCCTTTGAACTGTTTCTCAAATTTGAATTTATAAGGAAGTCGCACAAGTTTTTTTATCTTTCGTCCCTTTTAGCTTCGGCATGTTCCATTCACTCAGCGTCGGGAACACCTTATAGGACAGATACTCTTGCACTAGATCTCTTGTGCTGATTTGCTTGGCTACCACTCGAAATTCTGTCACATCTTGTTAGCATGGTGATCCCAGCTCCATACGGCACAGCGGCCGAGTCAGCCCGAAGTTTAAGCTTAGAGGGCTCAATACTAGTGTCTTGAGCTTCTCCCTCTTCTTCTCATCAGCCTTCACGTAAAACCACTCATTCTTCCAACCAGTCGGCCACTTGGTGCGATAGCTAACTACCGGAGACTTTGTATCTTTACGGTAGGCGAAATTGTAACAACCAAAATTTTCATGAAGATTGTCTTCCCTGTCTTTCATCTGATAATGAAGCTCGTGCACTCGGTAGAAGGCTTCGGCATTCAGGTCTATTCCCTAGCTTCGGAGAGCCCAGATGAAGACACTGAGCCTAACAATAGCGTTAGGAGTCAGCTGATGAAGATAGATCTCGTAGTTTTCCAAAACATCCCCTATCATCTCATTCAGAGGAAGTCGTAGTCCTGCTCTAAAAAAACTCTTGAAAATTACTACTTCATCATCCTTCAGCACTGGGGTGGTTTCTTCTCCGGCAAATCGGACAAGTTTCTTTTCAGCCTCTCCAAAGTAGCCCAGCTTCATCATCATGGGCATATCAGCTTCGGATACAGTAGATTTCCAAAAATCTAGATGGTTGGGTTTTGTTGGGATCAGAATACTATAATCTTCTTCATCCTCTTCAACATCTTCTTCTTCAGCAACGGTCTATTCAGTTTCGGTGGCAGAAGTACCTTTGTTCGTGGTTCCCTCTGCCACAACTAGACCTGATTGTTTCATAACTTCAGAAATTGGTGCTGTCTCGGTAACCTCGGCTTCTTCTCCCTCACGAGTCACCCTTGCGGTCGAACGCACTCTAGCCATTTTTTATGGATTTTCCACTGTTTGGCAAAACTAACGTATTTTTTGCAGTTTGACGAAGTTAATCCTTTTGACGAAGCTAATCTCAGATGACGAAGAACTCACTCGAGAGAGCAATGAAAAAGCTTCGACTATGGTTAAATTTTTCAGCAGCATAACAGTGCAATGGCAATGAATGTTGTGGTAACTTCACACCTACCCGTCTATTTATATAGTGTCGTAGGTGGAAAGGTGAATCATCAAGTTACCCGCACCCATCAAACAGTCGCCCACACTCGCTGAATGGTGGACCACTCGGTGTCTACAAGGTGAACCGCCAAGCCACTCATACCCGCTGCATGGTGGGCCACCTCGCGTTCAGAATATTTTAAATCGTTCCTCGGCAACGAGCTCAGGGAAGGTGTTTTTCGAACCTTCGGCGTTCCGAAGCCTTGGAGAATTTTTCACGGATCAAGCTCATTACGAAGAACGATCTAGCACCGCGAAGGGGCTACTGTTGGGGGTATGCTTCGTCGCCGAAGGCCCTGTAAGAAGAAATACCTTCGAAAGAACTAACACAGAAGCAATGCCGAAGGTACCATCCAAGGAGCTTCGGCATAACGACATGCCTCGAGACGAAGGGTCGCACCGACTTAAAGATAGAAAGACCGATTGGCCCATGATAATCTGTGTCATGATTGTAATTGGTTGTAAAGGACATGAATGTAATTTCGCACAGACTGCGTGCTGTGCCTATAAATAGATGAACAGTACCCCGTACTGTTCACGCTGACTTGCACTCGTTCTTGCGTCACCCTTGTGTTTTCGCTTTCTATTGAGCCGAAGGTACAATTTGTAATTTTATGTTGTTATCATTCTGTCGGGGACCATAATTAGGGGTACCCTCAAGACGCCTAATTCTCAGCTGGTAACCCCCATCAGCATAAAGCTGCAGAGGCCTGATGGGTTTGATTAAGTCAGGGATCAGTCCATACGAGCGACCTGATCACGCCACGCCCGAGCCTAGCCTCGGGCGAGGGCAGCCGACCCTGAGATGTTTCCGTCTCGCCTGAGGCCTCCTCTTTCACGGCAGACGCATCTCCGGCTCGCCCGAGGCCATGCCTTCGATAAGAAGTAACCCTGACTAAATCACCGCACCGACCGACCAAATCACTGGGGCCTTTAACGCAAAAGGTAAGACTGACGGGTAGCCAGGCTTGGCCGAAAGCGCCAGAGGAAGCTCCGCCCGACCCAGGGCTCGGACTCGGGCTAAGGCCCCGGAAGACGGTGAACTCCGCTCCGCCCAATCCAGGGCTCGGACTCGGGCTAAGGCCCCGGAAGACGGCGAACTCCGCTTCGCCTGACCCAGGGCTCGGACTTGGGCTAAGGCCCCGGAAGACGGCGAACTCCGCTCCGCCCGACCCAGGGCTCGGACTCGGGCTAAGGCCCCGGAAGACGGCGAACTCCGCTCCGCCCGACCCAGGGCTCGGACTCGGGCTAAGGCCCCGGAAGACGGCGAACTCCGCTCCGCCCGACCCAGGGCTCGGACTCGGGCTAAGGCCCCGGAAGACGATGAACTCCGCTTCGCCCGACCCAGGGCTCGGACTCCACCTCGACCTCCGCCTCGCCCGACCCGGGTGCTCAGGTTCGGCCTCGGCCATGCAGGACAGACTCGACCTCGGCCTCGGAGGAGCCTCCACGTCGTCCGACCTAGGACACAAACCCGCCACGTCAACAGGAAGCGTCATCATCACCCTACCCCGAGCCGACTCGGGCCGCAGAGAACAGGACCGACGTCCCATCTGGCTAGCTCCGCCAGATAGGCAATGATGGCGCCCCGCTGGACCCATGACGACGGCGGCCCCCAGCTCCCTTACGAAAGCAGGGGGACGTCAGCAAGGGCCCAACCACTCCGACAGCTGTCCCTCCGTCCGGCTCCATCGCTTCTCCAACAGCCACGATGCCACACTAGCTGGGCGCCAAGATCTCTCCGGCTGCCACCTTGGCATGTACTTAGGGCACTAGCTCTCCCCCGCTAGACACGTAGCACCTTGCTACACCCCCATTTGTACACCTGGATCCTCTCCTTACGCCTATAAAAGGAAGGACCAGGGCCTTCTTAGAGAAGGTTGGCCTCGCGGGGACGAAGGGCAGGGGCAGGCGCTCTCTCGGGGCCGCTCGCTCCCCTCACCTCGCGCGGACGCTTGTAACCCCCTACTGCAAGCGCACCCGACCTGGGCGCGGGACGAACACGAAGGCCGCGGGATTCTCCGACTCCCTCACGACCCGGCTCCGGCCACCTCGCACTCGCTCTCTCCCCCCTTCACGCTCGCCCACGCGCTCGACCCATCTGGGCTGGGGCACGCGGCACACTCACTCGTCGGCTCGGGGACCCCCCGGTCTCGGAACGCCGACAGTTGGCGCGCCAGGTAGGGGCCTACTGCGTGTTGACGAGTAGATTCCCGTCAAGCTCCAGATGGGCAGTCTCCAACGACCTCTTCAACCCGGAACGGTGCTCCGTTTCGGGAGTCTCGAGTTCATGTCCTTCGACGGCAGCTACGACATGATACTCCTTCCACCGCCGCGCGACAGCGACAATGGTGGCGGACAGCCCGCCCGCCGGCGGCGGAATCGACGACGTCTTTCCCGCGTGGGGGAAGGACAACTTTCGAGCTCGCCCCATCCTCTCCCTCGCCATCGGAGGAGGAGGCGGGGCAACCAAGGCCGAGCGGGAGGCTGCGCTCAGCCGACTGTCGAGCAGATCGACATCCCCAGCGCCCCAACGGAGGACGCGTCGGGCATCACCCGCGCGTTTGAGGCGAAGACGAGCGCCGTCCCCCCGCGTCACGCCGATCCCGAGCAAGTGGACGACGCCAGCACGCTCACGGAGGGCCTGCAGGACGTCGCCCTCGCACCCCGGACGACATCACGATCAGCCCCCGATGCGACTTCGTCGCTCCTCGTCGACCAAAAGGTACGGGCTGATTCCCATCCTTTGTCATTTCGACTCGACCTCAACCCACCTGGCGACCTCGCTTTGGCGGGCGCTCACGTTGAGGCGAGTGCAACCTCTCTGGGGTTTCGTGTGCGGTCGCCTTGGGACCGATTGACGGGTGTCTCGACCTACGGACCCTCTGGGTCCGAGGAAGATGACGACCCCAGCATCTGCTGGGATTTCTCTGGATCTGGCAACCCCAGTGCCATGCGGGACTTCATGACCGCATGCAACTACTGCCTCTCCGACTGTTCCGACGGCAGCCGCAGCCTTGGCGACAAGGACTGCGGCCCGAGCCGCGAATGTTTCCAAGTCGAGCTGGGGGATCCCTCCGGAGGCGGCTGTCTCGGCATGCCGGAGGATGGTGATCCCCCTAGGCCAGTGCCTCGCGCCGACATCCCGCGGGAGCTAGCTGTGGTCCCCGTTCCGGCGGGGGGGTCACGATCCACAGCTCGAGCAAGTCCGCGGGGCGCAGGCCGGGCTCGATGAGGGAGCAGGAGCGCTCGAGGCAATCCGCCAGAACATCGGGCAGGTATGGGCGAGCCAGCCCCCGACCAGAGGAATACGTCACCTGCCCCAAGGTCTCCAGCACCGCATCACCAACGATGCCAGGGACAGACCGCCACCCGCATCCGGCGGAACCGGTCAGGACCTGGCCGCCGCAGCAATGCTCCTCCGCGCGATGCCGGAGTCATCAACCACCGAGGGTCGGTGAATCCAGGGAGAGCTCAAGCATCTCCTGGAAGGCGCTGCGGCCCGGCGGGCCGAGAGCTCTGCCTCCCGAAGGCAGGGGTACCCCTCGGAACCTCGGGCCGCGACTTCCCGACTCACGCGGGAAGCCTCGGTCTTCACCGGGCGCACGCGCAACACCGCGCCTGCGGCCCCGGGCCACCTCGGCGACGAGCACCCTCATCGCGACCGTCGGGCCCGCCTCGACGAGAGGGTGCGCCGAGGTTATCACCCCAGGCGTGGGGGACGCTACGACAGCGGGGAGGATCGGAGTCCCTCGCCCGAACCACCCGGTCCGCAGGTCTTCAGCCGAGCCATTCGGCGGGCGCCGTTTCCGCCCCGATTCCGACCCCCGACTACTATCACAAAGTACTCGGGGGAAACGAGACCGGAATTGTGGCTTGCGGACTACCGCCTGGCCTGTCAACTGGGTGGCACGGACGACGACAACCTCATCATCCGCAACCTCCCCCTGTTCCTCTCCGACACCGCTCGCGCTTGGTTGGAACACCTGCCTCCGGGGCAGATTTCCAACTGGGAGGATCTGGTCCAGGCTTTCGCCGGCAACTTCCAGGGCACGTACGTGCGCCCAGGGAATTCCTGGGACCTCCAAAGCTGCCGGCAACAGCCGGCAGAGTCCCTTCGGGACTACATCCGGCGATTCTCGAAGCAGCGCACTGAGCTGCCCAACATCACCGACTCCGATGTCATCGGCGCGTTCCTTGCCGGCACCACCTGCCGTGACCTGGTGAGCAAGTTGGGTCGCAAGACCCCCACCAGGGCGAGCGAGCTGATGGACATCGCCACCAAGTTCGCCTCTGGTCAGGAGGCGGTTGAAGCCATCTTCCAAAAGGACAAGCAGCCCCAGGGCTGCCCGTCGGAAGATGCTCCCGAGGCGTCTACTCCGCTCGGCGCCAAGAAGAAAGGCAGGAGGAGGTCGCAAGCGAAACGCGACGCCGCCAGCACGGACCTTGTCGCCGCCGCCGAGTACAAGAACCCTCGGAAGCCCCCCGGAGGCGCCAACCTCTTCGACAAGGCACTCAAGGAGACGTGCCCCTACCATCAGGGGCCCGTCAAGCACACCCTCGAGGAGTGCGTCATGCTTCGGCGCCACTTCCACCGGGCCGGGCCACCCGCAGAGGGTGACAGGGCCCGCGACGACGGCAAGAAGGAAGATCACCAAGCAGGAGAGTTCCCCGAGGTCCGCGACTGCTTCATGATCTACGGAGGGCATGCGGCGAACGCCTCGGCTCGGCATCGTAAGCTGGAGCGTCGGGAGGTCTACTCGGCGAAGGTGGCGGCGCCAGTCTACCTAGACTGGTCCGACAAGCCTGTCACCTTCGACCGGGATGACCACCCCGACCACGTGCCGAGCCCAGGGAAGTACCCGCTCGTCGTCGATCCCGTCATCGGCGACGTCAGGCTCACCAAGGTCCTGATGGATGGAGGCAGCTGCCTCAACATCATCTACGCTGAGACCCTCAGGCTCCTGCGCGTCGATCTGTCATCCGTCCGAGCAGGCGCTGCGCCCTTCCACGGAATCATTCCCGGGAAGCGCGTCCAGCCCCTCGGACAGCTCGACCTTCCTGTCTGCTTCGGAACACCCTCCAACTTCCGAAGGGAGACTTTGACGTTCGAGGTGGTCGGGTTCCGAGGAACCTACCACGCAGTGTTGGGAAGGCCATGCTACGCGAAGTTCATGGCCATCCCCAACTACACCTACCTAAAGCTCACGATGCCGGGCCCCAACGGGGTCATCACCGTCGGCCCCACGTACAAACACGCATTCGAATGCGATGTGGAGTGCGTGGAGTACGCCGAGGCCCTCGCCGAGTCCGAGGCCCTCATTGCCGACCTGGAAAGCCTCTCCCGAGAGGTGCCGGACGTGAAGCGACATGCCGGCAACTTCGAGCCAGCAGAGACGGTTAAGGCCGTCCCTCTCGACCCCAGTGGCGACACCTCCAAGCAGATTCGGATCGGATCCGGGCTCGACCCCAAATAGGAAGCAGTGCTCGTCGACTTTCTCCGCGCAAACGCCGACGTCTTTGCGTGGAGTCCCTCGGACATGCCCGGCATTCCGAGGGAAGTCGCCGAGCACTCGCTGGATATTCGGGCCGGAGCCCGACCGGTCAGACAGCCCCTGTGCCGATTCGACGAGGAAAGGCGCAGGGTGATAGGCGAGGAGATCCACAAGCTGATGGCAGCAGGGTTCATCAAAGAGGTATTCCATCCCGAATGGCTTGCCAACCCTGTACTTGTAAGGAAGAAAGGGGGGAAATGGCGGATGTGTGTAGACTACACTGGTCTCAACAAAGCATGTCCGAAAGTCCCCTACCTTCTACCTCGCATCGATCAAATCGTGGACTCCACTGCAGGGTGCGAAACCCTGTCTTTCCTCGATGCCTACTCAGGGTATCATCAAATCAAGATGAAAGAGTCCGACCAGCTCGCGACTTCTTTCATCACGCCCTTCGGCATGTACTGTTATGTCACCATGCCGTTCGGTCTGAGGAACGCGGGTGCGACATACCAGCGGTGCATGAACCATGTGTTCGGCAAACACATCGGTCGCACGGTCGAGGCCTACGTCGATGACATCGTAGTCAAGACGAGGAAAGCCTCCGACCTTCTCTCCGACCTTGAACTGACATTCCGGTGTCTCAAGGCGAAGGGCGTCAAGCTCAATCCCGAGAAGTGCGTCTTCGGGGTGCCCCGAGGCATGCTCTTGGGATTCATCGTCTCCGAGCGGGGCATCGAAGCCAACCCGGAGAAGATCGCAGCCATCACAAACATGGGGCCCATCAAGGACTTAAAAGGCGTACAGAGGGTCATGGGATGCCTCGCGGCCTTGAGCCGTTTCATCTCGCGCCTCGGCGAAAAAGGCCTGCCCCTGTACCGTCTCTTAAGGAAGGCCGAGTGCTTCACTTGGACTCCCGAGGCCGAGGAAGCCCTCGGGAACCTGAAGGCGCTCCTCACCCAGGCGCCCGTCTTGGTACCCCCCGCTGATGGAGAAGCCCTCCTGGTCTACGTCGCCGCTACCACTCAGGTGGTCAGCGCCGCGATCGTGGTCGAAAGGCAAGAAGAGGGGCATGCTTTGCCCATCCAGAGGCCAGTTTACTTCATCAGCGAGGTGCTGTCCGAGACCAAGATCCGCTACCCACAAGTACAGAAGCTGCTATATGCAGTGATCCTGACGAGGCGAAAGCTGCGACATTACTTCGAGTCTCATCCGGTGACTGTGGTGTCATCCTTCCCCCTGGGGGAGATCATCCAGTGCCGGGAAGCCTCGGGTCGGATCGCGAAGTGGGCGGTGGAAATCATGGGCGAGGCAATCTCGTTCGCCCCTCGGAAGGCCATCAAGTCCCAGGTACTGGCGGACTTCGTAGCCGAATGGGTCGACACCCAGTTGCCGACGGCTCCGATCCAACCGGAGCTCTGGACCATGTTTTTCGACGGGTCGTTGATGAAGACGGGAGCTGGCGCGGGCCTGCTCTTCGTCTCGCCCCTCGGGAAACACCTGCGCTACGTGCTCCGCCTCCATTTCCCGGCGTCCAACAATGTGGCTGAGTACGAGGCTCTGATCAACGGGTTGCGAATCGCCATCGAGCTAGGGGTCCGACGCCTCGATGCACGCAGCGACTCGCAGCTCGTTATCGACCAAGTCATGAAGAACTCCCCCTGCCGCGACCCGAAGATGGAGGCCTACTGTGACAAGGTTCGACGCCTGGAAGACAAGTTCTACGGGCTCGAGCTTAACCACATCGCCCGGCGCTACAACGAGACTGCGGACGAGCTGGCGAAGATAGCCTTGGGGCAAACGACGGTTCCCCCGGACGTCTTCTCCCGGGATCTGCACCAACCCTCCGTCAAGATAGGCGACACGCCCGAGCCCGAGGTGCCCTCGGCCCCGTCCGAGGTGACCTCGGCCCAGCCCGAGCCATCCTCGGTTCAACCCGAGGAGCCCTCGGCCCCCGAGGGCGAAGCACTGCACATCGAGGAGGAGCAGAGCGGGGTCATGCCAGATCAAGATTGGCAGACCCCGTACCTGCAATATCTCCGCCAAGGAGAGCTGCCCCTCGGCCGAGCCGAGGCTCGGCGGGTAGCGCGACGCGCCAAGTCGTTCGTCTTGCTGGGCGATGAGAAGGAGCTCTACCACCGTAGCCCCTCGGGCATCCTCCAGCGATGCATCTCCATCGCCGAGGGTCAGGAACTCCTGCAGGAAATACACTCGGGGGCTTGCGGCCATCATGCAGCACCTCGAACCCTCGTCGGGAACGCTTTCCGCCAAGGTTTCTACTGGCCGACGGCGGTGGCTGACGCCACTAGGATTGTCCGCGCCTGCGAAGGGTGCCAATTCTACGCGAAGCAGACCCACCTGCCCGCTCAGGCTCTGCAGACGATACCCATCACCTGGCCCTTCGCTGTGTGGGGTCTGGACCTCGTCGGCCCTCTGCAGAAGGCGCCCGGGGGCTACACGCACCTGCTGGTCGCCGTCGACAAATTCTCCAAGTGGATCGAGGTCCGACCCCTGAACAGCATCAGATCCGAGCAGGCGGTGGCGTTCTTCACCAACATCATCCATCGCTTCGGGATCCCGAACTCCATCATCACCGACAACGGCACCCAGTTTACCGGCAAAAAATTCTTGGATTTTTGCGAGGATCACAACATCCGGGTAGACTAGGCCACCGTAGCTCATCCCATGTCAAATGGGCAAGTGGAACGTGCCAACGGCATGATTCTACAAGGGCTCAAGCCTCGGATTTACAATGATCTCAACAAGTTCGGCAAGCGATGGATGAAGGAACTCCCCTCGGTGGTCTGGAGCCTGAGGACGACGCCAAGCCGAGCCACAGGTTTCACGCCGTTCTTCCTGGTCTACGGGGCCGAGGCCGTCCTGCCCACTGACCTGGAATACGGCTCCCCGAGGACGAGGGCCTACAACGAAGAAAGCAACCAAGCTAGCCGAGAAGACTCGCTGGACCAGCTGGATGAGGCTCGGGACAGGGCCTTACTACACTCGGCGCGGTATCAGCAGTCCCTGCGACGCTACCACGCCCGAGGGGTCCGACCCCGAGACCTCCAGGTGGGCGATCTGGTGCTTCAGCTGCGGCAAGACACCCGAGGGAGGCACAAGCTCACGCCCCCCTGGGAGGGGCCGTTCGTCATCGCCAAAGTTCTGAAGCCCGGAACGTACAAGCTGGCCAACAGTCAAGGCGAGGTCTACGGCAACGCTTGGAACATCCAACAGCTACGTTGCTTCTACCCTTGAGATGTTTCCAAATTGTTCATATACCTCGCACCCACGCAAAGTTTAGTCAACAAGGAAGGGTCGGCCTCGCCTCGGCAAGGCCCGACCCTCCCTCGGGGGCTAAAAGGGGGGAAACCCCCTCTGCGTCAAAACTTTCCTCGAACAAAAAATCTCTTTTATCAGAATATCTTTCGTGCTTTTTGACTACTTCGAAAAGTGGGTCCTGGAAACGACGGAGTACACGTAAGCAGCCAAGGCTGACCGAGCCGAGGGACTCCTACGCCTCCGGGATACGGATACCTCACTCATCACCTTCTGCGATAAGTAACTCGCGCTCGGATAAGGTGACCCCGCGGATCGAACAAGTCTCTACGTTCGGAAGCTCTTCTGTCAAAGCGATTCTTCGAGTTTTCTCGACTAAGACGGTGATAGGGCCTCATGGACAAGTAAAAGTGCGCGTAAGCGGCAAGGCCGACCGAGCCGAGGGACTCCCACGCCTCTGGGATACGGATACCTCACTCCTCACCTTCCGCGAGAAGCAACTTTCGCTTGCACAGACATCCCTGTTACCGACAAAAAGTCCAGATGCTTGGAACAGGAGGAAAAAGGACGCAGCTTTACAACATAGTAAGGGTGTGTGTTCTGGCCTCGGCGGCCGCACAAGGCGCACGCTACAAGACAAGCTGATCCTGCAGGCTCAAGTCTTGGCGCTGGAAGGGGGCAGCGACACCCTCGGCATCGACAGTACCTTCGGCAAGGCCTGAACTAGCCTCGGACGGCGACGCGGTCCGAGGGCCTCCGCTCCAAAGGACGGCGTCATCACCACGCCCGGGCGATCGTTGTCAGGGACTTCTCCGGGAATCCGGCCCGAGCAGGCGGCTCGGCCAGCCACCTCCGGGGCCTCGGCCAACCACCTTCCGAGGGCACGAGCCCGGTCCGAAGCCTCGGCTGACCGACTCCGGTGTCGATCCTGCCAGCGGACAACCCGGCTAGGCTCCGGCCAACCAGGTCATTCCCGAGCCAACTCCGCCTCTGCTCATGCTGATATCGCTACCCCCCGGCCTCGGCTCGTCGAAGAGCGGCCGAGGGGTCTCTTTAACTAAGCTAGAGAAGCCTCGGACAACGGGGCCGACCGAGCCGAGGGATTCCTACGCCTCCGGGATACAGATACCTCACTCGTCACCTTGACATGGGGCGACTCATGCTTGGTGAAGCGGTTCAGACAATCAGCAGACGAGTCTTAGTGCTCGGAAATAAGGAAAAAACACGGCTCCGTGCCGTAGTTACATACATGTTCAGGCCCCGAAAGCCGAAAATTAACAAAAAACCCGGCACTCGAAGTGCCATTACAAACGGAACTCCGGTTCCGCCCCCGCGGGTACGGACAACCTCCCCGCCAGGGAAGCCCGAGGAGCGACAAGCTCTGGGTGAATCACCAGCAAACGTGGGACGCCCCTAAGCACCCCGGCAGATCCTCGCAGCCGTCCTCGCCGTGAATGCGAGGAGGAAGACGGAATGTTGCATCCTAGCTGGGCAGCAACAGTTCTCCTTCCCCGGCATGACTGGAGGATGTCTCCGCCGTGGGGCTAAAAGGCGATTGCCACCACCAGAAGCTGGAAAATGAGGTGGCCCGCCGACCCACGTAAGAGTTAGGGCCCCGGCTCGCCTCGCTCCCTGCCCCGGCGAGGATGACGAACACCCTCAACACTGAGGGCGGGGCCGGGACCACAGCCCGGTTTGCCCCTCCCCATTCGGGAGCTGGAGGCCACCGTCTTGGGTGATCACCAGCGGAGGGGAGCCGCTGGGCTGTGTGATGAAAATCCTTGAAGCCGAACGATGGCCAAAAGGTACCCGCTCCCAAGGAGTGGTGTCCCCCGACGATGAGGCACGGGGACGGCGGTTTCCCCCATCCGGGGGCTTGAAAGGTGGAAAGACACAATGCATAAGGGAGGAAGGAGACATGGTCGCCCTACAAAAGGGGTCGCCCTCCTTTTAAAGGCAACTCTCCGTGCTTGCGCCCCCAACCGTCACGGGCTGAGTCTTCTCCAACACGCCTCCAAAGCCCTCCCCTGCGGCGCGGGGGCTAGGACCCACCTGTCATGCGGACCGGCTCCGAGCAAAAGAAGCCGAACCGCCGCGCGCGGCGTGCGCGCAACCACCCAGCGGTTACAAGTGACCCTCCGCTTTTGCCCAGACCAACGGGCGAAGGGGGCGGGCAGCCATGCGGGCGGCATGCAACCACGCCAAGTGGACGCGCCTCTCCGACTCCTGACAGGCCAGCATGAAGGCTCAAGCCCACGCGTCGCGCAACCGGCGCGCCGGATGCTGCACGTAAGCCACTATGCCACTTGCGCCACCACCGCACCTCCTCGGTTGCGGAACCAATACCGCGACCCAAGGCGGCCCAGCGCGCGGCCCAGCTGCGCCAGCCTGACGCAGCGGTCAAACACGGTCAAAAGTGGGCCGGCAGTAATGACAGTGGCAGGCGCGCAAGAGCAGCGATCACGCCATCAGCCAGGCTCACGTCCCATCCGGAGGCAGCAAGAGAACCCCCTCTCTCTCACGGTGTGGAGACGACACGCCCGTGACCCGTTCCTCGAACGGCTCGCGCACGCGCAACGGCGGCTTCGCCAACTACTCGCCCCGGCGCATTAACTCCGCGGCTCAACGGGCAGCGCTACTGGCAGGAGCAGCTGGCGACGTTTCGCCTTCGCCAAAACGACACACACCGAAAAAGGTACGCCACGACGTTCAATTTCGAATCCTTTTTCCCTTTTCCTTCTTTCTCTATCTCTTGCAACAGGGACCGGGAAAGGGGATACCCCCAAAGGGATCCTTCCCCGTGAAGGAACTAGGCTCCGAGCCTCCTTACTGATCAGGGGTTCGAAGGCTGGCCCCCCGAAGGGTTCAACAGCCGCCTCAGATCGCGTGGGCCCGACACCCACTACTGGTCAGGGGTTCGAAGGTCGGCCCCCCGAAGGGTTCCACGACCGCCTCAGGCTACTCGGGCTCCGCGCCCATTACTGATCAGGGGTTCGAAGGCTGGCCCCCCGAAGGGTTCACAGTCGCCTCAGACACCGAGCGAGGGATGACCAGGGGTACGTTCGATACATAACCAAGGCTCGGGCTGCGCTCCTGAGGTACCCTAGGACATTTCCGAGACCAGCGGGAACGACTCTGTAACGGAATCCCATCGGAGGGAGGCAACGAGCCCTCGGACCCCGTCGCCAGGGGACCGGGTCCGGCAGATCACCCGCAGGTACTTTTGGGCGTGCCTCCGGGCCCCTAGCCGACCCCCAACGAACGGGGCACGGACGTCCACTCGGATTACCCGATCGCAGCTCACCGGA
Source organism: Zea luxurians (assembly GCA_029449295.1). Lineage (NCBI taxonomy): Eukaryota > Viridiplantae > Streptophyta > Magnoliopsida > Poales > Poaceae > Zea > Zea luxurians. The sequence continues at coordinate 167,097 of JAOPSE010000375.1, forward strand.
GACACCATGTTCGGTGCCCATCGAGGGTAACATGGCGCTCTCCCCCCCTCCTCCTTGCGGAAAGGCGACGTAGGGGCGTATGTAAAAAAGCCGAGTCTGTCCCTGATCGTCCTCTCGCTCTGTGCAGAGGCTCGGGGGCTGCTCTCGCAAACCCGGCTCCGGCCGAACCGTTGACAGTGTCAACATACCAGCCCGAGAACTTGGGCCCCGACAGTGCACCTGGGCTACGGCCTGTTCGCATGAGGGAACCGCCAGACCAGCCGAAGCATTACGCAAGGCATTAAGACCTCGAAGGAGTCAAACCACTCCTCCGAGGCCTCGGGGGCTACACCCGGCGGGTGCGCTCGCGCGCACCCACCGGAACAAAGTACAACCGAGAAAGGCAGGTCCCCTTGCAAAAAAGTGCGACGAAAGCCTCCAAGCGAGTGTTAACACTCCCTTCGAGGCTCGGGGGCTACTGTCGGGGACCATAATTAGGGGTACCCTCAAGACGCCTAATTCTCAGCTGGTAACCCCCATCAGCATAAAGCTGCAGAGGCCTGATGGGTTTGATTAAGTCAGGGATCAGTCCATACGAGCGACCTGATCACGCCACGCCCGAGCCTAGCCTCGGGCGAGGGCAGCCGACCCTGAGATGTTTCCGTCTCGCCTGAGGCCTCCTCTTTCACGGCAGACGCATCTCCGGCTCGCCCGAGGCCATGCCTTCGATAAGAAGTAACCCTGACTAAATCACCGCGCCGACCGACCAAATCACTGGGGCCTTTAACGCAAAAGGTAAGACTGACGGGTAGCCAGGCTTGGCCGAAAGCGCTAGAGGAAGCTCCGCCCGACCCAGGGCTCGGACTCGGGCTAAGGCCCCGGAAGACGGCGAACTCCGCTCCGCCCGACCCAGGGCTCGAACTCGGGCTAAGGCCCCGGAAGACGGCGAACTCCGCTCCGCCCGACCCAGGGCTCGGACTTGGGCTAAGGCCCCGGAAGACGGCGAACTCCGCTCCGCCCGACCCAGGGCTCGGACTCGGGCTAAGGCCCCGGAAGACGGCGAACTCCGCTCCGCCCGACCCAGGGCTCGGACTCGGGCTAAGGCCCCGGAAGACGGCGAACTCCGCTCCGCCCGACCCAGGGCTCGGACTCGGGCTAAGGCCCCGGAAGACGATGAACTCCGCTTCGCCCGACCCAGGGCTCGGACTCCACCTCGACCTCCGCCTCGCCCGACCCGGGTGCTCAGGTTCGGCCTCGGCCATGCAGGACAGACTCGACCTCGGCCTCGGAGGAGCCTCCACGTCGTCCGACCTAGGACACAAACCCGCCACGTCAACAGGAAGCGTCATCATCACCCTACCCCGAGCCGACTCGGGCCGCAGAGAACAGGACCGACGTCCCATCTGGCTAGCTCCGCCAGATAGGCAATGATGGCGCCCCGCTGGACCCATGACGACGGCGGCCCCCAGCTCCCTTACGAAAGCAGGGGGACGTCAGCAAGGGCCCAACCACTCCGACAGCTGTCCCTCCGTTCGGCTCCATCGCTTCTCCAACAGCCACGACGCCACACTAGCTGGGCGCCAAGATCTCTCCGGCTGCCACCTTGGCATGTACTTAGGGCACTAGCTCTCCCCCGCTAGACACGTAGCACCTTGCTACACCCCCATTTGTACACCTGGATCCTCTCTTTACGCCTATAAAAGGAAGGACCAGGGCCTTCTTAGAGAAGGTTGGCCTCGCGGGGACGAAGGGCAGGGGCAGGCGCTCTCTCGGGGCCGCTCGCTCCCCTCACCTCGCGCGGACGCTTGTAACCCCCTACTGCAAGCGCACCCGACCTGGGCGCGGGACGAACACGAAGGCCGCGGGATTCTCCGACTCCCTCACGACCCGGCTCCGGCCACCTCGCACTCGCTCTCTCCCCCCTTCGTGCTCGCCCACGCGCTCGACCCATCTGGGCTGGGGCACGCGGCACACTCACTCGTCGGCTCGGGGACCCCCCGGTCTCGGAACGCCGACACATTCACTCATGATAATATGATAAAAAATGAATTAATAATGTTACATAATTGTTCATTTTGTTTTTTACGTTTCATATGCTTCTTCTTTCGTTAATGTATACTACAATGATGAAGGTATGTCCTTCATGATCTTCATCCGAAGATCATTATATCCTAAGGGAAACAATGCTTCGTAGGACGAAGGGCATTAACATATAACATTTTGTGTTGCCTTGTTCTTAATTCATAGCATTTGAGAACAAGTCCCCAACAGTAATCCATTTATTTCCACTTCCTCTTATCTGAGAAGCTGTCAGTGAAGATGGTCATTTGATCAGTGCTACGAAGATTTTCTATACATATTTTCTTATGCTGAAAGACTGTAGAGTCAGATTTGATATATGTGTGTGATTTCTACAGATATCTGAGAACAGGCGCAGAGGTACGAGGCGTGCTCAGCCAGAACAGCAGGCACCCCAAGAGGAGGCAGCCCCGTAGCAGCATTTGCCACCGCCACTACCAATGACCATTGAACAAATGTTCTTGATGCAGACCCAAGCAGTCCAAACAATTGGACAGACTCTAGAAGCGATGCAGCAGGTGTAGCAGCAGCCACCACCGCCTCAGCCTCAGGTGCAAGTTCAGATGCCACAAGTGCCCAGAGACAAGCGAGCAGAATTCATGAGGGGCCATCCCCTAGTCTTTGCCCACTCTGCTGACCCCATGGATGCGGAATTTTGGTTGTGTACCGTGGAGCGTGAGTTGCACACTGCCCAGTGCAACGATCGTGAGAAGGTGTTGTATGGTCCCCGACAGCTGAGGGGAACAGCCCAGTCTTGGTGGGAGTCTTACCTTGCCACCCATGCCAACCCTGAAGCCATCACTTGGGAAGAATTCATGAACAACTTCCATCGCTACCATGTGCCCGAGGGACTGATGATAGTAAGGAAGGAGGAGTTTCTCGCCCTGAAGCAAGGTCCCCTGTCCGTCAGCGAGTACATGGACAAGTTTCTGCAGCTGTCACGTTATGCCCCAGAAGATGTCAACACGGATGCCAAGAGGCAGTACCGCTTCCTGAGAGGATTGGTTGACCCCCTCCATTACCAACTCATGAACCACACCTTCCCTACCTTCCATCATCTGATCGACAGAGCAATCATGACTGAAAGGAAGCGTCGGGAGATGGAGGACAGGAAACGCAAGATTGGTGGATCTCAGGCCGGGAGTAGCAGCCATCCTCGCTACTCAGGCAACCCACCTCAGCCATTCAAGCAGGGTCACCAGCACCAGCATCAGCGTCAGAACCAGCAGCAGTACTAGAGGCAGTTTCCTCAGCAGCAGCAGTACCGTCAGAATAACCAGCAGGGAGGAAATCAATACCAGCGTCAGAGCAACCAGGCAGCCCGTCTTCTTGCCCCAACAACTAACCAGAGCAACCAAGCAGTGCCAGCGCAAGGAGGAAGTCATGCATGTTTCCACTGTGGGGAACAATGCCATTGGGCAAATCATTGCCCAAAGAAAACAGCTCAGCAGCAGCCAGCTCCCAATGCCCTAGTTAGGCAGAATGCAACGCAGCAAGGAGGCAACAACCATGGGCAGCCTCGTGCCCAATATGGAAAGGTGAACCACTTGGAAGCTGACACAGTCTAGGAGACTCCAGGAGTGCCACTAGGTACGTTTTCAGTCGAGTACCATTCTGCAAATGTCTTATTTGATACGGGAGAAACGCATTCTTTTGTGACTACATCATAGGTAGAAACACATAATATACCAGTAGCACCCATGTATCCACCACCTATGAGAGTTAGTTCAGTTGGTGGAAGGACCCAAACGGATAGATTTTGCCCTAGTGCAAGAGTTCAAATAAGGGGGATAGAGTTCCCCGCTGATTTAACAGTTATGGGTAACCAGGATACAACTATAGATGTCATCCTAGGGATGAATTGGGTAACCAAGTATCAAGCCAGTGTTAGCTGTGATAAGAGAACGGTGAAGTTAGTGTCCCTATCAGGAGAAGAAGTGTTAGTAGAGTTGGTCTTGTCTGGACCAAGGAAAGGGAGTTGTCACCAAATCACCGCCCATATTGAGGATATTAAACCATCAGAGGCTATCAATGTAGTATTAAAATTCCCAGATGTGTTTCTCGAGGAGTTACCAGGTATGCCACCTGAAAGGAAGGTTGAATTTGCCATAGAACTTATACTAGGCACTGGCCCTATTTCCAAGAGAGCCTATCGAGTGTCCGGACCAGAATTGGTGGAACTTAAGAAGCAGATTGATGAGTTGTCAGAAAAAGGCTACATCAGACCAAGTACCTCACCTTGGGCAGCCCTAGTGCTATTTATGGAGAAGAAGGACGGAACAAAGAGGATGTGCATTGACTATAGATCCTTGAATGAAGTTACTATCAAGAACAAGTACCCCCTGCCTAGAATTGAAGATTTATTCGATCAATTGAGAGGAGCCAGTGTTTTCTCAAAGATAGATCTGAGGTCAGGTTACCACCAGCTCAGAATCCAACCTTCGGATATACCAAAGAAAACATTCATCACCAAGTATGGACTGTATGAGTTCACGGTCTTGTCATTCGGTTTGATGAATGTGCCAGCTTACTTCATGTACATAATGAACAGTGTGTTCATGGACTACCTTGACAAGTTCGTAGTAGTGTTCATTGATGATATCCTTATATATTCCTAGAATGAGCAAGAGCATGAGGAGCATTTGAGGAAGGTACTTTAGAGGCTACGAGATTGTCAGCTGTATGCCAAGCTTAGCAAGTGTGAGTTCTAGATCAGAGACGTCTAGTTCTTAGGTCACATTATAAACCGAGAGGGATTGGCTGTAGATCCAAAGAAGGTAACAGCTATCTTGGACTGGAAAGCACCAAAAGACGTCCAAGGAATCAAGAGTTTTATCGGGATGGCCGGTTATTATCGGCGTTTTATTGAAGGTTTCTCCAAGATTGCCAGGCCAATGACATCCTTGTTGGCAAAGAAGGTTGAGTTCAAATGGACCCCAACATGCCAGAAGTCCTTTGAGACATTGAAGGAGAAGTTGACAACGGCACCAGTACTGATTCTGCCAGATGTTCACAAGCCATTCTTATTATATTGTGATGCTTCGTACACCGGACTGGGATGTGTGTCAATGCAGGAAGGGAGAGTAGTGGCATACTCGTCCCGACAGTTGAAGATTCATGAGAAGAATTATCCTACTCATAATCTAGAATTAGCAGCCGTGGTTCATGCATTGAAGACCTGGAGGCATTATCTTTATGGGCAGAAGTGTGATATTTACATGGATCACAAGAGCCTCAAGTATATATTTACTCAGTCAGAGTTAAACATGAGGCAGTGAAGATGGCTAGAATTGATCAAAGATTATGAGCTAGAGATTCATTATCACCTAGGCAAAGCAAATGTGGCTGCAGATGCTCTTAGTAGAAAAAGTCAAGTTAATATGTTGGCAGCTCACCCGATGCCATATGAGCTAGTGAAGGAGTTCGACAGATTGAGTCTCGAATTTCTAAACAACACCCAAGGGGTGACAATCGAGTTGGAACCCACCCTAGAGCAAGACATCAGGAAAGGTTAGAAGGATGATGATAAAATCAACGAGATCCGGTAGCTGATCATAGATGGGAAAGGCAAGGATTTCCGTGAAGATGCAGAAGGGGTGGTATGGTTCAAGGACAGACTATGTGTTCCCGACATCAAATCGATCCGGGAACTGATTCTCAAGGAAGCTCATGAGACAGCATACTCTATACACCCTAGTAGTGAGAAGATGTACCAAGACCTAAAGAAAAGATTTTGGTGGTACGGTATGAAAAGGGAGATAGCAGAGTATGTGGTTGTATGTGACAGTTGTCAAATGATTAAAGCAGAACATCAGAGGCCTGCAGGTTTGTTGCAGCCGTTACTGATTCCTTAGTGGAAATGGGGTGAGATCGGAATGGATTTCATAGTCGGTTTGCCTCGCACTCGTACTGGTTATGACTCCATCTAGGTAGTAGTGGACCGTTTAACAAAGGCAGCCCATTTCATACCAGTCAAGACCACCTACAACAGTGCAGTGTTAGCCGAACTATACATGTCTCGGATTGTGTGCTTGCATGGCGTTCCGAAGAAGATAGTATCAGATAGAGGCACTCAGTTCACCTCTCATTTTTGGCAGCAGCTACATGAAGCTTTGGGTACACACTTCAAGTTCAGCTCAGCTTACCACCCGCAGACAGATGGTCAAACAGAGAGAACCAATCATATTCTGGAGGATATGTTGAGGGCTTGTGCTTTGCAAGACAAGATAGGTTGGGACAAGATATTACCATATGCAGAATTCTCTTACAACAATAGCTATCAAGCCAGTCTAAAAATGTCACCATTCAAAGCACTCTATGGGAGGAATTGTAGAACTCCATTGCATTGGGACCAACCTGGCGAAAGGCAGGTGTTTGGTCCAGATATTTTGCTTGAAGCTGAAGAGAACATCAGAATGGTCCAAGAGAATTTGAAGGCAGCGTAGTCCCGACAGCGAAGCCATGCTGACACCTAAAGAAGAGAACTGAGTTTTGAAATAGGAGACTATGTCTACTTGAAGGTGTCACCAATCAGAGGAATCAAAAGGTTTGGAGTCAAAGGCAAGCTAGCACCTCGATATATCAGACCATATCAAATCCAAGCAAGACGCGGAGAAGTGGCTTACCAACTCAGCTTACCAGAGAATCTGTCAGCTGTGCATGATGTGTTCCATGTGTCTCAGTTGAAGAAATGCTTGCGAGTGCCAGAAGAGAAGTTGCCAACAGAGGATCTTGAGGTTCAAGAAGATCTAACATATATTGAGAAGCCAACTCAAATTCTGGAAATAGCAGATCGGGTCACTCAGAGAAGTACCATCAGGATGTGCAAAGTCAATTGGGGTCACCACTCAGAAGAAGAAGCAACCTGGAAAGAGAAGATGATTTGAAAGCCAAGTACCCTGAGCTCTTTGCTAGCCAGCCCTGAATCTCGAGGGCGAGATTCTTTTAAGGGGTATAGGTCTGTAACACCCTGAATTTGGGGTATAAAATTTCTTTCTAATGATCACCCAAATTCATGTGTTACTCTTCACCCTAGGTTCTATCTCTCTCTAGATTCTCTGTCCCTTTTCCCCTTTTAAGTATAATTAGCTTAAATTAGGGGAGATTGTTTATTTATTTTTGCCAAAACACTATGGGTCATGACATGTTGCATCATGCTGAGCTTAAATATTCTTTGAATTGTTGCACATGTTTGAATTAGTTTGAATTTGAAACTTGAATTGAATTTGGATTGAAAACCCTAGAGAAAAGAAATGGAAAAAGCAATTAGGAAATTTAGAAAAAAAGGAAAAGCCATTCTGGCCCAAACTAGCCCACTAAGCCCAGCCGCGCGCGTCCGCGCTTGCGCGCCTGTCGCCCCTGACAGGCGGACCTGCCTGTCAGCGGCAGATTGTCCCGCGCTCTCTTCCCTCTCTCTCGCTCGTTGCCCAGTGGGACCGAGTTATCGACACCGGTTTCTTCGCCCGTGCGCCCCTCTTCTCTCTCTGCCTCACGGGCCCGCTCTGCCATGCGCCGAGCCGTTGCCCCACGTGCTCGTTCTCTCTCTCTCTCTACGCCATGGGCCTCCCCTGTCAGCTCTGCCCTCCCCGCGCCCGCCATGGACCAACGAGTGCGCACTCGCGCACGTCGCCGGGATCCTCGGCCACGTCGCTCCGCCCACGACCCAGCTCCTTTTTGAGCCCCGCCCATGCCCGCACTCACTCGCCCGCCTCATTTCACGTAGTCCCGCCCTCGCTCGCGCTCTACTCACGTTGCCAGACCTCGCCGGAGACCCATGCCCGCCTCCCCGGCCATCTAGCTCGCCGGAGACCACGCCAAGCCACCCTGAGCTCCGCCCCGAGGTGAGACACTCGTGCCCATGCTCAGTTTCCCCAATTTCGCTTTGTTGTCGGCCAATTTCGGCTTCGCTGGAGTTCGACCGTGGCGGTCCGCCGCGCCCGCGCGGTGACCGGCCAGATTAGCCCGGCCTAGTGCCCTCGCATTAGTCCCTAAGGTACCCCTCCCTCTGTTGAAGCTATCCTAGGCCTTAGCGTGCCTCAAGCCCCCTCCCCGCGGCCAGAATCCCTCACCGGAGTTTCCCTGGCCCGCCCGAAGTTCCTTCCCCGCTGTTTCCCCCTCTCTGACCTTGGATTCGTGGCCTTTTCCCCGCCACTGAGTTTGCCGTGTCGTTCTCCCCCTCTCTGACCCACCCCGGCGACCCCGGAACCACCCTAGCACGCGCCTGCCCCAACTCCGACGACTTCACCGTCGCGAGGAGGAGCGGCGCCGCCCACAGTCGTTCACCCACCGGTCTGATCTCCCCCGTCCGATCTTGATCGCACGGCCCAGATCGCGGGATGCCACTTCGCGCACGCGCGCCCTACGCCCGGGCCCGCCTGTCAGTGCCTGTGTCCCCTAGCGCTAGGCCCGATCGGTCAGTGCGCCTCCCCCTCGGTCGCTGACACCCCCTGGCTCACTTGTCAGCGCTCGCCCGCCCTCGCGCGTGCCCTCGGCCGCAGATCTAATCTTAGTCGTTGGTTTCTGATCTAACGGTTTGAATCACTGGATACCCCTTCGCACGGTAGTTTTATTAGAGATCCTTAGTTTGTCCAGAATCAACCCGCCGTCCCAGGTTTTCGCGCGCAGGCCCCTATAATCTTGTAGATTGAACCCTGGACTTTTAAATATTCATAGAATTAGACCTATTTTTATATTTTGAATTCCCAAACTTGTTTATTTCATATCTTTTTCATATGAACTCCAAATTTAGTGATTCAAATTGCAAAATGTTCATAGGATTATTCTCTGTTTAAATAAATTAGTTTCAGTTACTGTTTGCACATTCTAGTTTTTATGGTTAATTATGAACTAGTATAGGTGTAGATTTATTTATTTAATAAAATAAATAAAAAGAAAACCCTAGAGATTAAAGTGTATTTAATCTGCTTTAATCTGGTGAACATTAATAATATGTATCACATGAATTCATCCCTGTTCTAACTTTTAGGTCACAGTAAAACAAATGGAACTAGGTTGTATAATGATGGACAACACTTAAAGAATAATCTATTTCTAAATGAAATTAGTTTATGTTATAGTTCATGTTATACTTTGATCTCATTATTCCTTATTTAGTATTGTGTCTTTTTAAGATGTATTCCTATGTTTGTACATGTTTGGTGTGCTGTTCATTTGTACTTTCAAATGTATTGAATGCATGCTCGCTTTATTTAGACAACGAGCAGTCCGAGGTTCCTGAGTGTGTTGTTGGAGACCTCCCTGAGCAACAACCTGGTGAAGGCAAGTGTCCTCTGACCTATTATGTCCTACATACTCTGTGATTCACTGTCCCGCATTACTTTATGAAACCTAAGGATTGACTAGTCTGTATTTACTTATCCTTGTTTACCTTTTTGGGTTATCATGGTTAGCATCTTGCTATTGCCTTAACTTAATCAATGAACATGATGTGATTATTTATGATACGATGATGTTATCCCAATGATGATATTGTGACACTCTAGGGGGCTCAGGCCTTTTTCCTGAGTACCTCTCCGTAAGGACCTGTTCGTGGAGTGATCATCCGGGATAACAGTGCAACCATGAGGATGGAATGGGATGCCCTTAGCTAAATAATTAGATGAACCTGGGGGTGTAGTTGGCTTTGCCTGAGGGCCATCAATGGGGGCCGGGGCGTAGTGCTCGCTCTGCCAAGGGGGGTGCAGAGGTTCATTCGATTTGGTTTTGTTAGTCACCCACCTTGGGGAGGTATACTGCATTTGTACGACTGGCGAAACCTAACAAGCAGCTATGCACCAGGGGAGTCTTTGTAAAGGCTATGTAGTGTATCTCTGGCCATTCACCTCGGTAGTGAAGATCGTGTCTGTACAACCCAGGCTGGAAAGGGATCACGACTTGTGGGTAAAGTGGGCAACCTCTGCAGAGTGTTAGAAACTGGTATATCAGCCGAGCTCACGGTTAAGAGCAGCCTTGGGATCCTCTTTGATTAGAAGAACTTTTGATACTTTTATGATGATGGTTAACAATGATGTTATAAATCTGATCTCTGGTATTTCCTCTTTTGAGGGAGTACTCTTGGGTAATAACTGGGTTTATTACTAAAACTGGCTCTACTAATAATAATAAATAATTGACCAACTAAAAGCAACTGCTTAACCTCAACCCCACATACAACTAGTCCACTTTAGCCAAACAGGACATTTGCTGAGTACATTGATGTGTACTAACCCTTGCTTTACAAACCACCCCACCCCAGGTTGTCCCCACTGCACTCAGTGCTCAGGAGGTGATGCTGGAAACCTGGAGGACTTCGAGGAGTTCTAGGATTACGACGAGTTTTAGTTTATCTTAGTGGCAACCCCCCAGTCAGCTGCCTATGTAGGCTTATCCTCTATGTTTCATATTTCCGCACTTTGATATTAATGTTGAAGACTATGGCTATGTATTAGACTCTGTGGATGTCTCTGACATCTTATTGTAATAAAGTACCTTTCCGCTATTTACTTTGAGCATTGTGTGATGATGTCCAATTATGTAATCGTTGTGTACGTGATTTTATGATCCTAGCACGTACATGGTTCGCATTCGGTTTGCCTTCCAAAATGGGTGTGACACGTTCCCTCTTTGTAATGAAATGTATGAAATGTAACTGATGTATTTTTTGGATCGAGTTTTGAGTTGATAAAACCGTAGATCCGGGTCAACGCGTTATTTCTGTTGTGAATCGATCAGTGCATCTGTGCACTTTTGGGGAATATTTTGGTTAGGGTTCAAAAACCCTAACCACATCTGTGCGATTTCTGTTTTTGTTTCTTATTTACTGTTTCTTGGCCATGGATCATTGGATCGTGAGGCCTATGTGCCATCTCTATTGACGGAAGAACTAATTAGGGTTAGGTTATTAAACCCTAACCCTACAATATCGATCTATTTTTTACTATCTCGGATTCCATGGGTCTGGCCGAGACCAAGTCTCTCAGTGGCTGAAAACCCTAGATTTAGGGTTAGGTAAACCCTAACCCAAGAGATTTAAAACTCTTTCTCTTCTAATCTTTCTGATCTCGGGTGATGAATGATGATTAAAATAATGAGTTCAATCACATTGGTCTGAGACCTTTCTGTGATCTCATAAAATCGATGTGTATTAGAAGATCTAGGGTTCTTAGGATGCCTCTGATACCATTGTTAGATTCTATGGTGCCTAGTGTAACACCCCAGGTGTTACCATGGCTAGAGCCCACCTTGCTATCAAAGGGGTATGAGCCCCTATGGAAGAACTTAATGAATAGAAGCATAAGGGCCTTGGAAAGCTAGAGGTTAACCAAGGATTGTGAGTAACCAAAAGCATTACTCTAATCCTTGCACACTCACTACTTTGGATGAGAAGGGAGGAGAACCCTAGACCTCTCTTAGACCCTATCTCCCAAAACCCTAGGTAAGAGGGGAAAAGAGAGTGAGCAAGTGTGCAAAACATTAGTAACTTTTACCCAAACCTTAAGTGACCTTGTAACCAGCAATTAGGGGAGGGAAATATTGCAAAAAGGCCCCTGGTGAAACCCCAAATCAAATCACTAAGTGGAGAGAGAGCTAGAGCTCTCTATTCCTCTCTAAGTCCATATTTAACCCTAGTTTAAGGATCAGCCGTGTTCACCTTGAAGATGGCATCAAATCCACTTGTGATCTATACCAAAAATGTGGCATACTACCTAGGGCACCCACTGGAAAAAGTTGAGCCCGAGACTCGGACGTTTGACATGCCATGGCATGGCTTTTGTCGCGAAGTGCCCAGTGTGACACACCTGTTTTGGCATCCAAAGATCTCCCTCCCTAGGCCATATCTGCCCCGACTTCTCACAGTTGAGTGACAGCCCTAGGTGCCAGGAAGAGGTCTGCGCTGAACCTTTGCAAAGATTCGCACGTTTGCGACCTCTGTCGACGTTTGAACACTGGAAGAAACAAACCGCCACGTGTTCGACGCGTTCTGCCGCGCCAGAGCACGCCCGCGCGCGCCCCACGCCACGCCCGAGCCAAGCCGGCGCCCCGGCCACGTCCGCGCCTATAAAACCCACCCCAGTGCTCGGTTGCCTTCCCCATTGCCTCCTCCGTACCTCGCCGGACTCGCCCGAGCCAGCCGTTGCCTCCGGCGACCTCCCCGCGACCCGCCAGTGCCGCCCGAAAGCCACCGCCGTGGCCAACCCCTCTCCCGTCCTCCTCCGTTCGATCCAAGCCCCCAGATAGCTTCCTGGTGAAGCCGTGAGCCTTGCTCAAGCTTAACCCGAGGGCCCGCGTCACCGGAGTAGCCGAATCGCGCTCACCGGAGTTCAAGAACCCGCCGGCGCACGTGGACCGGGTAAACCCCTTCACCATTTTCCGATTCGATGCACGCATGGCCTCTGTGTCATCCCGTGAAGCTCCTCGTGCCCATTAATTGAACTCTACCGCCGTGGTTTGGCCGGAGCAGGCGTCGCCGACGATCCCCGCCGCCTGTGTTCGTGGCCAGGGGAGCTCCGACCACCTCTGGCGCCGACCCGCACATCGACGTGACCATCGTGACCTCCTGAGCATCGCTGACCACCTCGCCGGGCCTCCCTCGCCGCCGGTAAGCCGCGCCACCCTTTCTTTTCCCGCGGCTACTGTTTCAGTGAGGAAGGGACTGCGGGTGAGAGGGAGAGAAATCGAGGGGGTTAAGTGAAAAGTCAGAGACTCAAGTGAATAGTGGCCCGAGGGTAGATCTGCGAGGTTTAATTCGGTTTAAGTCCAGGGACCTCGGCGCAAACTGCTTTTTCAGAAAAACATAATTAAAATCTGATTTAAATTCAAACAGAAACTTTAAAAACCCATAACTTCTGTTTGGTTTATCCAAATTTGGTCAAACTAATTTTGCCAGACTCTAAATAATGTAACCTGTCTAAGAAAAATATAAAACCCCATAGGTACTAGAGAAAAATATAAGGTTCTGATTTAATTTTAGTTTTGGCCAAAAGCTCAATAATAGCAAGAAAAATGGTTGTACTATTTAACTAGGGTTAGAAAAATTTGGAGAAGTTTATATCTACCTACTGACCTAGTTAAAAATGTTAAACCCCTCTGTTCACTACCTTAAGTTAGTTTTAACCCCTTATTCCATAATATGTTTAAGGTTAAGAAAAATAGAAAAAGTGACATAAATAATGAACCAGAGGGCACCCCTATTTTTGTTGAGATACTTAGTCAATGTAGTTCACTGGAAAAATATATCATACCCTGTTGTAGTGTAAAATAAGAAAGCTACCTTTTAAATTAATAAAACAAGGATAACTTAGAAAAACCCTACAAAAATAACCCTAAGGTGAAACCTCCCCAAACCCTAGGATAACTAATGTTTTGATAATAAGAACTTAAGAAATATCTGAAATCTGTTGTTTGATATTTTTCAAATGACAAGTTAGTTTTAGGCACCCCTTTTGCACCAAGCTTTAAAAATCCATCATTAATTAACCATCATGTGGCTCTCTGCCATTTTTGGTACAAGAGCTTACTATCACTATTAGAGGCCAACAAAAATAACCCTTAGGTCAGGACCCACTTTAATAAAAGACTTGTAGTGCAAAGTGGCCCATTTTGTCTAACTATTGTTATTTTTGTTTAAGACCTAGCTTTTGTACCTTAAGCCTCAAATTCTTAAAACAAGCTAGAATAGCCAGTGACAACCCACTGTAATTTTTACATCATTTTTGGAAATTATTAAAACACTGTCGTAGTTCAAACCTACACTAGAAGTCCTAAAAGGAAACTAAAGGAAGGAAAATGGAAAATGGAAATTAATGTCCTCCACAGACCTTTGTAAATTTGTCCACGGAAATCTAGAAAGATAATGCAAGTCCACTATGTTATCCTAAAAGAAAACTTAAACCTAAAAGGTAATAAGTCTATGTATATATATACCACTAGGAGACCCACATAGCCAGTGAACCCTAAGTTAATTCTTGACTTAAATTCTATAGTTTAATGTTATTAAATCTTGCATAATCATAACATACATTTTCATTGCATTCGATAGACTGTAATCTTGCTGACGGAGAGTACATCCTCGTGCCGGAGCAAGGAGCTGCCCAGGAGGTTGCCCCAGACCCAGCACCAGAGCCTGCACCAGAGGACCTGCCTGCCACTGCTTTGGAAGGCAAGCCCCGGTTTTATGCATAACCTGTTCTATATGATATTTTACTACACTTATTGTTTGTAGGCTTGTATTGTGCACTTAAGTGTAGGAGTTGATTTAAACCCTAGTTGCATGATCTCAGGAATCCTATTGAGATGAATACTAGTATGCTAGGTCGAGTAGCTGCTTTATTAATTAGGATCTCGGTAGAAGTCGAGTGATTTTTCTAGCACTCGCGCGAGGTCAGGATTTGGTTGTATCCACTTTGATAACAGAATGGTGATGGTCTGTAGACACGGTCCATGGGGACGCGTGGTCTACGAGATGAAAAATTGGAATAAGGATTAACGTGCGGATACCTGTGTCAAGCGTTTGAACGTACTAAACACATACCGAGAAATATGGTAAATCGGTAAGCCTAGTACCTGAGTGAACCTGGCAGTGGACATACCCCCTCATGCGACCTGAGACGTAGTCTCCCATTCCGGTTATGGTGGGTACAAGTGCGGTCACTGCACGACGGCTAGTCGGGGTCAGTGAGGCATTGTACGCCAAGGCGGTGAGACCTGATCTGCTGACGGGGAATCGATGGGGACGGTTGATGTGTGTGGGGACGGAGTGCCTCGCCACGTCGTGTGTTTAGGTTTACCTTGCAAGGATAAAAACTCGATTCGAATCGTCTGCTTCTCGCAGCTAATGAGACTGCTTGATCCATTGTACTGCATTGAGTAACAAGTGCAACTGTGATGAGATGATACAAGATGTTGATTGGTAAAAATGCTTGCTACTATGTATGAGTAAATAGTACACTTTTAGCCTTAAGAGAGTCACACTTAATCTTGACAAAGTTAAAATCTTGATTTAGAAACTCAGCTAGTGCTTTTGGCAACCAACCCCCACAGCCAAACAGCTGCATGTCTAGAGGTAGAGGAGTATAGACTCCTCACACCGGGTAAGTCTAGCTGAGTATTAGTATACTCAGCCTTGCTTGTGGCATAATTTTACAGGTTCTCTGGAGGACATGGTTGCTGGAGTGACTTGGCCATCCACCCTGCCACCGGGTTGGACTGTCGAGTGGGACCCTGCCTCGGCTGAGGAGGAGCATGAGGAGTGATGGGACAGGCTTCCCCATCCCTCCATTTATTTATCGTTAGTTTTATTCCGCTGCACTTTGAACAATGATGACTACTTTTGGCAAAACTCCGATGATGATGATGATGTAATAATAATTAACACTCTTCCATGTATGGTTTTATGCTTTATTGTATTTGCTCTGTGACTCACCATCGAGTGAGACTGTGGTACTTGATCCTGTCAGTGGCCGTGTCGGACTAGATCCGAGGGATTGACGGGTTATTCCCATTTAAGTGTGGTCTAGCCTCTACGGCAGGGCTTAGGCACTTAAGTTGGAATAATTCGGGCGGTTCCGCCACAGCTGGTATCGGAGCTTGTACCACCACAGAGGAATCAATAAAACATGAATACCATCCCCTTTTCTAAAGTAAAACTTGATAGAAACAATGTTGGATAGATAGTAGGGCGAGCAGGATAGACCTAGGACGTGAAGCCTTAGGATGGTAGAAGGGTAGCTAGGTGGCTAATTAACTAGGCCCTACAGGCCACTTTTACAGGATGGGAGTTCTTCCCTATTCCTTTTATTTTCTTGTGAGGTCGTTCAGGACGTGCATGCATGCATTCTTAATTAAGCAAATGAATAACTAAGTAAAAGGACTTAAAAAATGAGATAGCAGCCAACTAGGTCCCCAATGCCTTTTTCTTTTAGCTAGAGGCAGGCTGAGTTTTATTTTCCTTGTTCTTTTTGTAATTCTTTTTCTTTACTTACGCTTAACCGTGCACAGATGACTTCCCACGGATCTTCCGAGGATGGAGATGCACTGACCCACATTGACGGGCTTGCACGAGAGGGTTTTCCCCGCATCTTGTGGGAGGTACTTCAGGGGGCCGGATACTTGACACCCCCTCAGTACGCGGTGCAGCAGTTCGAGAAGCACCGGGTGCCTCGCTGTAGGGTGAGGATGACTTTGGAGCCTCATCCCCTGCAGCCAGGTTGGCGCTCCTTGGACTCTGAGTCCTATGGATACCGGGCTGAGGACACCATTGAGGCTATCGCTCTGCATGGACTGACTACCTTCTGTGGATTTCATCCCTTGGAGCTGGCTACCCACCCCATGGGGTTGTTCCCCGCGGAAAAGGAGGACGACCCGATGTGGAGGGATCGGGTGGAGCATGCCAAGGACATCTGGGCTCTCTACCCAGGCCACACCACTCACTTGTCGGTACGATGCATGAACGCTTTGTATCGTCTGCAAGTGACGCGTGGGGAGGCCATGTCTCACCTGATGGCATTGCTGGAGGCCACCAAGATCACCCTGGACAACAGGGAGGAGCTCGTGGTGGATTTATCCCAGGAGCTGGTGGAGAAAGATTTGCAAGTGGAGCAGCTGACTGACGAGATTCATGAGTTGGAGGAGCTAGTGGGCACCAGGGAGAATACCATCGAGGTTCTCGAGGATCAGCTCCTCAACACCCAGCAGCAATTAGCAGAGGCTAATGCGCACCTGGACATGCATCACTAAGAGATCCATGATGAGGAGGCTGACGAGGACGTTGACATCGAGGGAGGAGATGAGCCTGCCTCCAGTGTAGACACCGCTGGCTCAGGGAGACCACCTTCCCCCGAGTCCAGCGTTGCCTCGTTCGCTCACTAGATGCCAGGCTAATACTAGAAGTTGATGATGGTTGGACTCCTCGCCGCTAGCTTAGCTTTTGCACCCTTAGGGTACTAGGCTAGGTAGAGTTGAGTCTTTTTGATTATTGATGTAACAGTGTTAAACTCTTTTGGAGGTTTGGGGATGTTAAATGGCAGTTTAGATTTGGATGGAAGGTTTATGTTTTCGTTTTGTTTTATGAGGAATCTACCAAATTGCTTTAACTCCCCTACCATGTTTAAACCCTAAACTGAGAAGATGTGTTATTAAGCAACTATGTGATTTTTCAGATGGCTGGGAGAGCGCGCCGTGGTCAGAATGAGCACGTTCCCCCACCGCCACTGCCTCCCACTCTGCAGGAGCTCATGGCCCAGCAGAATGAGATCCTGAGACAGCTAGCTCAGCGTCAGCCACCACCTCAGCATTATGGTGGAGACCATCAGCGTCACCCCGTCGCTGCTACCTACCAGGAGTTTCTCAGCACTCAGCCACCATTGTTTACCAGGGCGGAGGACCCGCTTGATGCAGATGTGTGGTTAAGGGTGGTAGAATCCAAATTCCCACTGCTCCATGGAATTTGCTCAGAGGTCACCAAGGTCAGGTTCGCCACCCAGCAGCTTCGCGGACCCGCAAGGACTTGGTGGGACCATTTTCTTGCCATGCAGCCAGAAGGTAGAGAAGTGGAATGGAGGGAGTTCAAGGCCGCTTTCAGAGGGCACCATATCCCCGCTGGCATCATGGACCGGAAACTCAATGAGTTTCTGGCACTCACTCAGGGCAGCAGGACAGTGTTGCAATATGCCCAGGCCTTCAATGATTTGTGTCAGTATGCTGGATATCATGCAGATACGGATGAGAAGAAGCGAGACAGGTTCAGGAGGGGGCTCAGCACTAAGCTCCGTGACCGTCTCAATACCGTCAGGGCCAACAGTTACAATGAGTTGGTCAACATGGCTATCTCCCAGGAGGACTGCATCTTGGCTCGACAGGCGGAGAAGAAGAGGAAGACCCCTGTGGCAGGACCCTCATCTCAGCCACAGCGCTTCAGGATTGTGTCTGACACGCAGAACAAGGGACCTCAGCAGCAGCAAGGAAGATGGGTGATCAGGCCACCGCAGCAGCAGCAGCAGGCACCCAACCGTGCCCAGTTTCCAGCTCAGAGGAACAATCAGCAGCAGCAGTACCGCCAGGCCAATGATAACAGGTGTTTCACTTGTGGCAGCACTGGACACTATGCCAAGAATTGTCCCAAGAATCAGCAGAGGCAGGGGCAGAATGTTAATCAGAACCAAGGGAAGAGGCAGAAAGTGCAAGTGAGGCAGGGCAAGCTGAACTTCACTACAATGGCTGACATTCCAGAGGGAGCACCCGTCATGACTGGTATCTTTACAGTTTTAAATTTTCCTGCTATTGTTCTTTTTGATTCTGGTGCTTCGCATAGTTTTGTCAGTGCCAAATTTAGTGTCAAGTGCCAGTTGCCTTTTCACCACACCAACGGGGCTATTACCATTTCAACCCTAGGAGGCAGGATTGCCACTAATCAAATCAGCATGAAGGTGCCTCTAAAGTTTGGTAGTTTGATAATTAAAACTGATCTTCTTATCTTGGGACTGGATAGTGTGGATATCATTTTGGGAACTGATTGGTTGACCAAACATCAGGCAATATTGGACATTGCAGCCAGAGCCATTGAAATTCATTCCCCTGCTTATGGCGAGGCTGTTTTGTATTTACCCGACCAGGGTGGTACCCGGTCTTGTGCCTTTGTTATGGCAGAATCCCCAGTAAGGAAGATCCCAGTAGTCTGTGACTACCCCGATGTTTTTCCGGAGGAATTGCCAGGAATGCCACCTGACAGAGATATTGAGTTTGCCATTGAATTGCAGCCCGGGACTGCTCCTATCTCTAAGAGACCTTATAGGATGCCTCCCGCGGAACTGGCAGAATTGAAGAAACAATTGCAAGAATTGTTGGACAAGGGGTTTATTCGTCCTAGTACTTCACCATGGGGATGTCCAGCTTTATTTGTGAAGAAAAAGGATGAGAGTTTGAGGATGTGTGTTGATTACCGCCCTCTCAATGCGGTAACTATCAAGAACAAGTACCCGTTACCCCGCATCGATGTTCTGTTTGATCAGTTGGTGGGAGCCAAGGTATTCTCCAAGATAGACCTTCGCTCGGGCTACCATCAGATCAAGATCCGTGCCAGTGATATTCCCAAGACGGCCTTCTCTACTAGATATGGGCTGTATGAGTTTTTGGTGATGTCTTTTGGGCTGACCAATGCCCCGGCTTATTTCATGTACTTGATGAACTCGGTATTCATGCCAGAGCTAGACAAGTTCGTGGTCGTTTTCATCGATGACATTCTGGTGTACTCCAAGAATGAAGATGAACACACTGAGCACCTGCATGTCGTGCTTCAACGACTGCGCGATCATCGTCTCTACGCTAAATTGTCTAAGTGTGAATTCTGGCTAAAGGAAATAAAATTCTTGGGTCACACAATCTCTCAGGAGGGGATATCAGTCGACCCTGAGAAAGTGCAAGAAGTGATGGACTGGAAACCCCCGACTACAGTGAAGCAGATTAGGAGTTTTCTGGGATTAGCAGGATACTACCGACGATTTATTCCGGATTTCTCCAGAATTGCCAAGCCAATGACTGAGCTATTGAAGAAGGGAGCCAAGTTCACGTGGAGCCAAAAGTGTGAAGATGCTTTTCATACCTTGAGGCAACATTTGACAACAGCTCCAGTGCTAGCCCAACCCGACAATACCAAGCCATTTGAAGTTTATTGTGATGCTTCTGGTACCGGATTGGGATGTGTTTTGATGCAAGAGAACAGAGTGATTGCTTATGCTTCCCGAGCACTCAGGCCCCATGAGCAGAACTACCCAACACATGATCTAGAGTTGGCAGCAGTAGTTCATGCCCTCAAGATATGGAGACACTACTTGATGGGAGCTCACTGTAACATTTACACTGATCACAAGAGTCTCAAGTACATTTTCACTCAGGCAGATCTGAACATGAGGCAGAGAAGATGGTTGGAATTAATCAAGGACTATGATTTGGAGGTGCATTACCATCCTGGCAAGGCCAATGTTGTGGCAGATGCCTTGAGCAGAAAGGCCCAATGCAATTGCATGAACATGGATACAAGAATCACCACCCTGTGTGATGAGTTGTGCAAGCTGAATCTGGAAGTTGTTCCTTCCGGTGAATTGAGATATATCGCAGTGGAGCCCACATTGCAAGAGCAAATAGCTCAGGCACAGTTTGGGGATAAGGGTGTTCAGGTCATCAAGGATATGATCAAGCAAAAGGCCGAGAAATACAAGTGTTTCCGTCAGGACAGCAAGGGAATTTTATGGTTTGAAGATCGATTGGTGGTTCCCAAGAACCCAGAGCTCAGAAGGAAGATACTGGATGAAGCTCACCTTTCCAAATTTTCCATGCACCCTGGTAGCAACAAGATGTACCATGATCTCAGACCTCTTTATTGGTGGACCAGGATGAAGAGGGAAATTGCCAAGTACGTCTCAGAATGTGACACTTGTCAGAGGGTAAAAGCTAGTCACTTGAAAGCAGCAGGCCCTTTGCAACCCCTTCCCATACCATCTTGGAAATGGGAGGACGTTTGCATGGACTTCATAGTGGGATTGCCCAATACCTCCAGGCACCATGATTCTATATGGGTTATTGTGGACAGATTGACCAAGACTGCTCATTTCTTGCCAGTGCACACCACCCACAAGACAGAGAAGTACGCGGAAATTTACGTGGATCAAATAGTAAGATTGCATGGCATCCCAAAGACCATCATATCGGACAGAGGAGCACTGTTTGTGGCCCGCTTTTGGGAGAAACTGCAAGAAGCTCTCGGGACCCACGTAATCTGAAGCTCAGCTTATCACCCTCAAACGGATGGTCAGACCGAAAGGGTAAATCAGATTTTGGAAGACATGTTGCGGGCATGTGCACTACACTATGGAAAGGACTGGGACAAGTGTCTCTCCTTGGCAGAGTTCTCTTACAATAATAGCTATCAGTCTAGTCTGAAGATGGCGCCTTTTGAGGCCTTATATGGGAGAAGATGCAGAACCCCACTAAATTGGTCTCAAGCAGGAGAAAGGGAAATTTTTGGGCCAGATTTGGTAATTGAAGCAGAGGAAAAGGTCAGAGTCATCAGGAAGAACTTAGAAGCTGCTCAGGCCAGGCAAAAGAATTATCATGACCAGAGACGGAAGCCCCTACAGTTTGAGGTAGGAGATCATGTCTATCTTAAGATATCACCAACCAAGGGTGTCCAGAGATTCGGGATCAAGGGCAAGTTGGCCCCTCGTTACATTGGACCCTATAAGATCAAGGCAAGTTGTGGACCCGTAGCTTACCAATTGGAATTGCCACCCCATATGTCAGCAGTCCACAATGTGTTCCATGTATCTCAGCTGCGGAAATGTGTTCGTCTACCCACTGAAGTGCTACCAGAGCCGGACATTGAGATAGAACCAGACTTGTCCTACCAAGAGTACCCCGTCAAGGTATTGGATTAGAAGGAAAGGTCAACTCGGGCAAGATCAATCAGAATGTATAAGGTTCAATGGAGTCACCATTCAGCAGAAGAAGCCACATGGGAGACGGAGGATTTTCTACGCTCTCGCTTCCCCGACTTTCTACCCAAAGGAATCGGTATGTAACCCAAAACCCCACCCCCACCTGCCCTTTGAAGTCAATTATAAGAAAAACTTAGATAACAAGGATAGTCTAAGTTATAGATTTAACTTAAGAAGGGCTTCCTTCTGAAGTTGCAAAGAGGATGACATTCGAAGAGCAGTTAGGAAAGTGGAACTTGAGTTTAAGGGGGAAAGTAGCACCAACACACCTTCGAGCATCCCTCCAAGGGACTCTACCTAAAATCTCGGGACGAGATTCCTTTAAGGGGGGAGGGCTGTAACACCCCAGGTGTTACCATGGCTAGAGCCCACCTTGCTATCAAAGGGGTATGAGCCCCTGTGGAAGAACTTAATGAATAGAAGCATAAGGGCCTTGGAAAGCTAGAGGTTAACCAAGGATTGTGAGTAACCAAAAGCATTACTCTAATCCTTGCACACTCACTACTTTGGATGAGAAGGGAGGAGAACCCTAGACCTCTCTTAGACCCTATCTCCCAAAACCCTAGGTAAGAGGGGAAAAGAGAGTGAGCAAGTGTGCAAAACATGAGTAACTTTTACCCAAACCTTAAGTGACCTTGTAACCAGCAATTAGGGGAGGGAAATATTGCAAAAAGGCCCCTGGTGAAACCCCAAATCAAATCACTAAGTGGAGAGAGAGCTAGAGCTCTCTATTCCTCTCTAAGTCCATATTTAACCCTAGTTTAAGGATCAGCCGTGTTCACCTTGAAGATGGCATCAAATCCACTTGTGATCTATACCAAAAATGTGGCATACTACCTAGGGCACCCACTGGAAAAAGTTGAGCCCGAGACTCGGACGTTTGACATGCCATGGCATGGCTTTTGTCGCGAAGTGCCCAGTGTGACACACCTATTTTGGCATCCAAAGATCTCCCTCCCTAGGCCATATCTGCCCCGACTTCTCACAGTTGAGTGACAGCCCTAGGTGCCAGGAAGAGGTCTGCGCCGAACCTTTGCAAAGATTCGCACGTTTGCGACCTCTGTCGACGTTTGAACACTGGAAGAAACAAACCGCCACGTGTTCGACGCGTTCTGCCGCGCCAGAGCACGCCCGCGCGCGCCCCACGCCACGCCCGAGCCAAGCCGGCGCCCCGGCCGCGTCCGCGCCTATAAAACCCACCCCAGTGCTCGGTTGCCTTCCCCATTGCCTCCTCCGTACCTCGCCGGACTCGCCCGAGCCAGCCGTTGCCTCCGGCGACCTCCCCGCGACCCGCCAGTGCCGCCCGAAAGCCACCGCCGTGGCCAACCCCTCTCCCGTCCTCCTTCGTTCGATCCAAGCCCCCAGATAGCTTCCTGGTGAAGCCGTGAGCCTTGCTCAAGCTTAACCCGAGGGCCCGCGTCACCGGAGTAGCCGAATCGCGCTCACCGGAGTTCAAGAACCCGCCGGCGCACGTGGACCGGGTAAACCCCTTCACCATTTTCCGATTCGATGCACGCATGGCCTCTGTGTCATCCCGTGAAGCTCCTCGTGCCCATTAATTGAACTCTACCGCCGTGGTTTGGCCGGAGCAGGCGTCGCCGACGATCCCCGCCGCCTGTGTTCGTGGCCAGGGGAGCTCCGACCACCTCTGGCGCCGACCCGCACATCGACGTGACCGTCGCGACCTCCTGAGCATCGCTGACCACCTCGCCGGGCCTCCCTCGCCGCCGGTAAGCCGCGCCACCCTTTCTTTTCCCGCGGCTACTGTTTCAGTGAGGAAGGGACTGCGGGTGAGAGGGAGAGAAATCGAGGGGGTTAAGTGAAAGGTCAGAGACTCAAGTGAATAGTGGCCCGAGGGTAGATCTGCGAGGTTTAATTCGGTTTAAGTCCAGGGACCTCGGCGCAAGCTGCTTTTTCAGAAAAACTTAATTAAAATCTGATTTAAATTCAAACAGAAACTTTAAAAACCCATAACTTCTGTTTGGTTTATCCAAATTTGGTCAAACTAATTTTGCCAGACTCTAAATAATGTAACCTGTCTAAGAAAAATATAAAACCCCATAGGTACTAGAGAAAAATATAAGGTTCTGATTTAATTTTAGTTTTGGCCAAAAGCTCAATAATAGCAAGAAAAATGGTTGTACTATTTAACTAGGGTTAGAAAAATTTGGAGAAGTTTATATCTACCTACTGACCTAGTTAAAAATGTTAAACCCCTCTGTTCACTACCTTAAGTTAGTTTTAACCCCTTATTCCATAATATGCTTAAGGTTAAGAAAAATAGAAAAAGTGACATAAATAATGAACCAGAGGGCACCCCTATTTTTGTTGAGATACTTAGTCAATGTAGTTCACTGGAAAAATATATCATACCCTGTTGTAGTGTAAAATAAGAAAGCTACCTTTTAAATTAATAAAACAAGGATAACTTAGAAAAACCCTACAAAAATAACCCTAAGGTGAAACCTCCCCAAACCCTAGGATAACTAATGTTTTGATAATAAGAACTTAAGAAATATCTGAAATCTGTTGTTTGATATTTTTCAAATGACAAGTTAGTTTTAGGCACCCCTTTTGCACCAAGCTTTAAAAATCCATCATTAATTAACCATCATGTGGCTCTCTGCCATTTTTGGTACAAGAGCTTACTATCACTATTAGAGGCCAACAAAAATAACCCTTAGGTCAGGACCCACTTTAATAAAAGACTTGTAGTGCAAAGTGGCCCATTTTGTCTAACTATTGTTATTTTTGTTTAAGACCTAGCTTTTGTACCTTAAGCCTCAAATTCTTAAAACAAGCTAGAATAGCCAGTGACAACCCACTGTAATTTTTACATCATTTTTGGAAATTATTAAAACACTGTCGTAGTTCAAACCTACACTAGAAGTCCTAAAAGGAAACTAAAGGAAGGAAAATGGAAAATGGAAATTAATGTCCTCCACAGACCTTTGTAAATTTGTCCACGGAAATCTAGAAAGATAATGCAAGTCCACTATGTTATCCTAAAAGAAAACTTAAACCTAAAAGGTAATAAGTCTATGTATATATATACCACTAGGAGACCCACATAGCCAGTGAACCCTAAGTTAATTCTTGACTTAAATTCTATAGTTTAATGTTATTAAATCTTGCATAATCATAACATACATTTTCATTGCATTCGATAGACTGTAATCTTGCTGACGGAGAGTACATCCTCGTGCCGGAGCAAGGAGCTTCCCAGGAGGTTGCCCCAGACCCAGCACCAGAGCCTGCACCAGAGGACCTGCCTGCCACTGCTTTGGAAGGCAAGCCCCGGTTTTATGCATAACCTGTTCTATATGATATTTTACTACACTTATTGTTTGTAGGCTTGTATTGTGCACTTAAGTGTAGGAGTTGATTTAAACCCTAGTTGCATGATCTCAGGAATCCTATTGAGATGAATACTAGTATGCTAGGTCAAGTAGCTGCTTTATTAATTAGGATCTCGGTAGAAGTCGAGTGATTTTTCTAGCACTCGCGCGAGGTCAGGATTTGGTTGTATCCACTTTGATAACAGAATGGTGATGGTCTGTAGACACGGTCCATGGGGACGCGTGGTCTACGAGATGAAAAATTGGAATAAGGATTAACGTGCGGATACCTGTGTCAAGCGTTTGAACGTACTAAACACATACCGAGAAATATGGTAAATCGGTAAGCCTAGTACCTGAGTGAACCTGGCAGTGGACATACCCCCTCATGCGACCTGAGACGTAGTCTCCCATTCCGGTTATGGTGGGTACAAGTGCGGTCACTGCACGACGGCCAGTCGGGGTCAGTGAGGCATTGTACGCCAAGGCGGTGAGACCTGATCTGCTGACGGGGAATCGATGGGGACGGTTGATGTGTGTGGGGACGGAGTGCCTCGCCACGTCGTGTGTTTAGGTTTACCTTGCAAGGATAAAAACTCGATTCGAATCGTCTGCTTCTCGCAGCTAATGAGACTGCTTGATCCATTGTACTGCATTGAGTAACAAGTGCAACTGTGATGAGATGATACAAGATGTTGATTGGTAAAAATGCTTGCTACTATGTATGAGTAAATAGTACACTTTTAGCCTTAAGAGAGTCACACTTAATCTTAACAAAGTTAAAATCTTGATTTAGAAACTCAGCTAGTGCTTTTGGCAACCAACCCCCACAGCCAAACAGTTGCATGTCTAGAGGTAGAGGAGTATAGACTCCTCACACCGGGTAAGTCTAGCTGAGTATTAGTATACTCAGCCTTGCTTGTGGCATAATTTTACAGGTTCTCTGGAGGACATGGTTGCTGGAGTGACTTGGCCATCCACCCTGCCACCGGGTTGGACTGTCGAGTGGGACCCTGCCTCGGCTGAGGAGGAGCATGAGGAGTGATGGGACAGGCTTCCCCATCCCTCCATTTATTTATCGTTAGTTTTATTCCGCTGCACTTCGAACAATGATGACTACTTTTGGCAAAACTCCGATGATGATGATGATGTAATAATAATTAACACTCTTCCATGTATGGTTTTATGCTTTATTGTATTTGCTCTGTGACTCACCATCGAGTGAGACTGTGGTACTTGATCCTGTCAGTGGCCGTGTCGGACTAGATCGGAGGGATTGACGGGTTATTCCCATTTAAGTGTGGTCTAGCCTCTACGGCAGGGCTTAGGCACTTAAGTTGGAATAATTCGGGCGGTTCCGCCACACCTAGGATCGATTCCTAAGCCCCTAGAATACCAATCCATGTCTAAAATACCTCGATGATGAGTAGATCTATTCTACTGAGGGGTATAGCTATACATATTGTCGTTGTTGTTCCTAGCCATCATTGCGGCAGCGTCTTGCAGCGAAGACCCGCCTCCTCCTACTTCTTGATCTCTCTAGGTGTGGCGAGGAGATTGCATTGGTTCCCATCGTTGATCGGTAGTGGATCAGCTCCTCCAGTGTTGCCTGCAGGGGGAACCTCATATCCCGATGGGATGATGGGAATCTGAGACATAGTCACAGCGATTCCAGTCACTCCGAGCACCTAGGGGATCGGTTCCTCTCAAGGTGTCGATTAGGGTTTTGTGGTCGAGCGATTAGCGTTGGCTAAACCCGTCGACCCCCTTAATCTATTTATATGGTGTCGTGTGACGGGGGCTGCAACCAACGGTTAGGATAGCCCCCGATCAGGGGCGCGGTTAGACGGTTAGGATTAACCCTACCCTGGTTACTGTTAACTGGCTAGTGTAGATGACACATCCTAACAACAAGAACCAAGAAGCTTTGTGAGAGAGATAATTGAGATTCTGCATTAATAGTAAAGAGCTAACTATATATATATATAAAAGACGGATGAACTAAATGATAGGGTATATATAAAGATTCTTACAGCTAGTGATCGGCTGGATATGATTATTAAATTTGCTCTTAGCTGTCTTCACTTCGAAATTTGTAGCATGCGCATGCACATAAGGGCGTCCCAACAAGGACTCAAACAGGTAGCACAAATTATATTTTATTCTGTAAAGATGAAACAGATTGGCTAAAACACAATCTCTAGCGCTAGGACTCAAGCAGCAAGCTCGCATGAAGTCTAAAAAATCTACTGTCTCCAACTCCATTCTCCCTTTCTTTTCTTCTAGCGTTTTCTTCTATTCTTTATTTACTCTCTGCTAGAGACTTGTATGACTTGTATAAAGAGGTGTTTAAATGCATTAGAACCAATAGTTAGTTGGCTAAATTTGGTAATAAAATTAGCTAGCTAACAAATAGTTACCTAACTATTAACTAATTTACCAAAAATAGCTAATAGCTGAACTATTAGCTAGGGCGTTTGAATGACTCAACTAATATTAGCCACTAACTATTAGTTTTAGTGAATTCAAACATCCCCTAAGTCTATTGAGGACGCCCTAAAACATGGATTGATAGACTACCATTTTGCAGTAGGCGGCGATGACAATGTGTACCTTTTGCGAGCTGGCACCATACGTACGTAGCGAGCGCGGGATAGCTAGTGAGAGGTCGACATCGTAGAGTTGTTTTTAAGCTTTTTTTGATGAAATAAACGTGTTTGTATTTATCATGGCTTTGAATGATACCGGTGAGTGGGCCGCCGAAATCGATGGTTGCCCGATCGAGCACCGTATATACGATATCTGGTTGATGATGATTAAATGAGTCAGCTGGCGAGAACTAACTTTAATTTGCAGATCGATAATCTGGAAATCATTGGTATATATACACCGTTAA
This sequence comes from Zea luxurians, assembly GCA_029449295.1. Classification (NCBI taxonomy): domain Eukaryota; kingdom Viridiplantae; phylum Streptophyta; class Magnoliopsida; order Poales; family Poaceae; genus Zea; species Zea luxurians. The sequence goes on from JAOPSE010000375.1 coordinate 194,873, forward strand.
ACCAAACAGATTTTGCGAATATATTATTATCATGCTACAATCAAATTGATTGTTATCCATGCATGCATTACCTAGCTAGAGAGCTACTGACAGTCATTTGTCGAGCGTCGTATTTCACCGAGAGCTTGATACTTGGCAAAGTTTCCTTTACCGAACGTCAATGTATGACGAGTGTTTTGTGCTCGATAAAGAAGGTTTGTATAGGATGTCTTTGTTCGTTGAGAGTAACACTCATCAAAGCATGTTTTGCCGAGTGTTCGATAAATTGTCCTCGGCAAAGAGCTGAGCTTGATTCGGGACACTACTACTCACGTATGCATATATGGAAACCCACAATATTTAGCTCAACTCTGCAGTCTAGCTACACACAATAGAGCGCAGCGTGATATGGTTATACGATGGTTCTTTGCTGTTGGCTAGATATATATGCTGCTAGCTACTAGGTGCGTCATCCCCTTGCTATGCGCGGGTTAAGTATATATACACAGTATATAAAAAGTATATAAAGTCTTGCGTGCTGCTGGCTTGAGCTCCTTGGATACACCTATCTGCTTCTCCTAGCTCTCTTTACAGAGACGACAGGATAGCTAGAGACGAGGGAGAGATCAGGGTCGATAGATGGGGGTGCATGGGGCTATTGCCAAACGACCCTGCAGCAGGCAGCATCTCCTCCTCCTCTTCGCTGTTCTCATAGGTAGCTACTTCGCCGCCGCCGCCGCCGCCGCCGCCGCGGACGAGCAGAAAAGCAGGAATAGAGGAGCTGGTCATCGCAGCCGCAGGAGGCGGGCCGCGGCGGCGGTGACGTCGCAGCCTGCGCCCCTCATGGTGCCCATCACCATCCTCGAGTCCGCCGTCGACTTGGGAGCCGGTATGATTATTATGCTTAGCGCCATGTTTGCCGGTGTTATTAGTAACGGTGTGTACGTACTATCTGTTGGGGGGCAGTGTGCATGGACGGAACACCGCCTGCTTACCACCTGCACCCGGGCTCCGGAGCAGGGAACAACAGCTGGATCGTCAACCTGGAGGTGATCAGTTACTACCTGCAATTGTTTTACCACCCCCTGAATGCATGCAACAGCCGGTGATCGATGCCTGATGATTAATTGCTCATCAACTGATGGCCATGTATATATTTTTTTAAGATAATAGAAACATAGTCTGACCTTAGCCTCAAACGTGGTTAGAGCCAATGTTTATTAGTGGAGGCAGCATACTGCCTTGACACATGACACGACTTCACCAGAGAACACCAAAGACATAACCAAAGAAACTACAAAGTCAAACGCAAAGCAGTTCTCCATCCGAAATTATGAAAAAACTGTAGAAGCACCATCTCCACATTACGTCATGAAGACTTTATTAACTCTTGGTCCTATCTTAAGTTGTAGCTGTGACCAGAAACGACACTAATAAGTTGCTCTACCTGCAAATAAGATTTAGGAGAAGATTTATTGAAAACCACATGATTCCTACTTAACTAAATAGCCCAACAAATTGTAGATGCTACAATTAGTAATAAACGACATAATTTGACCAACAGTACCCTTACCTAGTCCCCAAATAAATCATTCACACCCTGAGGAGGTCTCAACACTGTGATTATATGTACCAAACGCCAAATGAAAGACACATAAGTACACCTGGAAAACAGGTGATTTATTATCTCTGGTCTGCTATAAAAGTAACAGCTCTGATTACCATGCCAATTTCTCCTAGCCAAGTTAACCTTCGTTAAGGTTACACCTCTTTTGAGGTGCCACATAAAACTTTTATTTTCAAAGGCATATTAAGTTTCCAAAGGTCCTTTTTATTAATTACCACTCCATTGTTGAGAATTGCTTGGTGCAAGGATTTAACACTAAACAACCCATTAGCATTCAAGTTCCATCTGAATGAATGAATGTCTATTAATATTCAAATTAGTATGTGCCACCAGTGCCACTAGTTGAAACCATTGGGCCCTCAGCTGGTGTACCAAACCTCTACGAAAGGATCAGTTTAAGGGTACCATGGAGAAGACAAATGCAACAGTTGAGTTCTTCCTCCTTGCTAGGTTATACAGAAGAGGGAATCAAAATTTTAGCGCCCCCAACCCAAGCCAATTGTCCTCTAAGAAATACACTTGGGACCCATCATGTACTTGAAAGGTACCTTTAATAATGAATAGATCTTTAATCTTCATAAGGTCACTCCAAAAGTGTGAATCTATAGCTTGTCGTGCCTGAGATAATGTTCTATTGGCTAGATATTTTCATCTCGGCAAAGATTGCCACATTCCTTCTTCATTAAGAAGTTTATACAACCATTTGCTTAGTAGACATTTATTTTGTATCTCTAAATTCAGTATGCCTAACCCGCCTAACTCTTTAGGATGGCAAATTACATCCCATCTAGCCAGAAAAAACGTGATCTAAAATAATCTATCTTCTCTAGCACCCCTTTTCGTACTTCAAAGAAAGACATCATAAACATCGCTAGACTGGTCAGTACAAAATTAATTAACACTAAACGCCCTCCCACTGACATGAGCTTTCCTTTCCAACCACTTAGCTTTTTCTCGAATTTTTCTTCCACTATTTTGCAATCACCATTATTCAACCTGCGATGGTGCATTGGAATCTCAAGATATCTGAAAGGCATGCTTCCACTTTTATAGCCAAACAACATTTTGTACCTCCCTTCATCCTCTTTTGCCTTCCCATAGCAGAAGACTTCACTCTTGTGAAAGTTTATTTTAAGACCCGACAGCTGCTCAAAGGCACATAAACATAATATGAGTTTCATATTCGTTGCCTTCTCTAGGTAGTGGTCCATAAACAAGATTGTATCATCTGCGTAATGCATAATGAGAAGCCCTCCATCTACCAAATGTAGTATCAAAACCTCTATTGGCATGTTTTCCTTTGCTCTATTAATCAAAGTATCAAGCATATCTACTACCAGATTTAGAAGTATGGGCGACAACGGATCACCCTATCTCACCTCTCTTGGAGTCTGGAAAAATGAACCCATTTGATCATTAACTTTAATCGCAACATGGCCCCCTTCATAAAAGTCTCAATCCAACTACACCACGTACTTGAGAAGCCTTTCATATGAAGGGTTTGCTGGACAACGCTCCACTTCACCTTATCGTAAGCTTTCTCAAAGTCAATTTTGAAAATGACCTCATCTCTTTTCTTGGTGTGAAGCTCATGTATAGTCTCATGTAGGACCACCACACCCTCCATGATATTTCTTTCTGGAAGAAATGCAGTCTATGATGGACTGATTACATTTTGCGCAACTTCCATAATCCTCTTAGTCACAACTTTTGTGAAAATTTTGAACCTGACATTTAAAAGACATATTGGTCGATAATGTTGAACAGTGATCGCCTCATTACTTTTAGGAAGCAAGATTATAGTCCTAAAGTTAAGACTATACAAAGGGAGGTTCCCAGCATGGAACTCCTGGAACAAAGCCATAAGATCGTTTTTTATAACATCCCAACAACTTAATAAAATTCCACCAGGAATCCATCAGGCTCGGGTGCCTTATTGTGTTCCATACTGAACACCGCCGCTTTCCTTTAAAAAAGCATGTATGAGTTATTCATTCTCAGCTTGTGTAACTTGTATTATATCATCTCTAAGATCCTCATCTAGAAAAAAGGACGAACTTTATGGTGGGCCAAAGAGATTTTTATAATACATGGTTATATGACTTTTAAATTCACTATAATCATATAGCATACGGTCTCCATTTTGCATCTGAAAGATGCGATTCTTTCTACGTTTTCCATTGGCTACCATTTGAAAATATTTGGTATTACTGTCACCCTCTAGGAGCTCCTTGACATTTGCTCTTTGGTACCACTTTATTTCCTCTTCACAAAGAAGCTATGCTAGCCTACTCTGGAAGTAATTACGAAGATCTAACTCTGTTGTACTCAAAGGTGCTGATTCAGCTCTCTTATCAATTCCATCAAGCTTAGAGACAATCTCCTTTTTATTTTTTTAAAATACCAGAGGTATGCTTTGCCCAACCCCTTAAGTATTGGTGCACCTTTCTAATCTTAGCTTGCCATCTCTCCATTGGATTAGATTCTCATGTTTCATTGATCCATATATCTTTTACCATATCCACAAAACCATCCCTAAGGAACCATCCTAGTTCAAACTTAAATGGGGGTATTGTTTGAACAGTTACAACTCTTGTATTAAGGAGCAAGGGGGTGTGGTTAGATATATTTCTAGAGAGGGCAAGCACTGAAGCTCTAGGGTAATTTTCCTCCCATTTATTGGCTACAAAAATTCGATCCAATTTCTCATATGTCGAATTATCACTAGAGTTAGCCCATTGTACCTTTGGCCAGACATATTCATTTGTCTTAGATCAAGACCACCAATTATGGTGTTGAATAGAAACGGCCATCGATGGTCAAATCTATCATTTATTTTTCTCAGATGGAGATCTTAAAATATTAAAGTCTCCCCAATGAGAATAGGTGATGTCTCAGTATTGTTCAAACGAACTAACTCTGAAAGGAAGTCTTGTTTGGGACTATCCTAAGCAGGTCCATATACAGAAACAAGAACCCATTTAAAACCATCCACTTTATTACGTAACTTAAACTTTATAAAGAAATCACCTTCCTCAATGGCACCTATACCAAAAACATCAAGATCAATTCCTAAAAGCATTCCTTGGATCTACCATGAGGTTCTTTGAAGTGCCAGATGTAATTTTTCCCAGCACACAAATTCCTCAGTACTTGATCTATAAAGATTTTGCGCATGTTTTAGAAATGGCAATGAAAGTAAGATTGTGTTCTTTGGTGAGATCCAAAACAAATCTATATTTTTAAGGCCTTTAAACCCATTACTATTCCAAAAGATACCTTTAATTGGGAAACAATTAATTAATAATCAATCCCTATTTCTTTTTTGAAAATGGGGAACCGTGACTATATGGTTTTGTACGGGCTGAATTAATCAGCTCTTCATTACCATCCATCACATCATGCATAATATCCCCACACAAATGATTTAAAATGAAACGATCGAACTCTTCCTCCTCTTCTAAATCCTTTTCCATAAGAGCATCTAATGCATTCTTGGACGTACATTCTTGCTGGTCCTTAACTCTATTAATCTCTAATTGTTTTAATTGACTAACAGACAAAGCAACTAAACTAGGATTGCTACCTGCTAGAATACCAATGGTTTTAAAGGAATAAAAAATAAAACTATCTGAGAAGCCAACAAAGGAATCGATGTTACCTTTAGAAGACTGGTCCTCCAAATTGTATCCTGCCTTAAGCTTTTCCTTCCGAACAAGCGAGTTTCACTCACTGAATCGACACAATGCTTATTGCGACGATGGTCTTGCACACTTCCTGCCAGTTCCTGAATACAACCAAATGCTTCAATGCTGGCAATACTAACCGCAAACCTGATCTCTTGTGACTGTCCCAAATCCATCTGTGCAAGGCAAGGCATGACAGCCAGTCCCCCATCACTCAGAATTAACACAAGTCTTGTTGTTGTTTTGCTTAGAGGCTAAAACATTGTCAACAACACATGTTATTCTGTTTGATGGTTCCAGTGAACCCGACCCCTCCTCCCTTTTCCACCCAAGTTACCATCCTTGTTATTGTCATGAAAAACATTATCGTCATTTGCCCAGAAGTCATCCATATCCATCGGTATAGGCTGCTCGCCATCGACAACCACTTCAACCTTGAATTTTAGCTCATATATATAATCTTCAATTACTACATCAACAAATTGAGGAATTAGATTCGGGTCAAGCACTGCCACTTGCAGCCTTGCTCTATCAAACTTCCAAGTAAACACCATATCCACCTCTTTTGAAATGCCTAGCATGGAACCAACAACCCAAATTATTTAGTACTCCCTTAATTCCCTAGGTAGTCCAGTGAATTGCACCCATACCTTTGGCATTGTTGATTGTGATAGGCTGCGCACCATAATGGGACGGGATGGCCTTTCTTATATAGATGATCACCGTGTACAAGGATGGTAACAGCAGGAGATAATTGAGGAGAGATTAAAGGAGACGCAGCTCCTAGGATGGAAAGGATTCTATCCTAACCATATATACGAGATACATGCTATACATCTAACACACACACCCTCAATCTGGACGTAGAGTGACAATGTTCAGATTGCGTCGAAAAGAGTTGAAAGATGTCATCGGAAGTGGCTTGGTCATGATGTCGGCAATTTGATCCTTCGTGGAGATGACCCGAACGTCAAGTTGGCGCGTAGACACACGCTCACGAACAAAATGATAATCCACTTCAACATGCTTGGATCGTCGATGAAAAATTGGATTGGCGGACAGATAAGTAGCCCCAATATTGTCACACCAAAGTGTAGGAGGTCGTGATAGGGTGATAACAATTTCGCGAAGAAGCACTTGAAGGCAAATGAGTTCAGCTGTGGCATCAGCAATCGCCTTATACTCTAATTCCGTGCTTGAGCGAGAAACAGTTTGTTATTTTCTTAAACTCCACGAAATCAAATTGCTGCCAAAAAAGATTGTAAAACCCTCGGTGCTTCGTCGGTCATCAGAATCGCCTGCCTAGTCAGCATCTGAGAAAGCGCTGAGTAGCGAAGAGCCAACTTAGTGAAGTAAAGCCCCTGATCAATAGTGTCATGAAGATATCTAAGTATACGCTTGACCGTAGACCAGATGATACACCCAGCCCAGGTGGGGTTGCCCGAGGCCCAACAAATTAGGGTTGCCCGGAGCCCAACAGTTCATTATGCACACCCAACTCAGGGAAAGGCCCAATCGCCCCAAAAGACTAGTCCAATGGGGGAAGGGTGGCTCTCCCTTTTAAAGTGGCTTCCTCCTCCCAAGTTAAGCGAGGTGGGATAATTCTGAGGCTCACACGGTCACCGTCCGACTACAATTGGGCCAACTGGGCCAATTGCGTCTTTGCCAACGGGTAATAGTGGAGAATGTCCTCATCATTCCCACCTTCTTAAAATGGGTCCTAGCTTTGATACTAGATGATACACCCAGCCTAGGTGGGGTTGGCCGAGGCCCAACAAATTAGGTTTGCCCGGAGCCCAATAGTTCATTATGCACACCCAACTCAGTGAAAGGCCCAATCGCCCCAAAAGACTAGTCCAATGGGGGAAGGGTGGCTCTCCCTTTTAAAGTGGCTTCCTCCTCCCAAGTAAAGCGAGGTGGGATAATTCTGAGGCTCACACGGTCACCGTCCGACTACAATTGGGCCAACTGGGCCAATTGCGTCTTTGCCAACGGGTAATAGTGGAGAATGTCCTCATCACCAGTGCTCAGTTGTTGGAGTAGAGAGAAATTGACACACACGATTAACACAGAAAGAAATGCCTGGTTGTGTTAACGCAAGGTACTGCAAGGAGCCAACCACACTGTGGTATCGAGTGGCATCTTCTGATGATAATGGGGTGCCCCCATGTAATGCTAGCTTGTCCTTCGGAAGCATGGGAGTAGGAACTCCTTTTGAATCCAGCATGTTCGTCCTAGTTAACAGATCTTGTATATACTTGCATTGTATCAAGAAGAGTCCCTACAGAGTGTGTCGTACCTTAATACCAAGGAAGTAGTGTAGGGAACCAAGATCTTTGACAGCAAAGTCATCTCAGGGCTGATGAAGAAGGCAAGTAACAACAGCATCTGAGGAGCTAACAATGATAATATCATCCACATAGATCAGCATATATATACGAATGTCTTGCTTCTTAAGAATAAATAAGGAGACATCGGCCTTTGATGGGGAAAAACCAAGGTTTATCAACTTGTCACTTAATCGAGAAAACCATGCTCGAGGGGCTTGTTTGAGACCATATAGCGACTTATCCAATTTACACAAGTAATTGGGATATTTGGAGTCCACAAAACCTGGAGGTTGATGCATATAAACATCTTCATGAAGATAACCATGCAAGAAAGCATTTTGAATATCAATCTGACGAATAACCCATCCACGGGTCACTGCAAGAGACAACAATAGACGGATAGTAGTTGGCTTGACAACTGGACTAAATGTCTCATCATAATCAATACCATATTGTTGATTAATGGTCCCATCTGTTTTGCGCTTGAGTTTAAAAACCCATTTGCAATCAATGACATTGAGATCTTGACATGGAGGAATGAGATGCCACATTTTGTTGCATATTAAAGCTTGAAATTCATCAACCATTGCTTGTCGCCAAGATGGGTGATGCATGGCCTCAGTATGAGATGTTGGCTCCGAAGAGGGGTACGTACCACCGAGTATGTGACTGTCCCATCTGTACATCGCTTCGGTTGCCGAATATTGTTTTGAAGTCATGTACCATAGGGATGTGGCTGTAATGCTGAAGCAGCAGGAGGCACCCCATCATCAGGAGCCAACAAACCGGCAGACGCAGCAGCACCAGGACGAACGTGTGTAGAGGTATCGGGCACCAAAGGATGGAGCAAATCTGGAGCCGGTGGAGCAGATGGATCTGGGGGGCATGGCGATCCCAATGGCATCAACTCTAGGTGGTCAGTTGATGTTGCAATTCCTGAAGTGGATATGGTAGGTGCCGAAACTTTTGTAGTTAAAAGGTTAGCAGGCAAAGATATTTGCATTTGGTCATAATTCGTATTAGTACTGTTGGTGCCCAATTCAGGTGCGATGAAATGGAAAACAGGAGTGGATGTTGGCATGGATGAAGGAGAATGTGGTGGTGATCTAGAAAAAGGAAAGACACCCTCATCAAAGATTACATCACGCGAAATATATACACAACCCGAATCAACATCAAGACACTTGTAGCCCTTGTGCAAAGCACTGTAGCCAAGAAACACACATTCTTTGGATCGAAAAGAAAGTTTGTGTTTTGTGTATGGACGAAGATGAGGCCAACACGCACACCCAAAATTTTTGAGAAGAGAGTAGTTAGGTGAGGTTTTAAAAAGATGCTCAAGAGGACACTTGTTATCAATAACCCGAGTAGGCATGCGATTAATGAGATATACTGAGAAAAGCCTCATCCCAAAAATTTTACGGGCATAGAAGCATGAGCTAAAAGAGCCAATCCAGTTTCAACTATGTGGCGATGTTTTCTCTCGGTCGAACCATTTTGTTGATGAGTATGTGGACAGGAAATGCGATGTGTGATGCCCAAGGAACGAAAGAAAGTATTGTGGATTTTCTGGTACTCACCTCCCCAATCGGATTGAACAGTTTTGATTTCTGTGCCTAAGAGGCGTTCAATGTGTGTTTGGAACTGGCGAAATAAACGAGAGGCTTCAGAACGATCATGCATCAAGTAAACCCAGGTAAATTTACTAAAATCATCGATAAAACTAATGTAATATTTAAAACCACCAACAGATTGAGGCGCAGGACCCCAGACATCTGAGTGGATGAGTTCCAAAGGGGACAAAACACGATGACTTGAGCTAACATAGGGCAACTAATGATTCTTGGCTAATTGACATGCATTGCATACTTGCACATCGAACTTTGGAGGACACGATATATTATTCAAACGCAAAATCGACTGCACCACTTGAGGAGATGGATGACCAAGGCATGCATGCCATTGAGCACGACTAGGAGACGACCGACTAAGAAGAGCTTGCTTCAAATCTGCAACATCCGATGGCTTTAGAGAGTAGAGACCCCCTTCACATCGTCCGGCCAGGAGCATTTTCCGGGAGATTGGATCCCTAATAGAAAAATGCCAGGGATGGAATTCAAAGAAAACTTTATTATCAAGGTAGAATTTATGAACGGAAAGCAGATGTTTAGCAATTTCAGGCACATGTAATATATTGTGCAAAATAAGAGGGCGATCAACAGTATTAATCGAAGAATGACGAATATGTAAAATCTTCAAACCTGCCCCGTTGGCGACTTGAACTTGTTCATCGCTGGTATACTGTTCACGAATAGTAAGACGATCAAGATCGCTGGTGATGTGATCAGTCGCACCCGTGTCAGTGTACTCGTTGGCATCCACCTTGTACGAAGATGTAGAAGCAAGTGCCGCAGACGGATTTGCTTCCTGATAGGAGTCATCCATCCGGTACCAGCATCAAAGAGCGGTGTGACCTTCTTTCTCACAAATCTGACATGTTGGGCAAGAGATGGATCCACGACCACCAGCCTGAGGAGGTCCACCTCGTCCACGGGGCGGCGCACCATGGCCACGGCTAGAGCGACCACGACCACGATGAGATCCTCGACGGCCAGCATAGTTCGCTGAGGCACCGAGGTTCAGTTGCAATTCCGCATGATGACGAAGTTGTCGGGCTTCAAATGCCACCAGATGGGCGAAGACATCATCAAGAGTTGGAGCGGTGGGCAGAGTTGTCATCGTCGTGACAAACGGATCATATTCAGTAGGTAACCCTGCAAACAAATATGCGAGGATCTCATCGTCGCGAAGAGCAGCATTAGCAGCAGCTAGCTCGGTGGCGAGGCCATGAACCTTGTGAAAGAAGTCGGCTGTTGTCATGTCGCGTTTCTTGCACGTTGCTAGTTCCACACGGATTTGCACCATGCGTGCTCGTGTGGAAGACGCGAAGCGCTTCTGTACCGAGTCCCAGGCGTCCTTGGCAGAGGCGGCATCGACAACGTTGTGCAGCACCTCCTCTGTCATGGAGGATAAGAGACCACTCAGGAGCTATTGGTCAGTATTATACCAACACTCGTACTCCGGATTGGAAATTTGTCCGGCACCGGTCGCCGTGGAGGCAGCGACGAACATCAGGGGCGCCGGCATGGTGCCATCAAGATGGCCCAGCAGCTTCGTGCTGCGAAGAAACAGCAGAAGCCGAGCGCGCCAGAGGAGATAATTCCCCTTGTTGAGTCGGATTGTCATAGCTTGATGAAGGGATAGGGACGCCATAGCAGATTGGGAATTGGCAGCCATGGGTACCACAGAGGAATTGGTGGCAGGGGAGGAGGAGGATATTGTGGAGGAGATGGTGGACATTCAGAAAACCATTGGCTCTGTTACCATGTTGATTGTGATAGGCTGCGCACCATAATGGGATGCGATGACCTTTCTTATATAGATGATCACCGTGTACAAGGATGGTAACAGCAGGAGATAATTGAGGAGATATTAAGGGCCCGTTTGGCAAAGCTCCAGCTCCTGCTTCTTTAGCTCCAGATCCTGATCCTCGTGAGGAGCTGATCCTCCTGATTCTCCTGGAGAATCAGAATCATTTTTAAAACTGTTTGGCAAGTAAACTGATTCTTGTCTACTGAGAGTTGGTGGTCTGTGGCGATTGTCTGTTTTACCCTTTGCAGTTCAAATTTGTTACAAACCAATAAGTAGGATGCATATACGGAAAAAAAATTATGAAACAATAACATATAAAATATTGCTATCATAGTAGTGCATAAAATGGTCTTAAATGTTTAATCTATAAATTGGCTCGTTATGTTTTTGTCCAATGGCAATTGCGGGTAATTTCGATCAAACTTTAAGGGGAGGTCCATATTTGGTTGGTTGAGGAGCTGTTTTAAGGGAGGGTGGAGCAGGTTTTTTTAGATCCCACCTTTTTTCATAAAAATGACTCCCAATCTTTCGGCTCCACACGAGAATCAGTTTAAAAAAATACCCGTTTGGCACGGCTCCTCCAGATCCTCGCTTAGAATCAGGAGCTGGAGCTGTGCCAAACGGGCCCTAAAAGATACGCAGCTCCTAGGATGGAAAGGATTCTATCCTAACCATATATACGAGATACATGCTATACATCTAACAGGCATCACATATTTTATTTCTTCTCCAGCGATCCATCTTCCTTGACTTGCATTTTAGCTTCAAATTTAGTGTGAACTATTCCCCATTCAATCATTCGATGAAGTTCACTCATTGAAAGAAAAACCCATCGAGAACACATTGTTTCTCATGCACTTCACACTCCACTCCCAATCAGAAGCCACCAACCTCTTCGGTTCACAAGTAATTTGCTCCTCTATCATAGAACACCGGTTGATTTCCACCCCGACAAAGGCCGATCCCATGTCCTGGACCAACGAAAAATCCGCCAGCGCCGCCAGGCTGATGATGACCCGCAACAAAGCCGCCTGCGCAACCAAACTGCTGGTTTCCTCTACCACCTCCACGGCCGCCATGATAACCACCCATCGCCAGGGAGCCGACGCCCTAATAGGCGAATGGATTGCCCTAGTAGTAGCCGGCCTGGTGCCTGTACGTGCAAAGAGGCAAGCCAATCCTGACGTAGGCCTGTATGGGATCCCAGGGCTGAGTTTCAGGCGCTGGGCCCTCCCAGTTTGATGTTTTCCATATTTGTTCGATCGAGCCAAAAAATCTTGATTCCGAAGTTAAGGACGCGTGCGATCCTTGTTGTTCCGCTTGAATACCAGTCGTTCCAATAAAACTAGAATTCAAATTTGAATCAGGCGGCTCCAGTAACACAGTCGCAGAATGCGTCATCTTCGCCTCCTGAGCACGGCACAGGTGGTTTACCTTACCCGTAACAAAAAAAACTGAACCTTACCGAAAAACGTGTTTCTCGGTATTTTTGTTTTTCTCAAAAAAATTCGGACCAAATTTAGAAAAAAGTTTAATTTAATCAAAAAATGTAGATTAATAGTAGATAATGGCTAAAAGAAGGAGATGGTAGCGATTTGGACCTATTCTTTGTAGTCTAAATACATAACTATAGATTTGGACGAACTGAATTCAAAATCGATAAAAAATCGGGTCGATAAGTAAAAAAATCGGGTTCCATCGATAAACATGATTTTCGGTTTTCTCGAAATGTTTTTCGTGGAGAATTTTTTTCCGACGGCGCGCGCCCATGGAGATTTCGGTTATCTTGCCACCTTCGAAAGGACAGCTTCGGCAACACGGTGGCGACGGCAATTTGCCCTGCCATGGCTTCACCTTGCTACTGGATGAAGAGCTCAACGGGGGAGGATGCAAACTGTGACCCGGCGTCGGCCCTGGTCCCGACCTGCAGACCCCAAGGACGCCATCACCTGCAGACAGCAGCATCTCCTTGCACTGAGACATTGCCGGAGCAGAGTCGCAACCAAGCTGTCTGCCGAGTGCCGACATCTCCAACCTCGGAACCAATCCCAGAATTAGGAAACCGAGGCCCAGAACCTGTCGGCGTTGAGCCCGCACTGGTTGCAGAACCATATTGAGCAGCACCCGCCGTATTCTCAAGTTGCAGCAGGTTTTCAGCCTCCACCGCCAGAGCTCGAACGGCATCCACCTCCGTAGGCGCTAGTCTTCCGGCGACGACCCTTCCGCGCATACGTAACCAGGCATCGCTGATGCATGCCACTGACAACGAACCGGCCACCGTCGAGAAACAGGCCCAGACGGCCGTCCCCCAACGACGATCCTTCTACAGTTGATAGTTGATACTAATATAGGTAAAATAACGATGGCCATGTATATATAAACGCAACGCCTACTGTCTGTCTGTACAGGGAGGCGGCTGGTGCAACAACGTGAGGGCGTGCCAGTTCCGCAAGGCCAGCCGGCGCGGCTCGTCGGACCTGATGGAGAAGGAGATCCCCTTCTCCGGCATCATGAGCAGCAGCCCTGTCGACAACCCTGGTCCGTACGCCGTCTCACGTTCACGCCATCGTCTAATTTGAATGACAATGTATGTATATATATATATATATATAACCAACTCCGATCGATCCTTTTCTCGATCGTACGTCGCCCTGCATCGGTCCGGACAGATTTCTACAACTGGAACCGGGTGAAGATCCGCTACTGCGACGGCGCGTCCTTCGCCGGCGAAGCCTTCGACAAGGCACAGCGACAACCCTCGTCGTCTATCATGCATGCTCAAGCTCAATTCGATTAGTCGACCTGACGATCGATACACTAATTGCAGGTGAACGGGTTTTACTTCCGCGGGCAGCGCGTCTGGGACGCCACCGTCCGGCACCTCCTCTCCATCGGGATGGCCGCTGCGGACCAGGTGTTGCTCGCTGGCTGCTCCGCCGGCGGGCTGGCGGTCATACTGCACTGCGACCAGTTCCAGGCCTTCTTCCCTCGGTCCAACAACGCCGCCGCCGCCGGCGGCTCCACCACCACTACTACCGTCAAGTGCCTCGCCGACGCCGGCCTCTTCCTCGACGCGTACGTACGTGGGGGGGGACGTACCAAATTAACGAGCCTTTTATTTATTTGTTTGTTACAGTATCTGTTGCTCCATCAATTTCTCTGGTGCCTGGTGCAGCACCGACGTCTCCGGCGGGCGCAGCCTTCGGTCCTACTACTCCGACATCGTGGCCATGCAGGGCGTGGGCCCCAACCTGCCGCCGGCGTGCACTGCCCGTTTGGACACCACCTCGGTACGCGCCGCTGTTGCTAGCTTTAGCTTCCTCCTCGCACTTGCAGTTCCAGTAGCTAGCAAAAGGCAGGCAGGCATGCATGCTCCTTAATTAATTTCCTTGTGAGTTGAACTTGAACTTGAACTGAACCACCGCCGGCCGCCAATTGTAACAATGCAGTGCTTCTTCCCTCAGAACGTGATCGATGGCGTAAACACCCCCATCTTCCTGCTCAACGCAGCATACGACGCCTGGCAGGTACATACTACATGCACACTTGCGTTGCGTTAATATAAAGATCGATCCAACGATCTAGCTACATGCGATCTACAGATACAGGAGAGCCTGGCACCCAGCGGAGCTGACCCCAGCGGAGCCTGGCGAGCCTGCAAGTCCAACCACTCTGCCTGCGACGCGACCCAGATGAAATTCCTGCAAGGTCCAATCCACCCGTGCCTTGTTTGTTTCTACACCACTGGATCCGATCCACCAATTAGTGCGCGTGCAGGTTTCAGGGACCAGATGGTAGCGTCCGTGTTGGGCGGGCGCTTCGCCGGCTCCAGGAGCAACAACGGGCTCTTCATCAACTCCTGCTTCGCGCACTGCCAGTCCGAGCTGCCGGACACCTGGAGCTGGAGCCACGCGGCCCCCGCCATCCAAAGCAGGGTAATAAACCAACCAAACCGTTACATTGCATTGCATTGCAGCCATACATATATTAGTATTACGAAAGCAAATTATTAATGCAGGGGATTGCCAAGTCAGTGGGCGACTGGTACTTCGGTCGAGCTCAAGTCAATCAAGGCGATCGACTGCCCCTACCCCTGCGACGGAACATGCCGCAACATCATATGATCACAGACAGACAGGCTCATGTTGTTGTACCCTGTGGCTTTGTGCCGCACACGTCGGCCGTGTCCGCTGCAGCTTCGATAACTCTCGTGGGCCACTAAAAGCCGACGGAATTAATTGATTCTCGTCGGTGGTCAACAGAAATTAATTAAACCTTGTCCAGAAAGTCTCATCGGTTCTCAACCGACGAGAATTACTAATTCTCGTCGATATATTGCTTATTCTCCGGTGTGAGAAATGTTCCCGTCATTGTTCGTCAAGAGTGACCCTCGGCAAAGTGTGTTTTGTCGAATGCCCGATAAATTGCACTTGATAAATCGCTGCAAAGAGCAAGATTCCAGTAGTGTACCCAGTAAATATTTTCTGCTGCTAAATTTAGAATTCTGCCGGATTTTGGTAGTGTACTCAGTAAATATTTTCTGCTGCTTAATTCAGAGTTCTGCGTACCTGCCCGTGCTAATCCTGTAAGAACTGAAGAATGAATTATGCAAAAACTCTTTAATTGAGCATGTCCTATTTCTGTACAACTAGTAAAATTGATGCTATACATTCTATGAAAAATAATATGCCGAGGCACAGGATCTGCTGATAACATCAATAGCCCAAGAAAAAATCAGCTGATTCCTGTCATGAAGTGCATTCCTCATTCGTATTAACCATCTTTGTACATTTGGAGACTGGAGCCACTGCAACTGAAGGCACCGGCAACATTTCTCACAGGAAGATCATGATGCAGCTTGGGCAGCACCAAGTTTGTTAGCTCCTTTGTCCAGTTTCTTTTTTGACACCTTTTGGGATGCTTCCTCCTCTTGATTCTTCACTACTGTTTTGAACGGTTGAAAATGAAAGGATAATTTTAGATGAACCAGAATATATCTGAACTAAAGGATGTTGATGAGTCAGAACTAATGATACCAGTGCTAAGTAATACCAAAAATATGCATTTGAAAACTAAGATATGTCAGGTTGGTAGTGTGAAGAAGCATGCGACCACTCAGGAGTCAGGATCATGATGCTTCACCAGTTCACAGTGCAAGATAGTCCAATAGCTAAAACCTCAAATTATTTAAGGTGTGTTTGGTTTGTAGGGACTAATTTTTAGTCCATCCCTTTTATTCTATTTTAATCCCTAAATTGCCAAATACAGAAACTGAAATAGAGTTCTAGTTTCCGTATTTGTCAGTTTAGTTACTAAAATAGAATAAAATGGAGAGACTAAAAATTAGTCCATAGAAACCAAACACCCCCTTATTATGTAGGTTTAGTTTACCCAAATATGTTCGTACCAAGTCTTTGCACCATCCATGAAATACACAAAGGGGAGCTGTCTGCTGATTAAACAAGACATCTTTCAAGGAAGTCACAACTGCATCACTCATATAGCCAGAACTGAGCATGTCCGGTTCGCCCTCTCACCTTGCCCCCACGGCGAACGAGATCTCCCCCACCGCCGCCCACCTGCCCTTCCCGGCAGCCTAGACCTCTAGATCAGGTCGTGAGCTCCCTCCCAAGCACCAATTTACCACAGCCCGCGCCATGCGCTGTTCGGATCCAGTCTCCTCGTTCGCCGAGTGTTCCGCTGGCCGGCAGCGACCCGGCACACCTAGTAACCGGACCCGCCCCCACCCCCACCATTTCTCTCCCCACCAACGGCATGTTCGTTTAGCCCATTCCCTGCCGGGGTCGTGGGCGGATCCACGTGGAACAACCTTGCTTGGATTTAATCCTAGCCTAGAACAAAAGTTGTGTTCGGTTAGCCCACGCAGGGTTTTGAGCCCGATCCATCCCGACAAAAACCTATCGCCCCGACCCGAGAAATGAACCCGGCCCCGATGGCGTGGGAGATTTCCCCGCGAACGCACGCGAATCAGTGTCAGAGGGGGCGGTGGAGCGCATGCAAGCAGTAGCGGCGGGGACGACATCTTGGACATGGACTCTTCTCTCTGGCGTTGATCTGCTCCGTCAGCCACTGCCGTCCTGTTCTCACTAGTAGTCGATGTTGTTCTCACCAATATTCTTCTTCAATCCCTTCTGCTTATGTTGTATCTAGGGCATTTAGGGTTCTTGGTTTTGTTCTTGCTTCTCTTCTTGGATCCAGAGTATTTAGGAGTTTTGGCGGAGTGGGCACCATGATTGATTGGAGCTGCTCCTCGGCACCGCTCCACAACGTGGTTCAGGAAAAATAGGGATGAACTTCAACGAGTGGATGCAGCTTGCATGCGAGCTTTGCTTGTTTTGGCCCAACAGCATGGCGTTTGGCTTCAGATGTGGCTCCCAGGTCCAATTTCTTGTTCTTCTAATCGCCATGCCGTGATGCATCATGATCATATCAACCCTATATTATCTAGCAAGTACCAGTAGTGGGTCTGAAATGTTAGCATTATTAGAAGCGCTGAAGAGGGTGTCGGAATCATTCGAGGCTCCAGGAAGTTACCAGCGAGTGCCGGATGAATTGAAGGCTCGACGACTCCCTCGAATCCTGCAGGGTTAAGGGAGGCTACCTGAAGCTGCTGGAAGGCGAGGTTGGTGTTGTTTTCCAAACAACATATTGTCATTGTTAATTTAATCCATACATAAAGCACTAAGCTCAGAGAATAATAAGTGCATCTATGTGTTCGCATGAGGCTAGATTTAAATTGATTTATCCTAAAATGACACAAGTATGTATCATGGCAAATCACGAAGTCTCCCCTTCATATTAAGATAGATTTTTAGTTTCTTTGAGAAAGAGTTGCTAAGAAAGAACTGTAAGTTTGAATTATTCCTTTGAAAGATTAATTAGCAGATAGTTTTACTTAAGCTCTTCCAGCAAGACTAAGTCCAATGTATAGTTTTATGACAATCTAAAATTTCAAGGCAATCTAAACTTGGTCAGAGAACCAAGTTGAGATTAAGGGAGGATGATAGTTTTACATTTTACTGCAAGTTGCCAAAACTACACTCATTTTTGTAGTTGATTACTTGTTCGGATCCCTTGTTCCTTCAACCACCTAGCGTGGCCAAGAAAGTAACCGAACCAAGGACCAGTCCAATGTACTGTTGTGCATAAGGCATGAAAAAAATCAATAAAATACAACATGTAATGTTCTTGAGTTTCTAATATGTGCTTCTGCACCCCAAAAAACTCTCGATTGATTCAGATAATATGTTTTCTTGATAATACGTGTTGGGTGCATAGCATATTGGCATTGTTGCACTACTAAAGCTTGCAGTAATTTAGAACGATTTCTCTGGCAGGATTATCCACAAATGAGTGTAGCAAATTGTTCATTAACCTACTCATGATTTTTTTTTCATTTTTCTACTACTACTTGTACACTTGAAAAATAGCTATATGTCCATTATATTATAGGACCATTTATTATTGTATTATTGCCTCATACACTTTTTTTGTTGCAATCTACTTTGGTTTATTGTACATATTCATGCACTCGTTTCATGGTGTTATAGGGAGGAGAAAGCAATCGGAGAAAGAGGAATTAATTCACACCCTGCCAGTTGAGGCATCTTTATGCTTGATGTTTGTAGCACTTGATGTTACACATGTCGGTTGATACACATTATGTGTTGTTCTAGCATATCTAATCTTTGTTGAATGTTGAACATTTTCGATTTCAGATTTTTTATTTGGCAATCTGTGTATAATTAGAACAAAGATTGATCATATGTATTGGGAATTGTATGGCTGTTATGTTTATTTTTTAGAGAGAATATAGTGATATGTTTTATGTTTAAACTTGAGCAACCATAGGGTTGCAATCCCTGCATTAACCGAACACATGTTTCCAAGAGAGGGATTAGAGAGGGAGAGGGATTAAACCCCCAAAGGGATTGAATGTCATGGGAGGGATCCACTCAATCCCTCCCTAGATAGGATACCCTTGGGGATTTAACCACTGTCAACCGAACAAAGCCCAAGCGGGCGCACTTCGCCATTACTCCCTCTCCCCGCAGCTATGTTGTTCCCCACGCTGCTGGCAGCTTAACTCCAACGCCGCGCGTATCTGCCAACAGATTCTCCTTCAATGCTGCACCCGGTCTTTCGACCCACAGCTCAGCTTCTCCTACCGGATTTCCTGCCTCGCCAACACACTCATCCATCCGCAGCTCTGACACAGACGATGATGCGGGATGGACAACGGCCCGGAGGAGGCGTACCCGCGAGGTCAACGGGCCTCCTCCAAGACCACCACCTGACTCCTAGCACCGACTACGGCCAGGGACACCCTGCTGGTTTCCATGCGAGGTAAATGCTTTTGATGCCTCGCCAGTGGGCGCTTCGTGTCCGCTTGCAGAGACCCTTTGAAGTGTTTCAGCTGCAAGGGCTTTGGCCATAAAGCCTGGCAGTGCCTCCGGCATACCAAGGTCGTGCACCCGTCTGCCCCCTTGCTGCTGCCACCTCCACCCCTCGTCGACGCCAACAGCTTCCCGCCACTTGTGCCAGCAACCATGCCGATGTCGGGCAACCTAGAGATGCGCCCCAGTGAGTCGTTCGTCGTCGCCGCTTCCTCGACTGAGATGGACCGGGAGCTCGAACGGCTGGCCACCCATGCGGTTGTGGCTTGACTCGGTCGTAATCGCCCCGACGTCGACATCGACAAGGTGGAAATGGCTTTCTGCTACCAGTTTGGAGTGCGGGCCAGCGAGTTTCCCAGAATACTTCCTCGTCACCTTTGCGCACCGACACCACCGCGACGCGGCCATGGCCTGTAGGGACTTCCCCTATGGTAGCCTCGATTTCCGCATCAAGGAGTGGCAGTCGTTGACTCATGGCGACCAAGTAGACCTCAAGTACCACGTTCGCCTCTGCCTTGAGGGGAGGGGATTCCCTTCACGCTTGGAACGAGAACATCGCCAAGCGGACAGTGGCTAGTTCCTGCACCCTGGACTACGTGGAGGAGCATTCCCTAAGGAAAGACACCCGCACCCTCAACCTCTAGGCCTGGATTGTTGACCTGTCCTACATTCTGAAGGTATCTTGGTTGACCATTTCTAGCAGGTATGTTCGAGTCAGCAATGGTGCACCCCCCTATGTTGGTCACGACGGCCTCACGTTCCATGTCATCGTCCACCTCGACCTCATAGAGGACCCACCAAGCAGGGATGGACACCGCAACACCCGCGACTTCGAATGGCACCTTGGCTGCATCGACAGTGAGTGGGTGAGTGGGTGCCTAGAGACTGCGATGACCCGCCACTGCCATTCGCTATGTCAGCCACCATCGCGATCACGATGTGGGAAACACTAACCCTGGATTAGGGTTGGGTGTTGTATTAATAAACTTGAGTTAACTGGACCAGACCCATTACACGTAATTATACAAGGAAAGCCCCAAACCCTAAACAGGTATTCTAACAGACGACAACGATTGTCGTAGCCGTCGTGGCCGCAAGGAGGACATCTGGAGCTCAAGGTTGTTCCGGAGTCTCTCTCGCGCTCCCCAGGATAGGGCGCGCGAGCTCTTAGCACCGCGTCTAGGCCACCACCGCGACATGGAGTCTGATGCCGGTGGCCGCCATCGGCAGACAGCAGCTACACATGGGTCTCCTCGCGGCAAAGGTGGTCGGCTCAGTCCAACCTTGGAGCGTGGGCGCAGCCACATCCGATAGATCTTCAGGTGGACTGCTCGACATGAACGCTTAGTGTCGCGCCACCTCCGCCCTCAACGCTCGGCCACACCTGAACCGAACATACGCTGCAACTACGACCTCTACTGCGATAACACTGTTGTTGTGCGCCCTCCCTCACCATGTCATTCTGTTGCTCCTGTTCCTTCACCGCACAGGACTGAAGTTGGGGCTGATGCACAGCCCCTGAGTCCAGGGAGCAGGGACTCGCTTCCTCCTTGGGTACGTCTACAGCAGGAGACACCGCTCGCCGGCTGCAATGGTCGACCCCAGCCAGCTGTCTGCTCCAATGGAGGGCTAACAAGAAGGCCACCCCCACACGCAGCGCCCTACAACACATCCAACGACAACCCTCGTCAATTAAATCACAAGGCCTGCTGCCCAACCTGTGCTCCAGGTCATGCAGCAGCAGCAGGACACATGGAGGCCAAGGCGTGCAAGAACAAGAAGCTTGGTTGCCCTGTTCGTAGAAGTGCAAGGCTGGCGGCCATAGCGTGGTCGCACAGCGACATCCAGAGTCGGGCACAACAAGTTCTCTTAAAGCGTTTGGGGCTGGCACCGGGCGACAACCAGGATCCTGCACCAGCTCTGCAGCGCTACCTCAACATGTTCAAGGGACCGCTTGCTGGCCCAGTGCTGAAGGCACTCGAGGCTCTCTGCGGTCTTGATGGCTCACAAGCAGGAAGTCATGCGGCGACCTGATGATCTCTTCCAATGCTACGTCGGGAACTTCTAGCGCCATGTTAGAATCCACTACCTACGAACGCCTAGGACGCATCCTAATGTATCTGGAATTCGTCTTCATGTATGGGGGCCACCAGATAGCTTGGTAGCAGCCAAAGGCCTTTAGCTACTATGTTCTTGCGTGCCCAATGTCATCGTGTGTGCTCAGCAACCTATTTCCATGTCATCTAGTTACTGGTTGAGTACTCTTCAATTCAAGTTATGTTGCGTCGACTTTTGTGCCGACTCCGTCCAAACTTCACTTTGTTTTGGGTACTACCTTTGGTTCTTAATGTCACAACGACATTGTAATATTCTAAACTGGAATGTGAGAGGACTGAATGCTGGGGCAAAGCAAGATGTTGTTCAGGAACTCATCCGAGATTCCGGAAGCACAATTGTTTGTCTCCAAGAAATCAAATTACCAAGTGTCGATCAGCACATAATCCTGCGCACCCTTGGAGCAAATTTCCTTAACAATTGCGTTGTGCTGCTAGCAATCCAAACCAAGGGGCATTCTACTTGCTATCTCTGAGGACTTTTTCCTGCTGACAAACATCTCCATCTCAAGGTACACTATCACGGGCAAGATCACCATGAAGGTGGATGGCGCGGAGTGGTGAATCTCTGTGGTTTATGGACCGCAGACTGACACCGATAAGCTGTTGTTCCTTCAAAAACTTTGTGCCCTCGCTAGTCAACACATGGAGAGATGGTTGTTCCTTGGTGACTTCAACCTCATCTACCAGGCGGCCGACAAAAATAATCTAAACCTCAATAGGCATCTCATGGGATCATTCAAATCTGCTATAGATGATCTTCACCTGAAGGAGCTTTGCCTAAACGGACGATGCTTCACCTGGAGCAATGGACAAGATAACCCAACAATGACCAGAATTGACCGATGTTTCTGCACTCTAGAATGGGAACTGCTCTTCCCCACTTGCTACCTCCCCTCCCTCATGTCTGACTACTCGCCCCTTCTTCAAGGGGAGATTGAACGCCAACCCTGCAATTTCTTCTGTTTCGAAAACTTCTGGGTACGCATGGATGGGTTTTTGGATGTTGTCCAAGAGACATGGAGCAAGCCAATTACCTCGACCCAGATGCCCCTTAAGCGGTTGCACATTAATCTGGCCCGTACCACGAAAGCTATCAAGTCGTGGCGGAAATCCAAGGTTGGAAACACAAGGCTCCATCTAGCCATAATAAAGGAGGTGATTCTTCGTCTAGAAACCGCCCACGAAGATAGGAATCTGTCACACGAAGAGCTTGGCTTGCTCTGAAGGCTTAAGGTCGAATCCGTGGGACTGGCCCTCATTGAAAAAGCCAAAATCACACAGAGGTCTCACCTAACATCCATTCGCTTGGGCGACGCCAATACAAAGTTCTTCCACCTACGTGCAAGCTCCAGAGCCAGGAAAAAATATATCCCAGCCCTACAAACAGACACTAGATTGGTCCTTGCACAGGAGGAAAAGGAGATATTATTTAATGAACACTTCAAGGAACACCTGGGCACCTCCTCTATTAGAAGCATCTCCTTCGACTGGGCCTCGTTGGGCTACCATACTCATGACCTCTTCTGTCTCGAGCTCCCTTTCTCCATGAATGAGATCCAAGAAACCATCATGTCCATGCCAAATGACAAGGCCCCCAGGCCCGACGACTTCACTAGCATTTTCTTCAAAGTGTGCTGGGATATAATTAAAGATGACTTGGTGGCTGCTTCCAACTAGCTCCACAACATGAATGGTCAGGATTTCTAGCTTCTGAATTATGGGAACATTGTCCTCGTCCCAAAGAAGATAGATGCCAGAAGGGTTGGGGATTACCACCCCATCAGCTTGATCCATAGCATTGCCAAGATTTTCTCCAAACTACTTGCCAACAGACTAGCACCTCACCTCAACAACTTGGTATCCAAATGCCAAAGTGCTTTCATCCGGAAAAGATGCATCCAAGACAATTTGCTTTATGTGCAAAATATTGTAAGGCAGCTCCACAAGACAAAACACCAGCACTCTTCCTAAAGCTTGACAGCCAAAAAGCTTTTGACACTCTAAATTGGGGCTATCTGCTCGAGGTCTTGCAAGCCCTTGGGTTTGGCCCCTGTTGGCAGGAGTGGATCTCAATTCTCTTTGGCACTGCCACCTCTTCTGCCCTCGTCAAATGGCGCTCACGGGGAGAAGTTCGCTCACAGGCGCGGTGTAAGGCAAGGCAACTCCCTCTCGCCCAAGGTCTTCATTCTGGCCATCGACCATCTCCACAAGGTCCTAGACCTTGCCACCAGCCACGGAGTTCTCAAACCTCTCCCACTCGTAGAAGCAAAATTAAGAACCTCGCTCTATGCGAATGATGCGGCTTCTTCCTAAATCCAGATCACGACGAGCTACATGTCATCATGCACATTCTCCGCACTTTTGGAGACATATCTGGTCTGGCCACAAACTTTGAGAAAAGCTTCGTCCACCCGATCCGATGTGATGGCGTCGACTTGGATCAGATTCTACATTCCTTCCCTGGGGTTTGCAAGACTTTTCCCTGTCAATACCTTGGTTTGCAACTCCATACTCGACCACTGCAGAAAATTCACGTTCAACCACTAATCGACAAGATTGGGCAGCGGCTTGCTGGCTGGAAAGGCCACCTCCTTAACCGTGCTGGTCATCTCATGCTCATCTCTTCGGTCCTATCCTCCATACCAACCTACCACCTAACCATATTCCTGTTGGCAGCATGGGCCATGAAGCGTATTGACAGAATTTGGCGGTCCTTCCTTTGGAAGGGTGAAGAGCATGCGACCGGGGGGCATTGCCTAGTAAATTGGCCCACAGTGAGTAGACCAAAGGATTTGGGGGGGCAAGGAGTTCTTGGTCTCGACAAGTTTAGTCGCACACTCCGCCTACGTTGGCTCTGACAAGAATGGAGCAATGATGACAAGCCATGGGTCGGCCTGCAAGTGCCTTGCAACAATGCAGACAACTTTCTGTTCTAGGCCTCCACCAGAATTACAATTGGCAATGGCTCTAAGGCAAAATTTTGGCACCATAGCTGGTTGGATGGAGAAGCCCCTCGAAACTTAGCCCCACACCTATTTGAGCTAGTAAAAAGGAAGAACAGATCAGTCGCAAATGAGCTATCAAACAATGTTTGGATTAGGGACCTTAGAAATAGAATTACAACGACCACGCAAATTGAGGAGTTTGTTTCACTCTGGATTAGGCTCCAGCACACCCACCTTCAGGAGGACGTTGCTGACTCCATCTCTTGGAAATGGACCCCGGACAGGATCTACCCCACCAGTTCTGCCTATAGAGCCCAGTTTCTTGGATCTTATATATGCCACAAAGTTAGCCATATTTGGAAAGCAAGAGCAGAGAAGAAGTGCAAAATGTTTGCATGGATCCGCATTCAGAATAAGCTGCTCACTGCCGATAAACTTGCCCGCCAGGGCTAGCCACACCAAACCTCTTGCTCACTTTGCCAAGGACCGCTAGAACCTGGTATCCACCTCTGCTTGCATTGCCCCTTCTCCCTCGATGTCTGGAACCACATCCTCACCTAGTAAGGCTTGGTCTTACCGCAGCAAGGGGACCCATCAAATTTTGACAGCATCAACGAGTGGTGGGTTCTGACAGCCTCTCTCATTGGGAAAGACCGAAGAAGAGACTTCAACGGAATCACAATCTACACCATGTGGAACATTTGGAAAGAGCGTAATAGAAGAATTTTCGACCATAGCTCATTGTCAGCGTTGCAGGTGGTGGGGAAAATAAAAGAAAGTCTTATGCTTTTTAGGAGTGTTGTTGCTCTCTAGCAGCTTAACCTAGTGTTTTTGGGCCCCTGATGTTCTTTTAGTTTCCCCAATGGGTCTTTTCAAGCAGGAGATGTGCTCCTAGTGTGTGTGATCTGTGATCCGTGATCTTTCTTCTATAACTCTTTTCCCTATTTAATGAAAGGCGGAGCTCCTGCCATTTGCGTTTCAAAAAACCCTCTTTAATGGAAGTCAGAGCTCCTGCCATTTGCGTTTAAAAAAAAGCAACTGCATCACTCCATAGTCCATACTCAGTGGTTCAAATGTTACATAAAACGAAAATGTAGCATGAAAGAGAAGACTTCTTAGGACAGGTGGATAGAGTTACCTGATATACAGAATATATAACATTCCTCCTGATTTGAGCCATCATGTCTATGAAAAGATTATATCCCTCAAGTTTATACTCAATAAGGGGGTCTCGTTGGGCATAACCCCTTAAACCAACAGCTTGTTGGACAAACTTTAGTGCCTGCAGGTGTTCTTTCCACAGCCTGTCAATATTGCTGAGAATTAGAAACCGCTCAGCTTCCTTCATCAATCCTAGAGCTTGCTTTTCCACGATTTCCTGACATACAAGTATAGAAGTTATGAAATGAAGAACTACATCTCATAATTTCTGGTGCTCCTGATGTTTAGTTAATAGTGTATCAAAATATTGTATTGTTGTAGTCTGAAATACCATTGTGAAAAAATTAGTTTCTGATATTTTACCTGATTAGCTTTATATGCATTTGGACATCCAAACAGATGGATCAGTTGCTCTTAACTTGAAGGAAAAAAGTATGAATTATTATATTCAGACCATAGTCACAAAGTTCCCGGATTGATAGGGTTGAGAAACGTGGTACACTACTGTGAGAGATTTTTATATGGTGGTAACAAAAACGACCCCACGTACCCGGGTCGTGGACGACGTTCCCGGCTCGAGGGTCGCTACCACTGTACCCGTTTCTTGTGACTATTCAAACTTGTCTTGCTCATAAGATGCACTTGTTATTGTTGAAATGTAAGTGAATTATCTATCTCTCTATCGGCTTAATTTTTTGTGTTAAACTAGTTGGTGCATACAACTCAATATGGTATCAAAAGCTAAAGGTTAGCGCAATTAAATAGAATAATTATTGTTCGCTCGTATTTAATGTCTGAGGCTTGAGGGAGCCTCCATGTGAAGGGAAATATTGGAATATAAGTAAATTGTCCACCTCTCTCGATCAGCTTAAGTTTTTGGGATAAATTGGCTGGTGCATGCAACTCAATAGTTATAAACAAGAATATATATTTCAGAATCAGAAGAAGTATTTTTTGACATAGGTTCATAGCTCCCGTCAAGATGATCTACTGCTAAGATCTAGCTTTGCCTTTGGCTCAGATTTGGTTTTACCCCTACTAAGAACCACAGATAAATAGATAGGTGTAGTTCTTATAGTGTGAAATACCTACTCAGACTCTCTTTGTAAGAAATATTTGCTTAAACTTCTTATAATCTTTGAACCATGTGAAAAAATGCTATCCAAGAAAGCAAAAAGAGAAATAACTAACAGTTTTTGTTTTTTGGAAGTAAGCTTCACGCCCTCGCTTACGGAGGTACTACCGCAAATCCTCGTAGCTTGAGCTTTTGCTCTCCAACAACTCTGGTGTCAAGTCATCCAGCAGATAACAATACCTAGTAGAAAGAAACAGAAGCATTACAATTTAGGTGACAGTACATCAGTCAAGATATCCCCAGAAAACAAATTGACCAAATACACATGTATATGTACTGTCTGAAAACTTACTGTTGCAGCTTAGCTATAAGTTTGCTCAGGTCCCAATTTTCCTTTGGAGTATCAGGGCCTATGTTAGCCTGCCAATAACCGAAGAATATTATAGCATTAGGACTTTGGAGAAATATAAAGGTTTGTGTTCATGTTCGGTTTTAATATTTAAGCACAGCTGTCAGATGGTCACCATAACCAACCCCTAATATGTCGTCCATTGTCAATTCAGCGTATTCCACAATAAGTGACTTAAGACTGTCAGATGCAAGAGCACGTCTTCTTTCTGCATATACATGATCTCTCTGGCTATTCAATACCTCATCATACTCAAACAACTGCTTCCTGATGTCAAAAAAGTAGTTCTCAACTTTTCGTTGTGCTTCATCAAGAGCCCTGGTTAGCATTTTTTTATTCAATAGGAAGATCTTCAACTCGGAATGCTTGCATCAGACCCTAGACGAGAAACCAAATGCTATTAGTTAAATATTTATTCTAGTCAGTCAAGAAATGTTGAAATCATATGGATAAGTCATGCGAGGATATATCTGAGACCAGCAGCTATTAGTACAAGTGATGCAGTAATTTTACCAGACACACTCCTGCAGGTATGCTTACACAATTGTACTACAATAATTATAACAGGTATTTTGATAAAACAAGAACTCAACCACAGGGAGAAAACATCCCTACCTTTGTCTTAAGAGAGGGGAGTACCGGACCCTTTGGGCCTAGTTTGGGTACTCTAGTATTGACCCCAATACATATGTATTACCCTAGCTAGTAGCATGATATGATTCAACGCACTTGGATCTACTACTAGTAATGATGAGAGCATCACAAGAGAGCAGACCCAATCCCGGAGACTCCCGTATGAGTGGGTCTGGGAAAGGGATACCAAGGCAAGCCTTCGCCATGCAAATGCAAAGAGGCTGCTTTGAAGTTGCGACCTGGTGACTCAATGAAACAGCTCTCACATTATGTCCTTCAAAAAAATTGCCACAATCTATTTCACTATTATGAACAAAATATCTGTCATTATTTAAAACATGCAGCTTGAGATCGATATCCAACTTTGTGAGATGAATTTAGTAAGGTACCGTACAATCGATAAGTCATATCATTAAAATGGAGATACCAAAATGAGGTGCTTTTTTATGCAGTACATTACTTTTATGTAGTGAAGGCATTGGTATTATTTCTCATGTAAACAGTTACAGAACTAGATAAAATAATACAAACCTGTATCCTGTCACCTCCAAAGATCCGGAAAATATTATCCTCGAGACTAAGAAAGAAGCGAGAGCTTCCAGGATCCCCTTGCCGTCCACTTCTACCACGGAGCTAAACCAGAAATAGGAACCAATTCAGTGATAATCATGCTGTCATGGTCAAAGTAAAAAAGATATGTGCTAGCTATTTCATTGTTGACTTTGCAGAACACAGACACGCAAAACATGTACCATGGACTTTGGCATGAAACATAACATTTTTTCTAAGGCTAGACTGGTTAGATTTAGTTTAGCGCAAACTAGCAATTTTTTTTGAAAGTAATGGCAGGAGCTCTGCCTTTCCATTAAGAAGAAGGTTAGAATTGACCCAGTTTTAAGGAAAACCGGGCCAGAAACCTACACAGAGTGCCCACACAACACAAGCAGCGGCAACCCCACACACAAAGCCCATCCAGAGTCATCGTTGCCGAGCTCAACATAAGGTACGAGCAGCTCCGACTTCACCAGACGTGCCGCACACAGCCAAAAGAAACACGACGACGCCTACACCTAAAACCTGGCACAGAAGGAGGAAGACCGCGACGCACCATCGTTGCCAAGCTTCAACACACCCACACTCGAGGCAGCTCCAATTCTTCACCAACTATCTTGATCCAACACCCACCTCTGGTTTTTTGCTCAACCTCCCAAACAATCCAAACTACGAAGAAGGGGGTTCGCCTCATGTCATTGTTGCCGAGCCACATCCCCTAATGTGGCAGCTTCGACTTCATGTTGCAAAAAACCCTACCTCCACCCACAATCCAAACGCCGAGAAGCAAAAGCATCAACTGAAGGCAACGTTGAGGCCACGACGAACTCAAATGTGATGCCTTCAGGAAGGCAGTGACGTATAGGACACCACCGTCACATGTCCAAGATGGACCGGGCTTTTGCCCATGGAAGACATAGCAATGTGACGCCCTCAACAGGGGGAAGTGGTGCCCACGGGCATCACCGTCGTCGAGGCTTTCGTCCAAGATGCCCTCCAGCTCATCAATAGGCCATGACCCCAGGTCAAAGCATGCAGCCTCCGTCGTCACCACCGCCCTAGCCTCCGCACAAACCCCTCCAGAGGGGCACCGACGCGCTGGTTGCCGTAGCAGACGCAAAGTTGCGTCGGCTGCCATCCCCTCCGGTTGGCCACACGGAACCAGGGAACACCTTGTCGTGTGCGCCACACTGCCGCCCCCCAGTCGAAACCGGCTGCCGCCACTGGCCCTAACACCCGCGACATCGAAACCAGCTGTCGTTGGGCGCATCGCCGTGTTACACATCAACATGCACCCCACAAGGACAACCATCGCCAAGGCGCAGATCCGGCGAGGGTGGGCTAGATCCAGGCCGATGGGGCCTAGATTCGCCAACAATGCCAGAGCCACCGCCGACCAAAGCCCACACAGCCCACTCCTCCCCGCGTCTGCTGCCGGGGATGCCGGGGACGCGAGCGGCGCCACGAGCCAACTTCAAGAGCGAATGCCAGGGATGCCACTGCTCGATGGAAGAGCAGGCGCGCGAGCCACACCGCCGCCGCGAGCAACCCGTCAGCTAACTCTAGGGCACCTGCTCCCGCCACTGCAGACACGCCAGCTCCGCTCTCGCCCTGTTGTCCGTCACCACCACCGCCATGCTTACCAAACCGGCCGGACGCGCGCTGGAGCACAGCGAGCAAGCGCCACCGCCGCGAGCATGCGCGCGAGCACAGGCCGCTGCCGCTGCGAGCCACCACGCGCCGAAATGCCCCACCGCCGCCGTCCTCACAAGCAGGGCGAACGACCCGCCGGCTAGCTCCGACAGCGGCGAGATAGAGAGGGGAGGAAGAGGAGGAGACGGCGGCGGCTAGGGTTAGCGCCGCCCGAGCAGGGGCGACGCAGGGGCCTCGACCCTTCTGTCTGAAACTCTGAATTGCTTCTTTGGGAGTTCTGTTTGCGCAAACTAGCAATTCACCCATGCAGCAAGCAGAAAATATATCTTGGGTTCACTCATTTCTATACTTTAAAGCCGAAAGGATTCCGGCTCCACAACGTCCACGTCGGCAAAAAAATCCTTGGCTGTTCGATCGTTATCCAATGCTGCATTCTCCCCCTTGTGTCCGTCGTTTGTTGTAGATGGTTCTAGGAGGTGTTTCTTCTCTCCTCATACCAGCGTCTCCAATCTCGCACTCCCTCCTCCTCCCCAAGAACCTCACCTTCCCCAGCTCGCCTGTGTGCTCCGACGACAGCTGCTTTTGGCCACCGGTACCCTCCACCGGCGCTCCAGAGTTCCAGGTGATCGCGCTCCCTCCCCCGCCCTCCTCCACCCCACCCCTCCATTCCACTCCGGTTTCCCATTGCTTGGGTTCGTCGCCATTTTGGCGAACCTGCATCCTTGGCGCTCTCGCACGTCGCCACCGTGTCCGGTGTCTTCCGTCTCCATTTGCCGCGAAGGTTCTGGACCCCGCGAACGTCGTCGCCTCTGCTCCCTGGTGCTTCGTCCTCCTCCCACGCGCGTGTGCCCGGAGGACCCGATCCGAGGTAGGAGAAGCACCCCCCTCGTCCACGTCTTCCGCCACTTCGACGCGGATGGCGATGGGCGCATCTCGGTGGCCGAGATGCGCGAGTCCTGCGGATGTACGGCCGCGGAGGCGGAGGAGATGGTCGCTGCCGCAGACCGCGACGGGGACGGGTTCATCAGCCTCGAGGAGCTCAGGGCGCTGTTCGAGGACGAAGACCTGTCGGACACGCTGCGCGCTGCGTTCGCCGAGTACGACGATAACGGCGACGGCGTGATCACCACGGAGGAGCTGCTCCGCGCGCTGCGGAGGCTGGGTATCGTCGGGGAGGAGATGACGGCTGAGCGGTGCGCAGAGATCATCGCGGCGGTGGACCGAGATGGCGACGGGGCCATCTCCTTCGACGAGTTCCAGGCCATGATGGCCACCGAGCCAGCGGCGTGAAGCCGTGAACCATACGCGCCCGGCGCCCCATACGTCTTCATCGAGACGATCTCTGATTGTTCGTAAGTTTGGGGTTAGTTTGTGAAGCCTTATTGTTTGGAAAGGTATATTTACCGCCGCAGGCTCCTCTCCGGCGCTCCCGCTCGCCCGCGCGCTCAGCCTCGGCATGCCACCACCATCGTCGTCTCGCCCGCTGCTGCTCACTTCCCGCTGTCCCCTGCTCCGCTGCCGCTTGCAGGCTCCTCCATCTCTGCCGCCTCCTCGAGCTCCGGTCGCGCGAGCCCAAGGGCCAGCCGTGCCATGGCTACCCTTTCATTATTGTGTAGACTGAAATTCTGGAAGATCTTTAGAATACAAATCTACCAAGAACCAAATAAGCAAACTGACATCCATATCCCCTGGCCGTCGGTGGTATATCTATGTGCATGTAGTGGTTTCATCGAACCATACTGTACTGCAGCCTAAAACCCTGCTAATCTATGCTTTACTGGAATGAGCTTTTATAGCTAGATGCACATTAGTTTGTTTAGAACCAAATGTTGGATCCATAATGTATTGCCTGTCAACGAATTTCCTCTTGCTGTCTAGGAAAATTAAAGCTACATTTTATTATAACTAAGTAATTTTTTGGACTTTATGGTGTTGAGGTGCTCATTGATTTCTTCTCAGTTCACTCTACTATTATTCTATAATAGTTTGGTGGATGCAGGTTTTTACATCCAGTTTCATCTTTTGGAAATTGACAATCAATGGTAAAATATATTGTTCCTGCAAGTTTATCCATTTTGTAATTACATTATTACAACAACCATGGTTGATGCACTAACTATGATACTCAATTATTATGGTATTGATTATCCTACAACCTTCAACATGTAGAATATGCTGGAGCTGTGTTATACTCTGTACTGAAGAGTGCATAATAGCTGCAAAGTATACTAACGGTAAGCTTTGCCTTTTATAGATGTCAGGAATAATACATACCCATCATGACTTCTTTAAACTTGGGCATTGTGTTAAACTCAAAGGTCTGCCTTTTTAACTTAATATAACAGGTCTACCTTATAGAAGATTTTATCCCCTTATCCACCCCAAAATGGCCATAGGAAAATGCATTTATTGTTGAATATGTGCTACCAAGCATAAGGTAATTTATTCTGGTTCTTTCCTATCAACTGGTTTTCAATTATGCATCCTATTTGAAATGTTGGGTCATCTCAACACAAAATATTAGTTGATTCTTTTCTTAGTATTGCATCTCTATTAGAAAATTCTGATTATATGTTGAATGCTGAACCCATTGTGCCTTGCTTTCATTTAAACATTTTATTTATGCTGGGAGCAAAATTAACATTTTTTTCTCCGATTACAGGTTCGGTGGAACAATTATTGGCACCGGGAGTTTGCCGGGCATGTCAAAATCTCTATGGGCAGATTCTGACAGGAGATCTCTAAAAGGTAAGAACGAATTTTCTTTATTAAATTAGTAATGTGCTATCTTCAAATTGTGCAGAGTGATTCATTTTCTTTATTTTGTTTGTCTTGTAAATGTTTATCTGAACTGTAAATTTTACCAGGTTCAATGGGCTGAACCTTCATCAATAGTTTAATACTTCGTTCAGAACTTCAGATAGAATCTCACCATGGGAAGTGGAGCCATTAGATGCAGCTAATCCATAATCCCCTCAACCTCCATTAAGGACTAAACGTCCACAACCTCCATTAAGGACACAACGTCCACAACCCCATTTTGGTGTGTGTGTGTGCTAGGTAGATAGCATGTGTGTCTGGGCTTCGTATGCCAGTGATCCAGTCTGCAGTTTTCCTACAACCTTTCCCAGAGAATGTGTGAGCTATGGCTGTTATCAGCTGCATGCCTCGTTCAAACTATCTGTCGGTTCCACTATCTGCTGGTGTAGCTTGACCCAGCACCAAAATTGCATCAGCACACTGGTCCCAGTGCGTCTGACCACTTTTCTGCTTTGGGAAAGGGCAAGAAGAATTACTGCAACAGTAAAACCCAAAGTATCAGTTCCCTGAATTCCACCTATGCAAACGAACAATCTCTGAGTTCCCTATATGCTACTGCATGTGTAGATGACAGGTGCGTCCAGGCTCCCACATCCCATTGACTCAAGTGTGCCACATATGGATTTCAAGGATTATTCTATGGCGCAGTCAGAATTTTCCAAAAAAATAGAAACCCTACCTTTAATGTCAGAACCTAACCTTTCGTTGCTTCCTCCCAGATTTTTAAATTTAGTGTTGCATCTGCGGTCAATTCCAGATGAACCCACTCTTTGGACAAAATTGATACTCCTTACAACAACCATTCCCTACGTTGCTGCGGAAACTCCTTTTACTGACACATGCGTATAAAAAAATGTGTGCCAACATAGTTCGGTTAAGTCTGATTCTATTTGAAGCTATTCGAAGCACATACCTGACACATAACAGATGTTCGAGTGACACATAGCAGATGTTCTACGTATTCATGTAAACTTTATTTGAAATAAACATGCTTGTAAAAAAAAGGTCCAACACGCGCGCAAGCGCGCGCAATGCACTAGTGTATATTAACAGCAATAGGTTCAGTAGTATATTACCTGATTGTCAATTCTGCGTGATTCATGGCGCTCTGTTCCTACTACGTGAAGCCCACCTGCTGTAATGACCTGAACAAAATTGATCATGTGAACACTAAGCTACACTGAATAGCAACAGATAGAGCTATCAATGTTTCTTTTATATGCAATATTTCTTTTCCTCGTCAGTGTAAACTTTACATTCGTCTGCTATCTCCATAAATGCATTTCACAAATTTGTTATTACTTCATCACGTGTTGGTCCCTGAAATATAAGGAAACATGATTAAATCCTCAAGATAAGAAAACTTTTAACAGAATACTCAGACTGCAATGTGGAACACCAGTAGTAGATGTTGCATAGTTGTCTCACCCACACAAAAACTAGAATTTGACCTCTCATGGTTCCTGAAATA
The DNA here is from genome assembly GCA_029449295.1 of Zea luxurians. Lineage (NCBI taxonomy): Eukaryota > Viridiplantae > Streptophyta > Magnoliopsida > Poales > Poaceae > Zea > Zea luxurians. The sequence goes on from JAOPSE010000375.1 coordinate 229,180, forward strand.
GGCCTACCTTCTCACATGAGTAGGACAGCCGCTCTTCTGCTTCCAGTTCTGTTAATGATTTCTCTCCCCATTATTTGACAGCCATTTCAACTGTATCCTTGACGGATGATAAGGTTTCTTTTGAAAGTTCACATGGGAACAAGCTTTCGTTCATCTGAAGGGAAAATAAGTGCAGGAAGTCATTAGATAAACTTATATCACAAGTTAAATCAAATACTGAAATACATCTACCCGATACAAAAGTCCCACAATCTCGAGACCATCAGTTGTTGCTCATATCACGACTGAACCTATAGCCAGTTATGTACCTTCCATGTCTTTCTTGGTGGCATCTGGCTTTTGGATACAATAACGCCATCTACTGGATTGACGACTCTGCAACATTTAGAATCAAAAGAGACTATAACAGCTGAACAATATTTCTGCTACATACACACTGAGGAAAATTGGTCTGTTTTGGAATCCTAGACATCCCCTAGAAGTCTGAAGCAAAGACAAGGTAGTTCCATTGCAACTTATTACTTATTAGTTATTCAAAATAATGAAGATTCTGCAGTAATCGTATTAAATGCTTGATTAAAAGAGAAACAATCCCCTCTAAAAAACACATATCTAAGATCAAGGATGTAGATCACAACTCAATCTTTATCAACAAACTAGTTAGTTGGTCGTACATTGATAAGGTTTCTATATATCATATAGGTAGACATTGTTTAAATGAGATATTTATTCATTCTACACAATTTAGGCCTCTTAGCCATTGTCTCTCAGCCTGGATGCACACGGTTCTCAAACTGGTGGTGCCAAAGTATCAAAAAAGTTGAGAAGAGTCTAAGAAAAGGTCTTAATTCCCTGATCATTTTGGTCACTTGGCAGATTTGGAAGCACCATAATGCTTGTGTGTTTGAGGGGGTTGTACCCTGCACCCAGCAAGTTAGGAGTGTTGTGATTGAGGAGGGCAGTGCTTGGCTGGTGCATCAGCTCTACAAGACCTCCTCTTGTGCCACCTCCTTAGGAGACCCTAGCAGTTTGGCTACTGGTTGTCGCTTTGGCCGTGATGTTGCTCTGTGTGCGTGTGAAAGGGAAATGTGCCCTTGGGCCACTTCTATAATTGTTTTGGTGATTAAATGTCCAACACAAATGTGTTGAACTCTTATGTGCTAAACGAGCAAGGAGTACAAATCAAAGACAAGGTATGTTTGTAGACTTAGTGAATTGTTTTGTGAGTACTAACATGTTTCTCTAAGTGCTAGAAACAGTGCCGAGAAGAGAAGAAACAAATTGGAAAAGAGTTAGCTATGTACAGCCAACACCTGCTCGGGCCTGGCACACCGGAGTGTCCGGTGGTGCACCGGACAGTGTCCAGTTAGGGGTGGATATCGAGTTGGCTCGGCTCAGCTCGACTCGAGCTGGCTCGTTAAGATAACGAGCTGGCTCGGCTCGACTCGTTATGTTAACGAGCTAAAGATCCAGCTCGACTTGACTCGTTTGCCAACTCGAGCTGGCTCGTTTAGCTCGCGAGCCAGCTCGATAATACCATGTCTAGTGTCTACGAACGGATATAAAACATGTAGCAAAAGAAAACGAGGAGATCTATTTAGAAAAAAAGAATAGAGTTTGTAACTTAAGATTCCACACTCAACAAAGAACAAGATTAACTATAGTAGAGTACAAGATTAACTATTTTGGATCGGAGATTATTGTGATTTGACTAATTACTCCAACTCGTTTGGCTCGCGAGCTAACTCGCGAGCCAGCTCGAGCTGGCTCGTTATCGTAACGAGTTGAAATACAAGCTCAACTCGTTACAAATTATAAACGAGTCGAGTCGAGTCAAGCCACTATCGAGTCGAGCGAGTTAACGAGCTACGAGTTTTTCGTCCAACCCTATGTTCAGTGCCCTAGGCTGGCCGACGGTGAACCGGCTGCTCTCGGGAAACGACGGAGTCATACGTCTATAATTCACCGGACTGTCCGGTAGTGCACCGGACTGTCTGGTGAGTCATCCACGACGAACTCGTCGCTCTCGGGAAACGGAAAAGGCGACGTGGCTATAATTAACCGGACTGTCCGGTGGTGCACCGGACTGTCCGGTGAGCCAACGGCGCCAGCAGCCAACGGTCGTCCACGCGATCAATGCGCGACACATGGCCAGCTCCAACGGTCGGCTGGGTGCACCGGACTGTCCGGTGTGCACCGGACAGTGTCTGGTGCGCCAACCGACCCCGAGGAGAACCGATCGGCTACGCCCGATATGGAAGGAGATCGCGCACCGAACATGAACAGTGGATGTCCGGTGGTGCACCGGACTGTCCGTTGTATCACTCGACAGAAGGCAAGAATGGCCTTCCAAATTGATCTCAAACGGCTCCTAGCTGCCTTAGAGCTATAAAAGGGGCCCCTAGACGCATGGAGCAGTACACCAAGCTTACAAGAAAAATCATAAGACACCTAGACTCTGCATTCACGAAATCGGATCATCGTTCTTGAGATTTGAGCACTATTCGAGTTGTAAACTCCTCGCGTTGTGTTTGTGTGCTCACTTCCTCTCTTGTGTGCGTGGTTGTGCTGCAGATTTGAGTCTTGCATGTGTTGCTCTCCCATCCTTACTCTGTGCTTTCTTTGTGATCAATATTGTAAGGGTGAGAGGCTCCAACTTGTGGAGATTCCTCGCAAACAAGAAAAATACTCTAAAGAAAAATATTGTGGTATTCAAGTCGATCATTAGATCACTTGAAAGGGGTTGAGTGCAACCCTCGTCCATTAGGACGCCACAACGTGGAAGTAGGCAAGTGTTACTTGACCGAACCACAGGATAAAAATCGCGTGTCTCGTGTGTTGCTTCTTGTGATTGCTCTGTCCGCACGAGCGTGTTCCATAGCCACTTGTTTTCATTAACATCTTAATAATCAAATTTGTGGCTACTTAGTGTTTGATTTTACAGGATCACCTATTCACCCCCCCTCTAGGTGCTCTCAGCGTGGCACGTTGTGTTAATGTCATGGGGATCTTGGCCTATGGGCCTTTGTATTAGGGGTTGACAAGTCTTGTCTCTCCTATGTTTTTTCTTCTTATGGCCCCTTTGGCAGGGCTCTCTCGGTGGCTCCTTTTCTGGCTCTTTGTGAAGCCGTACCAAACGGTCTGAAAAAAGGCTCCTCACCGAGCCATCAAAGAGCCAGAGCCGTTTTGCTACTGGGAGCCGAAGCACGAGAAAACAAGCTTCTACCGGCTCCTTCTATCCGGCACACAATAATGTTTCACGAAATTGCAGTCTCTACCACCGTCTCCTCGTGAAAAGCTGTTTTGCCAAATGAGCAAAACGACTCTGGCTCCTTTAGAGAAGCCAAGAAGCCAGAGGAGCCAGAGCCGAAGCCGTTTTGAGAATAGTAGGAGCCCTGCTAAAGGGGGCCTTAATATAATGACACGCAGCTCTCCTACGTTTGTTTTAAAAAAATATTTATTCAAACACGATTGGTTTTTATTTTCAAATTATTAGTGTATATATTTATAATATATCTCCTTTATATAACACAAACAAACGGATGTGAGCTATAGTGTTAAGAGCCAAACACTTGGAATGAAGCAGTCAGGGTTCGAATCCCAACTTGCCAGCTCGGGGGAACGAGTGATGACAATCTCATTATTTGGAACCTCCCTCTCTTTCTCTCTAAATCTGCCTAAGCATGGCTCGAGCACCTTCCGCCAGCGCAAATCCACGACTGCGAAGACCTGGTCCCGGTCTTTGGAGGAGACTTCCAGGGCACGTACATTTGTCCGGGAAACTCTTGGGACCTCCGAAGCTGTCGATAGAAATCCAATGAAAGCCTCCGCGATTACATCCGCAGGTTCTCAAAACAGTGCATTGAGATCACCAACGTCACCGACTCCAACGTCATAGGGGCTTTCCTCGCGGGCACCTCCTGCCGGGACCTAGTCAGCAAGTTGGGTCGCAAAACCCCAACTAAGTCCAACGAGCTAATGGACATCGCCACAAAGTTCGCTTCAGGGCAGGAGGCAGTCGAGGCCCTCTTCCACAAGGACAAAGGGGATGGGAAGTGAAAGGAGGGCACCCCCGAGGCGTCAGCCCCACGTAACTTGAAGAAGGGCAAAAAGAAGAAGATGTAGCAGGGCCCGCCTGAGGCCCTCGCTGCCGAACTCGTCGCCGCTGTGGAAAAATGCAATCCTCGGGTCCCCTAAGGGGGATGAGGGGTCTTCGACAAGATGTTGAGGAGTCATACCCTTATCATAAGGGCCCGGTCAAACTGTAATACCCAAAAAATGTATGCAATGAGTACATAGTTGATCTCCTTATTTTGTGTGCCGTATGTTCATTATAACAAGTGCATACCTATAGTTGGGAGTGATTAATTAAAATAAAGGATACTAAAATGGAATATGCATCATGCTTAGGTTTCATTTTGTGTGCATTTTGTGACAATGTAAAAATAATGTAAAAAGAAATATGTTAATACCCAAATTGAAATTTAAATCCTAAAGGAAATTCCAGAATTGAGAAAAAGAAGAAAATACTATACATATAGGATGAAATAAATATATAAATTAACTAAATTAGGTTCATATTGGTATTTGAAATTGTACAGTTGATCTAAGTATGAACTTCACACATATAAATTCAAACTTGGGATTTAAATTTGAAATTAAAAGAGAAAGAGGGAAAGTAAAAATATAAAAGAAAATTGAATGAAGAGCCTAACTGGGCCATGACCTCATTTTCGGCCCACCTTTCCCCTATTCTCCTGCGCGGCCCAACCCTGCCACACCGATGCTGACCTGTGGGACCGTGACGGCAGCCACACCACACGTATGGAATCACGGACGCAGACCTGATTCGTCACTGGTACGTGGACCTGGCTTGACAGCTTCTTCCCCCGCATTCCCCACCTCATGGCGTAGCCGGGAAAGTCGACATGGCCGTTGCGCACGATTGCCAACAATCTCGCGCCTGCCATGCCCTCCATAGCTCGACTTCACCAAATAGTTCCCAGGAAAGAACCGCCGCACAACCCAAGCCACCGCCGCACGCCATTAACAGAAGGAGTGAGAGCTTGCGGCAAACATCCCCTGGTGGATTTCGTCGTTGCCGGGTCCCGTGAAGCCGTCCATCGGGTTCCCCTGTGCGAGCGTGTGTCAGAGGTGGCGACTGGTGGGCGGGTGTGCCTTCGACGTCGCGGCAGTCGCTCATCGGCCATCCCTATCCGCTGCTCGCCGGGATTGGACTGAGCGATGTCATAATCGGCGGTGAGTCCTTCACCAGGCAACGCACCTTTACCTCTGGGTCATGCAGTTACATTCAATTAAACACAGTAGCGTTCGTGTACTTGGATGGCGGTCGTCGGTGTGATTGCCGGTGAGCTCCTTGACCGTCGTCGTCTCGTTCAGCCGTGGAAAGGGAGATGACCTCTAGCCGTTGATTTCAGAAGTCACAACCCAGATTAGATGTTGCCGCGTGACGTCTGTCGCCGTAGGATTGTCATCCGATGCCTGTAATTAGATTGGGGAAAAAGGGAGATCGTGAACCGTAGATTCCAGTGTGTGCGGTCTTGATGTGATAGTGCGTGGCATACACCTCATTAGATCCGGATCGTCCATCATAAATCCTTCGATCCCGCGCGCTTATTGATCCATAGGGCATTCCATTTAATCTGGACAGTCGGACGATGATCCAGCGGTCCAGCTGTCTCCATACCCCTTCGGCCGGTCAAGTTAGCAATTAGGCCCCTGATGAATTAGAAAATAAACCCGCAGTCTATAGCACAGTGATCTGAGTCTCGGTATATTTAGCGCCAGAGACCCTGCGTTTTCCAGAAATTGGTGCCCAATCCAGAGACTAATGAAAATAGGAAATTAATAACAGAAATTGATTTTAAATGTATAAATAAATGTTAGAACTTGTTTAATTTGTAGAAAATTCATGCTAACTCCAAATTAATCCATTCCAGTTCCTATAATTTTGTAATATTATTGTTTATCACCTAGAGTCTCTGGCATGAAAACAGTAAGAAAATTAATTTCTCAACTAATCATATATCAAGCACATAAAACCTTTGGAAATTCATAACTTAAAATCTATAACTCCAAAATTAATGATTCTTGTTCCTATGGTCTTATTTTAATGTGTAGATTACTATTATGTATGTTGTTTACATGTTTGGTGTGATGTTAATTTCTCCTTTATACTGTGCTTGTTTATATTGTGGCAAGTAGAAGAGCCAGTGGCTCAGGATCTTGGTGCCCAGCAGATAGAAGTAGCTAAGAAGGAGCTCATTGAAGGCAAGTTGTGCCCTTGACTACTTTTTACCCAATAATGTTATTTAATATCACTTATTCATGCATAGGTTTAATTTTGATGGGACCTAATAGGTCACCCTAGTCTGTTTATCCATTTTACCTTGTTTGCCCCTGAATCATTTGGGTAGTTATGCTATTGCTTTACATGGTTTTGGGTTAATATTTTATTATATCCATATTCCAATTATTCTATTATTTTATTTATGTTCATGTCAAGATCATTATCTTTAATTTGAACATGGAGCTTAACTTGAGAAACACGTGCCACCATAAGGGAGGAATGGGACCCGTTGGCTAACTAATTAGGAAAGCTGAAAGGGAAATGTGCCCTTGGGCCATTTCTAAGTATTTTGGTGATCTAGTGCCAACACAAATGGTTTAAGTGTTAAACTATGCCAAATGGTGGATGAAGTGCAAAGTCAACACAAAGGTATGATTCTAGACTTAGTACATTGGTTTTTGTGTACTAACATATTTGTCTAAGTGCTAGAATCAGAGAAAATTCAATTGGAAAAGACTTGGCTCGAGCAGCCAAGACTCTGCTCAGTCTGGGTGCACCAGACTGTCCGGTGGTGCACCGAACAGTGTCCGATGGTGCACCGGACAGTGTCCGGTGCGCCAGGCTAGCGTCTGGTCAACTGGCTGCTCTCGGGTCTCGACGGCGGCGTACGGCTATAAATCACCGGACTGTCCGGTGGTGCACCGGACAGTGTCCGGTGAGTCGGCTGCGGCGAAGTCGCCGCTCTCGGGAAACCAAGTCAACAGCGTACAGCTATAATTCACCGGACTGTCCGGTGAGCCAACGGTCGGGCGCGCCAACGGTCGGCCGCGTAATCCGCGCGTGACGCGTGGCTGAGCCAACGGTCGGATGGGGGCACCGGACTGTCCGGTCTGCACCGGACAGTGTCCGGTGTGCCAACGGCTCCAAGTCTCCAATGGTCGGGTGCGCCAGAATAGGAAAGAAATCTGCACCGGACAGTGTCCGGTGGTGCACTGGACTGTCCGGTGCGCTAGTCGACAGAAGGCAAGAATTGCCTTCCTGGATTGCTCTCAACGGCTCCTAGCTGCCTTGGGGCTATAAAAGGGACCCCTAGGCGCATGGAGGAGTACACCAAGCATACTTTGAGCATCCTTGATCATTCACACTTCGTCTTTGCACACTCGTTTGTCATTCTTAGTGATTTGAGCTCCGTTCTAGTGAGAACCTTGTGATATTCATTTGAGCTCGAGTCTTGGCCGTGTGTGTGCGTATTTGCTGTGGATTTGTGTGTGTTGCTTCCCTCCCTTACTCTAGTGCTTTCACTTTGATTCTCATTGTAAGGGCGAGAGACTCCAAGTTATGGAGATTCCTCGCAAACGGGAAAGAGTAAAGAAAAGAAGAACACCGTGGTATTCAAGTTGATCATTGGATCACTTGAGAGGAGTTGAGTGCAACTCTTGTCCGTTGGGACGCCACAACGTGGAGTAGGCAAGTGTTGTACTTGGCCAAACCACGGGATAAATCCTTGTGTCTCTTGTGCTTGTTCTCACTGTGTCTATTGTGCTTCATAAGAGCTCTCCTTAGCCACTTGATTTTATTGTGCTAACTCATAACCAAGTTTTGTGGCTTTAAGTTTCAAGTTTTACAGGATCACCTATTCACCCCCCTCTAGGTGCTCTCAATTGGTATTGGAGCCGTTCTCTTCAAGAAAGGGACTAATCGTCCGAAGAGATGGATCCTAAGGGCAAGAGGATGGTGATCAACGACAAGGAGAAGGAGTCATTCATCAATGAGCCAAAAGACGACAAGCCCACTGACTCGGGCTCAAGTCATAAGAAGAAGGATGGGAAGAAGAAAAGGCGTATCAAGAAGATCGTCTACTACGACGACAGCGACGAGTCTTCTTCCCAAAAGGACGACGACGACAACGACTACGAGAAAAAGAAGACGGTTAATTCGAACTTTTCCTTTGATTATTCTCGTATTCCGCAAAGTTCCAATGCTCATTTGCTTTCCATTCCCCTCGGTAAACCTCCTCACTTTGATGGAGAGGACTACAGATTTTGGAGTCACAAAATGCGTAGCCACTTGTTCTCTCTCCATCCAAGTATATGGGAGATAGTAGAAAATGGAATGCAATTTGATAGTATGGATAGTCCCATGTTCATCAATGAACAAATTCATAAAAATGCACAAGCTACTACTGTTCTCTTAGCGTCATTGTGTAGGGATGAATACCATAAGGTGAGCGGCTTGGATAATGCCAAGCAGATTTGGGACACCCTCAGGATCTCTCATGAGGGAAATGACGTCACCATGCTCACCAAGATGGAGTTGGTGCAGGGCGAACTTGGGAGGTTCGCAATGATCAGGGGGAGGAGCCAACCCAAACATATAACAGGCTCAAGACCCTCGTCAACAAAATACAGAGCTATGGAAGCACGCGATGGACGGACCGCGACGTCGTCCGCCTAATGTTAAGGTCTTTCACTGTCCTTGATCCACATCTTGTAAATTCTATTCGTGAAAATCCTAGGTACACCAAGATGTCGCCCGAGGAAATACTTGGAAAGTTCGTAAGCGGGCGGATGATGATCAAGGAGGCAAGATACGTCGATGAGGCGTTAAATGGCCCAATCCATGAGCCTCAAGCCATTGCCCTCAAGGCAATAAGTGGCAATGAGGCGCTACCTAGCAAGGTGGCTCAAGTTGAGGCGGCAGGGCTCAATGAGGAAGAAATGGCCCCCATCATCAAGCGCTTCAAGACGACGCTAAAGGGTCGCAAGGAGCATCCCAAAAAGAACAAGACAAAGGGAAAGCGCTCCTGCTTCAAGTGCGGTAAGGTTGGTCACTTTATTGCTAATTGTCCCGATAATGATAGTGACTAGGATCAAGAAAAGAAGAGGGAAAAGAAGAAGACTTACAAGAAGGCTAAGGGCGAGGCACGCCTTGGCAAGGAATGGGACTCGGATTGTTCATCGTCCGACTCCGATGACGAAGGACTCGCCGCCTCGGCCTTCAACAAATCGTCCCTCTTCCCCAACGAGCATCACACCTGCCTCGTGGCAAGGGAAAAGAAAGTGAGCACTCGTAATACTAGTACTTACGCTTCTTCAAGTGAAGATGAATCTAGTGATGATGAAATAGACTATGCATGTTTATTCAAAGGTTTAGATAGAACCAAAATTGATAAAATCAATGAATTAATTGATGCTTTGAATGAGAAGAATAGATTGTTAGAAAAGCAAGAGGACCTTTTATATGAAGAGCATGATAAATTTGTTAGTGCGCAAAATTCTCTTGCTCTAGAAGTTAAAAGAAATGAAGTGCTTTCATGTGAATTGTATACATGCCATGAATCTATCTCTAGCTTAAAAAGTATCAATGATGACTTGAGTGCTAAGTTAGAAATAGCTAATAAATCAACCTCTTGTGTAGATTATGTTGTGATTTGCAATAGGTGTAAAGATTTTAATGTTGATGCTTGTAGTGAACACCTAGTTTCCATTTCTAAACTAAGTGATGAAGTGGCTAGTCTTAATGCTCAACTTAAGACTAGCAAAAATGAATTTGATAAATTAAAATTTGCAAGGGATGCCTACACTATTGGTAGACACCCCTCAATTAAGGATGGGCTTGGCTTTAAGAAGGAAGCCAAGAACTTAACAAGTCATAAGGCTCCCATCTCCGCCAAGGAGAAAGGGAAGGCTCCAATGACTAATAGTGCTAAAAAGAACCATGCTTTCATGTATCATGATAGGAGATATTCTAGGAATGTTCATTACGATAGAAGTTATAATGCTTGTGATTTACATACCATGATTGCTTCAAGTTCTTCTATGCATGGTAGAAATTTGGCTAAGAAAAATGTTATTCATCATATGCCTAGAAGAAATGTTGTTCATGTTCCTAGGAATGTAAGTAATGACAACTCTACAATTTACCATGCTTGCAATGCTTCCTTTGCAATTTGTAGAAAGGATAAGAAAGTGACTGCTAGGAAACTAGGGGCAAAATGCAAGGGAGATAAGACTTGCATTTGGGTCCCTAAGGCTATTGTAACTAACCTTGTAGGACCCAACAAGAGTTGGGTACCTAAGACCCAAGCCTAATTTGCCTTGCAGGTTTATGCATCCGAGGAATCAAGCTGGATTATCGATAGCGGATGCACAAACCACATGACGGGGGAGAAGAAGATGTTCACCTCCTACATCAAGAACAAAGATTCCCAAGATTCAATCATATTCGGTGACAGGAATCAAGGCAAGGTTAAAGGCTTAGGCAAGATAGCCATCTCAAATGAGCACTCTATCTCCAATGTATTTTTGGTAGAGTCGCTAGGTTATAATCTTTTATCGGTTAGTCAATTATGTAATATGAGATACAATTGCTTATTCACAAATGTAGATGTGTCTGTCTTTAGAAGGAGTGACGGTTCATTAGCTTTTAAGGGTGTACTAGACGACAAACTCTATTTAGTTGATTTTGCAAAGGAGGAGGCCGGTCTAGATGCATGCTTAATTGCTAAGACTAGCATGGGCTGGCTGTGGCATTGCTGTCTAGCACATGTGGGGATGAAGAACCTTCACAAACTTCTAAAGGGAGAACATGTGTTAGGTCTAACAAATGTGTATTTCGAAAAAGATAGACCTTGTGCAGCTTGTCAAGCAGGTAAACAAGTGGGAAGTGCGCATCACAGCAAGAATGTGATGACCACATCAAGACCCCTGGAGCTGCTGCATATTGACCTCTTCGGACCCATCGCCTACCTTAGCATCGGGGGAAGTAAGTATGGTTTAGTAATTGTTGATGATTTTTCCCGCTTCACTTGGGTATTCTTTTTGCAGGATAAATCTGAAACCCAAGGGACCCTCAAGCGCTTCCTAAGGAGAGCTCAAAATGAGTTTGAGCTCAAGGTGAAGAAGATAAGGAGCGACAACGGGTCCGAGTTCAAGAACCTTCAAGTGGAGGAGTACCTTGAGGAGGAAGGAATCAAGCACGAGTTCTCCGCTCCCTACACACCACAGCAAAATGGTGTGGTAGAGAGGAAGAACAGGACACTCATAAACATGGCGAGGACGATGCTTGGAGAATTCAAGACGCTCGAGCGGTTTTGGTCGGAAGCTGTGAACACGGCTTGCCACGCCATAAACCGAGTCTACCTTCATCGCCTCCTCAAGAAGACGTCATACGAGCTACTAACCGGTAACAAACCCAACCTTTCATATTTTCGAGTTTTTGGGAGTAAATGCTACATTCTGGTGAAGAAAGGTAGAAATTCAAAATTTGCTCCCAAAGCTGTAGAAGGGTTTTTATTAGGTTATGACTCAAATACAAAGGCGTATAGAGTCTTCAACAAATCATCGGGTTTGGTTGAAGTCTCTAGCGACGTTGTATTTGATGAGACTAATGGCTCTCCAAGAGAGCAAGTTGAGCTTGATGATGTAGATGAGGATGATGTTCCAACGGACGCGATTCGTACCATGGCGATTGGAGACGTGCGACCGCAGGAACACAAGGAACAAGATCATCCTTCTTCCTCAACAATGGTGCAACCCCCAACTCAAGATGATGAATAGGTTCCTCAAGAAGAGGCGTGTGATCAAAGGGGAGCACAGGATGTCCAAGTTGAAGAGGAAGAAGCACCACAGGCCCCTCCAACTCAAGTTCGAGCGATGATTCAAAGGAACCATCCCGTCGACCAGATTTTGGGTGACATTAGCAAGGGAGTAACCACTCGCTCTAGATTAGCTAATTTTTGTGAGCATTACTCTTTTATCTCTTCTATTGAGCCTTTCAGGGTAGAAGAGGCCTTGCTAGATCCGGACTGGGTGTTGGCCATGCAGGAAGAGCTCAACAACTTCAAGCGAAATGAAGTTTGGACACTGGTGCCGCGTCCCAAGCAAAATGTTGTTGGAACCAAGTGGGTGTTCCGCAACAAACAGGACGAGCACGTGGTGGTGACAAGGAACAAGGCTCGACTTGTGGCAAAAGGTTATGCCCAAGTCGCAGGTTTGTACTTTGAGGAGACTTTCGCTCCTGTGGCTAGGCTAGAGTCGATTCGTATTTTGTTAGCCTATGCCGCTCACCATTCTTTCAGGTTGTTCCAAATGGACGTGAAGAGCGCTTTCCTCAACGGGCCAATCAAGGAGGAGGTGTACGTGGAGCAACCCCCTGGCTTTGAGGATGAACGGTACCCCGACCATGTGTGTAAGCTGTCTAAGGTGCTCTATGGACTTAAGCAAGCCCCAAGAGCATGGTATGAATGCCTTAGAGACTTTTTAATTGCTAATGCTTTCAAGGTTGGGAAAGCCGATCCAACTCTTTTCACTAAGACTTGTGTCGGTGATCTATTTGTGTGCCAAATTTATGTCGATGACATAATATTTGGTTCTACTAACCAAAAGTCTTGTGAAGAGTTTAGCAGGGTGATGACTCAAAAATTTGAGATGTCGATGATGGGCGAGTTGAACTACTTCCTTGGGTTCCAAGTGAAGCAACTCAAGGACGGCACTTTCATCTCCCAAACGAAGTATACGCAAGACTTGCTCAAGCGGTTTGGGATGAAGGACGCCAAGCCCGCGAAGACTCCAATGGGAACTGACGGACACGTCGACCTCAACAAAGGAGGTAAGTCCGTTGATCAAAAAGCATACCGGTCCATGATAGGTTCCTTGCTCTACTTATGTGCTAGTAGACCGGATATTATGCTTAGTGTATGCATATGTGCTAGATTTCAATCCGATCCAAGGGAGTGTCACTTAGTGGCCGTGAAGCGAATTCTTAGATATTTAGTCGCTACGCCTTGCTTCGGGATCTGGTATCCAAAGGGGTCTACCTTTGACTTGATTGGATACTCAGACTCCGATTATGTTGGATGTAAGGTCGATAGGAATAGTACATCAGGGACGTGCCAATTCCTAGGAAGGTCCCTGGTGTCGTGGAGTTCTAAGAAACAAACTCCTGTTGCCCTATCCACCGCTGAGGCCGAGTACGTTGCCGCAGGACAGTGTTGCGCGCAACTACTTTGGATGAGGCACCCCTCAGGGACTTTGGCTACAATCTGAGCAAAGTCCCACTCCTATGTGACAATGAGAGTGCTATCCGCATGGCGGACAATCCTGTTGAGCATAGCCACACAAAGCACATTGACATCCGGCATCACTTTTTGAGAGACCACCAGCAAAAGGGAGATATCGAAGTGTTTTATTTTAGCACCGAGAACCAGCTAGCCGATATCTTTACCAAGCCTTTAGATGAAAAGACCTTTTGCAGGCTGCGTAGTGAGCTAAATGTCTTAGATTCGCGGAACTTGGATTGATGTGTAGCATACATGTGTATTATGCTTTGATCATGTTCCTTTATGCATTTTGTTGTTTATTTATGGTGCTCAAGTTGTACAAGCACTCCCCGGACCTCACAAGTCCATTTGCGAGTGATGCACATATTTAGGGGGAGATGTACTACAACTTGACCATTTTGAGACTAACCATGTGTTTGAGCTTGCTTGATTTAGTCTCAAAAGTGGATTGAAAGGGAAAGATGGACTTGGACCATGAAAGACTTCCACTGCACTCCGATGAGAGGGTAACTCACTCCAAGTTCATCTCCATATTCTTATTGCCTTTGTACTCTTATTTGAAGATTTTGGTGAGGCAATGAGGTTTAAGGGCCAAGATTGATCCCGTTTTGGTGCTTGATGCCAAAGGGGGAGAAAATAAGGGTCAAAGCAAGAAATGGATCAGCTACCACTTGAGAATTTTGAAAATAGTAGAGTAGAGTTTTGTTTTGTCAAAATACTCTTATTGTCTCTTAGTGCTAAAAATCTATCTCTTATGGGGAGAATGCTTGATTATGGAAAAAAGGGGGAGTTTTTGAATTCTTGATCAATTTATCGTGAAATACCTCTCTCTATGCCTCATTAAGTGTGTTTGACTTAGAGATAGGAAATTGAGTTTGATTTGCAAAAACAAACCAAGTGGTGGCAAAGAATGATTCAAATATGCCAAATTTGAATCAAAACAAATTTGTGTTCTCATTTGCATTGATGTTGCACTTCTTTTAGTTGCTTTTTGTTGTGTTGGCATAAATCACCAAAAAGGGGGAGATTGAAAGGGAAATGTGCCCTTGGGCCATTTCTAAGTATTTTGGTGATCTAGTGCCAACACAAATGGTTTAAGTGTTAAACTATGCCAAATGGTGGATGAAGTGCAAAGTCAACACAAAGGTATGATTCTAGACTTAGTACATTGGTTTTTGTGTACTAACATATTTGTCTAAGTGCTAGAATCAGAGAAAATTCAATTGGAAAAGACTTGGCTCGAGCAGCCAAGACTCTGCTCAGTCTGGGTGCACCAGACTGTCCGGTGGTGCACCAGACAGTGTCCGGTGGTGCACCGGACAGTGTCCGGTGCGCCAGGCTAGCGTTTGGTCAACTGGCTGCTCTCGGGTCTCGACGGCGGCGTACGGCTATAAATCACCGGACTGTTCGGTGGTGCATCAGACAGTGTCCGGTGAGTCGGCTGTGGCGAAGTCGCCGCTCTCGAGAACCAAGTCAACAGCGTACGGCTATAATTCACCGGACTGTCCGGTGAGTCACCGGACTGTCCGGTGAGCCAACGGTCGGGCGCGCCAACGATCGGCCGCGCAATCTGCGCGTGACGCGTGGCCGAGCCAACGGTCGGATGGGGGCACCGGACTGTCCGGTGTGCACCGGACAATGTCCGGTGCGCCAACGGCTCCAAGTCTCCAACAGTCGGGTGCGCCAGAATAGAAAAGAAGTCTGCACCGGACAGTGTCCGGTGGTGCACCGGACTGTCCGGTGCGCCAGTCGACAGAAGGCAAGAATTGCCTTCCTAGATTGCTCTCAACGGCTCCTAGCTGCCTTGGGGCTATAAAAGGGACCCCTAGGCGCATGGAGGAGTACACCAAGCATACTTTGAGCATCCTTGATCATTCACACTTTGTCTTTGCGCACTCGTTTGTCATTCTTAGTGATTTGAGCTCCGTTCTAGTGAGAACCTTGTGATATTCATTTGAGCTTGAGTCTTGGCCGTGTGTGTGCGTATTTGCTGTGGATTTGTGTGTGTTGCTTCCCTCCCTTACTCTAGTGCTTTCACTTTGATTCTCATTGTAAGGGCGAGAGACTCCAAGTTGTGGAGATTCCTCGCAAATGGGAAAGAGTAAAGAAAAGAAGAACATCGTGGTATTAAAGTTGATCATTGGATCACTTGAGAGGAGTTGAGTGCAACTCTCGTCCGTTGGGACGCCACGACGTGGAGTAGGCAAGTGTTGTACTTGGTCGAACCACGGGATAAATCCTTGTGCCTCTTGTGCTTGTTCTCACTGTGTCTATTGTGCTTCACAAGAGCTCTCCTTAGCCACTTGATTTTATTGTGCTAACTCATAACCAAGTTTTGTGGCTTTAAGTTTCAAGTTTTACAGGATCACCTATTCACCCCCTCTCTAGGTGCTCTCAAAAGCTAGTGGAAGACTTGTAACGCCCCAAATTTGGTGGTAGAATTTTTTCTTCTTTAATACTCACCAAATTCAGGCGTTACTCTCTTTCTCTTCACGTTTCGCTCCTTCTTCCCAGTTTCAAAGCAGTATAGCGACTGTTGTCTATCACGCGTGTAAACAAAAACCTAAGTTGTCATGGGTATTGCATCATGCCGAAGCATATTTCTTTTGTCCAATGTAGTGTTTAATCGCGCGTCCGTTTTGCCTCGCTCGGATCTCAATTCACGATAGGTTTCTGATCCGTGGTCGTGTGCGCCGCGGGTTTTCGACCCGCGACCCGACCTAGCCTGACCCAGCCCAGCCCAACCCGGTCCGGCCTGGCCTGGCGTGCCCCTCCCTCCCCCCATGCACGCGCCCCCTCTCTCTCCCTTTCTCTCATTCAATTTTCCTGTGCAGCAACTCCCTCTCTTCGACCTCTCTCTCTCCCACCTCGTGCCCTAGGTGATTTGGTGATGGTTATCGCTGGATTTTGGATCCCCGAGGTAAGCTCTCCCTCTCTCTCTCCCTCCCTCTCTCTCTCCCTCCCTCTCTCTCTCCCTCTCCCTTCCCTCTTCCCTCCCTGCGCGTGCCCCTTTCTTCCCCACGCGCGTGCCCCGGCGGCTCCCTGTGCGCGCGCCCGGCGGTGGTCGCGCCCTCACCCGCGGCCTCGCGGCCCCGTGCCTCCCCCACGACCCCACCCCTCCCTGTGCGTGCGCTCGGTGGCGGCCCTGTGGCCCCGCCCCCCGGCGGCTTGCGCCCTCTCCCGCGATCGCGCCCTCCCCCGGCGTCTCGCGCCTGGCCCCGCGCCCCCCTGTGGCTCACGCCCCCCGGCGGCCGTGCCCTCCCCCGCGGCCCCACGCCCCCGGCGGCCGTGCCCTCCCCGGTAGCCGTGCCCCCCCGGTGGCGCCCCCGCGCCCTTCCCCACGGCCTCGCGCCTCCCCATGGCCCCGCGCCTCCTCGGCGGCCCCTACGTGCCCCCGGTGGCCCTCGCGTGCCCACGACGTGGCTCGCGCGTTCCCGCGCGAGCGACCGTAGCGTGCGCGATGCTTAAGCTTTGGTTTAATTAATTTTAAATTTAGTTTAGTTGACGTGCTTGAAAGTTCCCTTTGACCCGGGAACAGGATCTGGATGTCGCCTAGAGGGGGGGGTGAATAGGCGAATAAAACTTATTACTTTAAAACTTAAATTCTTACTCTACTCGAAGACTTAGTACGCAGTGGAGTGAGAAGACTCTTCGAGTAGGTTGCAGCGGAATCAGAGATCCTGTCTCAAAAGTGTCAGAACAGAGCACACAGACGCAAGGATTTATCCCGAGGTTCGGCCAAGCCTGAAATGCTTGCCTAGTCCTCGTTGGAGTTAGCCACACCTGGGCTTGGAGTTTATTTCAACTCCTTCCTCCGTTTGCTCAGATCTGTCAGAATGACAGATAGAGCCTTTCACTATCGAGTGGGGTTACAACAGAACCGCGGCTGCTTACAAACTTCTTGGCAGCACCCCGGCAGAGTAACGATACGCTCAAGACCTTGCTCTAGCTCTTAGCAGCACTACTCCTCTCTCTAAAGGCTTATAGCTGTGCCTTCTACACAAACTATAGAGTTACACACAAGAGAGAGAGCGAGAATTGATCCGAGTTATGTCTACACTTGTTGGCTGCACTCATATCTTGCTTGAGGCGCCTAGGAGTCCCTTTTTTATAGGCACAAGGGGCCTAGGAGCCGTTGGAGGCAATTCTGGAAGGCCAATCTTGCCTTCTGTCGTCGGGGGCACCGGACAGTCCGGTGCACACCGGACATGTCCGGTGACCGATTTCTTTCCTTATCCAGCGCTTCCCGACCGTTGCAGACCGGCTTCCCGACCGTTGCAGACCGGCGGAGATCTGAGAGCCGTTGGCGCACCGGACAGACCGGTGCACACCGGACAGTCCGGTGCCGTCTTCCGACCGTTGGCTCGGCCACGTGTCCCGCGCGGATTGCGCGGCCGACCGTTGGCCCTGGCCGACCGTTGGCTCACCGGACAGTCCGGTGCACACCGGACAGTCCGGTGAATTTTAGCCGTACGCCGTCGGCGAATTCCCGAGAGCGGCCAGTTCGCTCCGAGCCAGCCTGGCGCACCGGACACTGTCCGGTGCACACCGGACAGTCCGGTGCTCCAGCCAGTGCTGAGTCTTGGCTGTTCACAGCCAAGTCTTTTTCTCCTCTTTTCTTTTCTTCTTCTTTCTGTTTCTAACACTTAGACAAGTATATTAGTCCACAAAACCAATGTACTAAGTATAGAAACATACCTTTTCTTAATCATTAAATCTATAGCATTCCACATGCTTGAGCTTTGATGTTGGACTCATAAATCATCAAGTCGGCTTGACTTGATCTAGACTGACATTACTTGGCTCCAACATCCTGTAAAGGTCACATAGAACATCTCCAAACATAGGAACAACCCAAACTAAAGATCAAGGTGAACTTAGCTCTTTTGGGCTGCTTCCAGTTCTAGTTTTGACACTTGTTCTCCTTCTAGTGACCTTGATCTTCTTCTTAGAGCTTGATCTTGAGCCTTATGACTTACACCACATAACCGTAGCTGTTACCTCATTGGCTGTAAGTCACGTTCTTATATAGTGATCCTTGATGTGCCGTAGCTGTTCTCAACTCGATCACCCTTGACTTTGCAAGCTTTCTTCTTCACCCTTGGCCTTGGGTTCCTCAGTCTCCTTGACCTTCTCCCGTGCACTTGGTACCTCGAAGCTCTTCTTGCCTCCGTCCTTGGCTTGATCAGTTGTCTCCGAGCTACGCACCCGAGTATCACTTTTGCAATGTCCATCTAACTTGTGATGCCCATTATCTAGTCCTTGGGCCATCACACTTGTTCACTTGTGTTGAACCCTGTCAGCTTTACACTAAGCACCTGTTCAACACTCAACACACTTGTTAGTCCTTTAATTGAGTTGTCATCCAAACACCAAAACTCACAAGAGAGCTTTCAATCTCCCCCTTTTTGGTGATTGATGGCAACACAATTAAAGCTTACATAAGAATAAGATTTGAAGCACAAATTTTGAGTACTAAGTTTATAGAATTGCTCCCCCTAAATATGTGCTTACTTTAGAATCATAATTTTGGCCTTATATGCCAATTTGCACATACTTAGGCAATTCGAAGCATTTCTACACCTTAGCACCTTTTGGAATGCGTTGTCAAAGATCAACCCATGATACTATAACGCACAAATGCACAGAACCAGAGTTAAACACCCATCATTTGAGTGGCTATATCACAGGAATATCAACCTACCACTTTTCACCATTAAGATACCAATTTAGATACTAATTTAAAGCAATCTTAGCACCATTAACCACATGCATCATTGTCCACATGACTATCTATTTCAGAATGAACACAATAGATGCCAATTAATTCATAGCGACGGAAGCACTAGTCCATATGATGCAACACATATAATACTGCAGGAAGCATATGAATAACACACTAGCAAAGCTCAAACTAACACATCACCCCTTAGGATAAGCTTTCCTCTAATGTTGAGATAAGCTTTAATGCACAAATTCTCCCCCTTTGACATCAACCACCAAAACCATATTCAAGCAAGAACATAGGATGATGTCACGGGACAACAGGGTGTTAAGGAGTAAAGACACATGATCAATACTCCCCCTTACTTATTGAGCATATGCACTACCAACATTTAAGCAAGATACAAATATGCAAAAAGATTACTACTTCCTTTTGTACCTTTACCATGTTGTAGTGTACTTCCCATCTTGAAAGTATTTAATCTCTTGAGAGCTTCTTCACACTTGTGCCAGATTCTTTATCCTGACCTTTTCTTGTTGCTAAGACACCAAACTTAGAACAAGTTATAGTATTGGGCACAAGAAGAAACTTCTATTCTAATCACAAGATGTCAATTAAAGCAAACTACCATGGCTACTAATTGAAGAATACCAATTTCAAGATCATTTATTATCGTAGCTCCATGATATTCAAAGATAAGCATCTAATATCACCAAATATTGTAGAGCATGAGCAATCTTAAAAATACGCATTTACTCACGACTTAAGATACCAATCGCTTGACTTACGGAGGTACCCAAGTCCTGATTGCTCCATTTCTTGCTCATCTTCTCTTTTCCACCTTGAGACTACACAAGATCACTTAAGAAACAATTAGTCTCAAAAGACACAAGTTATGTGTGCTCCCCCTAAACTTGTGTATCAAGTATTTGAATAACTTGCATTTTGCACATTCTAACTTCCTCAGAACTAGAGGGGATTACACCATATCTTGGTCAAGGCATACTCTTAATTTTATCACAAAGAGATACCAATTGAGTACCACATGAAAGATTGACTTAATACAGCAATGCATGCCAATTATTGTACCACATACATGGCAATCTAAACATGCTACATGCATGACAAACATTGTACCACATGTACCAATTGAAGAACAACACAATCATGCATATAAAGCGTAATGTCTAAGCATGCCATAATTAAGAAGATTTCTTAGATGCACCAAAAGAAACAACATTTTAAAAGCATAAATCACCTAAACCAAGATATTACCGTTTGAAAGACAAGAACATAGCTATGATCGCAATTAAAGGAACTTCAAGATATTCAATACAATTGCACAGTTCCATTTTCCATACCTTTGCCTTTATGAGAGCACTTGTTATCACCAATTCAGAGCTCCTTTTGCTTACGCATCTCACAGCTCAAAAGGGCACGACATGGATTTGAAATTCACACAATACCAAACTAGGGTAATCATGTGAACATGGACTAAACAATATGTCATATTTGCACATAGCATGACTTACACAAAGTTACATGTTTATCCATATACACCAAGAGGGTTAATCGTTGTGGATATAACAAATGAAAGAGCTACCCATAAATGATTCAAAAGATATATCCTATAGTGCACTAGTCATGATTAGGCAAACATTATTATGATCCATTTAACACAGGCAATCATAAAGCATAACTACTCTAAGCACGACACTTAAATTTAAGAGCAATAATGATAATGCACTTAAGAAACACAGGTACCGTCCTTTGAAGAGACAGATGCGCAATCGAGGTCCTTTGCTTGATTCACCAATAATGATCAAGGACCTATTCCACTTTTTACTTGAGATGAACATGGGATTAGTGTCTCATAATAATTCAACCTTGGGTCAATAAACACCAAAACAATTGACAGCTTAAGCATAGAGTTTTTAGATAACCGTCTTAAGCTCTCCCATGGTCTCCAGTCCATCTCATGGCACCTGCATGGTCTAGTTAGCACAATTTGGTACCCACCTCGGAATGGGTCCATAACGATCAACTGAAAGTGCCTTTGGCACCCAAATAGTCTTTGTGCTAGTTCTAGGTGATCTTGCTACATATCTAGCACAAGTATATGAATTGGGTCTCCTAAGCAAATGAGATTGAGACAACTTTACTTGTTTAGGAGCCTCACCTTTATTACATACCTTGGATAGATGACCCTGCTCACCACACTTGTAGCAGAAGCGTCGCTCAACCTGACATGACGCTTGCTGTTTGTCATTTTCCTTGGTGAGGGTCACCTTGGAGGATGCCCATTCTTGATTCTTCATGACCGGACATGAAGTGATCATGTGGTCCTTATTGTTGCATCCAAAACAACTCCTTGTCCCTTCATTCTTGTCTTTGTACGGACAAGACGTGATGAGGTGGCCTAACTTCTTGCACTTGAAGCACCTCCTTTTTCCTCTTCCCTTTTTGTGCTTTAATGACATGGAGAGATGATCAGTGCAAACAACATGACTAATTGAATTTTTACCTTTTTCCTTGTTCATGTCGATTTCTTCATTTATAGCTTTAGGAACATTCTTCTTATGGAGTTCGATGCCTGCTGCAGTTCTTCCTTTCTCAAGCTTCTTCACCACGCGCCCGTGGATATCTTGAGAGAGTTGAGCAATGCGTCTTCTCCTTAGTTGTATTTGCCTCTTGTTCCCACTCAATTTCTTTTGTGACCCTAAAACTTGTTGCTCAATCAATGATTGGCTTTCTTTCGAGCAACAGGGGTTAGCACATGGTGATATACAATTCAAATGTGCACGCGTGCGAGAATGAGGTTCACATGAATTTAAGTTTAAAATTACAACCTCATGAGCAACATTAAGCATGATATGGTCATCAACTAGTTTATTATGAGAATTTGACAACATATCATACTCTTCACTTAGAGCAAGTTTTTCTAAATTTAGAATTTCTACTTGACTCTTAAGCATGGCGTTTTCCATTTTAAGTTGAGCAACACAGGATAAAACATCATCATTATTCCTTTGCTCAAATAAAATAGATTCATACCGTTGGACCAAATCGTCATGAGAGCACTTTAGCTCCTCATGTTCTTTGGTCATCTTCTCCAGGCAGTTGTTGGTTTTGATGAGGGTCTCCTCTAGCCTGAGAAGCGTCTCGCCTTGTTCCTTGTTCCTTCTCAACAACTTAACCAAGAGCACTTTGTCTTCTTTGTTGAGATGGGTGTAGAACCGGCGAATCTCCTCTTCTTCCACATCACCGGTCTCATTTTCCCTGTCATTATTATTAGTGGAAGCAATACAGGAAAATGTACCTAGTGGTGATGAAGATTCATCCTCGCTATCATCCTCATATTCCTCCTCATCATCGCTTTCGTCTCTACTATCATTGTTAGCAATAAGACATTTATAACTAGTGGAAGACAAACCTGTCGGTGAGGTGGATTCATCGTTTGGTGTCCAACGCTTTTCATCTCCCTTTGATGAGTTAGTATCACAGGCAATATAGGGAGTAGAAGCAACACAATTTGCCACAAAATATTTTACTTTAATTCTATTCCATAAATCATGAGCATCAGCAAATAAATCAGTATCACTACTCATGATGGAAAAATAAGCACCTCTTGAAAGAGAGTCAACTAAGATGTTGCAAGCATGGTGATTTAGAGATAAACATCTTAGTTCTTCATTAGAAAGATTTTTACTAAAATCAGAGGGAAAAATACTTCTACTAAAGATCTGTCTCAAATCAGGGTCAACATTCATGAAAGCATTATAAATAGAGACAGACCAGGATTTATAATTAGAACCATCGCCTAGAAGAAGTTCAACGGTTACCTCTTGTGACGACATCGTCATCTCCGGACGGCTAAGCCCACACTGGAGAGGCCTAGCTCTGATACCAATTGAAAGTTCCCTTTGACCCGGGAACAGGATCTGGATGTCGCCTAGAGGGGGGGGGTGAATAGGCGAATAAAACTTATTACTTTAAAACTTAAATTCTTACTCTACTCGAAGACTTAGTACGCAGTGGAGTGAGAAGACTCTTCGAGTAGGTTGCAGCGGAATCAGAGATCCTGTCTCAAAAGTGTCAGAACAGAGCACACAGACGCAAGGATTTATCCCGAGGTTCGGCCAAGCCTGAAATGCTTGCCTAGTCCTCGTTGGAGTTAGCCACACCTGGGCTTGGAGTTTATTTCAACTCCTTCCTCCGTTTGCTCAGATCTGTCAGAATGACAGATAGAGCCTTTCACTATCGAGTGGGGTTACAACAGAACCGCGGCTGCTTACAAACTTCTTGGCAGCACCCCGGCAGAGTAACGATACGCTCAAGACCTTGCTCTAGCTCTTAGCAGCACTACTCCTCTCTCTAAAGGCTTATAGCTGTGCCTTCTACACAAACTATAGAGTTACACACAAGAGAGAGAGCGAGAATTGATCCGAGTTATGTCTACACTTGTTGGCTGCACTCATATCTTGCTTGAGGCGCCTAGGAGTCCCTTTTTTATAGGCACAAGGGGCCTAGGAGCCGTTGGAGGCAATTCTGGAAGGCCAATCTTGCCTTCTGTCGTCGGGGGCACCGGACAGTCCGGTGCACACCGGACATGTCCGGTGACCGATTTCTTTCCTTATCCAGCGCTTCCCGACCGTTGCAGACCGGCTTCCCGACCGTTGCAGACCGGCGGAGATCTGAGAGCCGTTGGCGCACCGGACAGACCGGTGCACACCGGACAGTCCGGTGCCGTCTTCCGACCGTTGGCTCGGCCACGTGTCCCGCGCGGATTGCGCGGCCGACCGTTGGCCCTGGCCGACCGTTGGCTCACCGGACAGTCCGGTGCACACCGGACAGTCCGGTGAATTTTAGCCGTACGCCGTCGGCGAATTCCCGAGAGCGTCCAGTTCGCTCCGAGCCAGCCTGGCGCACCGGACACTGTCCGGTGCACACCGGACAGTCCGGTGCTCCAGCCAGTGCTGAGTCTTGGCTGCTCACAGCCAAGTCTTTTTCTACTCTTTTCTTTTCTTCTTCTTTCTGTTTCTAACACTTAGACAAGTATATTAGTCCACAAAACCAATGTACTAAGTATAGAAACATACCTTTTCTTAATCATTAAATCTATAGCATTCCACATGCTTGAGCTTTGATGTTGGACTCATAAATCATCAAGTCGGCTTGACTTGATCTAGACTGACATTACTTGGCTCCAACATCCTGTAAAGGTCACATAGAACATCTCCAAACATAGGAACAACCCAAACTAAAGATCAAGGTGAACTTAGCTCTTTTGGGCTGCTTCCAGTTCTAGTTTTGACACTTGTTCTCCTTCTAGTGACCTTGATCTTCTTCTTAGAGCTTGATCTTGAGCCTTATGACTTACACCACATAACCGTAGCTGTTACCTCATTGGCTGTAAGTCACGTTCTTATATAGTGATCCTTGATGTGCCGTAGCTGTTCTCAACTCGATCACCCTTGACTTTGCAAGCTTTCTTCTTCACCCTTGGCCTTGGGTTCCTCAGTCTCCTTGACCTTCTCCCGTGCACTTGGTACCTCGAAGCTCTTCTTGCCTCCGTCCTTGGCTTGATCAGTTGTCTCCGAGCTACGCACCCGAGTATCACTTTTGCAATGTCCATCTAACTTGTGATGCCCATTATCTAGTCCTTGGGCCATCACACTTGTTCACTTGTGTTGAACCCTGTCAGCTTTACACTAAGCACCTGTTCAACACTCAACACACTTGTTAGTCCTTTAATTGAGTTGTCATCCAAACACCAAAACTCACAAGAGAGCTTTCAGTGCTGCGTCGCGCGTTTCGCCACGCGATGATTTATTTTAGATTCACATTTATTAGTGTGCTGCGTTGCGCGCTTCGTCGCGCGACGATTCATCTTAATTTCATATTATTTAATGTGTGGTGTCGCGTGTCCAGTCGCACGACGTTTTGTTTTAAATTCAATTTAGATGACATATGCTGTCGTGCACTTTGTCGTGCGACGCTTGACGTTATTTTCATAATAATTCAAGTGTCTCGTGGTGCGCTCCGTCGCGCGACGAGTCGTTTTATTCTCAATTCAGTCTAGGTGTTGTGTCGCGCGTTTCACCGCATGACAATCCTTTTAAATTTACTTTGGTTTGTTTATAATGATTAAACATGGAACATGACTTTATCCTATGCATAGCGCGATTGCCAAATTAATTCTATTCTGTTTAGACGAGTACTTTGATCTATAATCACGTAACGTGATCGCTCTTCGACTGTAGCCTCGACCGTTACTCTCTCTTTCTCGCTTAGTCGTAGGTGTGAGCCCTGCCCCGAGCATCTATTTATTTATGATATTTTATTGCATGGTGTATTGTTCTTTTGTATTAAATTTGTGGAATGTATGTTTGAACTCATATAGATAACGGTCAGTTGGTGGAGTCCAAAGGAGTTGCAGGTGAAGACCCTGAGCACCAGCTGGTTGGTGAAGGCAAACGTCCCTTGACCCATCCATGTCCTACTCATTCTTATAATTCACTCCCCGCATTTACACAGTTTATACCTAAGGATTGACTAGCTTTTGTTTATCTTGTCCTTGTTTTCCTATTTTGGTTGGGTTATTTTGGTTTAGCTTTATGCTAGTGCTTCACATTAATCAATGAACATGAGATTATCTATGATACGTTGTTTTCCCTTTTGATTACGATGATGGTACTGTGACGTTTAAGGGGACTCGAGCTGTTTCTTGAGTGCCTCTCAGTAAGGATTGTTTCATTGGATGACCGCCCGAGAAAACAGTGCAACCATGAGGGTGGAATGGGACCCCCTTAGCTGAATAATTAGAGGAACCGAGGTGTAGTTCGCTTCGCCGTTGTGCCGTCAATGGGGCTCAGTGTATGCGGCTCGCTCTGCCAAGGGTGGTTTGCCCCTTGGGGAGGAGTGCGGTACATTTAGGAAACCTAACGGGCGGCTACAGCCTCAGGGAATCTTTTAAAGGCTACATAGTGAAACCCTGCCTATTCACCTTGGTAGTGTTTAAGGGTTTGATTGGCTTGAGGCAAGATGGAATCACGGCTTGTGGGTAAAGTGCGCAACCTCTGCAGAGTGTTAGCGGCAAACCCCCAGTCGGTTGCCTGTGAAGGCCGTGTGTATCTACGTTTCTTTTCCACACTTTGATAATTGTTAAAGACTATGTGGATGTCTCGGATATCATGATGTAATCGACTATTACTATCTTTTATGTTATTATTTGAGCACCGTGTGATGATGTCCAGTTATGTAACTGCTGTGTACGTGAATTGCTGATCCTGGCACGTACATGGTTCGTATTTGGTTTGCCTTCTAAAACCGGGTGTGACAAGACTACCTTACCTGAAAGGGGCAAGGGCAGTAGGGGAGTTGCATGCAGGGAGGTTCTCGGGTTGATTTTGCTGCGATGGCGGTCAGCCGAGGGATTCTTGCAAGTTCTCTTCCCATAAACTATAGCGGGTTTTCGGAAGCTAGTGGAACTTTGTAAAGGCCTCGTAGTGTTGCCCTGCCTTGCTTCCTTGGTAGAGGTGTATGGGAGTCACGATCCCTTTGTAGATGGGTAACATGACTTGTGGGTACAGGGTACAACCTCTACAGAGTGTAAAACTGGTATACTAACCGAGCTCACGGTCATGAACAGCTCAGGACTCTCGCATGATTAAATATGGAACTTAAGTTCAATTTGTCATTTGCATTGCATGGGGTTATTTATTAATAATGTTCTATTATTTATTATGGTTTGGTATTTACTTACACTTAGTAACTGCTAATAAAATTTGACCAACTTATTAAAAGCAATGCTCAGCTTTAACCCCTATTGTTGATCAGCCTTACACATCACATGAACTCCCACCTTTAGTGAGTTCATGCCCACTGGTTTCCCCACAACTTGTTGAGCTATGATCATGTGTGAGCTCACCCTTGCTGTCTCACACCCCTCCCCCCACAGGAGAAGAACAGGTGGTTCAAGAGGAGCCACACAACGAGGAGTTTGATCTGATCTAGGTGGCGTTTCCCAGTTGACTTTATGGCGTCAAGGATGATCCTTAGTTCATTTTATATTATCTTTTATTTTTGTAAGACTTCCGCAATGTAATAAGTACTCTGATGTTATTGTGACATTTATCTTTATACACTCTGTTATTATATATGTTGTCTTCTTTGGCGCATGTATGAGACGCACCCGGCTTTGTTCCTTAAATCCAGGTGTGACACAAACACACCCTCGGTGAATGTGACATGCTCCGGCGCTTCTACAACAAGCTCGGCCCCTCCGCGAAGGGAGGAAACAGGAAGGCCCCCGACACCGGAGACAGCGACGATAAGGGCGATGGCTTCCCCGATGTGCATAACTGCTACATGATCTTTATGGGGGACACCGTCAACATGCCCTCAAGGCAATGCAAGCAGGAGCACCAGGAAGTCTTCTCGGTTGAAGCAGCGACCCCAGTCTACCTAGACTGGTCAGATCGCACCGTCACCAGCGACCGAGATGACCACTCGGACCATGTCCCGAACCTTGGTAAGTATCCACTCGTTGTCGACCCCATTATCGGCAACACACGCCTCACAAAGGTGCTCACGGATGGAGGCAGCAGCCTCAACATCATCTATACAGACACTCTGGATCTCCTTGGGGTCGGGCGATCTCAGATTCGACCCGGGGCCGCACTGTAACACCCTTAATTTGGGGGTATACAATTTCTTTTCTAATATCCACCAAATTCAGGTGTTACCCTCTCCTTTCTTTGCTTTACTTCTCTTTTTCTAAATATTGAGGAGTTATTTTGTACTATATAAGTATTAATCGTAGTATGTTCAAAACCCTAGGAGAGTTATTTTGTTTTATATACAAGTGTTATTTTAAATATATGTGGGTTGCATCTCATGTCGATGCATGATATTTATTTGCTAAAATGATCTTGGTTGTGCTTCCGTTTAGAGAGAGTGAAAAAAACTATTGAATTTGGGTTAAGAATGGGCAGGATCATATATATAGTTTATGTAATAGAGAAAAGAATAAAAACAAAATCCTTTTATCCTCACTCGCCCCTGGTAACCGCCCGAACGATGTAGCTTGTAGGCATTAAGTCATAAACAACTTACCACATCACTGTAAAGGAATAGGGAGGGGTGAAATTATTGCCATCTGCACATCAAAGACACTAATATATATCAAAGATATTTGAACCCATACCCTTCCTATATGTGCAAGTGTGTCAAATTTATCTTCAAATTGCCAAGAATCTAAAGCCTATGCTTTGATACCAACTGTAACACCCTGGGGTCCACAAACACCCCGGAATACTACTGAACTACACATCTGACATCCATATATAAAATTTCGGCAGCAACTCCTTTGAAATATTGCATAAACGAGGGGCAACAGTGTATAAACATATATAATGACAAAAAACATACTAAGCATTATTAATCTGCTAGCAAAGAAAAGTTAAACATAACGACATGAACTGAATTAACCAGTACACACGACTAGAAAAAAACAAACATCATTTGACATCGAGTTTCTAATTAAATCATAGCTGCAACTGGGCAGCGTTATTATAATAGTGAAGGTGGACGTGCTGCTACTTCCCTCATTCCCAACATGAATCAAGTACCTGCATTGAGTAATGCAAGAGTGAGATGATACATCTCAGCAAGTAAATTGTTTTGACGAGATATTTAAACCACAAATTGAATTAAACAACATTTTAAAGGAATCACGATTGAGATTAGAAATACTTGTAGATATAGAACTCAATAGTCCCAAAATAACCAATACCATCTCATTTCCTCGAACAACCACAATAGGTTGTATAACCCTTCCCTGCATCAACAATACCTGCAGATATCACTTCAATGTATGCATAGGAATGCAATGTGTAGGTCCTCTGCCCTCATACCTCTGAGAGTATAAAACCACATCATCTGCTAATATCAATTCAATGAATGCATATGAATGCATGCATATGTCCTCTGCCTTCATACCTCTAAGGGTATGAAGCCGCATCGTACCCCTCCTCGGGCAACGTACGATGCTAAGTTGTACTGGTACGGTCGGACCATAGGTCACGACCAAACTTCAGATGCAAATGAATCATGTAATGCATATGGCATGCTGTATTTATCAATATACTTCACTTCCTTAGGATACAAAACAAACCTCAAATAATACTTCATCTGCCTTCAGATACAATACAAACCTCAAATAATATTTTATCTGCCTTCAGGGTGTAAATTAATCTCATGGGTCATACTCAAACCATAATCATCATCAGTATATGATTGAGCATCAGTATAATACAAGCAAGTACAGCATCACCATAGAGTTCAATTATGAAAGAATCCATAATTCTGAATATTAGAGTGTAGGCGATAAAACACAACAAGTCAAAACGGTAGCAACCACCGCTACATTCACTTGCCTTCATCGAAGAAGAAAAATGTACTAGGCATGATCCGGAGTGTAGCCACCTGCTAGCGGGCATAAAACTTAGTACAAATATTTCACAAATTTTTGCCAACAATCAATAAATTGCTCCTACACTTGAAACCAAGACCTGGTGGAAAGACTCCCACCCTGAACCACATGCCAAACAACAGCAACGCTGTTTATTAATTTTGTATCTTTAAAATTATAACAGTGGTGATATCAAACAAATACTCTAGGAGTATCTACACAAAATACTCTACAACTTTGGTATTCAATGGATAATTAAATTCTGCCATCTATAAGTTCTAAAACATCTGATAAGATAAATGTCTGAATCTGTTTCAGACAGCAGCATAGTTAACTTCAAAATTCAATATCTCCCAAAATACTCAACCAAAAATTATAAAATTCTGCTGGCAGTAAGAACTTTTATCCCTCTATAAATGTCTCCATAGTTGGAACAGCCAATTCGGCTATTTACTATATGAAACCCACCAGTGAACAGACCTGCTCATTTTTGTCAGGCAAACAGGAACAACCACAGTAAAATAAACATAACTGGAGTTTCATAATTCATATGAATGCGCTCTTTAATAATCTGGAAAGCTTATGAAATTGTCTACAACTTCTTTTACAATCCTAAAGTTTAATTCTGTTGATAAAATTGCCTAAATCTTAAGAGAACAGATGCTGCACATAATTATGAGACTAAAAAACTGCTATAATCAAACTGCAATAACTTTCTTATCTGATGTCCGATTGAGGTGTTCTTCATGGCCACGGAAAGATCTACAAATTATCTACAACTCATAAATAGACTTTTATTTTTTTGAGGCCACTAAGACCGCGGAAAACTGGCATAAACAGAAACTGTTGAATCTGTCATTCTGCAGAAACTAATTTCGAGATCAAAATCTAATCTCCCATCTAATCCAACCAAAAAAAGCTAATTGCAGGGCCTAAAACTCATACAAAACAAGGAAAGCATTCATCAAGTGTAGAAAAGAGAGAGGAAAGGAAATCCAACCAATTCTTGGAGAGAAACAACGATGATGGGCGACGGTATGCCCTCATCTCCCCTCTCTTCTCTCCCTTTTTCTTCCTCTCTTCTCTTGGGGCAAGGCACAAAAGGGTGATGGCTGCTAGGGGTGGGAGGACGTGGATTCTAGGGTTAGGAAGGTATAAATAGAAGAAAACTTGCACAATCCTAATATCCAATGGCTCAGATCAACCGGCACTCGAAAAGACTCATCCGGACTCCAAACAAGGCAAACTAGTGATTGATCAGAATAATCTTGATGAGATCTATACATCTACGGCCTCCGATCATCCATAGGACACACCATATTTGGATTATAAATATGGTTTAATTTTTAGGGCATTACATTCTACTCCCCTTAAAAAGAATTCATCCTCGAATTCGACCACTCCAAGCAAAACATCCAAGGTACCCAAAATAGCACCACCATTCAAAATATGGGTCCATTATTGGTATTAATCAACACAAGAACTTCTACCTTGGACTAATGGTCTAAGGAAGCTACACAACCTGACAACAAGCATGAAAGAACCTGCAATGAAGCTCAAAGCAAGTCATAGATGCAATCAACACTATGATTTCAGAACATCGAATTTGGATGCAGCCATACATCAGCATCAATGTCTTAAAACGACACTTTTATGAAGGGGTAATATGCACTAAGCACAACCCTTAGCAACTTCAACAATTTATTTTAATTCAATGGTGAAACATCCACACCAGATGAACATATAAGAAGATCAAACACCCCACCTCACAACACCACAAAACAAGTAGTTCTATTGAAACAAAACTCCTAATCTTCCTAAACCCCGTTCTTGCCATCATGAAAAGATAATCATGTAATCTAACATTCTTTGCACCCCACAAAAGGGAGAAAGTCTACAGAACTAATGGAGCAATAAAGCCAACAAGAAGCCCATAACATTCTGCGCGGCACATTTCATCGAAGAAATGTCAAAAACTCCACAAAGAGCATTGACAACACAACAACAACACAATACTTGCTTAACCAATGTCGCTATACTTCATCCAACAACTCAACTAAGAAAAATATCCAAACTAGTAAGGTTAACCTACACATAATATAAGTCTTCATCTACTGTAGTTCAGAAACTTACATTTCATTTTGTCATATGATGCACTCAAAGTACCAAACATACAAGGTCAATAATAACCCCGTAATCCTTCACACATTTGACAAACATCTCAAGTTGATGTAAAAACCACATCATTTAGGAATAGGTGACTAACCACACACAACCAACTCTAGGCTAGGCAATGACTTCATTCAAACCAATATATAGGTGGTCCAACAATGGCTCCCCCAGCATGCATCGGGGAGAGAACCATCTGATCCTCAACGTATTAATACATAATCAATGGATCAAGAAAAAAAAGATTTATTCTACAACTAGCATGACTAACATGCAACCACTTTAAACCACCTCTAAGCTTTGTGGCTACTAAAACACACAATAGAAGAGAGACATGTAAGCCATTCTGGCTATGTAAAGACTTCCCCAAAATTCATACAAAAGTACCAATATTCATTTCTTTCAGAACTGGTTTCTCGACATAAACAATCATTCTTTGCAAAGATAGTTGGAACTATCCACCAACCGCTCAACAACTTAAATTCAAATTGATGGTTACCTTGTAACCCAAAACACGCAATTCACACTCCTCTTAAGAACATCCTCAATCAATCATATATAACAATATTATTGCAATAAAACTCAACCATGAAAAACATGATGAAAACAACATAGGCATACTTGTATATCACAAGCATAATAACAACTTCAATCTCACCAAAGGCCAACGATATCAATCACATTAATAAAACAATATAAAGATTTAGAGATAAATCATATTAGGCATTAAGTCATAAACAACTTACCACATCACCGTAAAGGAATAGGGAGGGGTGAAATTATTGTCATCTGCACTTCAAAGACACTAATATATATCAAAGATATTTGAACCCATACCCTTCCTATATGTGCAAGTGTGTCAAATTTATCTTCAAATTGCCAAGAATCTAAAGCCTATGCTTTGATACCAACTGTAACACCCCGGGGTCTACAAACACCTCGGAATACTACTGAACTACACATCTGACATCCATATATAAAATTTCGGCAGCATCTCTTTTGAAATATTGCATAAACGAGGGGCAACAGTGTATAAACATATATCATGACAAAAAACATACTAAGCATTATTAATCTGCTAGCAAAGGAAAGTTAAACATAACGACATGAACTGAATTAACCAGTACACACGACTAGAAAAAAACAAACATCATTTGACATCGAGTTTCTAATTAAATCATAGCTGCAACTGGGCAGCGTTATTATAATAGTGAAGGTGAACGTGCTGCTACTTCCCTCATTCCCAACATGAATCAAGTACCTGCATTGAGTAATGCAAGATTGAGATGATACATCTCAGCAAGCAAATTGTTTTGATGAGATATTTAAACCACAAATTGAATTAAACAACATTTTAAAGGAATCACAATTGAGATCAGAAATACTTGTAGATATAGAACTCAATAGTCCCAATATAACCAATACCATCTCATTTCCTCGAACAATCACAATAGGTTGTATAACCCTTCTCTGCATCAACAATACCTGCAGATATCACTTCAATGTATGCATAGGAATGCAATGTGTAGGTCCTCTGCCCTCATACCTCTGAGAGTATAAAACCACATCATCTGCTAATATCAATTCAATGAATGCATATGAATGCAATGCATATGTCCTCTGCCTTCATACCTCTAAGTGTATGAAGCCGCATCGTACCCCTCCTCGGGCAACGTACGATGCTAAGTTGTACCGGTACGGTCGGACCATAGGTCACGACCAAACTTCAGATACAAATGAATCATGTAATGCATATGGCATGATGTATTTATCAATATACTTCACTTCCTTTGGATACAAAACAAACCTCAAATAATACTTCATCTGCCTTCAGATACAATACAAACCTCAAATAATACTTTATCTGCCTTCAGGGTGTAAATTAATCTCATGGGTCATATTCGAACCATAATCATCATCAATATATGATTGATCATCAGTATAATACAAGCAAGTACAGCATCAACATAGAGTTCAATTATGAAAGAATCCATAATTCTGAATATTAGAGTGTAGGCGATAAAACACAACAAGTCAAAACGGTAGCAACCACCGCTACATTCACTTGCCTTCATCGAAGAAGAAAAATATACTAGGCATGATCCGGAGTGTAGCCACCTGCTAGCGAGCATAAAACTTAGTACAAATATTTCACAAATATTTGCCAACAATCAATAAATCGCTCTTACACTTGGAACCAAGACCTGGTGAAAAGACTCACACCCTGAACCACATGTCAAACAACAGCAATGTTGTTTGTTAATTTTGTATCTTTAAAATTATAACAGTGGTGATATCAAACAAATACTCTAGAAGTATCTACACAAAATACTCTACAACTTTGGTATTCAATGGATAATTAAATTCTGCCATCTATAAGTTTTAAAACATCTGATAAGATAAATGTCTGAATCTGTTTCAGACAGCAGCATAGTTAACTTCAAAATTCAATATCTCCCAAAATACTCAACCAAAAATTATGAAATTCTGCTGGCAGTAAGAACTTTTATCCCTCTACAAATGTCTCCATAGTTGGAACAGCCAATTCGGCTATTTACTATATGAAACCCACCAGTGAACAGACCTGCTCATTTTTGTCAGGCAAACAGGAACAGCCCCAGTAAAACAAACATAACTGGAGTTTCATAATTCGTATGAATGCGCTCTTTAACAATCTGGAAAGCTTATGAAATTGTCTACAACTTCTTTTACAATCCTAAAGTTTAATTCTGTTGATAAAATTGCCTAAATCTTAAGAGAACAGATTCTGCACAGAATTATGAGACTGAAAAACTGCTATAATCAAACTGCAATAACTTTCTGATCTGATGTCCGATTGAGGTGTTCTTCATGGCCACAGAAAGATCTATAAATTATCTACGACTCATAGATAGACTTTTTATTTTTTTGAGGTCACTAAGACCGTGAAAAACTGGTATAAACAGAAACTGTTGAATCTATCATTCTGCAGAAACTAATTTCGAGATCAAAATCTAATCTCCCATCTAATCCAACCAAAAAAAGCTAATTGCAGGGCCTAAAACTCATCCAAAACAAGGGAAAGCATTCATCAAGTGTAGAAAAGAGAGAGGAAAGGAAATCCAACCAATTCTTGGAGAGGAACGACGATGATGGGCGACGGTATGCCCTCACTCCCCTCTCTTCTCTCCCTTTTTCTTCTTCTCTTCTCTTGGGGCATGGCACAAAAGGGTGATGGCTGCTAGGGGTGGGAGGACGTGGATTCTAGGGTTAGGAAGGTATAAATAGAAGAAAACTTCCACAATCCTAATATCCAATGGCTCAGATCAACCGGCACTCGAAAAGACTCATTCGGACTCCAAACAAGGCAAACTAGTGATTGATCAGAATCATCTTGATGAGATCTATACATCTACGGCCTCCGATCATCCATAGGACACACCATATTTGGATTATAAATATGGTTTAATTTTTAGGGCGTTACACCTCGCTCGTCAGCACACACGCCTAGGCGTCATCTACATCTGCACCAAACTGCCTATCCCGCCCAAGCCGCCTAAACACCGACGATGCGAAGATCCCGGCATCTACGCCCACGTCTCCCCGTTCAAACAGTCTTAGTCGCGTCTCCCCTTCCCCACTTCAAACCGCTGAGGCACTCCTCTCTGAGCTCCGCTCCCCACACCTCACCTCGCCGCCGTGTCGCACACACTATGGCAGCTACAACCATTTTCGACGGCCAGAGACCACCGAAAATAGCTTATTTTCGGCGGCCAGGGAGCTGACCGACGAAAATAAAGGCTTATTTTTGGCGGCTGACACCTGGCCGCCGAAAATAACGGCCGCCGAAAATGTGCCAAGATTATTTTTCGGCGGCCACTATTGGCCATCAAAAATTAACAAATTCAGACAAAAATTGAAATAAATGCAAAAAACAGCAATTTCAGCAACAATATAATCACAATAATATGACAGAAACATTAATTCCAGAATTACACATATTTAACACAAAGTATCACAATTCTTCACAACCACATTGAAGTTCACCAAAATCAAATTCATAGTTCACAAATGGTTCACCACATCACAGTTCACAAATATATAACATAGTCCATTAAAACATAAAACAAACTCACAATTCGGCACAAGACTCAAACCATCACATATCGGGGTCATTAGAGTTGTGACCACTACGTGCAGAAGCAAACAACTCGTTGACAAAGTCGTGTAACTGGTTCGGATTCTAAAGAAAAAAGAAGACATTAATAAAGACAGTGTGTACATGACCACTATTTTCGGCGGCCACACCCTGGTCGCCAAAAATAATGTTGGCCACCGAAAATGATGTACAATGCTGTTGTGGCCACTGTCTTGCGCCCGCGCAATTCCTCCATCGTGCCTCGCAGCAACCACTGCCGCTGCACGCTTGCGCGCTCGACGCGGCTGGAATGTACTCGTCGTTGTCACGCCACACCTTGCGTTCGTGTGCTTTCCCTCACCAGCCGTCGTGCCGCGTGCCCAATGAGCCTCACACACAGCGGTCGCCGTCGCATGGCCTGCACGCCTCACCGTCGCCTAGCCGAAGCCTCGACGTTGTCGCACGCCGGAGTCCTCGCCTGCACCAGGCCCATCGTCGAGCAGGGAGTTGCGCCCCATCATCACCGTCGCGCCCCCATCAACATCGTCGCGCCCAAAGCTACCTACGTCGAGCCCATCTCACGCCGAGGTGAGAACGTTGTCTACCCGTCGCCGTCTACCCCTAAACGTCTACCATCTCCTGCTCCTCGCCTCCGTGTCGTGCCACATTGCATGAAATCTGAAATTATTAACTAAGCATTAGCTTTCACAATATATATTCGTTTCGATCTATTTGCATGGCGTTAACTTCATAATAATGGTGTATACACGTTAAAATATTGTTTTGTCGTGTCGCATGTTTTAGTCAATTAATTAAGTATTTATTTGTCCGATGGTTATTAAAATAACAATTTAATTAGAACGAGTATATAGTTTTAACTCATGCTTTTATAAATATAAATATTAATTAACTTGATTAATACAAGCTTAAATATTTTTAATTAATTATTTATTTGTTGCTGTTCGCACGCGGCATCGTTTGCATGTCATCGTGCTGTTCGCGCGCATAGTCGCGTTGACTCACGCGTGTCGTGCGCTGTCGTGTGCGTTGTTTCGTGTGCCGTCCGCGCGCTGTTTCGCACAGTGTCGTGTGTCGTCACGCGTCCTTCGCGTGGGTCGCGCGTTGTTTGCGCGTCGCCGTTGTTCGTTCGCGCGTTCGCGTCGCGCGTCTGGTGCGCGTGTTGTCGCATGCTGTTCACGCGCATCATTTGCTAATGGTCACACACGTGGTCGTCCACGCTTTTCGTGTGCTCCTTCGCACCTGTCGCGCATGCCATTCGCACGTGTGGATCTCGTCGTCGTCGTGCATCTGGTTCGTGCGTTATTCGTGTGTTGTCTCGCGTCGTTCGTGCGTGTCGCGTGTGTTGTTCGCACGTGTTGCCACACGTCGTTTGCGTGCGTCACGTGTGCCATTTACACGTGTCGCTCGTCTTGCCATGTGTCGTTAGCGCGAATCTCGCGTGTCGATCACGTGTGTCGCGTGGCGTCTGCGCGTGATAATAAATTGTTTTCGCTTATAAACACTCATGTTAATAACGTTAATTCGTGAGGTCACATATTTTAGATAATTAATTTAAGGTTTGCTCGACTAATAAATAATATTTATTAGATTAATATCTCAGTTAGATTAAATGTGTAGTGTTCAACTTGCGCTTTTATAATAAACATTAACATGGCTAATATTAACTTAACTACTTTTTATTTATTTAATATTTGTTTCGTATAAACGCGTCCTCTATTTAGTATTTTCTCGCCTATCGCGTGTGCTGTTCCGTACGTGGTGGCGTGCTGGTTCGCGCGTCGTTCGCGCTGGTCGCCCGAACTGTTTCGTGTGTCGTCAGCGTGCTATGTCGCGCGTATCCACACATCGTTTGCACGCCGTCATGCTGTTTCGTGGGTCGTAAATTCGCCTCGCTTAGAATATCTCGCTTTAATTAAATTACTGGTTTAACTGATAGCTGCTAGTGTAACAGGTTAAGCAAAACTAAATATTAAATATATTTGATAATGTCGAATTAAAGGTTATAGTTATACTTGTTTAGCGTAAACGCGATATCTTTTCGATCGTAGCTTCGAGTTCGACATTTCTTTTCCTCACGTGACCATAGTAGCGAGCTCTATTTCACACTAAATATTTTTATAATGTTTTATCTTGTATAGTGTAATATTCTTAGGCATGTATATGTTTGTTTGTGCCTGTTTGTATTCATTGTGCGTCGCGAATAGATTGTGATATGTTTCTGAGCTTCGAGGAATCGACGGTCAAACTTCAACGGCCAAGTGAACAAGCTCCTCGAGTTTTATAAGGTTGAAG
The DNA here is from genome assembly GCA_029449295.1 of Zea luxurians. Taxonomy (NCBI): domain Eukaryota; kingdom Viridiplantae; phylum Streptophyta; class Magnoliopsida; order Poales; family Poaceae; genus Zea; species Zea luxurians. Next base: position 267,348 of record JAOPSE010000375.1, read on the forward strand.
ACCCTGAGCATCTGTTTGGTGAAGACAAGTGTCCTCTGACCCATTATGTCCCATTTACTTTATAATTCATTGTCCCGCATACCATGAATAATCTAAGGATTGACTAGTATTCTGTTTTCCTGTCCTTGTTTACCCTTTGGGAATTGGTTACTATGATTAGTATTATGCTACTGCTTAATTTAATCAATGAACATGATGAGAACATCTATGATACGTTGATGATATCTTGATTATGATGATGAACTTGTGATACTTAAGGGGGCTCGGGCTATTTCTCAAGTACCTCTCCGTAAGGACCTGTTCGTTGAGAGACCACCTGGGAAAATAGTGCAACCATGAGGGTGGTATGGGACGCCCTTACCTGATTAACTAGAGGAACCTGAGGTGTAGTCGGCTTCGCCGTCGTGCCATCTGCCGAGGCTGGTTGCCGAGGTTCTTTCGATTTGGTTTTGTTGGTCACCCTTCCTGTGGGGAGAAGTTTGTGTTTATCAAACTAGAGAAACCTAACGGGTGGCTATGACCTCTGGGGAATCTTTGTAAAGGCTACATAGTGTAACCCTGGCCATTCACCTTGGTAGTGAAGATCGGGTCTTGCAAACCCAGGCTTGAAAGGGATCACGGCTCATGGGTAAAGTGTGCGACCTCTGCAGAGGAATGAAACTAATATATCAGTCGTGCTCACAGTTAGGAGCGGCCTTTGGATCCTCTTTGATTAGAGATACAGATGATCTGAGATACAATGGTTCTATTGATGGTTTTGGTTATGCTGATGACAATGATGTTTCCTCTATGAGGAAATAGTTCACCGGTTGGTTATTGCTAAAACTTGGCTTCTACTAAAAATAAATACCCGACGAACTAAAAGCAACTTCTTGTTCCTAACTCCACATAAAGCTAGTCCACTTCAGCCAAACGGGACATTTGCTGAGTACGTTGATATGTACTCACCCTTGCTTTCACAAAACACCATGTTGCCTTTGGTGCAATCTATGCTCAAGTAAAGAAGAAGGCATCGAGGTGGATCTCCAGGAGTTTCAGGACTTCAATGAGTTCGAGGATTAGGCTAGCGACCTCCCCCAGTCAGCTACCTATGGTGGGTTTATTTAAGTTGGCTACGTTTCGATTATGTGTACTTTGATTTATACTATGTAAATGACTCTAGACTTTAATATTATTATTTACTTTTTATTGTCATTCGAAGCATTGTGCTATGATGAGTCATTTAAGTAATCGTTGTGTACGTGAATTTCTGATCCTGGTACGTACATGGTTCGCATTCGGTTTACCTTCAAAAATCGGGTGTGACACGCACCTTTCCACGGAATCAACCTAGGCAAGAGGGTGCATCCCCTCGGGCAGATTGATCTGCCTATCTGCTTCGGGACCCCCACTAATTTCAGAAAGGAAACCCTCACGTTTGAGGTGGTAGGGTTCCAAGGTACGTACCACGATGTGCTCCGGCAGCCATGCTACGCCAAGTTCATGGCCATCCCAAACTACACGTACCTAAAACTAAAGATGCCTGGGCCTGTGGGCATCATCACCGTTTGCTCCACCTACTGCTATGCCTATGAGTGCGATGTCGAATGCATTGAATGCGCCGAGGCGCTCATTAATTAAGAAGCCATCATCGTCAATCTAGAGAACCTCACTGGAGAGGTGCCCGACGCCAAGAAGCACGCCGACAACTTCGAGCCGGCCGAAGCCACGAAGATCGTCCCCCTCGACCCAAGCAGCTCTAGGGAGAAAGCGATGCGGATTGGCTCTCAGCTTGAGCCCAAGTAGGAAGCAGTGCTCGTCGACTTTCTCCGCGCGAACGCCAAATTATTCGCGTGGAGTCCCTCGGACATGTCGGGCATACCGAGGGAAGTCGCCGAGCACTCCTTGGACATCCGAGCCAACTCCAGACCCGTGAGGCAACCCCTGTGTTGATTCGATGAGGAGAAACACAGGGTCATCGGGGAGGAGGTCCACAAGCTATTGGCGGCCGGGTTCATCAAGGAAGTATTCCATCTAGAGTGGTTAGCAAAGCCTATATTAGTTAGGGAAAAGGGAGGAAAATGAAGGATGTGTGTAGACTACACTGGTTTAAATAAAGCATGTCTGAAAGTTCCTTATCCTCTTCCTCGAATAGATCATATCGTAGACTCTACCGCAGGGTGCGAAATGCTTTCCTTCCTTGATGCGTACTCGGGCTACCACCAAATCCGGATGAAATAGTCCGACCAGCTCGCGACCTCTTTCATCACCCCGTAGGGCATGTATTGTTACACAACCATGCCCTTCGGGCTACGCAACACAGGAGCCATGTATCAACCTTGCATGAACCATGTGTTCGGCGACCACATAGGCTCCACGGTTGAGGCCTATGTTGACGATATAGTGGTTAAAACTAGGAAGGCCAACAACCTTGTCGCTGACCTAGAGACTGCATTTGCTTGTCTCTGAGCCAAGAACGTCCGACTTAACCCTGAAAAGTGTGCCTTCGACGTCCCCTGAGGCATGCTCTTAGGGTTCATAGTCTCAGAGCAGAGACTCGAATCCAACCCGGAGAAGGTCTCAGCCATCACCAACACGGGGCCCATCAAAGACGTAAGGGAGTTCAGCGGGTCATGGGATGCCTCGCGGCCCTAAGCCGCTTCATCTCACGACTCGGCGAGAAGGGTCTGCCCCTATATCGCCTCTTGAGGAAGACCGAGTGCTTCGCTTGGATGCCCGAAGCCGAAGAGGCCCTCGAGAACCTCAAGAAGCTTCTCTCTAATGCCCCCATCCTGGTACCCCCTGCTGAAGGGGAGCCCCTTTTACTCTACGTAGCCGCAACCATTTAGGTGGTCAGCGCCGCTATCGTGGTAGAAAGAAAGGAGAAGGGCACACCTTGCTGGTCCAAAGGCTGGTGTACTTCGTTAGCGAGGTGCTGTCAGAAACAAAGGTGCGCTACCCACAAGTTCAGAAGCTGTTGTATGCAGTATCCTAACTCGAAGAAACCTGCGTCATTATTTCGAGTCCCATCTCGTAACGGTGGTATCGTCCTTCCCTTTGGGAGAGATCGTCCAAAATAGGGAAGCCTCATGCAGGGTTGCCAAGTGGGCTGTCGAACTCATGGGAGAGGCTCTCTCGTTTACCCCTAAGAAGGCCATCAAATCCCAAACCCTGGCTAACTTTCTGGCCAAATGGACCGACACCCAATTGCCGACGGCTCCGATCCCGGCCGAGTTATGGACAATGTACTTTGACGGATCGCTGATGAAAACCGGGGAAGGCGCTGGATTGCTTTTTATCTCACCCCTCATCGTACATCTGTGATACGTCGTGTGTCTCCACTTTGCTGCATCCAACAACGTCGCCGAGTATGAAGCCTTGGTTAATGGTTTGTGAATCGCCATCGAGCTAGGAGTCAGATGCCTAGACGTCCGAGGGGATTCACAACTTGTCATTGACCAGGCGATGAAAAACTCAAGCTATCATGACGTGAGGATGGAGGCTTACTGTGAGGAAGTTTCGTGCCTCGAAGATAAATTTTTCGGCCTGGAGCTCAACCACGTCGCACACCGGTACAACGAGGTAGCGGATGAACTGGCGAAAATCGCCTCGGGCGGACCACGGTCCCCTGAATGTCTTTGCCAGGGACATCTTCAAACCCTTGGTAATGCCCAAGGAGGTGTCCGAGCTCGCCCCCCATGAAGAAGCATCCCCAGGAGGCGGGCCCGAGGCTATGCAAATCGACGGCGACGAAAACCGAGCCGCTCCAGCTTTGGATTAGAGGGCACCTTACATGGAGTATCTCCTCCAGAGAGAACTCCCTCTAGGGAAGACCGAGATCCGGTGCCTCACCCGCCAAGCAAAGACCTTTGTGCTGATAGGAGAAGAAAAGGAGCTGTACCGATGCAGCCCCTTGGGAATACTTCAACAGTGTATACCAAACTGCCAAGGGCAGGAGTTGCTGGGAGAAATCCACTCAGGGGCTTGCGGGCACCACACGGTGCCCCAAACCCTCGTCGGCAACGCCTTCAGGCAAGGGTTCTACTGGCTGACTGCAGTAGCAGATGCTATCAAGATCGTGCGGCCCTGCCGAGGCTACCAGTTCTACACAAAGCAGATGCATATGCCAACTTAGGCCCTTCAGATGATTCCAGTAATGTAGCCATTCACGGTGTGGGGATTGGATCTCGTCGGTCCTCTGCAGAAGGCACTCAAGGGCTTCACGCACCTGATGGCCGCCATCGACAAATTGTCCAAGTGGATCGAGGTCCAGCCCCTCAACAACATTAAGTCCAAGCAGGAAGTTGCGTTCTTCATGGATATCATTCATCGCTTCGGGGTCCCCAACTCAATCATCATCGACAACAGCACCCAGTTCACAGGGAAGAAGTTCCTCATCTTCTACAGCGACCATCACATCCGTGTAGATTGGTCAGCGGTAGCACACCCGAGGTGCAACAGGCAAGTAGAGCGTGCCAACGGCATGATCCTACAGGGCCTAAAGCCGAGGATCTTCAACGACCTAAACAAGTTCGACAGGAGATGGCTCACCGAGCTCCCTTCAGTAATTAGGAGCCTGAGGACTACTCCGAGCCGAGCCACAGGGTTCACACCATTCTTCCTGGTCTATGGGGCCGAGGCTATCCTACCCACCGACCTAGAGTAAGGTTCCCCGAGGCTACAGGTGTACAACGAATGCAACAATAAAGTCGGTCGTGAAGACTCGCTGGACCAGCTGGACGAATCTCGAGATGTAGCTCTCCTTCACTCAGCAAAATATCAACAATCCCTTTGGCGCTACCACGAACGGCGAGTCTGACCCCAGGGTTCTAGGAAGGCGACCTGGTGCTTCGGCTACGACAAGACAACGGAGGACGCCACAAGCTCACTCCCCCCTAGGAAGGACCCTTCATCATTACCAAGGTACTGAAGCCGAGAACATACAAGCTCTGCAACGAGGACGGAGAAGTCTACAACAACGCCTAGAATATAGAACAACTATGTCGCTTTTACCCTTAGGCATACAAGCCCAGGCCTAATTGTACTATGTTCCGTATATTTAATAAAGAATGGCTCTCAAGAGAGGCTCATCCTTGCTTTCAAAACCGAGCCTCCCTTGGGGGCTAGAAGGGGGAACCCCTCCTCTGTGTTGCCTTTTTTCTTGCATTTTTTAAAAACGAACATGTTTTGTAGCCTTGCCCTAAGTTGTAACGTGAAAACCCCTAGGAACAGAGGACGTCCCGACTAAGGAAGAATAGACGAGCCGCTGGAACACCTATGCCTCAGGGATACAGTTTCCTCACTCACTACTCTCTCCCCAAAGGGAAACTCGTGTTCTAACGGGGACACCGCGGTAGGACTAAGGAAATAGGCACAAAACAACGGAAAAAACACACAGCAAAAGGATACGAGTTTAAACACTTAGTATCCGCAAAGAGTCTTAGCATATATTACAAAAAGATTGATAATTCCTCGTAGGGCTAGGGCCATCTTTCACGTCGCTGGAGGAGGTCCCGCAGGAGGCTCGGCTGGTGCAGGCGACAGAGGAAGAGGCAACACCACGTCCTCGAAGTGACGAGCTAGCAAAGTCCCCATCCCCTCGACAGCATCCATCAACCTCTGCCTTTCGACAACAGCCAGCTTGGGCTCGTTGGGAAGCACGAAGCCGTCGCACACCCGCTCGAGATCGATCTCGTAGTGGGAAGAGACCACCGCCAGGGCCCACTTCACCCCGAGGTGGACGGCCCCGTGGAGCTCACCCCGAACAAAGTCGCCCAGGTCTTGCATGCAAGGTCGCATGGGTCCACCTCGAAAGAAGTCTACCACCACCTTGGACACCTCCCTTAGCTCAGCCCCCCGTTGCTCCACGGTCTGGGCCGTGCCCTCCAGACTCTTCTCAAGACTTGGAAAGTGGACGAAGGGGTCAAGACAAGGCTAAGACAAAGAGCCGAACCCGAAAAGCGAAAACAAGACGACAACAACGCACCTTCTATCTAGGTGCCCAGGGCCCGACCCGAGGTCTGTTCGTCCTCCAGAGACTTGGCAAGGGAGTTACGTTCCTCCGTCACCACCTAGAGGCCCTCCTGCGCCAACCGCAGCACCTCCTCATGGTGGTCCGCCTCTGCCTTCAGACCAAGGACCTCAGCCCTCAGTCAACGGGCCTCCTCGCGGTCGGCCCAGTCCCACGCACCAGGATGTCAGATCAGCCACTTCGGCGCTCCTTTGGGCCAGCTGCTCGTTTTACCGAAGCAGTGCGGCCCGGTGACGCTGCAGCGCTTCCTAGACCCCCCGTTCATGGCAGAGGAAGATGGACTTAGCAATCGACCGTAGCATGAGATACTATAAAGAAACGAAACTTCCATCACCACATGCTAAGGGACAAGGAACCTTGGCAAAGAAGAGGCCAACGCCCATACATGGCCTTGTGCCCAAAACTCGGCCCAGACATCCCGCTCGTCGACGTCGTCAAGAATGAAGTACAGATCGCCCTTGGTAGACACCCACGCCAGGGGCGCCTTTGAATGGAACGAGGTATCCGGCCTGGAGCGGACGATATCACCGGTAACCCCCGTGATAGGGGGCTCGATGATAATCATGTCACTGCACAGCGGCCCGAAGGGTATCTTGCACCACCCCTATGAGGTGCTAGCCCCCTCTACGTGCCCCGCCCTCGAGCTCGGCACAGCTTTGGGGGTGTCAGGGATATCGCACAGGAGGTCGGAGACCATGGGCGTCGTGGCACATGACACAACCTCTGCCTCATCCTCGAAGGAGACAACGATGGCCCCATCCGACGACGTGGGACACACGGGAGCCACCTCAGCCGCAGCCGTGTCGGGCTCGACCGGCGCCCCGAGAACAGGCACAGCAACCTCAGCACCCTGCTGAGATGGCTCTTGGACAGAAGGGGGTGGGGTGAGGCCCCCGTGGATGTCCCCACGCCGTGCTTCACCGCCTCAGTGGCAGTAAAGATCGGTGCGTTGGCCCGGCGCTTGGTGCTAAAACAGAAACGACTGTCAAAAATAAAGATGGTACGCAAGTAGACTTTCCCGCATTATGAATACATACCCGGAGACAGGTAAAAATGGACGCCTTGTCCTCTAGATCCTTGGCCCATGCTGCCCCACCAACGACGAAGGAGGAGTAGTGGTCACCTCTTCTGCAACCCTCAGCGCGGGGGCCGAGGGCGGGGCGATAACCGGGGCCACCGCGAACCATGGGACGACAACGTGAGGGGAGTGACAGGCCCCTCCTCCGTGTTCCCTCTAGCGGGCGGCCACTGAGGGGACCCCGTCGGCGCACCCGCAGGGACGACAACGGCTTCCGCGGGAAGGGGCACGACTTCCTCCTCCACGACCTCTGCCTCTTTCGCATCAGCACGGACGGGAGCACGCTTGGCGGATGCCCACGCCTTAGAAAGGGACGATGTCGGCCCTTGCGAGGGAAGGTCTGCGCCGCTGGAAGGGCTCGCGGGGCTGGCGTGGAACTAAGCCTGGCCTTGGGGATGAAGCCGGCGCGGACCTCCATGCCCTCATCATCGCCATCATCATCATAATCCTCCTCCTTAGTGCTGGGAGAGGACTCGAGCGGGAGCCCCTCCCTCGCCTGCGCTCTGCGGTGCTTCTCCAGCGCATCGCGGGCCACCATCTTCCTGCAGTCCCACCTCTTCGCCTCGTCTTTCTTCCACTTCTGCTCTTCGGCCGCCTGCCGGCTTACCTGCCTAGCCGCCATGTCCTTTGGGACCAGGGTTCGGGCGGTCCAGAAGCCTCGGAGTCTCTGCCGAGAGACATGAAGGTAAGACTAGGACGAAAAAGAAGAAGCCGAAGATCAAAAATGAAAAACAAAAGACTCACCAAGGACACATAGGCCTTCTCGGGGCGCATCGGCACTACGGTGGAATAATCCGCCTTCCCCACCGTTCCCTTCACCCACCAGAGGAGTTCGTCGGTGGAGAGGGCATCCGAGGCCATCTAGAAACTTTCCACGAAGGCCTTAGGGTTCATCTCGTCGAGGCGGAGTCGACGGTCGGCCAGCGGCAACACCCGCCACCGGTGGAAGGCCACGACAACTCCAGCCGCGGTGAGACCATGGTCCCGGAGCTTCCGAAGCCCCTCCAACAGCGACTTTAGGTGGGTCTGGAGATCCCGCGGCAGCCCCCCACCTCCACTTCTGATCTCCTCTGCTCCGAGGACGACGCGATGTGTAAACTCTGGCAGCCGCCCATCGTCGTTACGGAGGTAGAACCATCGGCTCTACCACCCCTTGTTCGATGAGATAAGGGTGGCAGGGATGTACAGCGACGTCCGATCCGAGCATAGCTAGAGCATGCAGCCACCGGCGCGGACAGCGTGGCGCACCTTCCTCACCTCGCTAGGGAGGGAGAAGGGCTTCGTGCAGAAGAGGTGGAGCCATAGGTCTGAGTGGGGCTTAATCCCCAGGAATCCCTCGCAGACGGTGGAGAAGATGGCCGCCTACGCGATGGAGTTGGGGTTGAAGTTGTGTAGCTCCACCTCGTAGTAGTGCGGCAAGGCTCGCATGAAGCGACTCGCTAGAACCCCAAAGCCTCGTTCATGGAACGAGGTAAAGCTAACGATGTAGCTCGCGGGCGGATTTGTCACCTGCTCATCGTGCAGCGTGATCCACTCGGGCTGCGGCCAGGTGGTTCGGTGCTGGAGCAGGCAAGCATCAACCAGCGTTTCCAGATCCGCATCGGTAATAGAAGACATAGGCCATGGGTCGCGGGGAGGAAGGACGGTGATCTTTTCCGCCATCGAAACAAACAGAAGGCGAAGAGATCTCTAGGTAGAATGTGAAAACGACGTTTGAAGGCAAAGGATTGAAACTACAAAGGTAACGGTCCGAAGCCCTCCCTCTCGGTCAGCTTTATAGGACGGACAGAGCCACCAAGGTATGATTAGAAAAGAGGCTGGATGACGGCCGTTTCGAATTCCGCGATCATGCGTGCCGCGAATGGTCGGTTGGCAGGTAGAACGTCCCGTTGCATTAAATGACCATGTCCCCTCCGAGGAAAAAACATGTCAAGCGCCGTTCCACACTCACCTCAAAAGGTACGCCCTATCCCCTCGACTATACCGCCTCCTACTCCCCTCGGCAACCGAACTAGGAAGAAGTGTCATCTGCCTCGGGCGACCCCCTCGGAAAAGGAGCAGTGAATCAGAAGAAGTTGTCTTCTACCTCGTCATGTCGCTTCAGGAGGAAAAAAGGCATGGAAAGATAATGTCTAGAGGTTCGAAGGCTCGGCCCTCAGTAGGGTTCAGACGAACCGCCTTAGGACTTCAGGGCGCCGAGGCCAATACTGATCAGGGGTTCGAAGGTTGGCCCCTCGAAAGGGCTCCAAAACCACCCTAGAGCACAGATTCAGGGATGACTATAGGTACGCCCGTACATGGCCTTAGCTTGGGTTGCGACCCAAGGTATCTTAAGACATATCCAAGAACCCTCGGGAGCGATTCGTGACGGTATCCCATCGTAGGGAGGCATCGAGCCCTCAGACACCATCGAACGGGTCTGGGACCAGGCGAGTCACCTGCAGGAGCCTTTGGGGCGTGTCTCCGGACCTCAAGCCGACTCCAATCGAAAGGAGCTCGGACCCCCGCTTGGATCACCCGTTAGCAGCTCCTTGGAAACGTCACACTCGTCTCCCGCCGAGGGCAGCGTGACACATTGCCCCCTTCCTCCTCACGGATAGGCGACGAAGGGGCGTATGAACCAAAAACCGAGGCATCCCTTGATCGACCTATTGCTCCGTGCAAGGGCTCGGGGACTACCCTCGCAAAAAGGTCCCCCCAGACTGAACAAAAGATCAAATGAGGCCGATCAAAGAATTAAAGCCCTCGAAGGAGTCAACCACTCCTTCGGGGCCTTGGGGGCTACACTCAACGGGTGCACTCACGTGCACCCCTCAGAAAACAAGCACTTCATATCTCTTAAAAAGCAGCATGCTCATGGGCAAGCAGAAGAGCCTCCAAGCAAGTACCAAAATTACTTCTTGGAAGGCTCGGGGGCTACTGTCAGGGGCGATAATTAGGGACACCTGAATTACACCCTAACAAACGCACTTAGAGAAATAAGGACTAAACTCCTGAGGGGTGACAGCCTTGCCACCTATAAAAAGCCGAGATGTCCCCCTAAGGGTCTCCCACCTCGAGCAGGGCTCCGCCTCGCCCAAAGTTGAAACCACTCACTCCGCCTCGCCCGAGGTCGCCTCCGCTCAGTCAGTCTCGCCCGAGCCGGCCTCGAGCAAATAGGACAAGGGCGCTCAAAAACAGGCAGGGGACAGATGCATTTAATGCGTGTGCCAACCCGCGTTGTGGCAGCGAAACACAGTGATGGACAAGACAATGATCACGTCTAAGCGCAGCGGTATGATTACGCCTGTGCCAAACAGTGTGTGCCAAACAGTGCGCGCACGCCTCCTGACACCCTCCGATGGGACGCCTAATACGACAAGCCGAGCGGACGAGTCTTTAGGCACAACCTCTCCGCCTCGCCCGACCCAAGCTCAGCCCTCAGGCAAATTCTTCACCTCGCCCGAGTTCGGCCTCGGCCACCGACTACGCCGTGAATCCCGCATACAGCCACTCTACCCGACTGAAGCGCACGTCAATAGATGGCTCGGATGGCACCTCGGGAAGACTTCTGCATCAACCAAGCGAGGGCTCTGATCTCGATGAGTGCTGCAGAGAATCTCGACATCATCAAGCGCCAGGACGATGACGCACCCCGTAAGCGGCCTTTAGCCCATACCCCGGTGTTGTTACAACCACTATGGCATGGGAGGCCTCTCCCTTGGGAGCTCGGGCGTACGAACGACCCCTCGGTATCGGTCTCGGCTCTCTACGGGAAGTCAACACGCGCAAATCTACTGTACGGTTCGTCATCACATCAGATGCGAGGGCATCTCTCCTTCAAATACAAGACTCAGCTTCGCCACGGACGCGCCCCTAGGTGTATAAATAGGGCAGTGGTCCCTCCATTGACGGGGGAGACATACACAGATAGACGAGTTCTTGCTCTCTCACTTTGTCTTAGATATTGGCACTTGCCTCAATCATCTCTAGGGACTTGGGAACTTCCTCTCTCCCGTTGTGCTTGTAAACCCCTACTACAGGCACCACAGTGTGAGTAATATAAGCCTCATCCCCTCTGCTGGAAGTAGGGCCTTGAGAAGCTCGAACCAGGATAATCACTTGTGTCATCTCGCACACCATCTAGAGCTGGCTACGTGGCACTATTGGGGACTTGTTCTAAAATGCTAAGAGTTAAGAACAAGGCAACATAAAAAGTGTTAAATGTTAAAGTCCTTCGTCCTTCAAGACATTATGTCCCTTCGGATATAATGAATTCTGGACGAAGGTTATGAAGGAAAAGACCTTCGCGACCTCGATAGATAATAAGGAAGAATACATGTATGAAATACGAATAATAATACAGATATTATCATTAGCTTATTTTTATTTGCATTATCAAATTCATAATGACAAATTACAAATGTACCTTCGGATTGACGAAAAGTAAAGGTACAGGTGTGATGCGAAAAGCGAATGCCCAGTCAGCGTGAACAGTACGGGAGTATTGTTCATCTATTTATAGACATGGGACGCAGCCCGTGTAAAATTATATTAATGCCCTTTACATTTATCAATAACTCTATAGTAATTCTTCAGGGTCTAATTTGGCTTTTCATCTTTAAGTCGGTTCCCCTTTTCTGCTGTCATGCCGAAGCTTATCTGCGCATAGCTTCGTGATCATCTTATCCTTCGTCACAATCGCCTTCCGTCCCACTCAAGCTTCGTCTTGACCATACTCTTGTATACCCGTAACCCGATTCCGAAGACACCTGTTCACATATTTCTCTTGGAAAATATTGTCAAATCATGTTTTTGAGGACCTTCGGAAGCCGAAGGCCCCCAACAGTAGCCCCTCGCAATATTAATTTGCTGGAATGATAAATTCATATTGCGACATGGACGAAGGCTTTAAGCCGAAGGTTCGAAAAAACACCTTCCCTTTGCTAGAATAGCAACAGTCTTTGACAAGCGGGACCCTCCAGTTTTCAACGCACTAGGTGTATAAATAAGAGCTTGCCACGAGTTATTTGGCACGCTTTCTTGCCATCTACTCTTGCTTACTCGTCTTTTTGCCTGTTCTCGGGGCTTGCTTGGCTTTTTTAAATTTTTAAGCTTCGGATTTGAGAGCACTTTCTCGACGTTCACAAAGATGTCTGAAGATAAGAAGGCCGTTGCTGAATCAAAGCTGAGCCTCTCTGAAGAGATGCATCTCGGGTTTATTCAGTCAATAGCAAAGACCAACACAGAGAAGATCACTAGGGAGATTTTGGAGGGTTTATCTGAAGATACCAGAGACAGTGGCAGCTATGATGTGGAAAGTGGGGGTGAAGACTCCGAAGATCGACCGTGGCGACCAAGTCACACAGTCTTCGGAAAATCGGGCATTAAACAGAGTCATCTTGACAACATGAGAGGAAGATACTTTCGAGACATGTCTACTATGAGGGCAGATGAAGGAGAGAAAACTGTGCCTACTCCCGAAGAGAATGAAGTCGTAATCTTCCGAAGCTTTTTAAAGGCCGGACTGCGGTTTCCTTTGAGCGGGTTTGTCGTAGAAGTAATGAAGATATTTGAAATTTACCTTCATCAACTTACTCCCGAAGCAATCATAAGAATGGGCATCTTCGTCTGGGCCGTGAGGAGCCAAGGTTTAGAGCCAAATGCAAAAAGTTTCTGCAACATACATGAGCTATTGTATGAGACAAAACCCTGGGGTAAATAGCAGTATCACAACAATTTTGGCTGCTACAGCTTCGGTGCCCGGTCTGGGTCAAGCTGTCCCGTGCCAACCTTTCGAAAGAGGTGGCCCGGCGACTGGATGACGGAATGGTTTTATGTGAAAAATGACTTGGAAGCACGGGAAGACATTAAAGGTATCATTATGCGCCCTATCTGGCAACGCTTCGGCCTTCGGAGGCCGAAGGTAAAATGAATGAAGCAGCCGAAGAATGCCAGGGAGCCTTCGGCGTGGTTTGCTCTTTTATTGGGACAAGGGATTTGGTCCAAGAACACATTACCTTCAGAATATGGCCACTTGTGGAAAAATGGGAAATGCCGAAGGAGACCATTAAAGAAACTGACGAAGGTGGACTAGTCGGGCTAAAATACACATTCAAATACGGAGATAAGTTTGTTGAGCCAGATGATGACTGGTTGAAAAGTATTGAGACCATCAGTGATGAATTGCTTGGGGTATACTCAAAGGCCAAAGATACTGCATTATCAGCGGCCTTCGGAGGCCGAAAGAAGAGACTCAACCGAGTATTTGATGCAATTGGGTTTGTCTACCCCGACTACCGTTATCCAACGCGGGGTCAAAAAAGAAAGAATACATCTTCTGCGAAGGAAACTGGTTCAGCCGCTCCTAGCGAGCCAGCGCCGAAGAGGAAAAGGGTAAAGGTTCTCACACACCGGCCATGTTATATTGAACCGGCCACAATGCCTGAATTTGTCGGTGAGACCTCTTCGGCCACCGAAGCTAAAGAACCAACTCCGCTGATAAAAATCGAAGAGCTGGCCGAAGTGCCAGCAATAGAAAAAACAGAAGAACCAAGGACTGAAGAAACAAAGACATCAGAAGTTTTAAGTCCTTCAGCAAAAATTGGGGCAGCAAAAAGCCAAAAGGGTCCAGCAGTGACCCCAAAAAGAAAAAGGATGGTTAATGTGCTAGATGTTTTGGAGACAATTAAATCTTCAAGCACAACTCCGAAGAAAATTGTTGAAACTTCCGAAGTGCATACTGAAGCCTTTGTTGCCGAAGCTCCAAAGCAACAATCTGAAACTGAAGCTGGGCCTTCAGAGCCCACCAAGGTAAAATCTTTGGAAGCCGAAGAAACAAAAATGGCAGAACCAATTTTGGTTGAAGAAGCTGGCACTGCTGCCCCCGAAGCATCCTCCAAAGCCCTCGATTATATTGTACGACATGCTTTGGGAAAAAGATTATCTGAAGAAGAGATTTTTGAAGCTAATCACTATGCCCGAGAACTGAAGTATCCAAAGGGGGCCTTAATATTCAATGGCACAGATGAAGATGACTTCTTGTACTGCCTCCTAGACAACAAAGAATTATCTGTCTGCCGGGAGATGGCTAGAAGTATGGGGTTCCCGAAGCTTGAAGCTGGCCTCTGCGCTATGACAAAGGACGATCTTGCAGATAGCCTTGCATATAATAGTCTGAAGGTATGAAAATTGTATATTTGGAAATCTATAATTTTTGAATTGTTCTTTTATTCTTATACTAATTCTTTTCATATAGGGTTTAATACTTAGCAACGCTTTGAGAGTGCAAAAGAATGCTGAAGACGAGAGCTATAATATTGCTTTCAACAACCTACGAACAGAGGTTATTAAGCTGAGGAACGAAGCTTTGGAAAAAGATAAAATTCTGCTTACATTGGTGGATAAGATAAAGGAAGACGAAGCTACTTCTAAAGCTCAAGCTGAGGCTCAGAAGCGCGAAATTGAAGATCTTCGGAAACAGTTAGCCAGAGCTAAAGAAGAGCGCATACTTGAAGAGACGAAACGAGAACTTAGCGATCAGTGGGTGAATCATTTAGAAGGAAACGTTGAAGAGCCTCGAGCATCCAAGAAAAGGTGCTATGACAAATCTATAGAATGTGCTAAGAAAATAAAAACTAGCTTCGCCAGCGTTGGCACATTCTCGAGCGAGGAAAACTTCACAAGGGGTAACCCCGAAGGCCCGATTGAATGGATCAGTCATGAAGCTGAGGCCTTTGAGGAAATTTTGAATAGCCGCGGAGACATATGTGCCTTTTCGGGTGCCAGGGGGATTGCTACTATTTTGGAGAGGAAAGGCTGTGAGCATGTGAAATCTTTAGCACAATCCGAAACTGCCTTATCCTCTGAAGATATAAAAGACCCCTCGGCCGAAGCAAGCCTGGTCGGTGGAAAATTTTTCACCGACATTTGGGATAATGGCGGCTGGGAAATGGCCCAAGAAATTATTCAAAAAAGCGAAAAAGGCATTCATGATGCTAGAAAAGTAGCAGAGGCCGCTGAGAAAAGCGCAGAGCCCGAAGGGCAAATAGGTATTAACTAGTGGCTTTTGACTCTTTGCTGTAATTTTTTGATTTCGAACTCGTTCACGGTTTGTAATAGTAATAAATCCGTATCTACCCTACCCTCAGAACCTGCTGAGTCATCTCCGGGCCCCCACACGAAGGGGGACGACGAATTTAGACAAATGGCCGAAGCTATCATGGATAAAGTTGTTGATCAGCTTTTAAACGAAGTTGCAGAAGTAGTCCTAAGGGAAGATTAGATGCTGTTGTAAAAACATTTAGAATGTAATGTTTGTTGAGAATCATGTGTAATATTGTGTAACTTTAGATGTAATATATTAGCTGTTTATAGTTCTATTCTTTACGATGCATGAAACATCATATACATACCGTTTTTGAGCCTCAGCGAAAAAACACCTTCCCTTCTTTTCATGCTTTGTAAATAATATTCGTGTTCTCATAAAATCAGTAACCAATCCTCATGAAATCAATAATCAATAGATCTTTCCATTCCAGAGTTTGACGAAGATATAACTCTTCAATGGCTATTGTTTGTGCCGTGTCACTATTTCTTCAAAACGATCTTCGAATATCAATATTGAGACCCCCCTTCTTGCGTTGTTGATGCACTATGATGTATGATGTTATGCTATGCAAATGATGTAATGATGTGATGTTATGCAAAATGATATTTGCCGAAGGTCTACATTTATTTTTCACTGTAAGCCTCCCTTAGGAGCTTCTTCGCCTTTTACTTCAGCGGAATCAGCGTTTATTTTTCGCTGTAAGCCTCCCTTAGGAGCTTCTTCGCCCTTTACTTTCAGCGGAATCAGCGTTTATTTTTCGCTGTAAGCCTCCCTTAGGAGCTTCTTCGCCTTTTACTTTCAGCGGAATCAGCGTTTATTTTTCGCTGTAAGCTCTGCATTCCCTTCGGAACGACTTTTGAGCAGAAAACTTACACTGCGCTCCCTTAGGAACGACTTTTGAGCGGAAAACTTACACTACGCTCCCTTAGGAACGACTTTTTGCTGCTTCGAAGAAATTGCACTGTATTCCTTAGAACAAATTTTTGATAATTCGAAGGTCCTCCTTGCCACCATAAATTCTTATGCTTCGGCAACTTAAGTCTATGGAGAAGACATATTTTTATTATGGTAAAAAGTGAAACTGTTACAAGAGATTAAAAAATGATAAAAAGCACTTAAACTTCCCATAATTGTTCCTTATTAAAAAGAAAGTAAGACTGAAATGCGAAAATGCGAAAAGCCGCTGTCGAGGTAGGATATTTGTCAGTAAATATGCTTCGACTCTGGTACAGTGCTATTGACTGTGCGAGCTTCGGACTCCTCTCTGAAGTCCCGCTGAAGGTGAGTGTGCTGACTCCCTTCTAGCTGCTGAACTCGTTGCATTGGTGGTGGCGGTGGAGGCTGTTGCCAAGATGCTTGGGGTTGACTTGCCGAAGCAACAGAAGCTGCAGGGTGATTGCCTACATATTCTGGAATATAAGGCGAATGGTACAAAGCAGTATGCATGACTTGCTTCGGCTGACTCTGTTGCGCTGCAGCTTCTGCTATCTCCTTTTGCTTCTGGATGGTAACATGGCACATCCTGGTGGTATGGCCCTTGTCTTCACCACAGAATAGGCAGTAAATTTTTCTTGGCTGATCCCCAAATCTTCCCCCGAAGCCCCTGGCGCCTCTGCCCCTTGGCGCTGGCGGCCGGAAAGAGCTTTGCTGCTGCCCCGAAGCTTGTGAGGAGTACTGTGGCCTTTGCTGTTGACTCCCTCTGTCATCACTTTGAGTAGAGTTGTGAATTGACCTGACGTGCCTCGGATGGAATCTTCCTCCGAAGCCCCTGGTCATTTCAGAGAACCTGAATGCTTCCTCCCTTCTTTGGCGAAAATCATTGTCAGCTCGAATATACTCGTCCATCTTCTAGAGTAGCTTCTCCAAAGTTTGAGGAGGCTTTTTTGGCAAAGTACTGAGCTGAAGGTCCCGGCCGAAGCCCCTTGATCATGGCCTCAATGACAATTTCATTGGGCACTGTTGGTGCCTGTGCCCTCAGACGCAGGAACCTTCGGACATACGCCTGAAGGTATTCTTCGTGGTCCTAGGTGCACTGGAATAAAGCTTGAGCAGTGACTGGCTTCGTTTGAAACCCTTGGAAGCTGGTTATCAACATGTCCTTCAGCTTTTGCCATGAGGTGATTGTCCCTGGCCGAAGAGAAGAGTACCAGGTTTGTGCAACACTCTTGACAGCCATGACGAAAGACTTTGCCATGACCGCCGTATTGCCACCATACGAAGATATGGTTGCTTCATAGCTCATCAAGAATTGCTTCGGGTCTGAATGACCGTCGTACATGGGGAGCTGGGGTGGCTTGTAAGACTGTGGCCAAGGTGTAGCCTGCAGTTCTGTTGACAGAGGAGAAGTATCATCAAAAGCAAAATTTCCATGATGGAAATCTTCATACCAGTCGTCCTCGTTGTAGAAGCCCTCCTGATGAAGCTCTCTGCGCGGAGGCCTTCGGTTCTGGTCATCTTGAGCAAGATGACGAACTTCTTTAGAGGCTTCGTCTATCTGCCTTTGTAGGTCAGCTAGACGAGCCATCTTTTCCTTCTTCCGTTGGACCTGTTGATGGAGCATCTCCAAGTTTTGGATTTCTTGATCCAAGTCGTCCTCCGGAGGTGTTGGACTGGTGGCCTTCCTTTTCTGGCTTCGGGCCTCCCTAAGAGAAAGGACATCCTGATTGGGATCCAGCGGCTGCAGAGTGGCAGCCCCTGTGGCTGAAGCTTTCTTCGGCGGCATGACGAAGGTGATGCTTGCCGAAGATGTTCAAAACTCAAAAAATGGACGTGAGTTCACCGGAGGTGGGCGCCAATGTTGGGGACTTGTTCTTAAATGCTAAGAGTTAAGAACAAGGCAACATAAAAAGTGTTAAATGTTAAAGTCCTTCGTCCTTCAAGACATTATGTCCCTTCGGATATAATGAATTCTGGACGAAGGTTATGAAGGAAAAGACCTTCGTGACCTCGATAGATAATAAGGAAGAATACATGTATGAAATACGAATAATAATACAGATATTATCATTAGCTTATTTTTATTTGCATTATCAAATTCATAATGACAAATTACAAATGTACCTTCGGATTGACGAAAAGTAAAGGTACAGGTGTGATGCGAAAAGCGAATGCCTAGTCAGCGTGAACAGTACGGGAGTACTGTTCATTTATTTATAGACACGGGACGCAGCCCGTGTAAAATTACATTAATGCCCTTTACATTTATCAATAACTCTATAGTAATTCTTCAGGGTCTAATTTGGCTTTTCATCTTTAAGTCGGTTCCCCTTTTCTGCTGTCATGCTGAAGCTTATCTGTGCATAGCTTCATGATCATCTTATCCTTCGTCACAATCGCCTTCCGTCCCACTCAAGCTTCGTCTTGACCATACTCTTGTATACCCGTAACCCGATTCCGAAGACACCTGTTCACATATTTCACTTGGAAAACATTGTCAAATCATGTTTTTGAGGACCTTCGGAAGCCGAAGGCCCCCAACAGGCACATTACTGGTTGTTTAAGGACCCGTGGTCCAAACACCGACAAGTCCTATATTTAAGTCTTCAAAATAAAAATATGACCTGATTTAAATTGTTTAGGGCCACAAAAACATTTACAGTTCCAACAGTTGAGCTTTATATAATATTATTAGGAAATAAATCATGTTATTTAGAAAATAAAAGGTTGGGAATAGTTATAAAATGATGATAGGGCTCTAGTATATGAGGTACTATATTTAGGATCCGAGAGACCGAATCTTATAATCGTTTGATGAATTTTTGTAAAATAAGGTCATTGTTGGAGCATGTTTTTGATGTTAGAGTCATATATTTCAAAATAACACCATTTTAGACACTCTAACAAATAGTTGGCTAACTATTAATCAAATTACTAAGGCCCTGTTTGGAAGCACCTAATATTTAAGAAACTGGTTTATAGAAATTGAGGTTGTTCCAAACATACCAGTTTATGACTCAGTTTATAAAAATTAGATTCTCAGTTTCTTAAAAACCAAGAAACTAACCTCTCCTAGCTAAAACATAAAAACTGGTTTCTTAAAAACCGGGTTGCTTCCAAACAAGTCCTAAAAGTAGCTAATAGCTGATTTATTAGCTAGACTGTTTGGATTCTTCAACTAATTTTAGCAACCAACTATTGTGTAAAATAGAGGACGCAAAATTGTAGATAGCACTGACATTGTTTGTAGAGTAAAGCTTGGGGATGAGATAGAGGATGGCATAGGAGAGCTGCTAGAGACGGTCTTAACCGTGCCAGACAGAGCCAATCATCTACTAGCGCATTAGGCTATCTCCACCAGTCTCTCTATTCCACTCTCTATCTCAAGCTTTACCCTCAATATCGTCTACCGTGCAAAATAATGTTTTTTACATACATATACATGCTCCACTGGAGATAACCTTATAGGCTCGCTCTAAGTGTGTGTTTGTTTTGAGGAATGAGGTAGTCTATCTTCTTCTCACTCACATTTTATTTGGTTGTGAAATAGAATAAGTTGATCCATCATCACTTCATCCTCATAAGCTAATAATTAGTATATACACGAGGAAGTAGTTGATTTCATTAAAATTTATGGGATAAACTCATGATGTATCAACTTATGAAACATAAGGTGACTCCACATCATCACTTCATCCTCATAAGCTAATAATTAGTATATACACGAGGAAGTAGTTGATTTTATTAAAATTTATGGGATAAACTCATGATGTATCAACTTATGAAACATAAGGTGACTCCACAAACCAAACACGTTGTAAGTAGATGAGTGGACCAGGCAAAAGTGCACTTGGTTTCAAAAAGGCAAACAGAATGAACATTTTTTTAGAGGCCCTCATTTTCACATCTGCTCATAAACAGAATGGAATTGATCTAGCATGCAAATGGCAGAGTTATACTGCAAAAGCCTTGATCCTCCCAGGAAGGTGAGAGGCTGAGAGCTGCGGCTACCCCTGAGAAATGAAGGAATTTCAAATAATATAGTGAGACCTCTTCAAACAAAGGTTGTATACATGTAACATTTGGGACAATTGACAAACTTATTGTGTAGATTTCTCCACCTGTATGACAATTGACAAGGAACTGTTTATGAACTTACTCTACTACATCATGGTCAAAAGGAGAAGAAAATGAATTATGCAAAATCATACAGTTCCACCGCACCTAAATGGCTGCCCACCAAACCAAACGTATGATCGGCTCAGGAATGTCTGGCGATGCCATAATTTGGTTCATGAAGATCACATCTATCTTAGAGGGAAAGCTCTATCAGATGCCACGCCATAGATTCTGTTGCTATCCACCGTTCGGAAGTGTACCCCCCAGACTACTTGTGTTAGCTTGGTTCTGGTGGGACCAATTTGAGGCTGCGCATCCACTCGCAAAAACTATAGTCATCGAACTGGATGAAGCTGCTCTTTAGCCTAGCCCTTTGCTCAGGAGTGAGTGTTCGCAATTGAGGAAACCTTGACTCCTGAAAGACACAGTTCTTCTGTTAACAAACTGGGCATCAGCAGGACAACTCGTTTCCGTTTAGACCACATAGGTGCGATTAATTCAGTCAAACCAAATTGTAAGGTTAGCAGGAAGAAAATACCTGCTCATATGTAGGGTCCTTGTGAGCTGGGATCAGGCGTGAGACAAAATATCTAGCCTGAGAGCTTCCTTGCTGTGCCAAAATATAAGGGAGAACATTCAATTGTAAAAGGAAAGCATGCTGCACTCTGTGTAAGTGATCTTTCACTCTAGTTTACTTGATTGAAAAAAATATTAAAAGCCCAATAATTTGAAAGAATTTTCCACATTTATACTAAGAAAACTCCCGTGCCACAGTTATCTTCAGTCCGATGTCATGTAAAATATTAAGCACTTCAAAGCAAAAACTATTAAGCACCACAAAGCAAACCAAATATTTAAATGGAAGTGAACATATGTAACAATAGTCTAGCACCAAAATTTATAATCACAAGTTGCAATCCACCAGACATGGCCTACACTAGTTAAGACAATAAATTTATTGTTCACTCTAGTTTACTTGATTGAAAAAAGTATTAAAAGCCCAATAATTTGAAAGAATTTTCCACATTTATACTAAGAAAACTCCCGTGCCACAGTTATCTTCAGTCCGATGTCATGTAAAATATTAAGCACTTCAAAGCAAAAACTATTAAGCACCACAAAGCAAACCAAATATTTAAATGGAAGTGAACATATGTAACAATAGTCTAGCACCAAAATTTATAATCACAAGTTGCAATCCACCAGACATGGCCTACACTAGTTAAGACAATAAATTTATTGCTGAAATAGTAGATATTAGATGAATTCTGGTATACCACACTATAAAGGTGTGCTCACATCCAAATTTGCGCAGATGTCATCAGAAGAACATCTAGAAATAACAGTAAAGAATGAGAACAAGCAAACTAACTTTGAATGAAAGTATCCTGGGAGCTGGAAAACGTTTCTCGCTGAGCTCTTCTGCCAGAGTACGGCATGCTGCTAAAGCTGCTGCACTTTGTCCTTCTTGGGCTGCTAGCTCAGCACCCTGAAAAAACGTAGCAATGGTGCTTATATAAAACATTGTTCTTTAGCAATAAACAAACAAGCTTTTAAGGAAATGTCTAAAAAGATACAAAAATGAATTTTTATAAGACCAAGTCTCGGATATACTCATATTTAGTTCAGTACGAACTAGTTTCCTATATTTTGGGTATCTATCAGTGACAATTCAATAATTTCAGTTCGCTCATTTTTTACATTACATTGGAACTTCGGATTCTTAAGTGCTTTTGGAGTGAACCACATAACCCTAATGCAAGTTCCTGTTTTCATTTTTGTTCATCGTACAGGAGTCAGGACATCTAGACAGTTCAAATATGGCAATCAAGAACAAGACATCCTAACAGATATAGTGCATGCAGGGTAAAAATGAGCATCAAGATTCATAAAAGATGACCATGTAGAAGAGTTGAAGTCAAATGTGCAAGGAGCTAAGTAACATACCAACCAAATGAAAATATCTGTTCCATGGTCCAGTACCACTGCAGCATTAGATTGCATGACAAGATCATATGCTGGCAGCTCCTCAAATGTACCACCTTCACGATGCATTATGCACCGAGGTGCCAACATACGGAGCGAAAGGTCAAACGAAGCATTCAGGAACAAATTCCTAAGTACGGATCTTTCATCTTCATGTCCGATTATGCTACCTAAAAGTGGTCCCCTTTTCAGATGAAACAAGCACTCTGGGAGCGATGCTAGTTCTTTTGGGAAGCGGTAAAGCTTTGATTTGGGAGCCTGACTACCAAATTTGAGAGCTATGTCCTTTACTCTTTCATCAATTGAGAGCCTCATATCAATAGCATCAGAGGCAGTCCTGGCACGCAATACAGTTCTTTTACCAATGATAACTGCCGCAACATCCTCCTGCACACTTGCCAGATATGCAGACAAACCATCATCAGTCTGCAGCCTCATAGTGATCACCCGAGTGATTTCTGTTTGATATATATTGGAATAATGCACAGCAAACTGAAAGAAAACAAAATCACTTTTGATATCAGCCTTTGTCTCCATAGACACAGAAAAACTCTGTGTTTCCTCAACACTATGCATCTGGATACAGAAGGAACTATCATGCTTGAACGTTTCATGAGAATCAGGAGAAGCATCTTCACCAGGGCCAATAACTTGAGTAACATACATGTTATCTGAACACCTGATCTCAAATAAGCCATGGGAACCAGCTGCTCTAGTTGATGCCCTTTGCAAATTGACCCCAAAGGCCTCTCCAAAGTCATCATGAGCTAAGAGCACACCTCCAGAACACTTTGCCAATGGTTGCAGAACAGGGACCCTCACAGGACACTGTCCAGCACAAAAGATATCAACAACAGTACTGTGTCTCTGTGCTTCATGACCAAGACTCTCCATCCACTTCATAGCTGTCTTCTCCAGATAAGCATAGTTGGGATGTTTAGCTGAATGAGGCACCGATCCTGGTCCAAAGGTGCTAGGGCCACCAGCACACACCAAGATCCTACAGTTGCCACCAGATCTCTTGATGATTCCACGAGACAACTCCACTGATGGTCCTTGAATAATACCAAGGGCAACCTCTACTGCTGCTCCAACACACCGATCCCTTAACACTTCTGGCACGCTCAGCTGATAGGGTCTCAGAGATGAGAATATCGTGTGTGCAACAGGTAGCGAAGCATGTATAGGAGACAGGTAAACACCTGTCCCATAGATTAGGGCCTTCAAAGACTCATGGGTAGGCGACTTGTTTCCAGGTAGCACATCCGCTGACACTGCTGCCCCCTCTGAGAAATCATACACTGAGACAGTTCTCCCATAGGTGATTATTCCTATCTTTGCGGTAGGAGGGAGCGAATCCACAAAGGCATGCAAGGAGCCCTGAAGATGCTGCAGGTGCGCCTCATCGAGGCATTCATCTATGAGGATAAAAATGGGGCCGGACACCCTCGTGTCAGACACTGGGACAAAGCCTGGACGCCTGTTCCCCACCTGCACATAATCCACAGTCGTGGACGCAAGCTCTGGCCACTGAAGCAGGTCCTGCTTGCTGGAGACAACGAATTCCCCCTCGCTGCCATTGAGCTTCTTGCAAATGATGCATTGCCACTGCCCGGAGCCGATCTGGACATCACAGTACAAGTTCACATAGGCGCCACAGTTCAGGCAACGGCGTGGATCACGCTCCACAACCTCTGGGCCAGGTGACACCTCCTTCCCTGGAGAAACCAGAGCTCCGAACCCCAAGCTAGGGGCATTGAGCAGCTTCTTCTGCTTCAGAACCTAGAATAGCAAAAGGCAAACCAGAATCAACGCTGGCTTCCAAAACCATATAAGGGCTTGTTCGCTTTCCTCTCAATCCATGTGGACTTAGTGGGATTGTGTGGGTTTAAATTCCAAACAAGTCAAAATCCTTCATAATTTTTTTCAATCCTATTAATTCCACATGTGCTAGGAATAACCGAACAAAGTCTAAATGGGTGTGCGGAGGCATGGTTTGTATCCATGAACGAATTTGTGATCCGATCCAAATGGCACTGTGCTTATTTGTACACACCACAGTTGAGATGTAGAAGGGCGTTCACCTTGTTTGCGGAGAACTGTACATAGGGACTGTCGAGGCCGTCTCCCTGGATTGATGATGGCGCAGGGGCATGGTCCCCGTGAAGCGTGGCAGCGCCGTTGAGAAAGTGCGGCGCTGATGAGGTGGGGAGGGAGGCGGTGGTAGCGGCAGTGGCGGAGGAGGACGAGGAGTAGCCCCCCGAAGCGGTGAAGGGCACGGGGTGGGGAGAGGCCGGGGTGGCGCGGAAGGGCACGGCCGCAGGGCGCAGTGGCGAGGAGAAGACGGGCGGGCCGGGTGGCGTGCTGAGGTGCGGCAGCGCGTGGCCGGGCCCCGAGCCGGGGCTGGGCGTGCCCCGCGCGGCGGCGAGGCCTGGAGAGAAGACGCGCGGCGGCGGTGTGAAGGGCGCCGAGGCGAACGGAGGAGACGCGTGCGCCGGCGGCGGCTGCGGGCGCTGCCCCGGCGGCGTCTCCTCCATGCCGGCCGCGCTGGCTGCGGATCCGGTGGCGGCGTGCGGATCTGGAGCGGAGGAATGAGATCGGGGAGGAGGAGCACGGGATGGGACAATTTGAGATCCGGACGTGGAATGCGACGAGGAGGAAGGAAGAATTGCTGGAGATGAAAGATGTGCTTCGGTGACACCGGATTTGCGCCGCTCGGGTTAATCAAAATCGACGTCACTGCGGCTGGACCTCGGCTTCCTATTGGTCGGGGCTCGCGGGTTTTTCTGTTTACGAGAAGAGCAGATTAGTAGAAATGCTTGCGGCCTGACGGCGCGGGTAGGCCGGCTGGGTTCCTACCGTTTGCAAATGCAGCCAGGCAGGGAAGCTGGTTCAACTCTGGACTCTCGAGGCTGGAGGATGGAGACAACAGCGCCTTTCTGTGTGCAATGCAAAATGCAACACAAGTCGTTGCTGTTAGGTATTTTGGTAATCGAACGGATTGTTGGGTTCTAAATATCATTAAACATTCGATTATCTGCTACATTCTTAGAATATTTACCTCAATAGTACATTGACCTAAACATACTCTAGAATCCCTCAAAGGGGCTTACAGGCTGATCCTGCGCTAAAATATGATTAATTGTAGCCGGATAAGTCCGGTCAAAGTATGATCGAGATCGTGTTCGGCTTTCGCTCTAACACTAGCATCGAGGGATCAGTTTAATTTGGTGAGCTAGTCCCAAAGTCTGTTTTTGGGAGATGATCGAACGATACCCTCGATCAAAGTTTGAAGTGGCCTCGAGGAGTGTTTCGTAATGTGACCGTTGGGATGTGGCATTGAGATATTTGATGTTTTACTATGTGACTTGTTTTCCGAGACGCTTTTATGGGCTATAAAAACCATCGTCGGGTATGGGGGAAACTTTTCTCTTTAAGGGCTAGTTTGGGAGCCACAAAATCGGGGGATTTGAGTGGCTAAAATCCTCTCCTTATTCAATTAAATCCCCTCCGGTTTTTGGACTCCCAAACTAGGCCTAAGCGCTCTCGAGCTCTAGTATGCGCTAGTGTTTTTTAAAATGACAAGGTGTCGAAATTGCTGCTAATGACAAGTATTTTGAAGCGGCGAATAGTATTTTTGACCGGAGATATATGGCTATACGCCTAGACCGCGTATATCATCCAACGGCGTCGTGAGGTGCTGAGGCATACTAAGAAACTAGTCGGTTAACCGTGCGTTGCGATGACTCACAACAATACCCACGTAAATTATTCACAAAAAGATTTCAATATTCTTTATTGATTGTCTCCGTTTTTCGCATAATATTTTTTATAAACGGATGGGTACCATAGGCAGCAAATCAGAGACCCCATCTCTCGACTCCCCCACTTCTAAGGTTTCGAAGAGCAGGAGGGAAATGGAAGAGGCGGACACACATGTTCGTTGCCGGAGAAGGACACGACGAAGACCTGGGCATCTGGAGGCGACATAGGTGTTGAATAATTAGACAATTTCCAGATTAAATTTCGAATATAAATCATAACCAAATCAGAAGAACTGAAGTAAAAAGTCAAATCAGATGATGTGTACTGATCAGACATACTGATAGATGGCGCGGACCG
This sequence comes from Zea luxurians, assembly GCA_029449295.1. Lineage (NCBI taxonomy): Eukaryota > Viridiplantae > Streptophyta > Magnoliopsida > Poales > Poaceae > Zea > Zea luxurians. Next base: position 293,688 of record JAOPSE010000375.1, read on the forward strand.
GAATCAGCAGGATCGACGACGTCGAAGCAGCGGGGTTGATGATCAGCGGAATCAGCGGGGTCGACGACGTTAGAAGATCACGACTAGTCGCGTGAGTACGCTTCCCAAAAACCGTATTCGCCCTCTCCCGATGCAGGATCTCGAAGGCGAAGGGTTCCGGAGACCTGCTCTCCCGATAGCAGATGCACGTCTGCGGTCGGGATGAAGAGAACTGAAGGCGGCGCAGCTATGAACAGAGGCGAAAGCGAAAACTGGGATGATATGGATGCTGGCTGCCAGACGCCTTTTATAGGGTCGAGTCCGTGAACAGATAGCTATCTTTGATCCGATCTGCACGCGAAAATCTTGTGTTCAGTTTAGATTTTATAGCGATCGGTTAGGATTCTGAACTTAACAGTCAAGCAACCAAAAAATTAAAACGGCAAAAGGAAGCCGCGCCCCCGCAAGGCGAGGGGCCAGATTTCGGTGGACCATTCACGCGCCCACGCCCTTCGCCCCACCCAGGCCAGGCCAGGCGAGCGAGCGCACGCACGTGTGTGGCTCTCCACACTCTCTCCTCTCATCCATGACTTGGTGAGTGATTGTGGCCTCCATATTTAAACTAGTTCCACTCCACTTGGACTAGCAATATGGTACTATTGGTTCCACCATTCCCTAGCCATACACATATATGGGCTTTTGAGATTTTTCTGGGATTTAATTGAATTTCTCAACTGGGCCTAGCCCATAAATCCTAACAATCCCCCACCAGATCTCAAAAGCCTATCAGTAGTTTTCGCCACTGTTCACTACTGTTTAATATACTAGTGTTTCAGCAGAGACTGTTAAGTTGAACTTCCGCCTAGAACTCCAAGCTACACCAACCCACAACTTGGACAATGGACTATGCCTTGAATTACAAGTTTTGTGTGAATGGGTTTCACTTAAAGCCATAGTACTTGGCTACCAGTAGTCCCCTTCTCGAGTGGAGCATATACGTCGTACTCCAAGGTCTCTTCATGAGTTTACTAGAGACCACCCAGATCTCATAGACTGCGATGTTAGACAGTCTAACTCATATAGGTGTGTTTTTTCAAGAATGTTCTGCAGGACAACATCTTTGCTAATATAAGCCAACAAAACACATTAAGGCACAAAGCCAACCTGCCTTATAACATTTGAGAGTATTGCATCTTTACTTAGAGAGGGTCAAAGATTACTCTCCTCAGTTAACCAATGGCTTGTTCTTCCTAGGACCTAATTCACGGGATCTCCGATCACATAGACTGGGTTTCCACCATGGCAACTTATACGGGTCTCATACCCATCTCTCTCGATGCGATTTCTATCACATTACGTGGTAGTCCCTTGGTAAAAGGATCTGTCAGATTTTTATCTGTTGAAATATAAGTCACACTTATAACTCCGGAGTTTCTCAACTTTCTGATAGACTTCAATCGTCTTTTGACATGTCTTGATGACTTCCCATTATCCTTAGAACTTGTCACTTTAGCAATCACTGTCTGACTGTCACAGTTCATAAGGATAGCTGGTATTGGTTTCTCAACCACCGCCAAGTCCATCAAGAGTTCACACAACCATTATGCCTCAACGGTTGCTATGTCAAGTGCAGCTAGCTCGGCTTCCATGGTTGACCTCGTCAAGATGGTCTGCTTGCATGACCTCCATGATACCGCACCTCCACCAATAGTAAAGACATAACCACTGGTGGCATAAAGCTCGTCTGCATCAGATATCCAGTTCGAATCACTATATCCTTCAAGTACTGCATGTTGACCAGAATAGTGAATTCCATAACTCATTGTACCTTGCAAGTAGCGCATAACCCGCTCAAGTGCATGCCAATGATCAGTCCCGGGGTTTGACATGAACCTACTCAATTTGCTCACAGCAAACGAGATATCGGGCCTTGTTGCACCAACAAGATACATAAGTGAACCGACGATCTAAGAGTATCTCAATTGGTCTAAACCAATTCTCTTGTTCTTTTGTAGTGTCACACTGGGATCATAAGGTGTTGGAGAAGGTTTGCAATCAGAGAAGCCAAATCGCTTCAAAAACTTTTCAACATAGTGAGATTGCGAGAGAGTAATCCCACCATCTGCCTTAATCGGCTTGATGTTTAGAATCACATTAGCTTCCCCCAGATCTTTCATATCAAAACTCTTTGATAGAAAAGACTTGACCTCATTGATCACATCAATGTTTGTGCCAAATATCAATATATCATCAACATATAAGCACAATATAACTCCTTCGCCCCCACCACAACGATAATATACACACCTGTCTGCCTCATTAATGGCAAAGCCTGCAAACGTTAGAGTTGTGTCAAACTTCTCATGCCACTGCTTTGGTGCTTGCTTCAGACCATACAAAGATTTCAATAACTTGCACACCTTGCTTTCTTGACCCTTTACTACAAATCCATCAGGTTATTCCATATAGACTTCCTCGTCCAGCTCTCCATTAAGAAAAGTTGTCTTTACATCCATCTGATGAACAAGGAGACCATACGAGGTAGCCAAGGAAAGTAGTATTCGAATAGTAGTCATTCTAGCAACAGGTGAGTAAGTATCAAAGAAGTCTTCTCCTTCTTTCTAAGTATAGCCTTTAGCCACAAGCCTAGCCTTGTACTTCTCAATTGTACCATCAAGCTTGAGCTTCTTTTTAAACACCCACTTACAACCCACAGGTTTACATCCATAGGGTCGATCAGTGACTTCCCACGTACCATTTGAAAGAATGGAGTCCATCTCATTATGAACTGCTTCTTTCCAATCATCTGCATCTGGAGATGCAAATGCTTCTGCAATGGTAGTAGGAGTATCGTCCACAAGGTACACAATGAAATCATCACCAAAGGATTTTTCAACCCTTTGTCTCTTGCTCCTTTTAGGAGCATCATTGCCATCCTCCTCTAGGACAATTTCATGTGGCTGTTCAGAACTCTCAACAGGTGTACTATGTTCAAGAGTTATCTCAGAAGAGTATCTAGAATTGCTATGAATGTCTTTCATTGGAAATATGTGTTCAAAGAAAGTAGCATCGTGTGATTCCATAACAGTATCAACATACACATCAGAAACTTCAAATTTAACTACTAAAAATCTATATGCTATGCTACATGAAGCATATCCAAGAAAGACATAATCCACTGTCCTTGGACCAAGCTTGCTGAAAGGGAAATAGGGTTAACCTTTTCCCACAATTAATTTTGGTGGTTGAATGCCCAACACAAATAATGGACTAACTAGTTTGCTCTAGAATATATGTTCTACAGGTGCATAAAGGTTCAACACAAACCAATAAAAGATTGAAGTTAGGGATCAAATACAAAGGAGCAAAGAAACCGAGTGTGCCCTGGTCTGGCACACCGGACTGTCCGGTGTGCCACCGGATAGTGTCCAGTGCACCAGGACCATATAGTCTCAAACTTGCCACTCTCGGGTTTCTCCAGGCGCGCTCCGCTATAATTCATCGGACTGTCCGGTGTGCCACCGGACTGTCCGGTGCACCAGCGAAGCAACGACTCCTTCATGCAACGGTCGACTGCAAAAGCTGAAGAATCAGATGAACAGTGTGCGCAGAGTCAGAGCTGCCTATCAGAGGCGCACCGGACACTGAATAGTGTCTGTCCGGTGCGGCACCGGACTGTCCGGTGCGGCATCGGACTGTCCGGTGCCACTAGAGGACAAAGCCTCCAACGGTGAAAAGCTCCAGAACCCTAACGGTTGGGTGACTTGGCTGGCGCACCGGACAGCGTCCGGTGGCACACCGGACATGCCACCGGACGTTGTCTGGTGCAAATTGACAGTAGCCTGCCCCAACGGTTGTTTGGTGGTTGAGGGCTATAAATACCTCCCAACCACCACCACTCCAAGCATCCAAGATTTATTAGTATCACATTCATTACAAGAGCTCTAGCATTCACTCCTAGACACAATTCAAAAGATCAAAGCCTCTCCAAGTCTCAAATTCAACTCAAGCACTTAGTGACTTGTGTGAGAGAGATTTTGTGTTCTTTTGAGCTCTTGCCTCTTGGATTGCCTTCTTCCTTTCTCATTTCTTTTCTCAAGTGATTTGTAATCGAAGCAAGAGAAACCTAAGTGTGTGGTGGTCCTTGCGGGGTCTAAGTGACCCAGGAGATTAAGGAAAAGGCTCACTCGGTCTAAGTGACCGTTTGAGAGAGGGAAAGGGTTGAAAGAGACTCGATCTTTGTGACCACCTCAACGGGGACTAGGTTCTTTAGAACCGAACCTCGGTAAAACAAATCACCGTGTTCATCCGCTTTATTTCTTGGTTGATTTGTTTTCCTCCTCTCTCCTGGACTCGGATTTAATTCTAACGCTAACCCCATCTTGTAGTTTGTGTTTTAAGTTGTAAATTTCAGATTACGCCTATTCACCCCCCTCTAGGCGACTTTCAATTGGTATCGGAGCCCGGTGCTTCATTAGAGTTTAACAACTTGAAGTGATGTCAGGAGATCACGCTAAGAGGGAGATGGAAACCGACGACAAGCCCACAAGCCACGGGAAGGCTCCATCAAGGGAGTCCGGCACCAAAGTGAAGGAGGGATCCCCTCCTCGCATCAAGTCGCATCGGAGTGGCGACAAGAAGAAGAAAATGAAGAAAGTGGTCTACTACGAGACCGACTCTTTGTCGCCCTCCACATCCGGCTCCGACTCGGCGTCCGTCACTTCTAAGCGCCATGAGCGCAAGAAGTATAGTAAGATGCCCCTACATTATCCCCGTATTTCTAAGCACACTCCATTACTTCGTTCCATTAGGAAAGCCACCTTGTTTTGATGGTGAAGATTATTCTATGTAGAATGATAAAAATGAGGCATCATCTAACCTCACTCCATGAGAGCATATGGAACATTGTTGAGTTTGGAGCGCAGGTACCTAAGGTGGGGGACGACGGCTACGACTCGGATGATGTGGGAAAGGAGGAATTCCCGCCGACATGATCGACGACAAGCTCAGGAGCAAGCTGAGCGGGATGCGTGGCAACGCCGAGAGAACCCTCTCTTCGGACGGAACCTGAACTCAGACTTCGCCTGAGCCATGAACACACTGAGTGAGGTCGATGGAGTATTAGCTTGGATAGCTGATGGCCTTCCCCAGACTCCAGACGCTGAGGCTATCGGTGGTTGCTCACTCGGGTAGCTAACCATCTTCTGCCTCTCGCTCATCCTCCTAGCGATCTACGACACGCCATCAATAGTCGACGGGACACGCGGATCTCCATCAATTCTTCACGCGAACGATGACATGAGAACGAGATCCGGCACCGAGAAGAGTATGATCGAGATCATGGCATCCCTGCACGAAGTCAGGCCACTAGGGTTGAGTCGGCAACGGCTTCAACTGGCGGCACAACCCGGGGACGGTCGAGGCAGCACATCGTCAACTCCCCTCCTCGGGACCGACAACACAACCGTCGATAGGAGGACACGTGTGGAGTATCTGCGCTCACTCCGCGTCTCAGGGCCATTCAGTGGCCCCCAAACTTCAAAGTCTCCAACGTAGACAAGTACGAGCCTAAGCAGGACCCAGGAGGCTGGTTGGCTGTCTAGACCACCGCTGCCCGGGCCGCTGGGGCAACTGAAGATGTGATGACTGCATACTTGCCCATCGTCCTTGGGCAAGATGCACTGCAATGGCTACGACACCTACCCCGACACTGCATCGACGACTGGAGCAACTTCAGTCGGTGTTTTATCACTAACTTCCAATCCCTCTCTGACAAGCCGGCATAGCCATGGGACCTCAAATCCATCAGGCGCCGAGGGGATGAGACTCTCCGGTCGTACCTCAAAAGGTTTCAGACCATGAGAAATCATATTCCCGAGGTTGCTGAAGCAGCAGTGATCGAGGACTTCTACTGAGGATCTAATGACTCGGCCTTCGTCCGAGCCATACTTCAAAAGGTGTCGACCACTTTCGAACAGCTGTTTAGGGAGGTGGACCTCTACATCACCGCCGATGAGCGTGCCCAGGACCTCATCGGAGGAACGAAGCCCGCCCCATCTGTACCACAACGTGATGCGAACCAGCAAACCGACAAGCGCTGGGAGAAGAGGCCTCATGAAGAAGTCCATGCCGCCGGACCACCCGTCTCTCGTGCCCGAGGGGCACCCCATGGAGGCGAACAAACACTGGATGACATCCTTGACGCCCAGTGCCCATACCACAAGGATATGCATCATACCATCCGGAACTGCAGAGACTTCAAGCACTCCGTCGGGAATGGTCGACCCTTCCAACCTCTACCACCTCCCTCGCCACGAGGAGGACCTGGAGAACCTCGACAACCTTAGCAACAGGAAGGGGAGGAGGCGGAGCATTCCTGCGCGTCGATGGAGAAGTCAACATCATCTTCGGCGGACATGGGTCACAAGAGAATAAAAGGCAGCAGGAGCTCAATGACCGATAGATACTAGTGGCGGCCACCAGTACTCCTGCCCCGTATCGATGGTCAGAACACCCGATCACCTTTACTCGGGTGGATCAATGGCTCAACTTCGATCATCCGGGCAAGTACCCGCTTCTCGTCGATCCGGTGATCCGAGAGAGCAAGGTAAAGAAGGTGTTGGTAGACGGGGGAAGCAGCATCAATGTCACTTTCCCCCGGACACTCTTAGGCTTGGGAGTCACACTCAAAGAGCTCCATGAGTCAGACACTCCTTTTTTCGGCATTGTGCCGACTGAAGGAGAATACCCGCTTGGGAACATCTACATGCCTGTCACCTTTGGACTCCGGAAAACTACAGAACCGAGTTCCTGAGGTTTGAGGTAGCAAGCTTCGACTGCGGATACAATGCCATCATCGGCAGGCCAGGGTTGGCAAAATTCATGGCCATTCCACACTATTCGTTCATGATATTGAAGATGCCGGGACCACAAGGAATCATCACCGTGCGCGCTGACTTCCAAGCCACCGCGGAATGTTTCCAAGTGGCCATTCAGGCGGCCCTCACCACCAAACCGCTGACGACTTCCTCCGCACGGGCGAACTCAAAGCCTGAGGAAGACCTCGTGATACCTGCGAATGAAGCTCAAGCCATGACCTCTATGTGGCCGACTGAGGAGACGAAGAGAATCAACCTCGGGTTTGCTGATGAATGCAAGACTGCCATCATCAGCTCTAGCCTAGACGACAAATAGGAAGGCACGCTCGTCCAGTTCCTACAAGATAACTGAGACGTATTCGCGTGGCAGCCCGCGGATATGCTGGGAGTCCCGAGAGAACTGGCCGAGCACAAACTGAAGGTCTATCCCCAGGCACGGTCGATCCGACAAAAGTTGCGCCGTTTCACGCCCGACAAGAGAGAAGCTATCCGCGCCGAGCTAGCTCGCTTAGTCGCAGCAGGGTTCATTAGAGAAGTACTGCATCCTGAGTGGTTAGCAAATCCTGTTCTTGTACTAAAAAAGAATAAAGTGGATTGGCACATGTGCATCGACTATACAGACGTCAACAAACACTATCCGAAGGATCCCTTCGGACTTCCTAGAATAGATCAGGTGGTAGATTCGACAGCCGGGTGTTCTATGTTGTCCTTCCTGGATTGCTACTCTGGATGCCATTAGATCAGCCTGGCAAAAGAAGACGAGGAAAAACTACATTCATTACCCCGTTTGGAGCTTTCTGCTATACCTCCATGCCGTTTGGCCTCAAGAACGCTGGAGCGACTTACCAGAGAGCTGTTCAAACATGCTTAGCCGATCACTGGGGCAAGCGGGTAGAAGCTTATGTTGATGATGTGGTGATTAAAACAGAAAACTCAGAAAACTTCATTGAGGATTTACAGCTGGTCTTCAACAGCCTGAGGCGATACCGGTGGAAGCTCAATCTAGAAAAATGTGTCTTTGGAGTACCAGCAGGGAAGTTGCTCGGATTCATTGTCAGCCACCGAGGAATTGAAGCTAACCCAGAAAAAATTAAGGCTATCATGAGAATGGAAGCAACACGATCATAGAAGAAAGTGCAAAGGCTTACTGGATGCATGGCAGCCTTGAGCAGGTTCATATCAAGGCTAGGTGAAAAAGGCTTACCATTCTACAAATTGTTCAAGAAGGTGGACAAGTTTCAGTGGACTACAGAAGCACAGGAAGCTCTCGATGTGCTAAAGAAGTTCTTGACCACGCCACCAGTACTAAAGCCGTCGCGCCGAGCCATGCCAGATCGACCGGTCGAAGATCTGCTGTTATACATCTCTTGCACGACTCATATGGTAAGCACCACGTTAGTAGTCGAGCGGGCATAGGAAGGACATGCATATCCAGTGCAGCATCCGGTCTACTTCATCAGTGAATTTCTGGGACCCTCTAAAAATAAATATCCTCAAGTTCAAAAACTATTGTACGCAGTACTTCTAACTGCTCGTAAGCTCCATCACTACTTTGATGACCACAAAGTCATAGTAGTCACCGGGTTTCCAATAGGGGATATTCTTCACAACAAAGAAACCATCGGGAGAATAGCCAAGTGGGCCTGCGAGCTGGGGGCTCACGACACCGAGTTTCGGCCTCATACAACAATAAAGACTCAAGCACTAGTTGACTTCGTATCAGAATGGACCGAGCAACAAGTACCTGACAACCCGGAGGTTGCAGAAGTATGGCGAATGTATTTCGATGGCTCACTAAAACTGCAAGGAGCATGCGCAGTGATCCTCTTCATTGCCCCTGGAGGTGAGCAACTCAAATATGCTCTTTAGTTGTCCTTCTCAGCATCAAATAATGCAGCACTATATGAAGCTCTGATACACGGATTGAACATTGCCATATCACTGGGCATTAAGAGTTTGATGGTATATGGAGATTCACTGGTGGTCATAAGTCAGATAAATAAGGACTGGGATTGCTCGACTGATTCTATGGGCAAGTACTGTACAGTCGTCCGAAAATTAGAAGACAAATTTGAAGGGCTAGAATTTCATCACGTGGAAAGAGATCGCAACACAACGACAGATGCATTGTCGAAACTAGGATCTAGTCGAGCTCAGGTACCACCCAGAGTTTCGTCTAGGAAGTGTCACGTCCAAGCATTCCCTCAGATCAGGCGGAAGAATGTAACGCTTTGAGCCAGCCAGAGTCAGACTCTAATAACTAGAGAGAGCCTATCATCAGGTATATAAAAAATGAAGAAGAACCAGATGATAAAGCCGCAGCAGAACGCATTGCAAGACAGTCAGCCCACTACACCCTCATAGGGGACACACTGTACAGAAGGGGTGCAACAGGAGTCCTCATGAAGTGCATTTCCTCAGTTACTGGGAAACAACTATTAGATGAGATTCACGCCGGGCAGTGTGGAATACACGCAGCGTCCAGAACTCTGGTTGGGAAAGTCTTCAGGTCTGGTTTCTATTGGCCAACAGCAAAAAGTGATGCAGCCGAGTTAGTCCAGAGATGTGAATCTTGCCAATTCTTGTCAAAGCAACAACATTTACCAGCACAGCAGCTGCAGACCATACCTGTAATATGGCCATTTGCATGCTGGGGATTAGACATGATTGGACCCTTCAAGAAAGCTCAAGGAGGCTATACTCACGTGTTGGTCGCCATCGACAAATTCACCAAATGGATAGAGTACAAACCCATTGCTTCTCTAACTTCAGCCAAGGCAGTGGAATTCATACAAGATATAATATTCAGGTTTGGGATACTGAATAGCATCATAACTGACCTGGGATCCAACTTCACTAGCTCCAAATTCTTTGATTTCTGCGAACAATGAAGCATCCAGATCAAATATGCATCAGTAGCACACCCAAGAGCCAATGGACAGGTAGAAAGAGCTAATGGAATGATACTGGAAGCACTCAGGAAGAAAGTCTTCGACAAGAATGAAAAGTTCACAGGAAAGTGGATCAGAGAGTTACCTTATGTGGTTTGGAGCCTAAGAACTCAACCCAGTCGAGCTCTGCATGCGAACACCCCCTTCTTCATGGTCTACGGTTCGGAGGTAGTGCTACCTACCGACCTTAGGTTTGGGGCACCAAGGCTGGTCTTCGAAAACATAGCTAAAGCAGAGGCTACCAGGCTAGAAGATATTAATGTGCTGGAAGAAGAGCGATTGAACACAGTAATTCAGTCAGCTAGATACCAGCAGACCCTGAGGCGTTATCATGATAAGGCTATACGACATCGATCCTTTGTAGTGGGGGACTTGGTCCTATGCCGAATTCTAACGGGAGAAGGACAACACAATTTGTCACCACTATGGGAAGGGCCATTCATGGTATTGGAGGTCACTCGGCCAGGATCATATTGGCTCACTCAAATGGATGACACGGAAGTGGGGAATTCGTGGAATATAGAGCATCTCAGAAAGTTTTATCCTTAAGCAATACTTCAAATGCTATCGGAGCAGTGTTGTCCTCTGTAATTGGAAAATACGTCATCAATAAAAGATCTCATTCTCAAAGGCATTCAATATATTGGTCATCACTTGACTTTGATTTGACTAAAGACTTGAAATCAGCGCACTTACTCGACTTAGGGTGACCACTATACCCTACTAACGGAGCAATTGGCTTAAGTCGGCAATGACTTAAGACGGTGCGACATGCTCACGCTTACTCGACTTAGGGTGACCACTATACCCTACTAACAGAGCAATCGACTTAAGTCAGCAACGACTTAAGACGGTGCGACATGCTCGCGCTTACTCGACTTAGGGTGACCACTATACCCTACCAACGGAGCAATCAGCTTAAGTCGGCAACGACTTAAGACGGTGCAACATGCTCGCGCTTACTCGACTTAGGGTGACCACTATACCCTACTAACAGAGCAATCAGCTTAAGTCGGCAACGACTTAAGATGGTGCGACATGCTTGCGCTTACTCGACTTAGGGTGACCACTATACCCTACTAACGGAGCAATTGGCTTAAGTCGGCAACGACTTAAGACGGTGCGGCATGCTCACGCTTACTCGGCTTAGGGTGACCACTATACCCTACTAACGAAGCAACCGGCTTAAGTCGGCAACGACTTAAGACGGTGCGACATGCTCATAACTACTCGTCGTAGGGCAACCTCTATGCCTTACCAGCCGATCAATTGGTATAAATCAAGAAAAGACTCTAAAACCAGCACGTCACACTTACTTTAGCAATCGTTCGAGATGACTGTAGGATTCTAACAATGGAAGCAAAATGTTATAGTTATCAGCGCCAAGGACACATTCTAGTGCCCTATCCACCGAATATCCGAACATAATGATCACACACACACAGAATTCAAAAATACATTTAGGGTTTTCTAAAAACATCACTACTGCGAAACATCTCTATTTGGTAATGTCTTTCTCAGGAGCAACTGAAGAAGAAGGGAGACTCGAGGCGTCAGGAGTAGCCTTGACATCAGCAACTAGTCATCAGGAACAACCACATCAGGTCTTCTCATCAGGATCCACCCCGCGCGAATGGATTTGTCCATAGCCTTGTCGCGCTGAGCTTTCAGAATGGCGTAGTTGTCCTCTGCAACTTTGGTAGCCAGTCGAGCGGCCTCTAGCTCCTGGGTAACTAACTTCTTGGAGGAACGCAGGTCTTTAATGACGGAGTCCTTGCTTGACACCAGCTATCTAAGCCGCAGGACCTCATCTTGGGACACTTGCAGTTCGCGACGATGATGATCCAGATCTGACATAGTAAAGAGATGGCTTCTCTCCAAGATGGTTAAGGAAATGTTGGCATCACGATACAACCTGTCCAGATTGTCACGAGAAGCTACAAGTGCTCGTCTCTCCTCCTACAAACAAGAGTCAACTCTCAAGCATCCGGTAAACAGTAAGCACAATGGAGCCAGTTAAGTAAGTTTACCTCGTGAGCCGCCCTTTCAGAGTCAAGCTGAGCATTGAGAGAAGAATTCAAAAAATGCGCATCATCCAAAGAAGCAGACACCCGAGCTAGGTCGATCTGACCTTGAGAATGTTTCTCTTCAAGATCAGAGTATCGTCGGGTTGAGTCAGCTTGATGTTGAAGACATTTTTCCTCAAGCTTAGAGCACCGCCGGGCCATATCTGGCAAAGCAGTCAAGGAAGGATACAGGGTTAAAAACAAAAGTTGTTCAATCAGCCAAGAAGGAAACAAAGTTACCAACCAGCATTTGACGCCTTCAAATCAGCTATCTGTTTCTGAAGGAGCAATGGGTTCCACTGCATCAGAAACAGAGCCCCTTCTGGGATAGTGGCACCATGTGATCTCAACTGAGCAGACATTCCGTCGACCAAAGCCTGTTATTAAAGACAAATAAGTACAGGGAAGATGATTTATCAGAAGGAACAGTAAAACGAAAAGAACTGAGTTACCTGAAGATTGGAGAAGAATGAGGGCAGTCCTAAGTCATGAGAAACTGTGTCATAGCTCGACGAAGGAAGATCAACCGGAACAACTTGAAGAGCGTTATCATGGGTTGACTCAGCCCCACTAGCAGATATCAGATTTCTTGCATCTGGCTCGCCGACCTCCAAGGCGACTCGCTCGCTTGAAGTTAGAGAAGCATGCATCGCCATCACTCCATCAGATCGTGGTGGAGACGACCCGACGTGAACATCCATGGAGGTGTGGGAAGGAGAGCTCACTTGAACACTCTTGGGGGCTGGGTTGTAGCTCACGCCACCCACCGGAGCCGGATCATTACCGGCAGCACCCTTAAGGGCTGGGTTGCAGCTCGTGCTACCCACCAGAGCCGGATCACTACCGGCAACACCCTCGGGGGCTGGGTAACTGCCAGCACCACCCTCGGGGTCTCGGCTTCTTACAACAACCACCTCTAAGGCTGAAGGATCCTTAGTCACCTCCATGGGAGTCGGACCTACTTGACCAGCTTCTTGACATCGAAGACTGCCTTCCAAAGTCGACGATGTGCGAGACACTGCTCGGGATACCTCTAATCCCATGTTTGGAATTTCAGTGCAAATATCCATCATATCGCCAACAGTTGGCTCTGACAGCATATTTTCAGGAACAACATCTTCGAGGGCCTGATCAAAATCTGCTACGGATAACTCTTGAAGGCTGACAAGAGCATACAGAGCTGGAGAAGGAATATCACTATCCCCCCTACTACCTCTGTAACACCGGCTATTCTTATGAATTAGCGAGATCTCTTCATCCTCTTCTTCACCCTCATCAAAAATACGGACAATAGCCGGTGCACGATCACACCCATTGGGGTTAGCTTTTGCATGGTCACACCCATTGGGCTCAACTTCTGCATGATCACACCCATTGGGCTCAACTTCTGCACAATCACACCCATTGGGGTCAGCTTTTGCATGGTCACACCCATTGGGCTCAACTTCTACATGATCACACCCATTGGGCTCAACTTCTGCATGATCACACCCATTAGGCTTAACTTCTACATGGTCACACCCATTGGGGTTAGCTTCAACATGTACACCGCCATTGGGATCAACCTCAGGAAGGACCTCTACTGGTACTTTTTCACAAACAGGGGCAGAAGGACCAGCATCTTGGCCCAAGCATGACAGTCGCTGAAGCCGCTTTTTCTTCTTTTTCTCCTCAACGGGCGTAGTTGGACGGCTGGCTTGGTGATGATGTTTCGGGCGAGTACCCTCAGGCTTTCAAGTGTCCACTATTTTGTTAACTTCTTAACCAACCGCAACAGACATCAGTCTAGCATAGGCCGAGTCAGAAGATTCTCCAGCCAACATATTGAGTACAACATCTATTTCTGCAGCATCCGGACTTGCCGGCATCGGAAAGTGAACTTGCCTCTCATCATTGGGAATATCACGAAGAGGAGCAACAAGAGCTCCAATGTCTTCAGGAGAGGGTCGCACTCTAAGACCCAAACCACTATCACTAGCAGGAGGGTTGGAAACAAAATTGAAAAATGGCCTAGGAGGTGGCAGATTCCAAGCAGAATAAGCAACAGGAGCACCAACATTTGACACCTTGCCCCTCATGATCATATCAAGTCGGCTCACCAGATCCTCGGTAGGAATTTTCCTGTTGGTGACCTGAGTCGAGTCAGTAACACCACTATACAAGTAAGTTGGATACGCCCTATCCTTCAAAGGCTGAATATTCTTGAAAACAAAATCGGCAACCACAGCCTCGGCAGTCAGACCTCTCTCCTTCAGCAGACAGATTTCAGCAAGCAGAACCCTAGCTTCCGTCACCTCTAAGGCAGTGGGAGACTCAACCCAACTTGGAGCGCGTAGATCTGACTGTCTCCCCGACCGAGGGGGGAGTGACTTGCCGTGGTTTTCCACAATAAACTATTCAAGGCACCACCCTTTAATGCTGTCCTTGAGAGGGATATCAAGGTATTCTGTCTTCCTCCCGCGGTGCATCTCCAGACTTGCACCACCCACGAGCTGGTGCTGCCCCCCGGCCATCCCAGGCCGACAATGATACAAATACTTCCATAATCCAAAATGAGGAAGAACTCTGAGGTAGGCCTCACACAGATGTACAAAGATAGAAATTTGCAAGATGGAATTAGGATTCAGATGGGTCAGGTTTAGGTTGTAAAAATCAAGGAGACCACGGAACAAGGGAGAAATGGGAAGAGCGAGACCACAGATGAGAAAAGGAACGTAGACGACGGACTCGTGGGTATCTTCTGTTGGAACAGTGACCCCATGACAAATCCACCAAGAACAGAGCTCTTTCGGAGGAAGAACTCTAACATCGACAAGGTGGAGGAGATCTGATTCTGAAACAACAGACATATGGTTACCTGCAAACGACAACTGACTGTTGGGGTCGATTGGAGGAATGACTATCGTAGCAGAATTCTGGTTCTTCCACTTGGGCGCCATCGCAATCCCACCGGTGGGTTGAACAAGGGCGAAATCAGAAGGAAATAGAGGAACAGTTTGAGGCGAAAATGTGAAGTTAGGGCTCAGAACTCAGAAGCGCATGGCGACGTGATATAAATGGGGTTTTCCCGGGTTGGACACCATTTTTAAAAAGTGCCAAGTCATCATTCGAGAAGACGAGATTTCCAACATAACTCGGCTGTTACCTCCAAAACGCCGACAGCATTAAGCACCACTCAGCGGTTACCTCTAAAATGCCGACAGTGTCTGTTATACCTCAGCTATTGCCTCTAAAACACCGACGTCGTCAAGCACCGCTCGGCTGTTACCTCTAAAGCGCCGATAGTGTTTGTCCTAACTCGGCTGTTACCTCTAATGCGCCGACAGTGTCTGTCCTAACTCGGCTGTTACCTCTAAAATGCTGACGACATCAAGCACCACTCGACGGTTACTTCTAAAACGCCGACAGCGTCTATCGTAACTCGGTCGTTTTCTCTAAATGAATGCCGGTAGAACCAAATACGACTCAGCATTTACCAATCATTACTTGGTCATTATCTCTAAAAACGCCAGCGCAAAGATAAACTATCAATTAATTATAAAAGAAGAACGACAGAAAAGCGAAAGGATACTCGGAACAAGCTGAAATTTTCTTCAATATATGGAGGAGGGAAGTTTTTCCACAAACTTAAAGACCAACTCATTATGAGTCGGCCCCTTTTTCCCCCTTTTTCACTACATTACATTTATCACCACACTACTTACACTACACTATAGTACTAACTACTACTACATTATTCTACTACTAATACTACTCCTACTACTAATTATCTATACTAATATTTAAACCAGTGGCGCTTTGCCATTGGCCTTGCTGCTGCCACCGCTGCCCTTGCCATCGTCGCCGCTGCCGTCGCCCTTGCCGTCGTCGTCACCGTCATCGTCGCCATCACCTCCATCGCCGTCGTCGCCCTCGTCGTCGCCGTCACCGCCGCTCTCCTCCTCGGACGAGTCGGAGGAGTTCTCCTCGTCCGAGGAGATCTCCGACTCATCCGAGCCCTCGAGCCCGGAGCGCTTGACGGCCTAGATATACATCCACACCTCGGCAGCGATCCCCTGGGAATCGTCCGAGTCATCGGACGACACTAGGGGAGAGGTGTACACCGGTGACACCTCAGACTCGGAGGAGAACTCCTCCTCCGAGTACTCGGAGTCACCAAAGTCCTCCGAGGGAGGACTTGGCTCGCGCTTCCGCTTGTCGCCGGAGTGGTGCGACGAACTTCCACCCTTCGTGTCCTTACCCATGGCCGATTGGAGGAGAAGAGATAAGTGGAAGAATAAGCAACAAACGGTCAGGAGATGTGTGAAGACACCAGCGAGGCAAGCAGTCTATTTATAAAGGCTGGAGGCAACCGCTCATCTCCTACCACGGTCACCGAACAGTCGCAAGTATTCAATAAGCAATTCAAATCGTCTGGAAACAAGTCAGGCGGTAGACGCCGTTTCACGTAACATGACACCATTTGGACTGAGGTCAACTGCATGGACGATATGATTACACCCCGTGATCACCTCAAGTTACTACTCAAGGGCAGTTTGCTAAATGCTCAGCATACCAAGTAGTCCCTTGGTTACACCCATTGGGGAGGGGACGTCCAGGAATTTTTAATAGATTTTCCCAAGTAGTCACATCCATACGGTATACACAATTAATGTATCAAGATAGAAGAGAGATATCGAGGGAGGTCGAAGGAAAGCCAAATATAGCTACTGAAGTACAAGTCTAATCAACAGAAGCATTGAAGCATGAAGCGAAATGAAGACCAGCCAAGGCCATCTACCAGACATCCAATCTGTCACCGATCAAATAAATTTCAAACCTAATAGGACATGGGCAGATCACAATGTTATTCTCTAAAAATAGGAAATGAAGATGACATGCTGATCTCTAAAGCATAAGCTGATGATATAATGTTGAGTTCTAGGGCATGAGACGAAGATAGGACAATAACTTCTGAAAACATGAGATGAAGACCTTTGAATGGATTATTTTTGTGGCAGAACCACCCGAATTATTCCAGCTTAAGTGCCTAAGTCATGCCTCAAGGGCCGTGACACACTTAAATCGGAATAACCCGTCAGTCCTTCAGATCTAGTCTGATAGAGCCACTTAACCAGGATCAAATTCCACAATCTCACTCGAAGGTGAGTCACAGAAGAAATACAATAAAACAGGAATCCTCAAATTAAGTACTGAATTATTACATAAATCGGAGTTTTGGAGTAGCAAATAAAGTTCATTAAGTAAAGTGCAGCGGATAATCGATGTCGTCGGTAATGAGGAAATGGGCAAGGCCTAGCCCACTACTCCTCATGCTCCTCTCCTGCCGGAGCAACGTCCCACTCGACCGTCCAACCCGGTGGCAGGGTGGTAGGCCAAGTCACACCATCAATCAAATCCTGCATGGTACCTGCAAAAATGGTGCCACAAGCAAGGCTGAGTATACTAATACTCAGCTAGACTTACCCGGTGTGAGGAGTCTACTCCTCTACCTCTAGACTATGCAGCTGTTTGGCTGAGGGGTTTGGTTTGCCAAAAGCACTAGCTGTTTCTAAAATCATCTTTTAGCTTTTCAATTTCTACCATCATTAACTTAGCTAGATTTGCTCCTTCTAAGCATACATGGTAACAATCAATTAATTCAATCAACAAGTTATCTCATGTAACCACATTTCACTTCTTACTCGATGCAGTACAAGGAATCAAGCAGTCTCATTAGCTGCGAGAAGCAGACGATTCGAATCGAGTTTTTAAACCTTGCAAGGTAAACCTAAACACACGGCATGTCAGGGTACTCTGACCCTACACATGACAACCGTCCCCATCGATTCCCCGTTCGCGTCCAGGCCTCACCGCCTTGGCATACAATGCTCCACTGACCCCGGCTGCCGCCGTGCAGTGACCGCACTTGTACCCACCATAGCTAGCATGGGAGAACCAGTCTCAGGTCGCATGAGGGATAAAGTCCGCGCCCGGCTTCACTCAGGTACTAGGTTTACCGGTTACCATTTTTCCCGGCATGTGTTTAGTACGTTCAAAAGCTTGACTCAGGTATCCACACATTAATCCTTAATTCATTTTCCCGTCTCATGGACAAGGCATCCTCCCTGGATCCAAGTCCATAGACCAACATATATCCCATTATCAAGATGAATACAACCAATTCCTGACCTCGCGCGAGTGCTAGAAAAATCACTCGACTTCTACCGAGATCCTGATTAGCAAGCAGCTACTCGACCTAGCATACTAGTATTCATCTCAAAAGGGAATCCTAAGTTCATGCAATCTAGAGGTTTCAAGCAACTCCTACACTTAAGTGCACATTACAATCCTACAAGCATTAAGTGTAGTAAAATAACATAATTAATAGGTTATGCATAAAACCGGGGCTTGCCTTCAATTGCTGGGGCTGCGGGGAGATCCTCAATGGCAGCCTCGGAAGCCTGCTCCTGGCCCTCCTCTTGGACAGGTCCTTGCTCGGGGATGAGCACGTACTCTCCGTCGGCAAGATTACAATCTAAATGAATGCAATGCGTAAGATATATGCATGATATGATATGTGCTTTTAGAAATCACAACTTAAAAGGTGTATGATCTTTCTTGAGTTAAACAAAGTTAACTTTACTTATGCAAGACCCTTGGGTGGTATACTTGGTAAACTAGTTCAATTTTAGCTAAGGTAAATGGTAGGTTTACTTTTGGGGTTCCACTGAATTCTTTTTAAGTCTTTTAGGGACAAATGATAAGTACTCAAGTTAGACTGATTGAGGTGGGGTTTATTTCTTCTTTCCTTTTTCTTTATTCTCTTTATTGTTTTGGAGTAGGTTTGAACTACAAGTTGCCAAAAAAAATTCTGTAAAAATTACAGTGGCTTGCTACTGGTGTGTGTTTCTCTTTCTTAAAATTTGGGGATCAGAAGGTGGATAGTTTTCTCTGCACAAAATTACTAAATTCTAAGGTAGAAGGGGTGCTTTGAACTACAACTACTATTTAACAGTGGGTAATTCTTCAGAACTTATTTTTGCTGGCTTTTAGGTGTTATAACATGACTTGATACAAATTTCTAGTCATTAATACCTTTTAATTATTTTTCTATGGTTTTCTCAAGTTTCTAGCCAAATAGGTGCTTTCTACTACCACTATATTTGAAAAATATCAAACAACAGAGTTCTTATTTTTCTTAGTTATTGTTTTGTGCAAGAGCAATCATTCTGAAGTTTGGCATCTTTTTGCTTAAGGGAAGGGGTGGTATGCATTATTTGAATTAAATGGCTTTTCTCTTAAATCATTAGCAATTGGTAAGAGTTTGCCTCCTTTTCATGGGTTTGCATTTTTCTCTGGTAGTTCACCTCATCATGGACTTAGCTAATTTTTGGTTGCCCATTATCACAATATTTGAGGTTGTTCAAGAATTATTGGGAAAATGCCTTATTTTCATCATGTATTTACTTTCCTTACTTAAAAAGTTGGGCTGAGGTGCTCTGTATTTTTGTAGTGGGGTTCTGGTGGTTATAAGTTCACTGGATTTTTGTTAAGCATTTTGGTTATAGTTTTGCCTCTTTAATAATTGATTTTCAGTCTTATTTAGGCTAAACAATTCATTTTAATTTAACCTTGATCCAAATTAATGGTCTCTGTATTTTTCCTAAGTTCTCTGTTACATAAGTAAACTAGGAAAAATAATATTAATCACTGTTCATTAATTTCTGATACCTTTCTGATTTTCTCTAAGTTTTGGACAAAACATCATTAAATGAGGAACTACATCATAATTTCTAATGCTGGGGTTCCCATTATTTTTAAACAGTGTCTAAATAGGGTATAAACTTCTACAAATTTTCTTAAGTCTAGCACAGAAGAAAAACTAATTTTCCTTGATTAAATAAGGTTTAGTGGGTTTCTGTTTTTAATTTTAAACTCTAAAATTTTGAACAGAAGGCATAGGGTCTACTATTTTTAAAAGATAGATTATAATATACAGAGGCTAGCAAAATTGGTTTGACACTTTTTGATTAAGAATTCTTCAAGTTATGAATTTTACAAGTTCTCTGGTTATTTAAAAAGAATATCAGAATCGATTTAATTGAAAATCTACTTTGCACTGGGGTCCCTAGCGGTTTTCTAAGTTTTTCCTCGCGAATCAGTCCTTAGGCTACTATTCACCAGAGTCTCTGACATTACAGAAAACCCCTCGGGTTCTTCACCTCCTAACCCGAGGTCCTTAGTTTAACGTAAACAGTAGCCGCGGCGGGGAAAAGGGCGGAGGGGCTTACCGGCGGCGAGACTGTTCCGGTGAAGAGGTCGAGGATGAAGGGGAGGTCCTGGGGATCACAACGGTGTGCGGAACGCCGTCGGAGATGGCCGGAGTCGGTCGGTCCACGCGCGCAGGCGGGGGTGCTCGTCGGCGGCGAGGAGACCGGCCTGGTCACGGTGAGATAGTTCAATCAAATGGGTCAGGGAGGTCCACAGGATGCCAGAGAAGACATGAGCGAGAGGAATTGGGCGGAGACTCACTGGATAGCTCGGTCCACGCGCGGCGGCGGAAGACCGAAGTCCGGTGAAGTCAATCTCGGGCCTCCGGTGGAGTCCGGCTAGGTCCGAGGGCTTGGCAAGCTTCACGGGCTGCTGGTGGAGCTGGCCGAAGCACTGGCTTGACTTGAGGGTGGCTGGAGGGAGCTGGCCACGGTGGCCGAAGCTCGGGCGGCAATGGCGGGCGGAAATCAAGCTCGCCGGAGCTAAGGAAAGCGGCTGGCCGACGAGGGTGAGTGCGGGGCGAAGTGAGGCGCGCCTGGGGAGGCTTTATAGGCGCGGGCGGGCACGGCCGAGGGCGTGGGCGCGCGGCGGACTTGACCGAACGCCGGGGAGCGCGCGCGCGGGTTGGGCGAGCTCTGGCGTGCCGACCAGGGTCGAACACGTGTGAGCGCGCGTTCTGCCCAAGCTCTGGCGTGTGTAGTCGCTCATCCGAGCCTGCTCTCGCCTTGGTCAATGCACAAAACCTCTTCCCCTCCCTACAAGCTACCAATCTTGTGTGGGGGTCATAGGATTTTGCCTACTGGTTGCAGAGATATGGAGCCAGGAAATCTGGTCTGTCTCCCTGCGCAAATCCGAGGCAAATCCAAGGTTTAGTCGTGTCTAGGGCTCGCGTCCCAATGCCATCCTCTGGCACACGACAGAGGGGTTAGTTAGGCACATTTTTGTCAATGGGGCCATTAGGATTTGAGTTAGGGATCAAGGTGAACATCCCTGATCTTTGGCTCAAGGTCTGAATTTCAGAAATCTGAATTTCAGAATTCTCATTAAGTCCACACATGGAAAGCTTGATTTGGGGTTTTATTTGAATTATTTTGGCTAAGCTTTCTCAACCTTTCTTGTTGCCCATTAAATATACTTCAATTTTTATAATTGGCTCAACTCAAAATTTTAAACTTTTCACTCCCTTTTTCTTATTTTTTGAATTTTGCTCATGGGGCTCATTTAGGATTTTTTTAAACTAGGGTTGTACAATCTGATCTTTTAAGGGACTTAATTGCTTTGATCATGACACTTTTAAGTATGAACTTGGTGACTTCATTATTACTTAAGTTATTTTGATGCTCATGCTTACTTTGGTTCACATAAAATGATGGCTCTTGGTTTGGCTTTTTGAGAAAAACCCTGAGTGACACTGGGGTGTCACAGCCTTCCCCCCTTAAAGGAATCTCGTCCCGAGATTCGGGCCAGAGTCCTCCCGGGGTAAAGCGAAGGGTGAGACTGATAGGAAAAAGGGTGATGATTGCCATTATTAGGATAAACTGCTCTTCGAATGTCATTCTCTTTGCAACTTCAGAAGGAAGTCCTTTTAAGTTTTACTTTATAGTTACTTCATTCTGAATTAAGATCATATTTTTGGAAATTAGATTCGAAAGGCAGGAGGAGGGGTTGGGGGTGATTACGTACCAGCTTCCTTAGGTAGGCAATCGGGGAAGTTGGATCTCAGGAATTCCTCGGTTTCCCAAGTAGCTTCCTCCTCTGAGTGATTACTCCACTGGACCCTGAACATCTTGATCGATTTAGCCCGAGTTGATCTTTCCTTGCAATCCAGAATCTTGGAGGGGTACTCTTGGTACGATAGATCTGGCTCTATCTCCAATTCTGGCTCTGCTAAGATTTCAGTCGGCAATCGAACACACTTCTTCAGTTGAGATACATGAAAAACATTGTGAATGGCAGACATCCCCGAAGGTAACTTCAGCTTGTATGCCACGGGTCCACATGCTTCTATGATCTCATAAGGTCCAATGTAACGAGGGGCTAGCTTGCCTTTGATCCCAAACCTCTGCATTCCCTTGGTGGGTGATACCTTGAGGTATACAAAACTTCCCACCTCGAACTGGAGAGGTTTCCTTCTTCTATCATGATAACTCTTCTGTCTGGCCTGAGCAGCTTCTAGATTCTTCCTGATTAGCTTGACCTTCCTTTCGGCTTCAGTCACTAAATCAGGTCCAAAAACTTCTCTTTCACCAGACTGAGACCAATTGAGTGGTGTCCTGCACCTTCTTCCATAGAGAGCTTCAAAAGGTGCCATCTTTAGGCTGGATTGATAACTATTGTTATAAGCAAACTCTGCCAAGGAGAGGTGCTTATCCCAGTTCTTTCCGCAATCGATCGCACAAGCTCTCAGCATATCTTCCAGAATCTGGTTTACCCTTTCCGTCTGACCATCAGTCTGTGGGTGGTAAGCTGAACTCCTGATTAGCTTGGTTCCCAAAGACTTTTGCAATTGTTCCCAAAATCTGGCAACAAATTGGGCTCCTCGGTCAGAAACAATGGTCCGAGGTAATCCGTGCAAACACACGATCCGGTCGATATACAATTCTGCATATTTCTGAGCCTTATCAGTGGTGTGCACAGGAAGAAAATGTGCCACTTTCGTCAATCGGTCCACAATAACCCAAATTGAATCATGATGACGAGAGGTGTTGGGCAGACCCACAATGAAATCCATGCTGATGTCGTCCCACTTCCACGAAGGTACGGAGAGTGGTTGCAACGTTCCAGCTGACTTCAAGTGGCTTGCCTTTACCCTCTGACAGGTGTCACATTCTGATACGTACTGGGCTATCTCCCTCTTCATTCTGGTCCACCAGTACAAAGGCTTCAAATCATGGTACATCTTGGTGCTTCCCGGATGCATAGAGAATTTGGAGAGATGAGCTTCATCCAAAATTTTCCTCTTGAGATCCTGGTCTTTAGGAATTACCAATCTGTTTTTGAACCATAACACACCCTTCTCATCCTGGCGGAAACAATTATACTTCTCAACCTTCTGATGGAGATTCTTCTTGATAATTTGCACTCCCTTGTCACTGAGCTGGGCCATGATAATCTGGTCTTGCAAAGCTGGCTCAACAGGAATATGAGACAAAGAACCAGAAGAAATCACTTCAATTTGCATCTTGCTCAACTCATCACACAAGGTGTTAATGCGAGAATCCATCAGAACACAGTTGCACTGCAACTTCCGACTCAAGGCATCAGCTACCACATTAGCTTTTCCTGGGTGATAATGTACCTCCAGGTCATAATCCTTGATCAGCTCTAGCCATCTTCTCTGCCTCATGTTAAGATCAGCCTGAGTAAAAATGTACTTAAGGCTCTTATGATCAGTGAAGATGTTGCAGTGGGTTCCCATTAGATAGTGCCTCCACATCTTCAATGCATGAACCACTGCTGCTAACTCAAGGTCATGAGTGGGGTAATTTTGCTCGTGAGGCCTGAGTGCTCTTGAAGCATAAGCGATGACTCGGTTGTCTTGCATCAAGACACAACCTAGCCCGGTGCCCGAGGCATCACAATATACATCAAAAGGTTTGCTGCTGTCGGGTTGCGCCAATACTGGTGCCGTGGTCAGATGTTGCCTTAATGCATGGAAAGCATCTTCGCACTTCTGACTCCACACAAATCTGACTTCTTTCTTCAGCAACTCAGTAATAGGCTTCGCAATTCGAGAGAAGTCCGGAATAAATCTTCGGTAATAACCAGCTAATCCCAGAAAACTCCGAATCTGGCGAACAGTTGTTGGTGGCTTCCAGTTCATCACCTCTTGCACTTTATCAGGATCAACAGCTATTCCAGCTTGAGAGATAGTGTGACCCAAGAATTTGATTTCCTTTAGCCAAAAATCACACTTGGATAACTTGGCATAAAGGTGGTGCTCTCGCAGACGTTGAAGCACTACATGCAAATGCCCGGCATGTTCTTCTTCGTTCTTTGAGTACACCAGAATATCATCGATGAAAACCACCACGAACTTATCCAATTCCGGCATGAAAACAGAATTCATCAGATACATGAAATATGCTGGTGCATTTGTCAGCCCGAATGACATCACCAAGAATTCATATAGCCCATATCTGGTTGAGAATGCCGTCTTCGGAATATCACTTGCTCGTATTTTGATCTGATGGTAGCCAGAGCGAAGGTCTATCTTAGAAAACACCTTGGCTCCGACCAACTGGTCAAAGAGAACATCAATACGAGGCAAAGGATACTTGTTCTTGATAGTTACCGCATTAAGAGGGCGGTAATCTATACACAGCCTCAAGCTTTCATCCTTCTTCTTCACAAACAGTGCTGGACATCCCCAAGGCGAAGTGCTTGGGCGAATAAAACCCTTATCCAGCAACTCTTGCAATTGCTTCTTCAACTCTGCCAACTCAGCGGGTGGCATTCGGTAGGGCCTTTTGGAAATTGGGGCCGTTCCCGGTTGCAACTCGATGGCGAATTCAATATCCCGGTCCGGTGGCATTCCTGGCAATTCATCAGGAAAGACATCTGCATACTCACAGACCACTGGGATCTTCTTCAGGGGTATCTCCGTCATAGAGAAAGCACATGACTGAGAAGAACCCCGACTAGGCAAAATCAAGGTGAAATTCCCGCAGAAAGGAGAATTAACTTCCACGGTACGGCTGGCTACATCCAGCACAACTTGGTGCAAGGTCATCCAATTTGCCCCTAGAATAATGTCCACATTTTCCAATCCCAACACAAGAAGAGTGGTTTTGATAATGTGGCTTCCCAGTTGAATAGGCACACTTTGGTTTAATTGATTAGTTGCAATTTTACCCCCAGGTGTGACTATCATGAATGACCCTTTTGAGTGAGAGAATGGCAGTTTGCAATTAGCACTGAACTTTTGGCTAATGAAACTATGAGATGCACCAGAATCGAACAGAATTAAAGCAGGTTGATTATAAACTGAAAAGATACCAGTCATGATAGGAGCTCCTTCTGGCACTTCCTCAAGAGCAGTGAAGTTGAGCTTCCCTTGCCTGACTTGCACCTTCTGCTTTCTTCCCTTGTCTTGATTCGGTGCTGGCATCTGCCTCTGCTGGTTCCTGGGACAATTCTTGGCATAGTGGCCCACATTGCCACAAGTGAAACACTTGTTCCCATTGCCCTGGCGGAACTGCTGCTGTTGCTGAGGCTGATTGTTCCGTGGGGTGGGAGCTGGGTAGCGGTTGAGTGCCGGCTGCTGCTGCTGAGGTGGCCTGATCACCCATCTGCCTGCCTGCTGCTGAAAACCCCTGCTCTGGTTGTGGGAAACAATCCGGAACCTCTGAGCCTGAGCGGATGGTGCTGCCATTGGTGCCTTTCTCTTCTTCTCTGCCCGGTGAGCAACAATGCAATCCTCCTGAGAGATGGCCATGTTGACCAACTCATTGAAGCTATCAGCCCGGACAGTGTTGAGTCGTTCCCGCAGTTTGGTATTGAGACCCCTGCAGAAGCGATCCCTCTTCTTCTCATCAGAATCAGCATGATACCCTGCATACTGGCATAAGTCATTGAAGGCTTGCGCATACTGCAGTACCGTGCGGGTTCCTTGATTGAGGGCCAAAAATTCATTCAACTTCCGATCAAGAATGCCAGCTGGAATGTGGTGTCCTCTGAAGGCAGTCTTGAATTCCTCCCAAGATACCTCACGATCAGCGGGGAGCATAGCACGGAAGTGATCCCACCAAGTCCGAGCAGATCCGCGAAGCTGCTGCGCGGCGAAGCGGGTCTTGGTAGCATCAGGGCAGTCTCCCGTGAGGAGGGGAAACTTGGACTCGACGACGCGAAGCCATACGTCGGCGTCCAACGGATCCTCTGCCTTGGCGAACAAGGGCGGCTGCGTGCTCAGAAACTCCTGGTATGTTGCCATAGCCGGAGGTCGCTGAGGCTGGCCTCCACCATGCTGCTGGGGGTGGGGCTGGCGCTACAAGAGCTGTCGCAGAATCTCATTCTGCTGGGCCATCAGCTCCTGCACTGTGGGAGCTGGAGGAGGTGGTGGGGGAACCTGCTCGTTCTGCCCGCGACGCTGCCTAGCTGCCATCTGAAAACAGAGATTGTCGCCATTGTTATCCCAACTCACAATTTCGAACGGCAAAATATCATTTCATATGGAAGGAAAAATGCCATAATCATAATATTAGGTTCGAAATGAAGATAACACGGTGACAAATATCCCACAGATTTCAAAAGTTCATAGGGTTACATTAATCAGGGGAAAGTACCCACAAGCCTAGTCCAAAATGTGATACTACTAAGCTCGCATAGGTTTCTATCCACCTAAAAATGTCGAAGCGACTGCTTAACCCTGAGCGGTGGAAGCGACACTGGATACGGGTGAAGGGGGCATCGCGGAGGTAGTCCCATTGGCACCAGGGGCTGGTCCTAGCTCCTCGGGAGCCTCTTCTCCCCCGCTTCCTGCTTCATTGGCCTCCATCTCCAGGTGGTGCATGTCCAAGTGGTCATTTGCTTCCTCGAGTTCTCTCTGCACATCGTGAAGTTGGTTCTCCAAGACATCAATAGTGTTGTCTCAGATCTCCACTTGCTGCTCCAGGGTAGCGATACGCTGGTTCAGCCTCTCCACCTGCAGATCCTTCTCCACCAACTCTGTGGATAGGTCGACCACAAAATCTTCCCGACTGTCGAGAGTGAGCTTGGCAGTCCGAGCGGTGTTAGCAAGAAGTGTCATAGCATCGCTCTGAAGGGCCTGAAGGCGGTACAGCGCACTCATGCACTGAACAGTGACCCTCCCAATCAAGTCAGGATACATGGCCCACACGTCCTTCACATGGCTCACGCGGTTACACCACATGGGATCATCCTTCCTCTCAGCAGGGAAGAGCCCCAAAGGGTGCATCACCATCTCCAGGGGATGGTGGCCACAGAAAGTCGTCAGAGCCTTCATGGCTGCTGCCTCCACGGTGTCGTCCGTCCTGAGTCCAATCGTCTCAGAGTCAAGAGAACGCCAACCCGGCTGAAGGGGATGAGCCTCCAAAGTCAGCCAGACCCGACAACGAGGTACCCGATGCTCCTCATACAACTGCACCGTGTATAAAGGGGGCGTAGGGTAACCGGCGGAGTTAAGCACTTCCCACAAGATGGAGGGAAAGCCATCGCGGGAAAGGAAGTCAGAACTGAAACGAGAGTCTCCTCCACTAGCGGGGGTGGGTGAATTCATCTGCGGAAGGGAATCAGAGATAAAGATTATGGTGGAAGGAAAAAGAAAAAGAGAGCCCGAATGGTTTTAAGGAAAAAGGGGTTAGCTCAAATTTTAATTCCTCTGTATGTTTTATAATGCATGCATGCTGGAAGAAACGTTGCCTCTCAAAAAGAAAATAGGGTCCCTTTTTAGGGCATCCTAAAATATAAGTATTGGCCCACGGGGCCTAATTAATTAGCCACCTATTTCCCTCTATGCCTAAGGCCTTTCGTCCTAGGTCTAGCGGTCTAGTCCTGACGATCCTTAGCAGTTTCTAAGCAAGTTTTAGGTTTTGAAAATTGGTATTCATGGTTTATTGTCCTCCTCTGTGGTGAAATTTGCTCCGATACCAGCTGTGGCAGAACCACCCGAATTATTCCAGCTTAAGTGCCTAAGTCATGCCTCAAGGGCCGTGACACACTTAAATCGGAATAACCCGTCAGTCCTTCAGATCTAGTCTGATAGAGCCACTTAACCAGGATCAAATTCCACAATCTCACTCGAAGGTGAGTCACAGAAGAGATACAATAAAACAGGAATCCTCAAATTAAGTACTGAATTATTACATAAATCGGAGTTTTGGAGTAGCAAATAAAGTTCATTAAGTAAAGTGCAGCGGATAATCGATGTCGTCGGTAATGAGGAAATGGGCAAGGCCTAGCCCACTACTCCTCATGCTCCTCTCCTGCCGGAGCAACGTCCCACTCGACCGTCCAACCCGGTGGCAGGGTGGTAGGCCAAGTCACACCATCAATCAAATCCTGCATGGTACCTGCAAAAATGGTGCCACAAGCAAGGCTGAGTATACTAATACTCAGCTAGACTTACCCGGTGTGAGGAGTCTACTCCTCTACCTCTAGACTATGCAGCTGTTTGGCTGAGGGGTTTGGTTTGCCAAAAGCACTAGCTGTTTCTAAAATCATCTTTTAGCTTTTCAATTTCTACCATCATTAACTTAGCTAGATTTGCTCCTTCTAAGCATACATGGTAACAATCAATTAATTCAATCAACAAGTTATCTCATGTAACCACATTTCACTTCTTACTCGATGCAGTACAAGGAATCAAGCAGTCTCATTAGCTGCGAGAAGCAGACGATTCGAATCGAGTTTTTAAACCTTGCAAGGTAAACCTAAACACACGGCATGTCAGGGTACTCTGACCCTACACATGACAACCGCCCCATCGATTCCCCGTTCGCGTCCAGGCCTCACCGCCTTGGCATACAATGCTCCACTGACCCCGGCTGCCGCCGTGCAGTGACCGCACTTGTACCCACCATAGCTAGCATGGGAGAACCAGTCTCAGGTCGCATGAGGGATAAAGTCCGCGCCCGGCTTCACTCAGGTACTAGGTTTACCGGTTACCATTTTTCCCGGCATGTGTTTAGTACGTTCAAAAGCTTGACTCAGGTATCCACACATTAATCCTTAATTCATTTTCCCGTCTCATGGACAAGGCATCCTCCCTGGATCCAAGTCCATAGACCAACATATATCCCATTATCAAGATGAATACAACCAATTCCTGACCTCGCGCGAGTGCTAGAAAAATCACTCGACTTCTACCGAGATCCTGATTAGCAAGCAGCTACTCGACCTAGCATACTAGTATTCATCTCAAAAGGGAATCCTAAGTTCATGCAATCTAGAGGTTTCAAGCAACTCCTACACTTAAGTGCACATTACAATCCTACAAGCATTAAGTGTAGTAAAATAACATAATTAATAGGTTATGCATAAAACCGGGGCTTGCCTTCAATTGCTGGGGCTGCGGGGAGATCCTCAATGGCAGCCTCGGAAGCCTGCTCCTGGCCCTCCTCTTGGACAGGTCCTTGCTCGGGGATGAGCACGTACTCTCTGTCGGCAAGATTACAATCTAAATGAATGCAATGCGTAAGATATATGCATGATATGATATGTGCTTTTAGAAATCACAACTTAAAAGGTGTATGATCTTTTTTGAGTTAAACAAAGTTAACTTTACTTATGCAAGACCCTTGGGTGGTATACTTGGTAAACTAGTTCAATTTTAGCTAAGGTAAATGGTAGGTTTACTTTTGGGGTTCCACTGAATTCTTTTTAAGTCTTTTAGGGACAAATGATAAGTACTCAAGTTAGACTGATTGAGGTGGGGTTTATTTCTTCTTTCCTTTTTCTTTATTCTCTTTATTGTTTTGGAGTAGGTTTGAACTACAAGTTGCCAAAAAAAATTCTAAAAATTCTGTAAAAATTACAGTGGCTTGCTACTGGTGTGTGTTTCTCTTTCTTAAAATTTGGGGATCAGAAGGTGGATAGTTTTCTCTGCACAAAATTACTAAATTCTAAGGTAGAAGGGGTGCTTTGAACTACAACTACTATTTAACAGTGGGTAATTCTTCAGAACTTATTTTTGCTGGCTTTTAGGTGTTATAACATGACTTGATACAAATTTCTAGTCATTAATACCTTTTAATTATTTTTCTATGGTTTTCTCAAGTTTCTAGCCAAATAGGTGCTTTCTACTACCACTATATTTGAAAAATATCAAACAACAGAGTTCTTATTTTTCTTAGTTATTGTTTTGTGCAAGAGCAATCATTCTGAAGTTTGGCATCTTTTTGCTTAAGGGAAGGGGTGGTATGCATTATTTGAATTAAATGGCTTTTCTCTTAAATCATTAGCAATTGGTAAGAGTTTGCCTCCTTTTCATGGGTTTGCATTTTTCTCTGGTAGTTCACCTCATCATGGACTTAGCTAATTTTTGGTTGCCCATTATCACAATATTTGAGGTTGTTCAAGAATTGTTGGGGGCCTTCATACTCCGAAGGTCCTCAAAAACATGATTTGACAATGTTTGCCAAGTGGATTATATGAACAGGTACCTTCGGACTCAGAATTGTAAACATGAAGTACGGTCAGGACGAAGCCTGAACCAGACGAAGGGGGATTGAAATGGAGGACAGGCTGATTACCAAGCTCTACGAAGGATGATGCACAACCGAAGCTGTGCGCAGGAAAGCTTCGTCGCGATAGCAGAAAGGGGAACCGACTTAAAGATGAAAAGACTACTTAGGCCTTGACAGATTTCCATAAGTCATTAGCAAATGTAATGGACATGAATGTAATTTTGTATGGGCTGTGTCTCACGCCTATAAATAGATGAACAGTACTCCCGTACTGTTCACGCTGACTTGGCATTTGCTTTTGCGTCATCCTTGTACTTTTGTCTTCCTGCAATCCGAAGGTACATTTGTAATTTGAAGTCATTTCTATTGTTATATGATAATAAAATAGAAATGACATTATGATAAAATTTAAACACTTATATTATTTTCTACGTTATGTAAATAACCTTCGTCACATCTTATTGCGTTTACGAAGATGTATTGTTTGTGACCTTCGTCCGGAACACATTATATCCCAAAGGGAAATAATGCTTCGAAGGACGAAGGATCTTATCATTTAACACTTTCTATGTTGCCTTGTTCTTAATCCGAAGCATTTGAGAACAAGTCACCAACATTGGCGCCCACCTCCGGTGAAATCACTTCCACTTCGAGTTTTTTAATACCTTCGGAAGCCATAGACCCTCGCTATGGCACCGAAGAAGGCTTCAACGACTGGGGCTGCAGCTCTGCAACCGCTGGACCACAACCAGGAGACTGTCTCTCTTCGGGAGGCCCGAAGCCAGAAGAGGAAGGCCGTCAGCCCGACGCTTCAGGAGGATGAGCTAGACCAAGAGATCAGGGATATGGAGATGCTACATCAACAGGTGCAGAGGAAGAAGGAGAAGATGGCCAGGCTAGCTGAGTTGCAAAGGCAGATAGACGAAGCCTCTGAAGAAGTTCGCCATCTTGCTCACGATGAGCAGAACAAAAGGCCTCAGCAAAAAGACCTTCATCAGGAGGGCTTCTTCAACAAAGATGACTGGTATGACAATTTCCATCATGGAAATTTTGTTTTCGATGATGCTTCTCCCCTGTCCGCTGAGCTGCAGGCTACACCCTGGCCTCCGACCTACAAGCCACCCCAGCTTCCCATGTTCGATGGCCATTCAGACCCGAAGCAGTTTTTGATGAGCTACGAAGCAACAGTGTCTTCGTATGGTGGCAACGCTGCAGTCATGGCAAAGTCTTTTGTTATGGCTGTTAGGAATGTCGCTCAGACCTGGTATTCCTCCCTTCGACCAGGAACGATTACTTCATGGCAAAAGCTGAAGGACATGTTGTTAACCAGCTTTCAAGGGTTTCAGACGAAGCCGGTCACTGCTCAAGCCCTGTTCCAGTGCACTCAGGATCATGAAGAATACCTTCAGGCGTATGTCAGAAGGTTCTTGCGTTTGAGGGCGCAGGCACCAACGGTGCCCAATGAAATTGTCATCGAAGCCATGATCAAGGGGCTTCGTCCTGGACCTGCAGCTCAATACTTTGCTAGGAAGCCTCCTCAGACTCTGGAGAAGCTGCTCCAAAAGATGGATGAGTACATTCGTGCCGACAATGATTTTCGCCAAAGAAGGGAGGAGGCTTTCAGATTTTCTGAAATGACCAGGGGCTTCGGAGGAAGATTCTATCCGAGGCATGTCAGGTCCATCCACAACTCTACTCAAAATGATGATAAGGGGAGTCAGCAGAACAGACCGCAGTGCTCCTCACAGGCTTCGGGGCAACAACAAACTTTTTTCCGGCCACCAGCTCCAAGAGACAGAGGCGCCAGGGGCTTCGGCGGAAGATTTGGAGATCAACCAAGGAGGATATTTTGCTTATTCTGTGGTGAAAACAAGGGCCATACCACCAGGATGTGCCATGTTACTATCCAGAAACAAAAGGAGCTAGCAGAAGCTGCAGCGCAACAGGGCCAGCCGAAGCAGGTCATGCATACTGCTTCGTACCATCAGCCTTACATCCCGGAATACGTGGGCAACCATCCTGCAGTTTCCGTAGCTTCGGCGAGTCAACCTCAAGCTTCATGGCAACAGCCCCCGCCTCCACCTCCGCTGCAACAAGGCCAACAGCCGGAAGGGAGCCAATATGCTCCGCATCAAAGGGATCTCAGAGAGCAATCTGAAGCTCGCACAGTCAATAGTACTGTGCCAGAGTCGAAGCACATTTATTGACAAATATCCTACTTTGATAACAGTCTTTTCCCTTTAGATCTATTTTCTGTGTAATAAAGAACATTTCAGTTTTCATGTAATAGTTTCGTGGTTGGTTATGAGGAAAACCTATTTTCTCCGCAGGCTTAAGTTGCTGAAGCTTAAAAATTTGCGGTAACAAGGAGGACCTTCGAATTATTAAAAATTCTTCGAAGCAACAAAAAGTCGTTCTAAGGAACGCAGAGTAAGTTGCCAAAGTAACAAAAAGCCGTTCCAAAGGGAGCGCAGTGTAAGTTTTTTGCTCCAAAGACGTTCCTAAGGGAATGCAGAGCATACAGCGAAAAGTCAACGCTGATACCGCCTAAGTAAAAGGCGAAGAAGCTCCAAAGACGTTCCTAAGGGAATGCAGAGCTTACAGCGAAAAGTCAACGCTGATACCGCCTAAGTAAAAGGCGAAGAAGCTCCAAAGACGTTCCTAAGGGAATGCAGAGCTTACAAAGATATTTTGTGTGTATCTTCGGAACAAACGTCATTTACATAACATAACATCATCACATCATTTTGCATAGCATAAGCATCATACATCATGTTGCATATGGCAAAAGAAGGGGACACAGTATCAACTTTCGAAAGGACGATTTGAGAAAGTGAAAATTGTGTAAAGTCACGAGGGAATACAATGTTAATCTTCGGAATACAGCTTCGGAGAATGTTTTTACGAAGCATGGACGAGCTTCATCAGAGTAATATCGAAATTGTACAGCTTCGAAGAATGTTTTCACGAAGCGTGGACGAGATTCATCAGAATAGTTTTAACGGAGAATGTCTTCTTCACGAAGCATGAAAAGAAGGGAAGGTGTTTTTTCGCCGAAGGCTCAAAAATGGTATGTATGTAGAATTTCATGCATCGTAAAGAATTGAATAATGAAAAGAGACTTGTATATTACATTCAAATGTACAAAAATTACATAGATCACACTGCAAGTGTTTTTTCTAATAACACCTAGTCTTCTTTTAATACTACTTCGGCAGCCTCATTTAGAAGTTGTTCAACAACTTTATCCATGATAGCTTCGGCCATTTGTTTAATTTCGTCATCCCCCTTTGCGAGAGGGTCAGCAGACGATCCAGCAGGTTCTGAGGGAAGAGAATATTTCTGCATTACTATTACAAACCGCGAACAATGTTTGAAATAAAAATTACAACACAATGAGAACGACTAATTAATACCTATTTGCCCTTCGGGCTCTGTACTTTTTTCGGCAACTTCTGTCACTTTCCTAGCATCATGGATGCCTTTTTCACTTCTTTGAATAATTTCTTGCGCCATTTCTCGGCCGCCGTTGTCCCAGACATCAGTAAAGAATTTACCACCAACCATGCTTGCTTCGGCCGAGGGGTCTTTGATGTCTTCGGAGGATAAGGCAGCTTCGGACTGAGCTAAAGATTTTACATGCCCGCAACCTTTCTTCTCCAAGACAGTAGCAACTCCCCTGGCGCCCGAAAAAGCGCAGATGTCACCACGGCTACTCAGGATTTCCTCGAAGGCCTCTGCTTCGTGACTGATCCATTCTAGTGGACCTTCGGGATTGCCTCTTGAGAAATTCTCTTCACTGGAAAATGCGCCCACGCTGGCGAAGCTGGTTTTGATTTTCTTTACGCATTCCATGGATTTTTCGTAGCATTTTTTCTTAGAAGACCGAAGCTCTTCCACGGTTGCTTCCAAATGATCAGCCCATTGGTCGCTACATTCCCGTCTTGTTTCTTCAAGTATGCGTTCTTCTTTCGCCCGGGCCAGTTGCTTCTGAAGATCTTTAATTTCGCGTCTGTGAGCTTCGGCCTGAACCTTTGCAGCAGCTTCGTCCTTTTTTATCTTGTCTACTAATGTAAGCAGAAGTTTATCTTTTTCTAGAGCTTCGTTTCTCAGTTTAATAACTTCTGAACGTAAATTGTTGAATGCAATTTCGTAGCTTTCATCTTCGGCACTCTTTTGTGCTCTTAATGCGTTGCTTAGGATTAAACCCTATACGAAAAAGAATCCATATAAGAATAAAAGAATGAATTACGTATTAAAGAAAATTTTTCAAGCGTCTAATTCCCATACCTTTAGGCTATTGTACGCAAGACTGTCCGCGAGATCCTCCTTCGTCATAGCACATAATCCAGCTTCGAGCTTCGGGAAACCCATACTTCTAGCCATCTCCCGGCAGACAGATAATTCTTTGTTATCAGGGAGGCAGTATAGGAAGTCATCTTCATTTGTCCCATTGAACACTACTGCCCCCTTCGGATACTTTAACTCTCTAGCATAGTGATTGGCTTCATAAGTCTCTTCTTCAGATAATTTCTTCCCCGAAGCATGTCGCACGATGTAATCGCATATGCTGGAAGGAGCTTCGGGGGCGGCAGTGTCAATTTCTTCAACCAAAATTGATTCTGATATTTTCTCGGTTTCCAAGGATTGTTCCTTGGTAGGCTCTGAAGGCCCAGCTTCAGCTTCGGCTTGTTGTTTCGAAGCTTCGGTAGACGCTTCAGCAAGTTCAACAGTCTTCTTTGGAGTTGTGCTTGAAGACTTAATTGTCTCCAAGACATCTAGTACGTTCACCATTCTTTTTCTTTTTGGGGTCACCACTGGGACCTTTTGATTTTTTATTGTTTCGACATTTGCTGAAGGACTTAAGATTTCCAATATTTTTGGCCCTTCAATCTTCGGTTTTTCTACTTTTTCTGCTGAAGGCGCTTCAGTTTTCTCTTCTATCTTCGGCACTGGAGCTGGTTCTGTAGCTTCAGAGGCCAAAGAGACTTCACCAATAAATTCTGGCACTGTGGCCGGCTCAATAAAACACGCTCGGTGGGTGAGCACCTTCATATTTTTCCTTTGCGGCGCTGGCTCATTAGTAGCACTCGTGGTAGCTTCTGTCGCAGGAGAAGTAATTTTTCTTTTGCGACCCAATACCGGATAGTGATAGTCAGGGTAGACAAACCCGACTGCGTCAAATACCCGGTTGAGCCTTTTCTTCTTTCGGCCTCCGAAGGCTGCTGATAACGCAGTATTCTCGGCCTTCGAGTATGCCCCAAGCAGTTCGTCACTTAATATTTCAATGCTTTTCAACCAGTCATCATCAGGTTCAACAAACTTATCCCCGTATTTGAATGTGTATTTCAGTCTGACCAGTCCGCCTTCGTCGGACTCTTTGATGGTCTCCTTCGGCATTTCCCACTTTCCTGCAAGTGGCCACACCCTGAAGGCAATATGCTCTTGGACCAAGTCCCTTGTCCCAATGAAAGAGCAGATTACGCCGAAGGCTCTTTGGCATTCCTCGGCTGCTTCATCCATTTCAACCTTCGGCCTTCGAAGTCCGAAGCGTTGCCAGATGGGGCGCATAATGATATTCTTGACATCTTCTTGCGCTGCTAAGTCATTCTTTACATAGAACCACTCTGTCATCCAGGCTCCGGGCCACCTCTTCCGAAAAGTTGGCACAGGGCGGCTTGACCCGGAGCGGGCACCGAAGCTGTAACACCCAAAGTTGTTGTGATATTGTTCTTTCCCCCAGGGCTTCGTCTCATATAATAACTCATGAATGTTGCAAAAGCTTTTAGCATTTGGTTCTAAACCTTGGCTTCTTGCAGCCCAGACAAACATCCCCATTCTTATGATAGCTTCGGGAGTAATTTGATGAAGGTAGACTTGAAATGTTTTCAGTACTTCAACAACAAAGTTGCTTAGGGGGAATCGAAGCCCAGCCTTGAGAAAGCTTCGGAAGATTACGACTTCATTTTCTTCGGGGGTGGGAGAAGTTTTTTCTCCAGCATCAGCCCTCGCAATAGATATATCTCGAAAATAGCGCCCCCTCATATTATCAATATGACTCTGCTTAATAGTGGTTTTCTCGAAAACCGTGTGACTTGGCCGCCATGGTCGATCTTCGGACTCTTCTCCACCACTTTCTACATCATAACTGTCGCTGTCGCCAGTATCTTCAGACAAACCTTCCAGAATCTCCTTGGTAATTTTTTCCGTATTGGTCTCTGCCATCGCTATAAGGAACCCCAAGTTCTTCTCTTCGTCAAGGCTCAGCTTCATCTCAGCAGCAACCTTCTTATCTTCAGACATCTTCGGAAACACTAAAAAACTGTTTTCTAAGCCGAAGCTTCAAAACCAAAAAATCAGCAAATCTTAGTGCGCAAGAGCTAAAAATTTAGTGGGCGAAGGCAGATAGCAAGTGAGAGTACCAAAATGAGTTTGCGTTACGATCTTATTTATACGCCCAGTGCGTTGAAAATTGAAAGACCCCGCTTGTCAGTGAATGTTGCTATTCTAGCAAAGGGAAGGTGTTTTTTCGGACCTTCGGCTTAAGGCCTTCGTCCATATCGCAATCTGAATTTGTCATTAACAAATTAATATTGCGAGGGGCTACTGTTGGGGGCCTTCGTACTCCGAAGGTCCTCAAAAACATGATTTGACAATGTTTGCCAAGTGGATTATATGAACAGGTACCTTCGGACTCAGAATTGTAAACATGAAGTACGGTCAGGACGAAGCCTGAACCAGACGAAGGGGGATTGAAATGGAGGACGGGCTGATTACCAAGCTCTACGAAGGATGATGCACAGCCGAAGCTGTGCGCAGGAAAGCTTCGTCGCGATAGCAGAAAGGGGAACCGACTTAAAGATGAAAAGACTACTTAGGCCTTGACAGATTTCCATAAGTCATTAGCAAATGTAATGGACATGAATGTAATTTTGTATGGGCTGTGTCTCACGCCTATAAATAGATGAACAGTACTCCCGTACTGTTCACGCTGACTTGGCATTTGCTTTTGCGTCATCCTTGTACTTTTGTCTTCCTGCAATCCGAAGGTACATTTGTAATTTGAAGTCATTTCTATTGTTATATGATAATAAAATAGAAATGACATTATGATAAAATTTAAACACTTATATTATTTTCTACGTTATGTAAATAACCTTCGTCACATCTTATTGCGTTTACGAAGATGTATTGTTTGTGACCTTCGTCCGGAACACATTATATCCCAAAGGGAAATAATGCTTCGAAGGACGAAGGATCTTATCATTTAACACTTTCTATGTTGCCTTGTTCTTAATCCGAAGCATTTGAGAACAAGTCACCAACAAGAATTATTGGGAAAATGCCTTATTTTCATCATGTATTTACTTTCCTTACTTAAAAAGTTGGGCTGAGGTGCTCTGTATTTTTGTAGTGGGGTTCTGGTGGTTATAAGTTCACTGGATTTTTGTTAAGCATTTTGGTTATAGTTTTGCCTCTTTAATAATTGATTTTCAGTCTTATTTAGGCTAAACAATTCATTTTAATTTAACCTTGATCCAAATTAATGGTCTCTGTATTTTTCCTAAGTTCTCTGTTACATAAGTAAACTAGGAAAAATAATATTAATCACTGTTCATTAATTTCTGATACCTTTCTGATTTTCTCTAAGTTTTGGACAAAACATCATTAAATGAGGAACTACATCATAATTTCTAATGCTGGGGTTCCCATTATTTTTAAACAGTGTCTAAATAGGGTATAAACTTCTACAAATTTTCTTAAGTCTAGCACAGAAGAAAAACTAATTTTCCTTGATTAAATAAGGTTTAGTGGGTTTCTGTTTTTAATTTTAAACTCTAAAATTTTGAACAGAAGGCATAGGGTCTACTATTTTTAAAAGATAGATTATAATATACAGAGGCTAGCAAAATTGGTTTGACACTTTTTGATTAAGAATTCTTCAAGTTATGAATTTTACAAGTTCTCTGGTTATTTAAAAAGAATATCAGAATCGATTTAATTGAAAATCTACTTTGCACTGGGGTCCCTGGCGGTTTTCTAAGTTTTTCCTCGCGAATCAGTCCTTAGGCTACTATTCACCAGAGTCTCTGACATTACAGAAAACCCCTCGGGTTCTTCACCTCCTAACCCGAGGTCCTTAGTTTAACGTAAACAGTAGCCGCGGCGGGGAAAAGGGCGGAGGGGCTTACCGGCGGCGAGACTGTTCTGGTGAAGAGGTCGAGGATGAAGGGGAGGTCCTGGGGATCACAACGGTGTGCGGAACGCCGTCGGAGATGGCCGGAGTCGGTCGGTCCACGCGCGCAGGCGGGGGTGCTCGTCGGCGGCGAGGAGACCGGCCTGGTCACGGCGAGATAGTTCAATCAAATGGGTCAGGGAGGTCCACGGGATGCCAGAGAAGACATGAGCGAGAGGAATTGGGCGGAGACTCACTGGATAGCTCGGTCCACGCGCGGCGGCGGAAGACCGAAGTCCGGTGAAGTCAATCTCGGGCCTCCGGTGGAGTCCGGCTAGGTCCGAGGGCTTGGCAAGCTGCACGGGCTGCTGGTGGAGCTGGCCGAAGCACTGGCTTGACTTGAGGGTGGCTGGAGGGAGCTGGCCACGGTGGCCGAAGCTCGGGCGGCAATGGCGGGCGGAAATCAAGCTCGCCGGAGCTAAGGAAAGCGGCTGGCCGACGAGGGTGAGTGCGGGGCGAAGTGAGGCGCGCCTGGGGAGGCTTTATAGGCGCGGGCGGGCACGACCGAGGGCGTGGGCGCGCGGCGGACTTGACCGAACGCCGGGGAGCGCGCGCGCGCGGGTTGGGCGAGCTCTGGCGTGCCGACCAGGGTCGAACACGTGTGAGCGCGCGTTCTGCCCAAGCTCTGGCGCGTGTAGTCGCTCATCCGAGCCTGCTCTCGCCTTGGTCAATGCACAAAACCTCTTCCCCTCCCTACAAGCTACCAATCTTGTGTGGGGGTCATAGGATTTTGCCTACTGGTTGCAGAGATATGGAGCCAGGAAATCTGGTCTGTCTCCCTGCGCAAATCCGAGGCAAATCCAAGGTTTAGTCGTGTCTAGGGCTCGCGTCCCAATGCCATCCTCTGGCACACGACAGAGGGGTTAGTTAGGCACATTTTTGTCAATGGGGCCATTAGGATTTGAGTTAGGGATCAAGGTGAACATCCCTGATCTTTGGCTCAAGGTCTGAATTTCAGAAATCTGAATTTCAGAATTCTCATTAAGTCCACACATGGAAAGCTTGATTTGGGGTTTTATTTGAATTATTTTGGCTAAGCTTTCTCAACCTTTCTTGTTGCCCATTAAATATACTTCAATTTTTATAATTGGCTCAACTCAAAATTTTAAACTTTTCACTCCCTTTTTCTTATTTTTTGAATTTTGCTCATGGGGCTCATTTAGGATTTTTTTAAACTAGGGTTGTACAATCTGATCTTTTAAGGGACTTAATTGCTTTGATCATGACACTTTTAAGTATGAACTTGGTGACTTCATTATTACTTAAGTTATTTTGATGCTCATGCTTACTTTGGTTCACATAAAATGATGGCTCTTGGTTTGGCTTTTTGAGAAAAACCCTGAGTGACACTGGGGTGTCACAATTTTCAGTAATCCACTCAAATCTCGGGGGCTACACCCATTGGGTGCACTTTCGGTGCACCCAATGAATCCTTAACCCCTAAAAATAGAATGCTGATCTCTAAAGCATGGACTGACGACAAAATGCTGATTTCTAAGGCACAAGACGAAGATCAAACAACGATTTCTGAAAAGCATAAGATGAAGACCTTTGAGTGGATTATTTTCAGTAATCCACTCAAAGCTCGGGGGCTGCACCCATTGGGTGCACCTTCGGCGCACCTAATGAATCCCCAACCCCTACGGACAAAATGCTAATCTCTAAAGCATAAGCTGGTAATCGAGCACTGATATCTAAAGTATAAAGCGAAGACTGTTGGAAGATCTGAAGAAGGATAACAGAAGCTTGTTTTTACTGGGATGATTAGAGTTCAGAAGCAACAATTTGGAAGGTGTACTTTCAGAGCACCCATTACCTAAAATCAAAACCACAAGCTAGACCTAGAATCTTTGGGCTGATTATTTCAAAATCAACTCAAAGATTGGGGGCTTGTGGGGGACAGATATCCCCTGGGTCCACTAGAAGGCTAGAAGGCCTCGCGAAAGGCTTTGGGCCCATTACTTCGCAAGGCCATCCCTTCATGGGCCAGGGGAAGAATCACTGGTGGAATGGATCGACGCAAGATTGGATAGACTCAAGCCCAAGCGGACCATTGGGTGTAAGCATTTTCCACAGTATTGATTCGATTCTCCCGCGCGGCGCCCTCAAACGTCGGAACTAAACGAGGATAAGTAGGTAAGATAGTAGGAAGATAAGTTCAGTCGGTTCACTATTACTTAGGAGCACGTGGTTATCATACCCGCATGTAACGCCCCACAGTCAAGTATATAAGGCCTAGGGGGCACCCCATCGAAGAACAAGTCTCTCATTAGCCATCTATCTCATTCTCTAGTATCCATCGTGCTAAGGAACCCTTCTGTAACCCATCACATAAAAGATCCACACCAGGAAGTAGGGTGTTACGCCTCTCTAAGCGGCCTGAACCTGTATAAAATTGTCCATCGTCTCTCGTGCACCTAGCACGAACCATCGAGCTACAGTCGGTAACACCGTCCTACCCAAAAGCACCTCGAGGGGTAACCCTGGGTGCGCGGTCGGGTCCTAAACACCAACAGATGAGGTCGCCCAAATTCGGTACTTTAACTCCCAAGCAACTACTATACTCCTTGCCTCCTTGTGTTGAGAGGAGTATAACAAGGTGCAAGGATTAAAGACCACCAAAGAAATTTGGGATGTCTTCAAGACCGCGCACGAAGGGGATGAGGTGACCAAGATCACCAAATGGGAGACAATCAAGGGGGAGCTCGGTTGATTCGTTCCCAACCAAGGAGAGGAGCCACAAGCAATGTACAACCGGCTCAAGACCTTGGTCAATCAAGTGCGCAACCTCGGGAGCACCAAATGGGATGACCATGAAATGGTCAAGGTTATTCTAAGATCCCTTTTTTTTCGCAATCCTACTCAAGTGCAATTAATTCATGGGGATTCTAGATATAAATTAATGTCTCTCGAGGAAGTGATAGGAAAGTTTGTGAGCTTTGAACTAATGATCAAAGGCTCCAAACACATCGTCAACTTGGAGCAGGGCGCCACCTCTACACCCGAGGTGCAACCTGTCGCATTTAAAGCGATGGAAGAGAAGAAAGAGGAGTCTACATCGAGTAGGCTTCCCATCGACGCCTCCAAGCTCGATAACAAGGAAATGGCGCTCATCATCAAGAGCTTCCGCCAAATCCTCAAGCAAAGGATGGGGAAGGACTACAAACCCCGCTCCAAGAGGGTGTGTTACAAATGTGGTAAGCCCGGTCATTTTATTGCTAAATGTCCAATGTCTAGTGATAGTGACAGGGGCGAAGACAAGAAGGGGAAGAAGAAAGAAATGAAGAGGTAGTACAAGAAGAAGGGCGGCGATGCCCACGTGTGTCGGGAATGAGACTCCGATGAGAGCTCCGCTGACTCCTCCTCCGACGAGGACGCCGCCAACATCGCCATCAACAAGTGCCTCTTCTTCCCCAACGTCGGCCACAAGTGCTTCATGGCAAAGGACGACAAAAAGAAGGTACAATCTAGAACCACCCCCAAGTATACTACATCTAGTGATGAGGGTAGTTCTAGTGACGATGAAGATGATTTGCTTACTCTTTTTGCCAACCTTAACATGCAACAACAAGAAAAATTAAATGAATTGATAGGAGCTATTCATGAGAAGGATGAACTTTTGGATAGCCAAGAGGAATTCCTGATTAAAGAAAACAAAAAACATGTTAAGGTAAAGAATGCTTATGCTCAAGAAGTAGAGAAGTGTGAAAATTTATCTAAGGAGCTTAGCATTTGCCATGAATCAATTTCTAACCTTAGAACTGAGAATGCTAATTTAATAGCTAAGGTTGAAAAGTTAAATGCTTGTAATGATTCAATATCTAGCCTTAGAAAAGAAAATGCTAGCTTAATTTCTAAGGTCAAAGATTTAAATGTTTGCAATGATTCCATTTCCTGTCTTAGAAATGAAAATGTTTGCTGGGTAATGGCAGGAGCTAAGGAGTTTGGGAGCTTGGGCTCAGTTGCTGCCCTGGGCGTGGTCGGGTCAAGTTTCAGCAACAATCTGTAATCACCTTAGGGTTTATAAGGGTTTTTGGGAGAGTTGCTCTGCAACTTCTCCTCTATTGTAATGTTTTTTCTTTTCCTCTCTAATATATAAGATGCGCAGTTCTCCTGCGGTTTCTTAAAAAAAAAGATAGATGAATTAATTGTTTGCAAACCATCTACATCTACTGTTGAGCATGTTTCTATTTGCACTAGATGTAAAGATGTAGATGTTAAAGCTATTGATGATCACCTTGCTATAATTAAACAACAAAATGATCATATAGCTAAACTAGATGCTAAAATTGCCGAGCATGAACTAGAAAATGAAAATTTTAAATTTGCTCGTAGCATGCTCTATAATGGGAGACGCCCTGGCATTAAGGATGGCATTGGTTTCCAACAGGGAAGCAATGTCAAACTTAATGCCCCTAAAAGATTGTCTAATTTTGTTAAGGTCAAGGCACCCATGGTTCAGGATAATGAAGGCTATATT
Organism: Zea luxurians; assembly: GCA_029449295.1. Lineage (NCBI taxonomy): Eukaryota > Viridiplantae > Streptophyta > Magnoliopsida > Poales > Poaceae > Zea > Zea luxurians. The sequence continues at coordinate 336,676 of JAOPSE010000375.1, forward strand.
TTATATCCTGCTAATTATCCTGAGCACAAAATTAGGAGGATTCATGCTAGAAAACCTCATAATGTTTCTCACCATGCATTTATGTATAAGAATGAGGCTCCTAGCCCTAGGCATTCTACTCATGTTAAAATACATAAAAAGAAAACTCCTACTGCATCAAATGAGCCTAACATTTCATTTAAGACTTTTGATGCATCATATGTACTAACTAACAAATCAGGCAAAGTAGTTGCCAAATATGTTGGGGGCAAACACAAGGGCTCCAAGACTTGTGTTTGGGTACCCAAGGTGCTTGTTTCTAATGTGAAAGGACTCAAGACCGTTTGGGTACCTAAGAACAAGGCCTAAATTGTTTTGCAGGTTTATGCATCCAGGGGCTCAAGTTGGATAATTGATAGCGGATGCACAAACCACATGACTGGGGAGAAAAGAATGTTCTCCTCCTACGAGAAAAACGAAGATCCCCAACGAGCTATCACATTCGGGGATGGAAATCAAGGTTTGGTCAAAGGACTTGGTAAAATTGCTATATCTCCTGACCATTCTATTTCCAATGTTTTTCTTGTAGATTCTTTATGTAAGGAAAATGGACCCCAGGACATTTGGCTAATTGAGTTTTGGTGTTTGATGATCAACACAATCCGTGAACTAATAAGTTTTCTAGTGTTTATGATTGTAGTTCACAGGATGCAAGATTTACTTGGACTAAGGAATTAGGGAAAGCAACACCTCAAAAGAAGACATTAGGAAGATCCAAGAAAAGTCAAGTGTGCTGCCTGCGGACTGTCTATGCGTGGAGCACCAGACTGTCCAGTGGCACACCGGACTGTCCGATGCCCACACGCTGGACTGTCCGGTGCACCAGGGAACCTCAGCCCAATAGCTAGTTCCAGGTGGCACCCAGAGAGAAGACCACCAGATTGTCCGGTGTGAGCACCAGACTGTCTGGTGTGGAAAGCCTGCGGCGCCAACGGTCACCTGCTCTGACAGGGCAACGGCTAGGCGCACCAGACAGGCTACAGTGCACTGTCCGGTGCACCACCGGACTGTCCGGTGCACCACCGGACTGTCCGGTGTGCCGCAGAGAACTATAGCTTTTCTCCAACGACTATTTTGGAGTTGGGGCCTATATATACTTCACCCAACCGACCATTTGAATGTGTGGGAGCCCAAGCAACGAACCAAGGCATAGAGTGCACATTTCCAAGAGCTCAAACACCTAAGTGCTTAATAGAATCACTCGGTGATTAGCGTAGGTGCTTTGCAAAGTGCTTAGGTTAGTTAGACCACTTTAGCGCTTGCTCTAGGTGAACCCTAGTTAGTTGAGTGAGTTTTGTAAAACCACACAACCCCTCGGCTCTTGCGCGAGCTGTTGTACCGAGTGGGGCGAGAGTCTTGCGAGATCGTGACAACTGCGTTTGTGTCACGGCCGCCACCGTGTACCGGAGGGAACGAGGCCCGAGGCGTTTAGGCCGGAAGCTCGATAGTGGAGACGGCGGGGAGTGTCCGAGAGGAGCCGGAAGCGGAGCACCACTTGCGCATAGAGAAGGCCCGTGGCTCTCTACGGAGTTACTCGACCGTGGTGCTTGGCCCTCGCGTGGGCTTCCCTTTGCGTAGGGGAACCAACGAGGATTAGTCAGGACCTTGCGTGGTTCCGGATACCTCGGTAAAAATACCGGCGTCATCCATGAGAGTTTGCTTCTCTACTTTGCTCTTTAAGTTTCCGCATTTATATTAAGCATTTAAGTTTCAATCTTGTATTCATACTTATTTAGTATAGATTGAAACTTAGCCTTTGCGGTAGAGATAGCAACACTTAGACAAAACCTAGATTGCACTTTCTAGTTTGATTATTTGCATAGGTTTTGCTCTAGGGATTTAATTGTGGCCTAGTTTAGCAAAAGTTTTAGAAGTCCTAATTCACCCCCCTCTTAGGCGTCACTCATTTCCTACAAGTGGTATCAGAGCCCAGTTTGGCTCATTTGAAACACTTTAGCTTCACCGCTAAAAGAGTCGACGCTTTTTAGAGGAAGGGAAGGAAACCCATAGGCCACCACACTTCGACGGCACTAACTTCCCATATTATAGTGCTAGAATGGCTTGTTACCTAGAGGCCGTTGATCTAGGTGTTTGGAGAGTCACTCATGACGGGATGAAACCCCTCAAGAATCCCGAGAAACCCACCACGAGTGAGGAAAAAGAAATTCATTTAAATGCTAGAGCCAAAAATTGCTTGTATGAATCTCTTAGCATGGATATTTTTAATCAAGTATTTACCTTGAAAACTGCTAATGAGATTTGGCTAAAATTGCATGAGCTCCATGACGACACATCCAATGTTCATGAGCAAAAACATTGCCTAGTCTTAAATGAGTATAATTCATTTGCTATGAAAGATGATGAGCTTGTTAGAGATATATATTCTCGTTTGAATCTAATTATCAATGAACTCAACTCTATTGGCATTAATAAGCTAGGTGATGCGGACATTGTGAGGAAGATTATCTCCCTGCTACCACAATGAAGATATGGGAGCATCATCACCATCCTTCACAGCATGGAGGACTTGAGCAACATGACCCCGACCATTGTGATTGGAAAAATCGTGGCTTTTGAGATGTCGTGAAAAATGTGTCGGGGAGAGGAGCCAACTTCCTCAAGGCCATATTCTTTTGCATGTGATGAAAGGAAGGGCAAAAAGAAGGCTCCTACTCCAAGTTCCTCAAGTGAAGAAGAGGAGGAAGAAGAAAGTGATGATGATGAAGATAATCAACCATGCACATCATCCTCTGAGGACGAAGAAACAATCTGACGCATCGGAAAGGTAATGAAGATGATCCGCAAGATTAATCTAATGGGTGTGCCCCTGCAGGTCGAAGATCTTCTCTTTACCATTGACAGGAAAAAGCAAAGGAAGAGAGGATGCTTCACATGTGGGGAGAAGGGCCACTTCAGGGACAACTGTCCAAATATGGCCGAACCCAAAAAGGAGAGGAGTAAAGGCAAGGCACTAACAAGTGTTAAAACATAGGATGATTCTTCAAGTGAAGATGAACCTCCAAGGACGCGCGGCCACCGGTCCTCATCACGCTCATCACGGTCATCACACAAATGCCTTATGGCAAGAGGTAACAAAAGCATTCCATCCTCTAGTGATGAAAGTAGTAGTGATGATGAAGGTGAGGGAAAGCCCTCTATAGATGAGCTTGCGGAAGCCGTAGAATTTTTCCAGGATGTTTGCACTAAGCAAAAAGCTCAACTTAAAACTTTGAAAAATAAGTTGATTAGCTCCCAAAATGATTACAAAGGTTTGCTAGAAAAATTTGAAACTTTTGCAAACTTAAATAGTGAGCTGTCAACTAAAATTGAGCTATTAGAATCTAGTGCTCCATCCACTGCTACCGATGATGGTCTCATTAAAAAGAATGAAAAACTTAAGGCTAAGTTAGCTAGCTCCCAAGAAGCTATTGAAAATTTGCTAGAGAAAATAGAAATTCTTAGCATACACAATAATGAGCTAACTACTAAGCTAGAAAACATTGGTAGCACCCCAGTAGCATCTTTAGTTGAAATACCTGAAATAATTAAGAAAGATGCTTCTACTTCCTGCTTTGATTTAATTGATGATTCTAACCCCTGCAACCGAGTCGTTGTTGAGAATATTGTTGTAGAGACATGTTCGGATGAGGTTGCAAAGGAAAATGAGAAATTAAAGCAAGAAGTGGCTCGCCTTGGCAAGGCTTTGTATGACAAGAAAGGCAAAGCCAAACAATTCTGACCTCCACAGGATAACACCACTGCGGGAGTGAACAAGCCTGTAGAGGGAGAAACTGTGATTTGTAGGCTATGCCACATGGAAGGCCACAAGTCTTTCCAATGCAAGGCGATGACCAGGGATAAACAAAGGCAAAAGGTCAAGCAAAAGCCATCAAGCAAAATCTCCAACACCTACATCAAAAAGGTGAACAAAAAGGATGCTACACCATATTTGATCAAGAAGAAAAAGAATGGAAAGGTGATAGCAATCAAGGCCAACAAGCAAGCCAACAAAGGAAAGGGGGCCAAATATATCTGTGTGCCAAAGGAAATAATTTCAACCATGAAAAGCACCAAGAAGGTTTGGATCCCGAAAGGGAAGTGAGTGGACTGAAGGTCATCAGGAAATTTGGAGACTTGGCAAAGTTGGGATGTATATCATGGGATACATCATATTGGATCAAGTTTATTGCCAAGTGGGTTAGTGAAAATTTTGGACCCAAATTTCTCACCCATGACTAAGGTAACTAGATTTATTGTATCTCTTGTTTTTAGATATGCGTATCTATTTACTTTGTATCTAGTTTACCCTTCATGCCTAGTATTATATTTGGTATTTATTTTTGTTTAAAATTGTGCATACTAGGTAAATCACATGGTAGGATTGCTTGCTTTCAATTCATATATTTAAGCAAACCTACATGGCTTAAAATGTTTATTTAAGCACGACACATGGTTTCTATATCACTCCATAATAAATGATACATCAATTGAAAATTTTGAATTCTACAAGTTGTATCATTTAACTTATATGTGCCAAAGTTCGAATTATAGATAATTTGCCCCTCTTGATGTCAAATCAAAGTGCATGTCTCCTACAAGTATTCAAAACTTGTATGCACACCTTCAGGGGGAGATTACTCTATAATCTAATACTTTGAGACTAACACCTTTTCAAGTCTATTTCATGTGATAGTCTCATTGTAAGGAAAATGAGGTCCCCGGAGAAAGACAACAATCTTCCACTGCAAAATCTCCAAGAACTCTCATGTCTCTCAAGCTCGCAATTGAATTTCAATCGGTATCTTTTGAGACTACATCTAGTATCATTTACATGTCTTCTCCAATATTTGATTAGACTATATTTCATATCATATACTTCCATGTTGGTAAAAATGCATAAGTAGTTAACTCATATTCTGTTACCTATGCATAAGGGAAGTTTGTCTTTTCAAATCATTTCTTGCACCTCTAATTTTCACATGCTTTTTCCTAAGATCTCTGTCAGGGGGAGCTTTTCTTTGTCTCTAAAGGGGGAGAAAACTCTTTCTAAAGGAGAACATTCATTTAGGGGGAGTAATCTTTTGAGGTCAAGCTTTTATTTACTTCCTACATGCTTTTAATGTCTTCCTTTTTGGTGGTTGATGCCAAAGGGGGGAGAAGTTTAGGGACCAAAGCAATGAAAACTATATCAAACACCAAACACCACAAATTTAAAATTTTAAATCTAAAAATGGTTTTTCAAGTGGTTTTGGTTACTTGGTCCAAAAATAGGAAGTAAGTGAATTATGGAGTTAAGGAGAGGCTTAAGTCCATAATATCACATTATGGGGACAAACATGCATCCTAGCAAGTAGATCGCATATTTTCATTCAAATACTTGTATTATTTGCTTGCTTTTGTTGTGTTGTCATCAATCACCAAAAAGGGGGAGATTGTAAGGAAAATGGACCCCGGGCCATTTGGCTAATTGAGTTTTGGTGTTTGATGATCAACACAATCCGTGAACTAATAAGTTTTCTAGTGTTTATGATTGTAGTTCACAGGATGTAAGATTTACTTGGACTAAGGAATTGGGGAAAGCAACACCTCAAAAGAAGACATTAAGAAGATCCAAGAAAAGTCAAGTGTGCTGCCTGTGGACTGTCTGTGTGTGGAGCACCGGACTGTCCGGTGGCACACCGGACTGTCCGATGCCCACATGCCGGACTGTCCGGTGCACCAGGGAACCTCAGCCCAACGGCTAGTTCTAGGTGGCACCCAGAGAGAAGACCACCGGACTGTTCGGTGTGAGCACTAGACTGTCCGGTGTGGAAAGCCTGCGGCGCCAACGGTCACCTGCTTTGATAGGGCAACGGCTAGGCGCACCGGACAGGCTACAGTGCGCTGTCTGGTGCACCACCGGACTGTCCAGTGCACCACAGAGAACTGTAGCTTTTCTCCAACGACTATTTTGGAGTTGGGGCCTATATATACTTCACCCAACCGGCCATTTGAATGTGTGGGAGCCCAAGCAACATACCAAGGCATAGAGTGCACATTTCCAAGAGCTCAAACACCCAAGTGCTTAATAGAATCACTCGGTGATTAGCGTAGGTGCTTTGCGAAGTGCTTAGGTTAGTTAGACCGCTTTAGCGCTTGCTCTAGGTGAACCCTAGTTAGTTGAGTGAGTTTTGTAAAACCACACAACCCCTCGGCTCTTGCGCGAGCTGTTGTACTGAGTGGGGCGAGAGTCTTGCAAGATCGTGACAACCGCGTTTGTGTCACGGCGCCACTGTGTACCGGAGGGAACGAGGCCCACGGCGTTTCGGCCGGAAGCTCGATAGTGGAGACGACGGGGAGCGTCCGAGAGGAGCCAGAAGCAGAGCACCAGTTGCGCGTGGAGAAGGCCCGCGGCTCTCTACGGAGTTACTCGACCGTGGTGCTTGGCCCTCGCGTGGGCTTCCCTTTGCGTAGGGGCACCAACGAGGATTAGTTAGGACCTTGCGTGGTTCCGGATACCTCGATAATAATACCGGCGTCATCCACGAGAGTTTGCTTCTCTACTTTGCTCTTTAAGTTTCTGCATTTATATTAAGCATTTAAGTTTCAATCTTGTATTCATACTTATTTAGTGTAGATTGAAACTTAGCCTTTGCGGTAGAGATAGCAACACTTAGACAAAACCTAGATTGCACTTTCTAGTTTGATTATTTGCATAGGTTTTGCTCTAGGGATTTAATTGTGGCCTAGTTTAGCGAAAGTTTTAGAAGTCCTAATTCACCCCACCTCTTAGGCGTCACCCGTTTCCTACACTTTAGATTATAACTTGCTTTCAATTTCTCAATTATGCAATATGGGCTACAACTGTCTATTTACAGATGTAGGTGTTACTATCTTTAGAAGGAGTGATGATTCAGTAGCATTTAAGGGAGTGTTAGAGGGTCAGCTATATCTGGTTAATTTTAATGAAGTTGAACTTGACACTTGCTTAATTGCTAAGACTAATATGGGTTGGCTCTGGCATCGCCGACTTGCCCATGTTGGGATGAAGAATCTCCACAAACTTCTAAAGGGAGAGCACATTTTAAGACTAACAAATGTTCATTTTGAGAAAGACATGATTTGTAGTGCATGCCAAGCAGGGAAGCAAGTTGGCACCCATCATCCACACAAGAACATCATGACAACGGACAGGCCACTGGAGCTACTCCACATGGATTTATTCGGCCCGATAGCTTACATAAGCATTGGCAGGAGTAAGTACTATCTAATAATTGTGGATGATTATTCTCGCTTCACTTGGATATTCTTTTTGCAGGAAAAACCTCAGACCCAAGAGACCTTAAAGGGATTCTTGAGATAGGCTCAAAATGAGTTCGGCTTAAGGATAAAAAAGATAAGAAGCGACAATGGGACAGAGTTCAAGAACTCTCAAATTGAAGGATTTCTTGAGGATGAGGGCATCAAGCACGAGTTCTCTTCTCCCTACACACCTCAACAAAATGGTGTAGTGGAGAGGAAGAATAGAACTTTATTGGACATGGCAAGAACCATGCTTGATGAGTACAAGACACCAGACCAGTTTTGGGCGGAAGCAATCAACACTATTTGCTACTCCATCAACTGGTTATATCTTCACCGAATCCTCAAGAAGACATCATACGAACTCCTCACCTGTAAAAAGCCCAATGTTTCATATTTTAGAGTCTTTGGGAGTAAATGTTTTATTCTTGTTAAAAGAGGTAGAAAATCTAAATTTGCTCCTAAGGCTGTAGAAGTGAGAGCACCTAGAGGGGGGGTGAATAGGTGATCCTGCAAAATTCAACACTAAATTCCAACAAGCTTGATCAAAGAGATGTTAGCATGAGTTAATCAAGTCTATTAGGCGAGCTCTTGCGAACACAGACAATCAAAGAGAGAAGCAACACAAGAGACACGCGATTTTATCCCGTGGTTCGGCCAAGTAACACTTGCCTACTTCCACGTTGTGGCGTCCCAATGGACGAGGGTTGCACTCAACCCCTTTTAAGTGATCCAATGATCAACTTAAATACCACGGTGTACTTCCTTATAGTTTTCTTCCCGTTTGCGAGGAATCTCCACAAGTTGGAGCCTCTCGCCCTTACAAGATTGATCACAAAGAACGCACAAGAGTAAGGTTGGGAAGAGGAACACACACAAGACTCAAATCGCAGCACACCCACACACACAAGAGAAGAATTGAGCTCAAATGACAACACAGGGAGTTCTCGACTCGAATAGAGCTCAAATCTCTAACACAATGAAACGAATGCGCGGGAACAGAGTCTAAATGCCTTAGGATGCTTAGTGAATGCTTGGTTAGCTCCTCCATGCGCCTAGGGGTCCCTTTTATAGCCCCAAGGCAACTAGGAGCCGTTGAAGATCAATAAGGAAGGCTATCCTTGCCTTCTGTCGAGTGGCGCACCGGACAGTCCGGTGTGCCACCGGACAGTCACTATAGACGGTCCGGTGCCGATCTCCTTCCTTTTCTGGCGTAGATGACCGTTGCACCTCCAGGCCAGTTGGCGCACCGGACACTGTCCGGTGCACACCGGACAGTCCGGTGCCCCTTGCCGACCGTTGGAGCTGCCACGCGTCGCGCGAAGATTGCGCGACCGATCGTTGGCGCAGACGACCATTGGCTCACCGGACAGTCCGATGCACCACCGGACAGTCCGGTGAATTTTAGCCGTACGCCGCTGATCCTCTTCCCGAGAGCGACGAGTTCGCCGTGGACGACTCACCGGACAGTCCGGTGCACCACCGGACAGTCCGCTGAATTATAGCCATACGCCACCGACGAGTCCCGAGAGCGGTCTGTTCACGCGGACTAGCCTGGCGCACCGAACACTGTCTGGTGCACCACCGGACAGTCCGGTGTGCCAGGCCGAGCTGGAATTTGGCTGCACACAGTCAAGTCTTTTGCAATTCTTTCTTTTCCTGTTTCTAGCACTTAGACAAAATATATTAGTACTCAAAACAATGTACTAAGTCTAGAAACATACCTCATGTCTTGATTTGCACTTTTCTCTTTATTTAGCACATAAGAACTTAATTAAATGTGTTGGGCACTTAATCACCAAAACATAATAGAAATTGCCCAAGGGCACATTTCCCTTTCAATCTCCCCCTTTTTGGTGATTTATGCCAACACATCCAAAAGCAACCAAAAGAAGTGCAACATCAATGCAATTGAGAACAAAATTGTCTTTGCACAAGTTTTGACATATTTGGATCATTCTTTGCCACCACTTGGTTTGTTTTTGCAAATTAAACTCATTTTCCTATCTCTAAGTCAAACTCACTTGTTTGGGCACAAAGAGAGATAATCCAGGAGTGAAATTTATCAAGTGCCAAAAACTCCCCCTTTTTCCCATAATCATAAATTCTCCCCCACAAGAGACCAAATTTTACAATAAGACTATTTTGGACAAATCAAAAGTTATAACTCTATTGTTTTCAAAATTCACAAGTGGTAGCTGATCCATTTGCTTTGGCCTTAATTTCTCCCCCTTTAGCATTAAGCACCAAAACGAGATCATTCTTGGCCCTTTAACCCCATTGCCTCACCAGAATTTTCAATTAAGAACAAAAAGGCAATAAGAGCATAGGTATGAACTTGGAAGTAAAAACACTAATACCGGAGTGCAGTGGAAGTCTTTGCAACGTCCAAGTCCATTGTCCCTTTCAATGCACCTTTGAGACTTCGTCAAGAATACTCAAACATAAAGGTTAGTCTCAAAGGGTCAAGTTGTAGCATATCTCCCCCTAAATAAGTGCATCACTTGCAAATGGACTTGTGAGGTCCGAGGATCATGTGTACAACTTGAACACCACAAACAAACAATAATGGATTGAAATGCATAAAGTAGCAGAATCAAAGGCATAGAACACATGAATGCTATAGATCAATCCAAGTTACGCGAATCTAAGACATTTAGCTCACTACGCAACCTGCAAAACCTTTTCTAATCTAAAGGCTTGGTGAAGATATCAGCTAGCTGCTTCTCGGTGTTAATATGGTATACCTCGATATCTCCCTTTTGCTGGTGGTCTCTCAGGAAGTGATGCTGGATATCTATGTGCTTAGTGCGGCTGTGTTCAATAGGATTATCCACCATGCGGATTGCACTCTCATTGTCACATAGGAGTGGGACTTTGCTCAGATTGTAGCCAAAGTCCCTGAGGGTTTGCCTCATCCAAAGTAGTTGCGCGCAACACTGTCTTGCGGCAACATACTCGGCCTCAGCGGTGGATAGGGCAACAGATGTTTGTTTCTTTGAACTCCAAGACACCAGGGACCTTCCTAGGAATTGGCACGTCCCTGATGTACTCTTCCTATCAACCTTGCATCCAGCATAATCCGAGTCAGAATATCCAATTAAGTCAAAGGTAGACCCCTTTGGATACCAGATCCCGAAGCAAGGCGTAGCAACTAAATACCTAAGAATTCGCTTAACGGCCACAAGGTGACATTCCTTGGGGTCGGATTGAAATCTAGCACACATGCCCGTCGGTGGCGTATCATAGACTGGTATGCCTTTTGATCAACGGACTTACCTCCTTTTTTGAGGTCGACATGCCCGTCGGTTCCCATCGGTGTCTTCGCGGGCTTTGCGTCCTTCATCCCAAACCTCTTGAGAAGGTCTTGAGTGTACTTCGTTTGGGAGATGAAGGTGCCATCCTTGAGTTGCTTCACTTGGAACCCAAGGAAGTAGGTCAACTTGCCCATCATCGACATCTCAAACTTTTGAGTCATCACCCTGCTAAACTCCTCACAAGACTTTTGATTAGTAGAACCAAATATTATGTCATCGACATAAATTTGGCACACAAAAAGATCACCGTCACAAGTCTTAGTGAAAAGAGTGGGATCGGCTTTCCCAACCTTGAAAGCATTAGCAATTAAGAAATCTCTAAGGCATTCATACCATGCTCTTGGGGCTTGCTTAAGTCCATAGAGCGCCTTAGAGAGCTTAAACACATGGTCGGGGGTACCTGTCATCCTCAAAGCTAGGGGGTTGTTCCACATACACCTCCTCCTTGATTGGCCCGTTGAGGAAAGCACTCTTCACATCCATTTGAAACAACCTGAAAGAGTGGTGAGCGGCATAGGCTAATAATATTCGAATAGACTCTAGCCTAGCCACAGGAGCAAAAGTCTCCTCGAAATCCAAACCTGCGACTTGGGCATGAGTTAATCAAGTCTATTAGGTGAGCTCTTGCAAACACAGACAATCAAAGAGAGAAGCAACACAAGAGACACGCGATTTTATCCCGTGGTTCGGCCAAGTAACACTTGCCTACTTCCATGTTGTGGCGTCCCAATGGACGAGGGTTGCACTCAACCCCTTTCAAGTGATCCAATGATCAACTTGAATACCACGGTGTTCTTCCTTATAGTTTTCTTCCCGTTTGCGAGGAATCTCCACAAGTTGGAGCCTCTCACCCTTACAAGATTGATCACAAAGAACGCACAAGAGTAAGGTTAGGAAGAGCAACACACACAAGACTCAAATCGCAGCACACCCACGCACACAAGAGAAGAATTGAGCTCAAATGACAACACGGGGAGTTCTCGACTCGAATAGAGCTCAAATCTCTAACACAATGAAACGAATGCGCGGGAACAGAGTCTGGATGCCTTAGGATGCTTAGTGAATGCTTGGTTAGCTCCTCCATGCTCCTAGGGGTCCCTTTTATAGCCCCAAGGCAGCTAGGAGCCGTTGAAGATCAACAAGGAAGGCTATCCTTGCCTTCTGTCGAGTGGCGCACCGGACAGTCACTGTAGACGGTCCAGTGCCGATCTCCTTCCTTTTCTAGCACAGACGACCGTTGCACCTCCGGGCGAGTTGGCGCACCTGACACTGTCCGGTGCACACTGGACAGTCCGATGCCCCCACCGACCGTTGGAGCTACCACGCGTCGCGCGAAGATTGCGCGGCCGACCGTTGGCACAGACGACCGTTGGCTCACCGGACAGTCCGGTGCACCACCGGACAGTCCGGTGCACCACCGGACAGTCCGGTGCACCACCAGACAGTCCGGTGAATTTTAGCCGTACGCCGCTGATCCTCTTCCCGAGAGCGACGAGTTTGCCGCGGACGACTCACCGGACAGTCCGGTGCACCACCGGACAGTCCGGTGAATTATAGTCGTACGTCGCTAGTATTATACCCTCTAGTTATAATGATAAAAATGCTTCCGAGGAAAATCAAAGACATTCATTTTCCATTGATTGTTCTTATTATGTTTCATGACATCTTAAGTAATTCTCTTAGCAAAGAAGATTATCGTGCCTTCATAATGAATTATAATGAATCTATTCATGATGCGCATGATATTTGGACTAGAATTAAAAGTAAATTTAATGAGTCCAAATATGTTAGTTCATATGATGCTCCTACTTCCTTTAGTCTGTGTGAAACTAACCCTTTGAAGGAAGAAGAAGAAAATGAATGTTGGATACCAAACGTTGAATCCACCTCTCCAAAAGGTTTGTCTTCCCATTTCAATTCCCACATATGTTGTGTGGCTAATGAAAATGATAGCGGAAGCACAAATGAGGATGAGGAGGATGAACGAAGCTTCATGCAACTCTACACTCACCTAAGCTTAGAAGATAAGGCGGTCATGTTCAAACTTCTAAAAAGAGCGAGAGAGCAAAGCGAAGATCTTCACAAGCTAGAAGATGTCCTCATCACAAAAATTCAAAGATTGGAAGAATTGACTAAAGAACATGAGGAGCTAAAGTGCTCTTATGTTGATTTGGTCCAAAGGTATGAAACTATTTCAATTGAGCAAGATAACTCTTTATTTTGTATCGCTCAATTAGTAAATAGGAATACCTTACTTAAGGACCAAATAAAAAGGCTAAAAATTGAAAATCTAGCTTTTCAAGATAAACATGATATGCTTCTATGTTCTCATGAAAATCTTATGGATAATCATATCATGTTAAACATTGCTCATGAGGTTGTGGTAAAAAACTTAAAATCTCAACAACCTCACTCAGGCACATGTATTCAAATTGAAACTATACTGCCATATGCTAACGCTTGTTGCTCGCCAGCAAGCAAATCCTCCTTTGAGCTAGAATTTCCAGGAATAAAAGATGATACATGTCAAGAACTCAAGGAAGAAAATGAGAGGCTAAGAATGAGCTTGACACAACTAAAAGGGAAGTGCACTGCTCAACCTTCTCAAGATAACCGTGATTACATGGTGAAGAAGCTTGAGACGAGAACAACCGTGGCATGCATAAAATCCCTTGAAGAAAATGTCAAGGACCTGAGGAATGTCAAGAGGAAGGAACAAAAGAAGAAAATCAATACCTCTGCCAAAAGCCTCAATCGTGCCTCCATGCAAGGTAACATCCAAGGTAATGATCAAGGCACACTTCACACTAAGAAAAGTAAGAAGTGTAGTGAATGCTTTGAAAAGGGGCACTTGATTTGGTCATGTCCCTATATTAAAGAAAATGGCTTGATTATTAATAAGGATGATAAACTTTGTTTTAAATGCTCTAAGAAGGGACATTTAGTTAAATCTTGTCCCCATGTGAAACAAAAAGGCATAGTTTTAGAAAAGAAAATATTTACTAACCATGTAGCAAGCAAGAAACAAGGAAAGAAGAAATCTTCAAGACATGAAGATCGCCTTTGCTACATATGCCGAAAGAAAGGACATCAATGTAAGGATTGTCCTATTGGTAACTATTCCACTCCTAGCTTGTCAAATGATTCATATGTAACTAGGCAACCCAAAACTGCAACTTGTGCTAGAAAGGTAATGAGTTTACTAAGTGCTAGCACAAAGGACATTTGGGTTCCTAGATCTTTATTGACTAACCTTGATGGACCCATCAAGAGATGGGGACCAAAATATGCTTGACAAGCTTTGTTGGGGAAGGAGATGATATGAAGCTTTGGAAGTGCTTAAGAGGGTCAATTCAATTCTTATTAACTCAAGCTATCAATCTTACAATGAATTATTATATCTACAACTCATATCATCTCGAGAAAGATATTGATGTTGTAGGAAATAAGGGATTATCCTGTGTGGAAAATCAAAGCCTACAACATAGAGGAAAGCCAAAGGACGGTAACACTTATGTCTTTAAGTGCAAGTATATTCAATTCTCTTGTGTCTTTTGTAGTCACATTGAAAAATGAAACACTTAAAAATGTGTTTAAATTATGAAGAAAATTCCTCTCATATGGTAAATTGAATTTTCATCATTTCAATATTATGGCAATCTACATGCTTTAAATTATTGTAAGTACCACATGGCATGTTTTACACTAATAATCCCATTATTTGCATGTTCTAGGCATAGAGACATATTCCAAGTTCTTAAAAGAATAAGGTGTCGTATAAGGAATTCAAATCCTTAGGACACTTATAAAGGAATATCTCTTTATGGCTAGAATCGTGAGACTAATACTTTTGTCTGAGTGACCTAAGTAGTCTCACATATAGAGAATAAGTTTCTCTATGAAAATGCGTAATCTAACATGAAAAGAAAAATCAATCCAATGATTTATGATGTATTTCGTCTTGCTTAAATTGGATATGATTCTTCTACATTCATCTCTCTCCATGTTATGAAGTTTCCATGCTTTAGTAATCTACTTTTCATTCCTTCTCAAAAATAATTACAAAAAGGGAAACTAGTGCTTGTGTTACTAATGACATATCTCTTGAGCATATTTATGAAAATCTACAAGAGAGTAAGTGCGTGTTCAGTTTATTAAAAGACACAAGCCTCAAGGGTTGCTCTTCACCTAAAGGAAGAAAGGTAAAAGCAAAGGTATGGGAACTCATCTTCTTAAATAATAGTTCCCATCAATTGGTATTCATTCTAAATTATCATAATCTACCTATGTGAAGATTAGATTCCTTATTAGACTTAAATCAACTAGAAGTGCATTCAATCTTGTTTCATACATGCACTAGTCCATCAGAATCTAATTCATGCCTTTGCTATAACTGTGCTCATATTGATATGCTTCCAAGTTATGGTTATCAATTCTATGTGAAGAAAATATCAATATGAAGAAGTAAATTCCCTTTGATTTGGTTTTAAATGTCCAAAGGTGCATATACCTCTTTTCTGTCACTATGCACTAATATTCGGGTGTTTACTTCATGTCTGTGTGACCTTTGGATGATGATTTGATCGTATCTCTTATCTAAAGAAATCATCATTTGTCATATACTCCTTTGTGCTGCTAATATCTCTTTTTCAAGTATTTTCAACAAAGTTTGAAAGGAAAAAGGGACAACCCTAAAAGGAGAACACTCAAATGAAAAGGAAGATGTCAAAAACAACAACACCTACTTAGACATTAAGATCATCGAATTAATCAATGGTGAGGTTGTAAGTATTCTAACCTTTTTCAGAATTCAAGGCATAAGCTGATTATTGCAAATTTTATATGCCTTAATCAAGATGTACAATGCATTCCCCTAATTGTCTTTAAAGGAGAATGCATCTTACCAAGTCATTCAAATACTTGATGCATATCTTTAGGGGGAGCCCATTGCTATATCTTGATTATGTTGAAACTAACACTCAAGATTGTACATATGTTTTGTGCAATCTTCATTGTTATACTTGTGATCTACCTGATATATGACAATAACAATTTGTTTAAAGAAAAGGATCACTAGTTGTAGAATTCTCTATTGTGCAAAATAATTCTATATACATTGTCTTGAGCATAAGTAACCAAGGCTAAGATCAAAGCACAATGAAGAGAACATTTCTGTGGGAAGGTACAAAAGGGTAAACTGCTTCCTATCATTTAAACATGTACCTAGATTTCCCTCTTATACATATGTTGCATATCTTTAAATTTCAAGAGAAAGTAAAAGCATGTCTATGCATAACCCTGCTTCATACCTAGTTTAATCCCTCAAAATTTCACTTCTGCTTTAATGCATTTTTGTTAAAACTTGGTGAAGTGATATTCTTGTCAAAGAGCTTAAAGCTTAACCTTGTAACGAGAATAAGCTACCTTTGTTCCAAAGGTGGAGGTTCCTTAAGCTTCTTTGAAATCCTTAAGGGTAAATGCTTAAAATGTTTATAACATGCTTTCTTAAGTGCACAATCTGTCATGAGCCTCATGCTTATATTATGACACATTGCACCTCATAATTCCTATGATATAGATATGTTCTCATTGACCTCATTATGTGCATTTGGCATTTATGGCCAAAATATGTATTCGTCTCAAAGCACATATTTAGGGGGAGCAATCTATATTTAGAACTGTGATAAAGCTTAATTGACATATCTTTTGATCATATCTCTTTCTTTTGGTACAAATGCCTACTTCTTATTCTTCTTGTGCCAAAACTATGACTAATGTGTTTTCAAGTGTATTTCTATACTAAGTTGTAGATTGAAAGAGAAACAGAGTATTCGGCAAAGACAACGCTTTCATTCAACTCTAACGGTATTATCCACCCTTTGCCGGTATTCCGCAAACTCTGAATGGTATGACCTTTCACTCGTATTTATTTTACCATTTGGGAGGTAATGTTAGGCCCCAATAAGGGGAGAAAATGCTCAGAGGGCTCTCAACGTCTCCGTTTTTGGCGATTAAAGCCAAAGGGGGAGAAAATATTAAGCCCAAAGCAAAAGGACTGCACCACCATAAAAGGACCGCACCACCACCATTTCAAAAAATTTCTAAATGAAAGATTTTGTTAGTATTCACAAAGGTTTGTTTTTCAATTGGTATCTTGTAATAGCAACTCTTTAATTGGTATATTTTCAAAATTGGTATCTATTAAAACCCTCTTGAAAACTAAGAGGAGAATTTTATTCAGGGGGAGTTTTGCTTAAGTCAAAGGAAAAGCATTTGCAACAAGGGAAGAAATTTCAAATCTTGAAAATGCTTCTTGCAATCTTATTTATATGCCTTTGACTATTTGCAAAAGAATTTTGAAAATATTTGCAAAAACAAAATATGTTGTGCAAAAGTGGTCCAAAATGTCAAATAAAAGAAAGCAATACATTCACTCTTATCCATATGTAATAAAACTTTCAAATTGGTTTAATTCCAAGTAACCTATGCACTTACCTTATGCAAACTAGTTCATTTCTACACTTTATATATTTGCTTTGGTTTGTGTTGGCATCAATCACCAAAAAGGGGGAGATTGAAAGGGAAATAGGGTTAACCTTTTCCCATAGTTAATTTTGGTGGCTGAATGCCCAACACAAATATATGGACTAACTAGTTTGCGCTAGAATACATGTTCTACAGGTGCAAGAAGGTTCAACACAAACCAATAAATATTCAAGATAGGGATCAAATTCAAAGGAGCAAAAGAAACTTGAGTGTGCTGAGGAACGGAGCACCGGACTGTCCGGTGCACCACCGGACAGTGTTCGGTGCACCAGGACCGTACAACTCAAACTAGCCACTCTCATGAAAATTGGGCTACGCTCCGCTATAATTCACCGGACTGTCCAGTGTGCCAGCGGAGCAACGACTAACTCGCGCAACGGTCGAGTCTGCAAAGACTACAGTGCTGAACAGTGTGCGGCAGAAGTCAGAGCAGAAGTCAGAGGTGCACCGGACAGTGAACAGGACCTGTTCGGTGGCACACTGGACTATCCGGTGCCACAAGAAAACAAAGCTTCAATGGTCGACCGAGCTCCGAACCCTAACGGTTGGGTGATGTGGCGGCGCAACAGAGAGTGTCCGGTGGCGCACCAGACTGTCTGGTGCGCCCATCGCCAGCAGTCTTCCTCAATGGCTATAAGATGGTTGGTGGCTATAGATACCACCCCAACTGGCCATTTCAAGGTGTGGGAGCCAAAGTAACATATCAAGGCATATAGTTGACATATCCACGCCCTCTCAACCACCTCCATTCATTGATCTATCTCATACACAAGGTTTAGGCCACCATAAGCAACACAAGTGCCACAAAAGAGAGATCAAGCAAAAGAGAGCTACTCGTGTGAGTTTAGCAATAGTGCCTTGTGAGAATCATTGAGAGAAAGTGTGTGCTACATCTTGTGATCATTTGAGCGTGGAGTTTTGACTCCCATTCATCTTCCTCCAAATTTCTAGAGGCTTGTAAAGCTAGCAAGAGACACCTAAGAGTGTGGTGATCCTTGCGGGGTCTTAGTGATCCTTGAGATAAAGAAGAAGCACTCGCCGGTCTTGGTGATCGGTGGAGAGAGCGAAAGGGTTGAAAAAGACCCGTTCTTAGTGGACTCCTCAACGGGGATTAGGTTCTTGGTGAACCGAACCTCGGTAAAACAAATCACCTGTGTCTCTTGTGTTTATTGCTTGTGATTTGTTTGTTTTCCTCCTCTCTAGGTTCTCTTGCACTATTCCTTGCTAATATTATTTTGTTGCTTCAAGATAAATTCTCATTTAGAGAAGCAACACCTTGCAAGAAAGAACTTGTGTTATTGCTCTTCTTTTCTAAGCCCTCTTGCTTCATTCTCCATAAACTTATTAGTTGTATTGATTTGTTAATTCCGCATTCTTTGAAAAGCAACACTCTTTGAAAGCAAAGGACTTAGTTTTACAGTCGATAATTGTGCATCTTGTTCTAACCACTAATCAAGGGACTAAGTCTGGGTTTGAAGTTATAATTTTCAGGTTTCGCCTATTCACCCCACCTCTTAGCGACTTTCAGACACCCATGGGAACCAATGGGCATCTCGACCTCGACATGGGAGGTAAATCCGTAGATCAAAAGGTATACCAGTTGATGATAGGATCTTTACTCTATTTATGTGCATCTCGACCGGATATTATGCTTTCTGTATGCATGTGTGTAAGGTTCCAGGCCGATCCTAAGGAAGTTCACCTTAGGGCCGTGAAGAGAATCATGAGGTATTTAGTTTACACTCATAAGTTTGGGCTTTGGTATCCCAATGGATCCATCTTTGATTTAATAGGATATTCAGATGTCAATTGGTCAGGGTATAAAATTGATAGGAAGAGCACATCAGGGACTTGTCAGTTTCTGGGGAGATCCCTGGTGTCTTGGGCTTCAAAGAAACAAAACTTAGTAGCTCTTTCCACAGCCGAAGCCGAGTATATTGCCATAGGCCATTGTTGTGTGCAATTACTTTGGATGAGGCAAACCCTCGGGGACTATGGCTACAAATTAAGCAAAGTCCCTCTTTTATGTGACAATGAGAGTGCAATCCGCATGGCGGATAATCCCGTTGAACACAGCCGCACTAAGCACATAGACATTCTGTAACACTATAAAAATCATAAAATAAAAATAATACAGTTAGTTTATTAATGGTATTTATGGTAATAAATTTTCTTTTAAGTGTTTGTTATTAATTTACATTTGGAATAATTTCTGATTTCTCATAAGTGATTTTTGGATATTGAATATCATTTCTTCTTAAATGAGAAATCCTAGTAAATAATTAATATAATAATTATTAGTCCAAAAATTAATATTTTATTTATAAATAATTTTGGGTTAATTGTTATGAATTTTATGGTTATTTAAAATTATATTTTGAAATTAGAAAGGAATTAGAAAAGAAATTCAATAAAAAAGAAAAAAACTAATCCTAATCGGCCCACTAGGGCCCAACAAGTGGTCGCGTGCCCCATGCCCCCTTCCCTAACCCAGCCACCGCCAGGGACTCTCTCCCCCTCCTCTTCTCTTTCTCTATCTTTCCCTCTGCTCTCGCACGCCAGCGTGCCACCAGGGACTGAGCCCCGTGCAACCCGACGCCCACCCGCACAGCCGCGCATCCAGGCGACTCGCGCCCCACGCCCAAGCCGAAGCCCCTCGGCTCCATCCCTCCTTCTCACTCCTCACGCACTCTCTCAGAGCCCTGAGCCGCCTCGACGCCATGTGCGCCGAGCCCGACCCGACCCGACCGAGCTGCGCAGCCACTTGCGCCCCGATGCGAAGCCCGCCCGCGACACGAGCACGACACCCAGCGCTGCCATGAAACCGAACCGACCGTTCTTCTCCTCGCATGTAATGGAATTTAATGCAGACGTTTCTCCTCTCCATTACTCCCTCCCTCCATTGATGGCCTTGAAGCCATGGTCGGCCGCCCTCTCATCTCCCCTCGCCCTCGCCTATAAAATGGACGCCGAGCCCTCTCCCTCTCCCTGCCCGAGCTCGCTCTCTCTTCTCACGCCTCCCTCGCTCTCGCAGTGTAGCTCACCGGAACCGAAGCCATTCGCCAGAACCACCCAGACCGCTCGCGCCGGAGCAGCGCCCTGCTCACCGCCGGAGTTCACCGTCCGGAGACGTGCCGAACCTCGTCCAAGCCTCGTCGATCCCGCTGTGCCTTCGCCTAGTCGCGCGCTCGAGCCTGTTCGCCGTCGTCCGTTCACCCAAGGTTGAAGACAACCCCAACCTGTTAATTTATTGTCTAAATCATGTGTTGAATTAATCTACGAATTTGTGAATTATCGTTGTAATATTATGATGATGTGATTTGGTGATTCGTGTATGATTCTAGAAATTCGATATATACGTGTAACCAAAATCGAACCCCACGACAATATTTGAAATATGCGTATGATTTTATAATTCTAAAAATGAATACGGTCACTATTCACTACCTCAGTGATTTTCATACTAGAAAATGTTTACAAATTTGATTTCGCTTTAGTGTGTGTGGAGCGATAATCGGTTAGTATTGATATAAGTGATATAAGAAATTGAAATAGGTATTGAGCCACGTATTTCCGGTCAAATGAAAATATAGATTTCACTAGTCATGATAAATATAAGTATAGCACTTAACTACTTAGAATTAGTAAGATACTCATTTATGTCATAATAACCATGAATAGATTATTAAAAGTCCCATTTAGTAATTTACAATCACTTCTTAGAATATTAATGTTAGAAGAATTAATAAACATTTTTTTAGTTATACGTATAAATTCTATTTAGAAAAGAAAGGAGAAAATCGAAAGAGTAGAATTTATAATAATGTTAAAATGACTTAATTAGGCGCTCTTACTTTTCTAATAAAAAATTGATAGTTATATTGGTAAACATAGGTTTCTTACTAAAGAATTGGATAATTTGTTTCTAATTTTAAAATGACCTTTTTAGTAGATATCATGTTTTTTATTTAATAAGGTTCGTTATAGATGTTTAAGTATAGACGTATTAAATAGAAACTTAGAATATGTAGACCATATGTTTCATAATAAAAATAGAAGATAAATATATGTCCAATTAATAGATTATTTATATTTACTTATTTAAAAGATAACAAGGGTCATTTCTTTTATAAACTAAAATGATAGTTTATACATAATTTACTTTCCATGAATTAGATCATTTGTTCCTACAATAGAATTAAAGATAATTAATAGATAATAGATTAATTATCCTTTATCATAATTTATTAATCAAAACGATAGTCAATTTGTTCTTAACTAGATTTATGGCATGATTACTGATTTTATAGAATTTAGTCCATATTATATACGAATCACTTAGTTCTTCCTAAAGGATAAAATAAAGTAATAAGAGTTTAAGTTCTTTTATAACTTAAAATGTTACTTTATATATAGACTTCGAATATAATAACATAGGCTATGTGTTTTCTAATAAAAATAAAATATAGTTGTTTGTTTTCTGTCTTTTACATAAAAGTTCATTTAAGGCATATATCATAACTTTTCGAAAATAGGTGTTTAATAATAATGATCTTTTCACATAAAACCTATTTAGACTTATATCTTAGATTGTCATAAGTGAATGTTTAACAATGATTTATAAGATATTTCAAAATGCTTCTAAAATTAATAACGTGATTAGTAGCCCATTAACCTTAGATATATAACATATAACTTTTCTAAAAGGTTAATGTTTAATATTGTTATAACGTGTTTTATCATCTTATAAACCCTTAATCTTAGACATATCACATATGACGTTTTATAAAAGATTAATTTGGTGAACATAATATTTGTATATTTTAATTAAGATATTTTTAAGCTCATGTCTTTTTTTATAAAGTATAGATCACACATTTTTGAAAAGAATACCTTCTTATTATAACCATTACTTGCGACGTTTTTGAAAAAGCGAACGCTCTTTTCGTTAGGCTTTCTTTTAGCTTTACGTATGGTGAATGTTGTATGTTATTGAGTGGTGTTTGTTCTTGTTTGTTTGTGTGATATTCAGTGGTTGATCTAGTAGTTAAGAATCAAGATCTATTCCTATCCGTGGAAGAACCTCAAGTTTTCAATAAGCAAGGCAAGCGGACTTCTCCCTCTACATACTCTGTTTGATCCCAAACAATACATTTAATAAAGTTTATTCTTGGATATATATGCATAATTTGTTGGGTTACCTATTTAGATACCCTTAACCTTTCCAACCTTACTCCTTGTTTAACCTGGGATTATGAATCAAATCAAGTAGCTATGCTATTGCTACAACTTTAAATTTATGCAGTCACTCCTGTATAATACTAATGTTCTAAATGGTAAGTTTACATTATTGTTGTTAACCCGATGGTTAAACAAGATTATTGCATATTAATTGGAACATAGAGTGACCACCCGGGAAAACAGTGCTACCATGAGAACTATCATGGCTCTGGTCTTGGCTAAATAACTAGGGAAGTTTTATGTTGGGTGCTGGTCGTGGTCGACCGGAACGGGGGCATCTGGCAAGCGCTTATAGTTCCGACTCAGGCAGATTGGATACGGGCATAGTTCCCAAAGCTTTACCCTGCAGTCTGGACTATAGGTTGGTTACGTTAGGTGTGCCTTATGCAGTTTGACCATTTCCAGCATTTAAGTATTGAGGACTCTAGGGAGAAGCCTCGTAGTGAGACCCTAGCCATTCACCTCGGAAGTGAATACGGGTCTAGCTAACCCAGGCTTGAAGGGAATCGCGACTCATAGGTAAAGATGTGCCACCTCTACAGAGTGTAAAGCTGATATATAGTTTGCTTAAGTAGTTTCACATGATAATTAAACTTGAAGATGGAAATAAATCGAGATCCGATGATCTGCCAATAGTTTGCTTAAGTAGTTTCACTTAAGTGTTTTTGATATACTCTTATACCTTTGTTTAATGGGAATACTTGGGATTCACACTTCTTAGTAAGATAGGTGTTGTTAATAAAATGTTGACCAACTAAAATGCTTACTGCTCAACCTTAGCCTCACCTTGTTAAACTTGCATTAGATTTTCCCCCACTTGCTGAGCCCCGACCATAAGTGAGCTCACCCTTGCTTAGTTTTGATCAGAAGTTTGCAGATGAAGATATGATGCTAAACTCCATGGATGCTAGTCTAGTGATATCCCTGGTCATCTTCATGTGGATAGATGTCCATGTTTCGCTGTACTTTGATGAATAAAGGTTAAGACATTATGGCTGTTCGAAGTGTAATATGTTAATAAAATCTTTATTTAAGCTTTTATGCATTGTCCTTTTGATATATTACACCTGTGACATCAACATATGTGTGGAAATAGATCCTGGCACACATATGCGATGCACCCGGCTCTGCTCTCGGAAACAGGTGTGATAGAAGTGGTATCAGAGCAATGTGACCATAGGTCGCTAGATTAGTTAGAAATGGAAAGCCCAGTCAGTCTTTCAAAGCCTAATATATTTTCCTCCATAAAAACTTACTTTGTATCAAAACTCGTCTCTTTTATTTTCAACTCTTCTTGTCTGATTCTTCGTCTATCAGAAGGTTCTAATGAGAAGCATTGAAGATGATCAAGCTAGGATTGCAGAACTTGAAGCGAAGTTGGCTGAAGCTATCGACGATGCCCTATTCTCTGCCTTATCCCCACTCCGCAAGAAGTTTTGCTATGGATTCTTTGGATCTATTTCCATTCTTCTTGGTTAGGTTGATAGGATTGTCCTTTAGTATTAAGATTTTCGACTAGATCGGTAAGGGAGATATTATATTATATTATACTATAGTGGTTTTCTAGTCCCTAATATTGCTATATAACCCTTGACTACTTATACCTTTATTTTCTTACCATTGTATTGCCACCCTTGCGCAATATCTACCTTGATATACTAAACCTTTGCCTCTCTACTTTTCTCCTTGATAATGCTTTCTCCCTAACTCACTTTATATCCTTGGTTGTATCATTTATCCTCACTTCAATAGTTCATGGTTATCTTATTTCACTCTTTGCCAACAACAAATATGTCTTGTCTAACTCCTTGATAATTCTTACCCAACTCCTTGATGTTATAATATCTTTCTTATTCCAAACCTTGTCTCACCTTTTGTTTTGGTTGAATGAGTAGAATTGGATTGTGTTGTGCCGGTATGCTTGAGTTCATTGTCCTTTGTGTTCATGTTTGATTTGCTTCTTTGCAATGATTGTTGGTGTATTGTGTGACTTTTGTCCACAATGACATCAGTTAGCTAGGTAAAACCTTAGATAGATGGGTTTTCTCTGCTCTCTATAATCTATCTTTGCTCAACCCTTTCGTCCCTTCCATTCTTCCATACCCATACAGATGTCAGACCTTGGAATGTCAACTATAAGTGATGTCACTAAATGCAAAGAATGCGGTGTGTTGACAAGTCAAAACAACACTATAAATAAAACAGCTGATGAACAGACATTCAAGACACAAAAGGATGGACAACCAAACCAACAAACAAGTGACCTTGGAACATGTTGTTGTTGTGAGTACTATGGAATTCCTTATCGCCAAATCAATGCTAATGAAAGTGAAACTGCAAAATAGAAGAACCAGATTTTATTTTCTGGCATAAAAAGACAGATGTCTCCCCAAGAACAACTAATAGCAGATTCTCTCATACCTAATGCATTGTCAGTTGATGAATTCCAAAAAGGAAACATCACAAGGATGCCTAGCCCCAAGAAGAAACACAAGAGTGTTACATTGATGGATGGACTATTACTTGCACACAGTTTTAGCCTCGTGGTCACATCAGGTCCAAGAAACAAAAAGGGAAACATGGAAAAAGTCAAGAAATAACTTCAAGAAAAGCTTGCTATCAATGTGGACGTGAAGGTCATTACTTCCGTAACTGTTCTAAGAAGAGTTCACTACAAATCACCTCCGAGATAAAGCTATCTCAGTCTTCAGACATGGAATATGAACAAAATGCACATAAACTTCTACCAACAACGTAAAGACAACTCCACCATGTAACTTATCAAGTCGTGCTTGCTTTGGCTGTGGTGATACCGGCCATCTTGTTAATAGCTGTCCTAAGAAAGATGTGGAGATCAATAAGGTCCAAAAGAAAAGACAACATCCTCAGACTCATGCGTCAACAAAGAGTAAACAACAGAAAAAGTCCATAGGAAGGATAAGTTATGCAGTGACAGGAACCATTCCATATGATAATGCAGTAATTTTTGAACACTAGTCATTCACACAACTACCGCCACCGTGTTGTATGATCCTTGTATAACACATTCCTTTATCAGTGCCCAGTTTGCAACAAAGTATGGTATCCTTAAGTGTCCCTTGAGATCAAGAATGACCATCAGTGCACCCGAAAGAAAAATGTTAGTAAATTACATATGTCCAAATGTAAGTGTTAAAATCAACGGGATAGATTTTCTAGCTGATCTTATAGTGATAGAAATAATAGGAAAGGATGTGATTCTTGGAAAGAATTGGTTACAAAGAACTAAGGCAGTAATTCAACATACTGAGAGAACCATATGTTTGGAAACCCCATCTGAAGAAAGAATAGTAGTTGAAGACAATCGACCTCTAGCTCTGATTGGTGCATCTGACAAGGAAGAATAATATATCATTTAGCTAGAAGGAGTATGTCTCACGAAGAAAAAAATGTCAAGATGTTGTCCCTTTCAAGATTTGTAATTGTGCTAAGTGAAATATGAATAAATTTGGAGAATCTCTCGCACCTATTGTGTTTTGCCTCTTTATAAAGAGAATAAAGTATGGTGTCATCTGCTATATGCAAACAATGTGATGCTCTATTATAGTTGCCCTAAAGTCCCGCTCAAGTCTTTTTTCTCAAATTGTACTCAAAGAAATACTGTTGGATCACAAATATGATTTGGATATCATGCTCCAAAGTCCATAAAGTTCAAAAGATCTCTGTTAAGGATTATAACACTTGTACGCTCTTGTAGTATGATGAAGCTAGGAGAAATATGAAACCATCCTTGTTCCTCAACTAATCTTATCTTGGAAATCAAAAGGTTGTGTTTGCTCTTTATCTTAATGTCATACAAGCCTCTTATGCAGTCTGTCTCACTAACTCTTTTACCCTCTGACTAGATGATGAACCCCAATGGAAATGAAGTAAATGATGCCAACGACAATATTCCTACCTTAACAACTATGAACGAGAAAAATGAGTCACAGAGATATTCGATGAATGGAATGGAGAACAACAAAAGGAATAGAAAAATGTTTGGATACATGACTAGTCCCCCTCAACCACAAGCAAAAGCCATGAAACACATGGATACATAAACAGAAGAATCAAGTCAGGCTCAGCTATATGAGATACATACACCCAGTCAACCCCCACCCCCTGTTGGTCAAGCAAAGTTGACTCGCAAAGAACTCAAAGCAAGAGGTGCTTGCTACTATTGCAAAAACGAAGGACATCTTATTCGCGAATGCCCCAAGAAGCGTCTGGACTGACTAGAGAAGAAAGCTGCCAAGCATTACCTAAGCAATAATTCAGAAGACCCACCATTTTATAAGTACGTTGATGAAGGTCGCTTGATTAGTATACATTGCGGAGCAAAGAAGTAAGGAAGTTCCTTAATTTTAGAAGAGTTCAATGTGAACTAAGAACATACAAATAACCATGTATCTCCTTTGCTTTAGTGCTAGCCTTCCTTAATCTTGAGGACGAGATTTTTTTAGAGGGGTAGATTTGTAACACTATAAAAATCATAAAATAAAAAAATACAGTTAGTTTATTAATGGTATTTATGGTAATAAATTTTCTTTTAAGTGTTTGTTATTTATTTACATTTGGAATAATTTCTAATTTCTCATAAGTGATTTTTGGATATTGAATATCATTTCTTCTTAAATGAGAAATCCTAGTAAATAATTAATATAATAATTGTTAGTCCAAAACTTAATATTTTATTTATAAATAATTTTGGGTTAATTGTTATGAATTTTATGGTTATTTAAAATTATATTTTGAAATTAGAAAGGAATTAGAAAAGAAATTCAAAAAAAAGAAAAAGAAAAAAAACCCTAATCCTAATCGGCTCACTAGGGCCCAACAAGTGGCCGCACGCCCCCTGCCCCCTTCCCTAACCCAGCCACCACCAGGGACTCTCTCCCCCTCCTCTTCTCTTTCTCTCTCTTTCTCTCTGCTCTCACACGCCAGCGCGCCGCCAGGGACCGAGCCCCGCGCAACCCGACGCCCACCCGCGCAGCCGCACATCCAGGCGACCTGCGCCCCGTGCCCAAGCTGATGCCCCCCGGCTCCATCCCTCCTTCTCACTCCTCGCGCACTCTCTCTCCTAGCCCCGAGCCACCTCGACGCCATGTGTGCCGAGCCCGACCTGACCGAGCTGCGCAACCACCTACGCCCCGACACAAAGCCCGCCCGCGACACGAGCACGGCACCCAGCGCTGCCATGATGCTGAACCGACCGTTCTTCTCCTCGCGTGTAATGGAGTTCAATGCAGACGTTTCTCCTCTCCATTACTCCCTCCCTCCATTGATGGCCTTGAAGCCATGGCCGGCCGCCCTCTCATCTCCCCTCGCCCTCGCCTATAAAATGGACGCCGAGCCCTCTCCCTCTCCCTGCCCGAGCTCGCTCTCTCTTCTCGCGCCTCCCTCGCTCTCGCAATGTAGTTCACCAAAACCGAAGCCCTTCGCCGGAACCACCCAGACCGCTCGCGCCGGAGCAGCGCCCTGCTCGCCGCCGGAGTTCGCCGTCGTGCCTCGCCGGAGACGTGCCGAACCCCGTCCAAGCCTCGCCGATCCCGCTGTGCCTTCGCCTAGTCGCGCGCTCGAGCCCATTCGCCGTCGTCTATTCACCCAAGGTTGAAGACAACCCCAACCCGTTAATTTATTGTCTAAATCATGTGTTGAATTAATTTACGAATTTGTGAATTATCGTTGTAATATTATGATGATGTGATTTGGCGATTCGTGTATGATTTTAGAAATTTGATATATACGTATAACCAAAATCGAACCCCGCGACAATATTTTAAATATGTGTATGATTTTATAATTCTAAAAATGAACACGGTCACAATTCACTACCTCAGTGATTTTCATACTAGAAAACGTTTACAGATTTGATTTCGCTTTAGTGTGTGTGGAGCGATAATCGGTTAGTATTGATATAAGTGATATAAGAAATTGAAATAGGTATTGAGCCACGTATTTCCGGTCAAATGAAAATATAGATTTCACTAGTCATGATAAATGTAAGTATAGCATTTAACTACTTAGAATTAGTAAGATACTCATTTATGTCATAATAACCATGAATAGATTATTAAAAGTCCCATTTAGTAATTTACAATCACTTCTTAGAATATTAATGTTAGAAGAATTAATAAACATTTTTTAGTTATACGTATAAATTATATTTAGAAAAGAAAGGAGAAAACCGAAAGAGTAGAATTTATAATAATGTTAAAATGACTTAATTAGGCGCTCATACTTTTCTAATAAAGAAATTGATAGTTATATTGGTAAACATAGGTTTCTTACTAAAGAATTAGATAATTTGTTTGTAATTTTAAAATGACCTTTTTAGTAGATATCATGTTTTTGATTTAATAAGGTTCGTTATAGATGTTTAAGTATAGACGTATTAAATAGAAACTTAAAAGAATATGTAGACCATGTGTTTCTTAATAAAAATAGAAGATAAATATATGTCCAATTAATAGATTATTTATATTTACTTAATTAAAAGATAACAAGGGTCATTTCTTTTATAAACTAAAATGATAGTTTATACATAATTTACTTTCCATGAATTAGATCATTTGTTCCTACAATAGAATTAAAGATACTTAATAGATAATAGATAATAGAAGGATCATTTGTTCCTTCAGTTGCTCACACTGAAGGAGTTACTATTGATGTGGAACCTACTTTGGAACAAGAAATCTGCAAAGGACAAATTGGTGATGCTAAAATACAAGAGATTAAGGATCTGATTACTGAAGGTCGAGGTCCAGAATTCATGGAAGATGAGCAGGGCACCATATGGTTCAAGGACAGGATATGTGTTCCTAATATTGAAAGCCTTCGTGAGACTATATTGAAGGAAGCCCATGACTCAGATTATTCTATTCATCCTGGTAGTACCAAGATGTATTAGGATTTGAAGCGGAAGTATTGGTAGTATGGATTGAAGAGAGACGTGGCTGCACATGTGGCTATGTGCGATGTATGTCAAAGAGTTAAGGCTGAACACCAGAGGCCAGCTAGACTACTACATCCACTAAAGATACCGAGTGGAAGTGGGAAGAGATTGGTATGGATTTCATTACTGGATTGCCTCGCACCCAGAAAGGATATGATGCTATATGGGTGATTATGGATAGATTGACTAAAGTGGCTCATTTCATTCCGGTCAAGACTACTTATAAAGGTTCTCAGCTAGCAGAGTTATATATGGCTCGGATTGTGTGTTTACATGGAGTACTAAAGAAGATTGTGTCTGATCGAGGTTCACAGTTTACCTCAAGATTTTGGAGAAGCTTTTATGAGAACATGAATACAAAGTTGAATTTTAGTACAGCTTATCACCCTCAGACTGATGGGCAGACTGAAAGGACTAATCAAGTACTAGAGGATATATTGAGAGCTTGTGCCCTTCAACATGGAGGAAGTTGGGATAAAAGTCTACCTTATGCTGAGTTATCTTATAATAATAGCTACCAGGCCAGTCTAAAGATGTCACCATTCGAAGCTCTATATGGGAGGAAGTGCAGGACTCCTTTATATTAGGATCAGACTGGAGAGAGACAGCTCTTTGGGCCTGAACTGATTCAAGAGGCGAAAGAACAAGTCCGTATCATTCAAGAGAATTTAAAGGTAGCTCAAACCAGGCAAAAGAGCTATGCTGATAATAGAAGACCACTGGAATTTGAGGAAGGAGATTATGTGTACCTCAAGGTGTCACCCCTTCGTGGAATGAGGAGATTCAAAGTTAAGGGCGAATTGTCCCCTCACTATATTGGACCATTCATGATCTTTAGGCGAGTTGGGGAGATGGCATACCAACTCGAGCTACCTGCTAGTCTATCGGATGTGCATAATGTATTCCATGTATCTCAACTTAAGAAGTGTCTTCGTGTCCCTGAGGAACAGTTACTAATGGAAGAGCTCAGTGTTCAGGGTGATTTAACTTACACGGAATATCTCATCAAGATCCTTGACACTTTGACTCGAGTTACAAGAAATAAGGTGATAAAGATGTGCAAAGTGCAATGAAGTCACCACGGAGAAGATGAAGCTACTTGGGAAAGAGAAGAAGAGCTTCGTATAGACTTTCCCCATCTTTTCCCTAGATCTTCCTAAATCTCGAGGATGAGATTATTTTTAAGGGGGGTAGGATTTGTAATACCTACTTTGTAAGAAAATCTAAAAGGAGAAATGAAATTCATGTATATATGTATGTGTGTTATCTCTACTTGTCATTTCATGTGGACATCTCACTTATACAAATGAATAAGTAATAAAAGGCACTCAAACAAATTATGCATCATGCTGGTCTTTTATTTTGTGTGCACTATGTGACAATATAAAAAAACAGTGTAAAAAGGAATATATCAAAATCCAAAATTTGGAGATTTAACCCCAATTTGTAAATTGAAGTTTAGAGAAGAGAAAGAGAAATTATATACAAAAAAATGAAGAAAAATGTATAGATAAAAATAGTTAAACCATCCATATCATCGGGTTCAATTTGTACATTTCAAATGAATATAAGTTCACATTTAAAATTGGATTCAAATTTGAATTCTAGAAATTAAAAGAAAAAGATAAAAAGGAAAGAAAAGAAAAAGGTTAAAAACGCGCTTGGGCCAAAACTCCACTCCTGGCCCATCTTGTCTCTCTGCGGCCCAGGTCAGGGGTTGGCGCCGACGTGTGGACCCAATTCATCAGTCACATGCGCTGGCCGCTTGTCCGGCGCTCGGTATCGCGATGTCTCACCGTGGTGTGGGCCCAGATCGTCAGATTTCCCACTCAACCACCACGACCGGCAATGGCGGAGCTGCGCCTGGATCTCGAGGGTTCGTTTCCTGTTCTGAACCACTCGGCTCGGCCTATATGGACACGTAGGGTGCTCTCGTCCACCCCCATCCACCCGTGACCTGCCAATACCGCGTTGCCGTGTGGGAGGGCGGCTTGGTGCGGATGCGCCATTACCGCCGACCTTGCATCTCGGCTTCACCTCGCAACGGCCGTCGTTGTGCCATCCATTTGGTCTGGGGCGCTTTGGGTTAACTCGCTGGAGGTATTCCCAGGCTCGTAGGGCAGAATTGACAACCGCTAGCGCTCGGATTCGTCGTCGGAGTATCTTCAGCAGCGCCGGGCCACCAAGCGTCGTGGCCGACCTCCCTCGACCCCGTCTCCGGTGAGTAAACCTTCGCATCATACTTGCGCGTGTTCCATAGTCGTGAACAACCTGTTAGAATAGAGGTTGGGGCCACGGGCATGTGTTGCGGCGAGGCCAGTCTATGGCGCCGCCGCTGTCATCGTCGCCGCAGTCGGAGTGCGCGTTTCCCTGGAGCGTGCATCGGCGTGGAGAAGATGATGTTGGGCCGTCAATCCCGGGTTGGTCGGCTGCAATCAGAAGAGAGCAGGGAACGTTTGTAATTGTTGGATGTCAATCCAACGACTAGAGTTAGATCGTGAGGGAGGGAGATGAGAACCGTAGATCCGGGTGCGGGCGGTCGGGATGTGACCTTAGCCGTATTAACTGCTGAACGTCGGATCGAGATCCAACCATAGAAGTTGTGTACCGATTGAATGCCTTGGCGATCTAATCTGAGCCATTCCTCCTCCATCGGACGACCGAAGTCTTTTCATACCCCTTCGCGCTGGCACTTTTGTTAAAGAGCCCCTCTGAATGTAGGAATGAACCCGCCATCCATTGGTGATGTGCGCTGTGTCTTAGAATTATTCCCCCGAGGCCCCTGAGTTCTCTGTAAATAGTGCGCCCAGTCCATAGCTATGTAAATTCAGTTATTTAATTTTAGAAATTACTTTTTAATACAAAAATATATGCTAGAACTTTAATAATTCATAGAAAATTCATATGAACTCCGAATTAATCCATTCCACTTTCTAAAATTTTGTAATATCATTCTCTATCACTTAAAGTCACTGTTTTGTCATGAAAATAAAAAGAAAATTTATTTCTCACTTAATCCTATTTTAAGCACATAAAACCTTTATAAATTCATATCTTAAAATCTATAACTCCAAAATTAATGATTCCTGTTCCTAGAATTTTATTTTAATGTGTAGATTATTATCATGTATTTTGTTTACATGTTTGGTGTGATGTTAATTTCCTCTATATACTGTGCTTGTTTGTATTGTGGCGAATAGAAGAACCTGTGACTGAGGATACTGGTGACCAGCAGATAGAAGTAGCTGAGCAGGAGCTCATTGAAGGTAAGTTGTGCCTTTGACCACTTTTTACCCAATAATATTCTTTAATGTCACTTATTCATGCATAGGTTTAATTTTGATGGGACCCGATAGGTCACCCTAGATTGTTTATCTCATTACCTTGTTTACCCCTGAATCACTTGGGTAGTTTGTATTGCTTTACATGGTTTTGGGATAATCATTTATTATATCCATGTTCCAATTCTTTTGTTATTCTATTTATGTTCATGTCAAGATTATTAATGTTAATTGGAACATGGAGCTTAAGTTGAGAAACACGTGCCACCACAAGGGAGGAATGGGACCCCTTGGCTAACTAATTAGGAAAACTAGTGGAAGACTATCTTACCCGAAAGGGGCAAGGGCAGTAGGGGAGTTGCATGCAAGGAGGTTCTCGGGTTGATTTTGCAGCGATGACGGTCAGACGGGGGATTCTTGCAAGTGCTCTTCCCATAAACTATAGCGGGTTTTCGGAAGCTAGTGGAACTTTGTAAAGGCCTCGTAGTGTTGCCCTGCCTCGCTTCCTAGGTAGAGGTGTATGGGAGTCATGATCCCTTGGCAGATGGGTAACATGACTTGTGGGTAAAGGGTACAACCTCTGCAGAGTGTAAAACTGGTATACTAGCTGAGCTCATGGTCATGAGCAGCTCAGGACTCTCGCATGATTAATTTATGGAACTTAAATTCAATTTGTCATTTGCATTGCATGGGATCATTTATTAATTTTGTTCTATTACTTTATTTAAGGTTTGGTATTTACTTATATTTAGTAACTGCTAATAAAATTTTGACCAACTAATTAAAGCAATGCTCAGCGTTAACCCATGTTGTTGATTAGCCTTACACATCACATGAACTCCCACCTTTGTGAGTTCATGCCCACTGGTTCCCCACAACTTGTTGAGCTATGATCATGTGTGAGCTCACCCTTGTTATCTCACACCCCCCCATAGGAGAAGAATAGGTGGTTCAGGAGGAGCCACAAGGCGAGGAGTTTGATTTGATCTAGGTGGCGTTTCCCCAGTTGACATTGGCGCCAAGGATGATCCTTAGTTCGTTTTATATTTATCTTTTATTTTGTAATAAGACTTCTGCTATGTAATAATTACTCTGATGTTATTATGACATTTTTCTCTATACACTCTGTTATTATATATGTTGTCTTCTTGGCGCATGTATGAGATGCACCCGGCTTTGTTCCTTAAAGCCCGGGTGTGACAGAAGTGGTATCAGAGGAAATGTT
Source organism: Zea luxurians (assembly GCA_029449295.1). Classification (NCBI taxonomy): domain Eukaryota; kingdom Viridiplantae; phylum Streptophyta; class Magnoliopsida; order Poales; family Poaceae; genus Zea; species Zea luxurians. Next base: position 370,582 of record JAOPSE010000375.1, read on the forward strand.
GACTGTAGGACGAAACCTAGATAGAAATGGACAAACCCTTACCTACTTACCTTACACTGATTCATTCCATATTTTACTTTCCATGAATTAGATCATTTGTTTGTTTATTGTCTTTTACATAAAAGTTCATTTAAGGAATATATCATAACTTTCCGAAAATAGGTGTTTAATAATAATGATCTTTTCACATAAAACCTATTTAGACTTATATCTTAGATTATCATAAGTGAATGTTTAACAATGATTTATAAGATGTTCCATAATGCTTCTAAAATTAATAACGTGATAAGTAGCCCATTAACCTTAGAATATAACATATAACTTTTCTAAAAGGTTAAAATGTTTAATATTGTTATAACGTGTTTTATCATCTTATAAACCCTTAATCTTAGACATATCACATATGACGTTTTATAAAAGATTAATTTGGTGAACATAATATTTGTATATTTTAATTAAGATATTTTTAAGCTCTTGTCTTGTTTTATAAATTATAGATCACACATTTTTGAAAAGAATACCTTCTTATTATAACCATTACTTGCGACGTTTTTGAAAAAGCGAACGCTCTTTTCGTTAGGCTTTCTTTTAGCTTTACGTATGGTGAATGTTGTATGTTATTGAGTGGTGTTTGTTCTTCTTGTTTGTTTGTGTGATATTCAGTGGTTGATCTAGTAGTTAAGAATCAAGATCTATTCCTATCCGTGGAAGAACCTCAAGTTTTCAATAAGCAATGCAAGCGGACTTCTCCCTCTACATACTCTATTTGATCCCAAACAATACATTTAATAAAGTTTATTCTTGGATATATATGCATAATTTGATGGGTTACCTATTTAGATACCCCTAACCTTTCCAACCTTACTCCTTGTTTAACCTAGGATTATGAATCAAATCAAGTAGCTATGCTATTTCTACAACTTTAAATTTATGTAGTCACTCCTATATGATACTAATGTTCTAAATGGTAAGTTTACATTATTGTTGTTAACCCGATGGTTAAATAAGATTAGTGCATATTAATTGGAACATGGAGTGACCACCCAGGAAAACAGTGCTACCATGAGAACTATCATGGCTCTGGTCTTAGCTAAATAACTAGGGAAGTTTTATGTTGGGTGCTGGTCGTGGTCGACCGGAATGGGGGCATCTGGTAAGCGCTTATAGTTCCGGCTCAGGCAGATTGGATACGGGCATAGTTCCCAAAGCTTTACCCTGCAGTCTGGACTATAGGTTGGTTACGTTAGGTGTGCCTTATGCAGTTTGACCATTTCCAGCATTTGCGTAATGAGGACTCTAGGGAGAAGCCTCGTAGTGAGACCCTAGCCATTCACCTCGGAAGTGAATACGGGTCTAGCTAACCCGAGCTTGAAGGGAATCGCGACTCATGGGTAAAGATGCGCCACATCTGCATAGTGTAAAACTGATATATCAGCCGTGCTCACGGTTAAGAGCAGCCTAGACTGCTCACATGATAATTGAACTTCAGGATGGAAATAAATCGAGATCCGATGATCTGCCAATGGTTTGCTTAAGTGGTTTCACTTAAGTGTTTTTGATATACTCTTATACCTTTGTTTAATGGGAATACTTGGGATTCACACTTATTAGTAAGACAGGTGTTGTTAATAAAATGTTGACCAACTAAAATGCTTACTGCTCAACCTTAGCCTCACCTTGTTAAACTTGCATTAGATTTTCCCCCACTTGCTGAGCTCCGACCATAAGTGAGCTCACCCTTGCTTAATTTTGATCAGAAGTTTGCAGATGAAGATATGATGCGGAACTCCATGGATGCTAGTCTAGTGATTCCCCCAGTCATCTTCCTGTTGATAGATGTCCATGTTTCACCGTACTTTGATGAATAAAGGTTAAGACATTATGTCTGTTCTGTGGGGGACAGATATCCCCTGGGTCCACTGGAAGGGTAAAAGACCTCACTAAAGGCCCAAGGGCCCAATAAATCGTAAGGTCATTCCTTCATGGGCCTGGGGAGGGACAATTAGTAAAGCAGATCGACATACGGCCGGATCGACACTAGTCCAGATGGCCCCACAACGTTGAGCGAGAAATCACAACAGAAGGTCCGACTTTCCCGCGCTGGAGCACCATGCAGCGGAGCCAGGCGAGGATAGGTCGGCTAAATCATAGGAAGATAGACTCAAACAGTTCACTATCTTTTAGGTACACGATGTTATCATAAGCGCATGTATTGCCCCACGGTCGAATATATAAGGCCCAGGGGGCACCCCTTCAGGACGACCGATTCCAACTCGACACTACCCAGCCATCTACCAAAACTCCCCACGTTCTCGCTCTAGAGAACCACCTTGTAACCTATAACACAAAGCATCTCCACCAGGACGTAGGGTGTTACGCATCTCTAAGCGGCCCGAACCTGTAAACATTGTCTATTGTCTCTCGTGCATCTAGCACGAACCATTTTGCTACAGTCGGCGACACCATCCTACTCCTAAAAACACCTCGAGGGGCAACCCCGGGTGTGCGGTCGGACCCAAAACACCGACAGCTGGCGCGCCAGGTAGGGGGGTGTCAACGATCTAAGTTAGCTCAATGGCCGTCACCATCCACAGCAAGATCACCTTCCGTCCTGGATCCATGTACTGCTTTGGGACGATCTCGTCCATAGCCGACGAAGAGGGAACTCTACACCGCATTGCTGATCCACCGAGAAAGAAGCTTCCTCCAACAAACTCCGAAAATACCGGGGAATCGCAATCTCCTGCTCTCCGAAAGAGGATCGCCACGACAGCCACGCCATTCTACCCCGACGTTCTTTTCATCGGGAGAGTGGAGTCACCTCCCGTCTCTGACGACGAGCCGACCGCGCCTGGGGAAGAACCACCTCAGCGGGAATCCCGTCGACGAAGAAACCGGCACCGAAACATCCGGCGACATCACCAAGCTGGGGAACGGGATCCAGAGCAGCCTGTCTCGCGAGACAAGGTCTCGGAGATGGGAGAAACTCCAGAAGAACGCGTCTTCAGAGAACGAAGGAACACTCGACGGCGTGATCGTCGATGAGCTCAGGAACAAGCCGAGCAAGACGCAAGGCAGCGCCGAGAAAATCCACTCTTCAGTCGCAACCTGAACCCCGATTTCGCCCGAGCCATGAACACGCCGAGTGAAGTCGGAGGAGTACTAGCTCGGATAGCTGATGGACTCCCTCGGACTCCCGACGCCGAGGGCTATCGACGCCTATTCACCCAAGCCGCCAACCATCTTCTACCTCTCGCTCACCCGCCGAACGACTTGCGACACGCCATCAACAGTCGCCGAGACGCGCGGAGCTCCATCAACGCTTCGCGTGAACGACAGCATGAGAACGAGATACGTCGCCGGGAGGAATACGACAGGGATCATGGCATCCCCACTCGGAGTCAAGCCACCAGAGCCGAATCAACGACGGCCTCGACTGGCGGAACCGCCCGGGGACGATCGAGGAACCACAACAACTACTCCCCTCCCCGGGACAGACATCATCCCCGACGACAGGAGGATACATGTGGAGTGTCCGCCCTTACTCCACGCCTTAGGGCCATTCAATGGCCCCCTAACTTCAAGGTATCCAATGTCGATAAATATGAACCTAAGCAGGACCCAGGAGGCTGGCTGGTCGTCTACACCACCGCCGCTTGAGCCGCCGGAGCATCTGAAGACATGATGACCGCGTACTTACCCATTGTCCTCGGGCAAGACGCATTGCAATGGCTACGACATCTACCTCGACACTGCATCGACGACTGGAGCGACTTCAGTCGACACTTCACTGCTAATTTTCAGTCCCTCTCCGACAAACCGGCGCAACCATGGGACCTCAAATCCATCAAGCGCCGGGGGGACGAAACTCTCCGATCATACCTCAAAAGGTTCCAGACCATGAGAAATTGTATCCCCGAGGTCACGGAGGCGGCCGTGATCGAGGACTTCTACAGAGGATCCAATGACTCGGCCTTCGTCCGAGCCATACTACAGAAGACGCCGACTACCTCCGAGGAGCTATTCCGGGAAGCCGACCTCTACATCACCGCCGACGAGCGAGCCCAGGACCTCATCGAAGGAGCAAAGCCCGCTCCAGCAGCACCACGACGCGACACGAACCAGCAACCTGACAAACGCTTGGAGAAGAGACCGCGCGAAGAGGTGCATGCCGCCGGACCACCTGCCTCTCGCGCCCGGGGAGGACCTCGCAGAGGCGAACGCACGCTGGACGACATCCTCAACGCCCAGTGCCCGTACCACAAGGACATGCACCACAGTCTTCGGAACTGCCGGGACTTCAAGCATTCCATTGGGCACGGCCGACCCTTCCAACCTCTGCCTCCCCCTCCGCCGCGGGGAGGACCAGAAGAACCACGACAACCCCAGCAGCAGGAGGAGGGAGGAGGAGGAGCTTTCCCACGCGTTGACAGGGAGTTCAACGTCATCTTCGGCGGACACGGATCACAGGAGAACAAAAGACAGCAAAAGCTCAACGATCGCTAGATACTAGTGGCAACCACCGGTCCACCCGCTCCGTACCGATGGTCGGAGCACCCAATCACCTTCACTCGGGCAGATCAATGGCTCAACTTCGACCACCCGGGCAAATACCCGCTCCTCGTCGATCCGGTGATCCGAGAGAGCAGGGTGAAGAAGGTGTTAGTGGACGGGGGGAGCAGCATCAATGTCACCTTCCCCCGGACACTCCGAGGCTTGGGAGTTCACCTCAAAGAACTCCACGAGTCAGACACTCCATTCTTCGGCATCGTGCCAACTGAGGGAGAATACCCGCTGGGCCACATCTACATGCCCGTTACCTTCGGAACTCTGGAGAACTACATAACCGAGTTCCTGAGGTTTGAAGTGGCGAACTTCGACTGCGGCTACAACGCCATCATCGGGTGGCCGGGACTGGCAAAATTCATGGCCATCCCGCATTACACGTACATGGTATTGAAGATGCCGGGACCGCAAGGAATCATAACTGTGCGTGCTGACCTCCAAGGCGCCGCAGAATGTTTCCGAGTGGCCATCCAGGCGGCCCTCACCACCAAACCGTCAGCGACTTCTTTGACCTAGGCAAACTCTAAGCCTGAGGAAGACCACACAGCACCGGCGAAGGAAGCTCAAGCCGCGACCTCTATGCGGCCGACTGAAGAAACTAAAAGGATCAATCTGGGGTTTGCTGATGAACGCAAAACTGCTATCATCAGCTCTAGCCTGGATGATAAATAGGAAAGCGCGCTCGTCCAGTTTCTGCAAGACAACCGAGACGTATTCGCATGGCAACCTGCGGATATGCCGGGAGTCCCAAGAGAGCTGGCCGAGCACAAACTGAAAGTCTATCCCCAAGCAAGGCCAATCCGGCAAAAACTACGTCGTTTCACGCCCGACAAGAGAGAGGCCATTCGCGCTGAGCTGGCCCGCTTGGTCGCGGCTGGGTTCATTAGAGAGGTGTTACATCCCGAGTGGTTAGCCAACCCTGTTCTTGTACTCAAAAAGAATAAAGTGGATTGGCGCATGTGCGTCGACTATACTGATCTCAACAAACATTGTCCGAAGGATCCTTTCGGGCTCCCAAGGATAGATCAGGTGGTAGACTCCACCGCTGGATGTTCTGTGCTATCTTTTCTGGATTGCTATTCCGGATACCATCAGATCAGCTTGGCAAAGGAAGACGAGGAAAAAAACGGCGTTCATCACTCTGTTTGGTGCTTTCTGTTATACCTCCATGCCGTTTGGCCTCAAGAACGCTGGAGCGACTTATCAGAGAGCCATCCAAACATGCTTAGCCGATCACTGGGGCAAGCGTGTGGAAGCCTACGTAGACGATGTTGTAATCAAAACGGAGAACTCGGAAAACTTCATCGAAGACTTGCAGCTGGTTTTCAACAGTCTACGGCGGTATCGGTGGAAGCTTAATCCCGAAAAATGTGTTTTTGGGGTACCAGCAGGGAAGCTACTCGGATTTATGGTAAGCCACCGGGGAATTGAAGCTAATCCGGAAAAGATTGAAGCTATCATGAAAATGGAAGCTCCACGATCACAAAAGAAGGTTCAACGACTTACCGGATGTATGGCAGCTCTGAGCAGATTTATATCCAGGCTGGGAGAAAAAGGTTTACCGTTTTACAAGCTACTCAAGAAGGTGGACAAGTTTCAGTGGACTTCAGAAGCGCAGGAAGCCTTGGACACACTGAAAAAATTCTTGACAACCCCACCAGTACTAAAGCCACCACGGCGAGCCACGTCAACTCAACCAGCTGAAGATCTACTGCTATATATCTCTTGCACGACTCACGTGGTCAGCACCGCGTTGGTAGTCAAGCGAGCAGAAGAAGGACATGCCTACCCTGTGCAACACCCCGTTTATTTCATCAGCGAAGTTCTGGGTCCCTCGAAGAAAAAGTATCCTCAAATGCAGAAGCTGTTATACGCAGTACTTCTAACTGCCCGCAAGCTGCGTCACTACTTTGATGACCACAAAGTCATAGTAGTCACCGGTTTTCCGATAGGGGATATTCTCCACAATAAGGAAGCCATTGGCCGAATAGCCAAATGGGCCTGTGAACTGGGATCTCATGACATCGAATTTCGACCTCGTACTGCCATTAAGTCCCAAGCATTGGTTGACTTCGTATCAGAATGGACTGAACAACAAATACCAGAGAACCCAGAAACTGCAGAAGTATGGAGGATGTATTTTGATGGCTCGCTGAAACTGCAGGGAGCAGGTGCAGGAATTCTCTTCATCGCGCCTGGAGGCGAACACCTCAAATACGCTTTCTAACTGTTATTTCCAGCCTCTAACAATGCAGCCGAGTATGAGGCTCTGATCCATGGACTAAACATCGCCATATCATTGGGCATCAAGAGATTAATGGTATACGGAGATTCTCTGGTAGTCATAAGTCAGATAAACAAAGAATGGGACTGTTCGAAGGATTCGATGGGAAAATACTACACTGCCGTCCGGAAACTAGAAGATAAGTTTGAAGGACTAGAATTTCATCATGTAGAGAGAGATCGAAACACAGCAGCTGATGTATTGTCCAAGTTAGGATCCAGCCGAATTCAGGTCCCACCCAGAGTCTTCGTGCAAGAAATACCACGACTGAGCATCTCAAAAGATCAAGCAGAAGAATGTAATATCGTGGATCAACCCGAGTTAGACTCTAACGACTGGAGAAGGCCGATCATCAAGTACATAAAGAATGAAGAGGAACCAGATGACAAAAATATAGCCGAGCGCATCGCCAGACAGTCAGCCCACTACACACTCATTGGGGAAACATTATACAGAAGGGGTGCGTCAGGCGTCCTCATGAAGTGCATTCTCTCATCTACTGGGAAGCAACTTTTAGATGAGGTCCATGCTGGGCAATGCGGAATACACGCAGCGTCCAACACACTAGTCGGGAAGGTCTTCAGGTCGGGATTCTATTGGCCAACAGCGAAAAACGATGCAGCCGAGTTAGTTCAGAGGTGCGAAGCTTGCCAGTACTTGTCAAAGCAACACCATTTACCAGCACAACAATTGCAGACCATACCAGTAACTTGGCCCTTTGCATGCTGGGGACTGGATATGATTGGACCTTTTAAGAAGGCTCAAGGAGGATACAGTCATGTACTGGTAGCAATCGGCAAGTTCACCAAATGGATAGAATTCAAACCCATTGCTTCCTTAACCTCAGCCAAGGCCGTGGAATTCATACAAGACATAATATTCAGATTTGGAATACCAAACAATATCATAACTGACTTGGGATCCAACTTCACAAGCTCAGAATTCTTCGATTTCTGCGAGCAAATGGGCATTCAGATCAAGTATGCTTCGGTAGCGCACCCGAGGGCCAACGGGCAGGTTGAGCGAGCCAACGGGATGATACTGGAGGCACTCAGGAAAAGGGTCTTCGAAAAGAATGAAAAGTTCGCAGGAAAGTGGATACGCGAATTGCCCTATGTCATTTGGAGCCTGAGAACTCAACCTAGCCGAGCTCTACATGGAAACACTCCCTTCTTCATGGTCTATGGATCAGAGGCAGTATTACCCGCCGATCTCAAGTTCGGGGCGCCGAGGTTGGTCTTTGAAAACATAGCAGAAGCTGAAGCTACTAGGCTGGAGGACATTGATGTACTCGAAGAAGAACGGCTGAACGCAGTAATTCAATCAGCACGGTACCAGCAGACTCTGAGACGCTATCACGACAAGGCCGTGCGACAACGATCCTTCTCAGTAGGAGATCTCGTCCTCCGCCGAATTCTAACGGGGGAGGGACGACACAAGTTATCGCCCTTATGGGAAGGACCATTCATAGTAGCAGAAGTCACTCGGCCGGGATCATATCGTCTAACTCAGATGGACGGCACAGAAATTGGGAACTCCTGGAATATAGAACACCTCAGGAAGTTTTACCCATAGCTGAATTTCAAAAGCTATCGGGACGACAATGTACTCTGTAAAACGGGAGATATGTCATCAATAAAGAAGGCTTCAAAGATACTCAATTTGTTCATGATTGACTAGCACTCTTACTTAACTCGGGGTGACCACTATGCCCTGCTAACGGAGCAATCGGCTTAAGTCGGCAAAGACTTAAGACGGTGCAACATGCTCACGCTTACTTAACTCGGGGTGACCACTATGCCCTGCTAACGGAGCAATCGGCTTAAGTCAGCAAAGACTTAAGACGGTGCAACATGCTCACGCTTACTTAACTCGGGGTGACCACTATGCCCTGCTAGCGGAGCAATCGGCTTAAGTCGGCAAAAACTTAAGACGGTGCAACATGCTCACGCTTACTTAACTCGGGGTGACCACTATGCCCTGCTAACGGAGCAATCGGCTTAAGTCGGCAAAGACTTAAGACGGTGCAACATGCTCACACTTACCTAACTCGGGGTGACCACTATGCCCTGCTAACGGAGCAATCGACTTAAGTCGACAATGACTTAAGGCGATACGACATACTCGCGCTTACGTAACTTGGGGTGACCACTATGCCCCATAAACAGAAGCAATCAACTTAAGTCCGCAGTGATTTAAGGCGATATGACGTGCTTACAACTACTCATATAGGGATGACTTCTATATCCCGTAAACAAGTTTCAAAAACCATCACACAGCCTTTTTACTGCTACAAATTTATGCACTGTTGAACTCTAAAACAGTAGGAGAATAGCAATATCATTCAAATGCTAAACTGGTGTCCTCTAACAAATATATGACCATGCTAACCGCGCGCTCAAAGCACGCAAAACATTTCTCTATTTCACGATGTCTTTCTCAGGAGCAACCGACGAGGAAGGGCGACTTAAGGAATCAGGCGCAGCATTCACATCAGCCCTTATAACTTCAGGAACGACTACACCGGGTCTCCTCATCAAGATTCGTCCCGCTCGAATGGCCTTATCCATGGCCCTATCGCGCTGGGCTCTCAGAGTAGTGGAAGTTTCTTCAGCGACCTTGGCAGCCAATCGAGCGTTTTCTAGCTCCTGGGTGATGGATTTCTTGGAAGCACGGAGTTCTTTGATAGTAGCATCCTTAGCCGATATCAACTCTCTGAGACGGATCACGTCATCTATGGATTCCTGCAGTCTGTAGCGAAGATTATCTAACTCCTCCATGGAAAAGCGATGGCTCCTCTCCAGGATGGTCAGCGAGTTGCTAGAATCGCGATATAGTCTGTCAAGATTGTCACGAGATGCAGCAAGGACGCGTTTTTCTTCCTGCAAACAAGAATCAACTCCTTTCAAACATCAAACAAGCAATAGGAACATAGCAGCGCAAGGCACAGCTCCACAAGTCACCTTTTCAGAATCAAGCTGAGTGCGCAGAGAAGAGCTCAGTGCATTGGCGTCATCCAGGGCAGCAGAAACCTGAGCTAATTCAGTCTGGCTTTGAGAATACTTTTCTTCAAAGTCAGAGCACCGCTGGACCAGCATAGCCTGATCTCGAGAATGTTTTTCTTCAAAAGTGAAAATTTGCCGAGTCATATCTAGCAAGAGACAATCAAACAAAAAGAGTCAGAATGTAAAGCAGTTCAATAATGAAGACAAAGGGAAGCATAAAGGCACTAACTAGCATTGGCCGCCTCCAGGTCAGAGACACGTTGTTGAAGTAACACCGGGTTCCAACGTGCAAGAGACAAAGCTCCTTCTGGAACAGAAGCACCCTGCAACTTCAGCTGGCTAGCCATTCCGTCCACCAAAGCCTGATAAAAAGAACAGATGAGTGTAATGATAGCAGTTCACACAGTGCAAAAATCAAGACAAGATGTATTACAGTACCTGGAGATTGGAGAAGAACGAAGGGACTCCCAAATCATGAGAGATCAATTGATGACCTGGCGTAAGATCACCACCCGAAGCAGTTTGCAACAAACCGGCAGAAACCAACTCAGTGCCATCAACAGAGCTCAAAACTTGGCCAGCGGGGACGCTGCCCTCCAAAGCGACTCCCTGGTTCGAAGCTTGGGCAACCACCATGCAGCCGGAGTGCGGGGGCGATCCCGCATGAACGTCCATGGAAGTACAAGAGGGGGACCCCGCTCGGACACTCTCGGGGGCTGGGTCGTAGTTTGCGCTACCCACGTGAGCCGGATCATCTCCGGCAGTACCCTCGGGGGCTGGACAGTGGCTTGCACTTCCCACCCGAGCCGAGTCACCCTTGGCAACACCCTCGGGGGCTGGGTAAGCGTCAACACCATCCTTGAGAGCCGAGTTCTTTGCGGTGGCCACCTCTAAGGCTGAAGGCCCCTCAGTTGCTTCCATGGGACCAAGACAATCCAAATCAGTCTCCTGGCCCTCAAGACCGTGCTCTAAGGTCGATGAGGCGCGGGATGATCTCAACCCAACATCAAGCACATCAGCGTAAACCTCCATCACATCATCATCCGCTGGCTCTAACAAAAGGTCCTCTGGAACCATATCCTCCAGGGTCTGATCAAAGTTTGCCAGAGATAACTCCTGTAGGCCAACGAGGGCTGACAAAGCAGGAGAAGGAACCCCACTACTCTCCCCACTGGCAATATACCGTCGATTGTTCTTCCGGGTCAGAGGGACCTCATCTTCTTCGTCCCTGTCATTTTCATCAACAACATAAGCAGCACACCCATTGGGATCAGCATCGGATGGGGCACACCCATTGGGATCAGCAGCAGATGGAGCACACCCATTGGGGTCGGCGTCAGTGAAATCAGGCACGGGAACCTCCTCAGCAGCAGGAGCCAAGGGACCAGCACCCCGATCCAAACTAGACACTTGTCGGAGACATCTCTTTTTCTTTTTCTGCTCATCCGCAGAAGGATCAGGTTGATTGGCTCGGCAAGGGCGTCTCGGGCGAGCACTGGCAGGCTTCTGAACATCCAAAGTTGTGCTGGCTTCTGGGAGAGGCGCCGCTACCAACATCCCGGCAGGAGCAGCATCAGGAGAGTCCTCAGCCAGCAAATCAAGCATAGCACTTATTTCTGCGTCACTAGGATCCAAAGGCACCTCAAAGTGGACTTCGTTCGTCGTCAGGAATTTCCCCGAGCGAAGCAACCAAAGTATTAACCTCGTCGATAGAGGGTCGCACTCTAAGGCCCAAACCACCATCAGTGACAGGTGGATTCGACACAAAAAGAGTGAAGGTCTTGGGAGAAGGCAGGTTCCATGCTGAGTATGCCACTGGGGCGCCAATATTTGATACCTTGCCTCTAAGGATCATCTCAAGTCGGTTCACCAAGTCTACAGAGGGAATTCTCCTGTTGGTAACCCGAGTCGGGTCAGCTAGGCCTCTATACAGATAAGCCGGGTGTTGGGGGCCTTCGTCCTCCGAAGGTCCTCAAAAACATGATTTGACAATATTTTCCAAGTGAATTATATGAACAGGTATCTTCGGACTCGGATCATGAACATGGAGTACAGTCAGAACGAAGCCCAAGCTGTACGAAGCTGATTACCAAGCTGTACGAAGAATGGTGCACAGCCGAAGCTATGCGCGGAAAGCTTCGTCGCGATAGCAGAAAGGGGAACCGACTTAAAGATGAAAAGACTACTTAGGCCTTAATAGATTCCCATAAGTCATTAGCAAATGTAATGGACATGAATGTAATTTTTCATGGGCTACGTCCCACGCCTATAAATAGATGAACAGTACCCCCGTACTGTTCACGCTGACTTGGCATTTGCTTTCCGTCATCCTTGTACCTTTGCCTTCCTGCAATCCGAAGGTACACTTGTAATTTGAACTCATTTCTATTTTTATATGATAATAAAATAGAAATGACGTTGTGATAATATTTAAATGTTTATATTACTCTTTATGTTGCATGTAAGTTCTTCGTCATAGTTTATTGTGCTTACGAAGATATGTTGTTTGTGACCTTCGTCCGGAACACATTATATCTCGAAGGGAAATAATGTTTCAAAGGACGAAGGGCTTTATCATTTGACACTTTTTATGTTGCCTTGTTCTTAATCCGAAGCATTTGAGAACAAGTCCCCAACATTGGCGCCCACCTCCGGTGAACTCACTTCCACTTTGAGTTTTTGAACACCTTCGGAAGCCATAAACCTTCGCTATGGCGCCGAAGAAAGCTTCAGCAACTGGGGCTGCAGCCCTGCAACCGCTGGACCACAATCAGGAGACTGTCTCTCTTCAGGAGGCCCGAAGCCAGAAGAGGAAGGCCGTCAGCCCGACGCTTCAGGAGGATGAGCTAGACCAAGAGATCAGGGATATGGAGATGCTTCATCAACAGGTGCAGAGGAAGAAGGAAAAGATGGCCAGGCTAGTTGAACTGCAAAGGCAGATAGACGAAGCTTCTGAAGAAGTTCGCCATCTTACTCAGGATGAGCAGAACCGAAGGCCTCAGCACAAGGATCTTCATCAGGAGGGTTTCTTCAACGAAGATGACTGGTATGAGAATTTCCACCATGGAAATTTTGCTTTTGATGATACTTCTCCTCTGTCCGCTGAGCTGCAGGCTACACCTTGGCCTTCATCCTACAAGCCGCCCCAGCTTCCCATGTTCGACGGCCACTCAGACCCGAAGCAGTTTTTGATGAGCTACGAAACAACAGTATCTTCGTATGGTGGCAATACGGCAGTCATGGCAAAGTCTTTTGTTATGGCTGTCAGGAGTGTTGCTCAAACCTGGTATTCCTCCCTTCGACCAGGAACGATCACTTCATGGCAAAAGCTGAAGGACATGTTGTTAACCAGCTTCCAAGGGTTTCAGACGAAGTCGGTCACTGCTCAGGCCCTGTTCCAATGCACTCAGGATCATGAAGAATACCTTCAGGCGTATGTCAGAAGGTTCTTGCGTTTGAGGGCACAGGCACCAACGGTGCCCAATGAAATTGTCATCGAGGCCATGATCAAGGGGCTTCGTCCTGGACCTTCAGCTCAATACTTTGCTAGGAAGCCTCCTCAAACTTTGGAGAAGCTGCTCCAGAAGATGGACGAGTACATTCGTGCCGACAACGATTTTCGCCAAAGAAGGGAGGAGGCTTTCAGATTTTCTGAAATGACTAGGGGCTTCGGAGGAAGATTCTATCCGAGGCATGTCAGGTCCATCCACAACTCTACTCAAAATGATGATAAGGGGAGTCAGCAGAACAGGCCGCAGTGCTCCTCACAGGCTTCGGGGCAACAGCAAAGTTTCTTCCGGCCACCAGCTCCAAGAGGCAGAGGCGCCAGGGGCTTCGGCGGAAGATTTGGAGATCAACCAAGGAGAGTATTTTGCTTATTCTATGGTGAAAACAAGGGCCATACCACCAGGATGTGCCATGTTACCATCCAGAAGCAAAAGGAGATAGCCGAAGCTGCAGCGCAACAAGCTCAGCCGAAGCAGGTCATGCATACTGCTTCGTACCATCCGCCTTACATCCCAGAATACATAGGCAACCACCCTGTAGTTTCTGTTGCTTCGGCGAGTCAACCTCAAGCTTCCTGGCAACAGCCTCCGCCTCCACCACCGTTGCAACAAGGCCAACAGCCAGAAGGGAGCCAATATGCTCCACACCAAAGGGATCTCAGAGAACAATCCGAAGCTCGCACAGTCAATACCACTGTGCCAGAGTCGAAGCACGTCTATTGACAAATATCCTACCAGTTTTTTCCATTCAGTTCTATTTTCTGTGTAATAAAGGACATTTTTTAGTTTTCATGAAAAAGTTTACGATAACAAGGAGGACCTTCGAATTATTGAAAATCCTTCGAAGCAACAAAAAGTCGTTCTAAGGAACGCAGAATAAGTTTGCTGAAATCAGAAAAAGTCGTTCCAAAAGGAACGCAGTGTAAGTTTTCTGCTCCAAAGTCGTTCCAAAGGGAATGCAGAGCATACAGCGAAAAGTCAACGCTGATACCGCCTAAGTAAAAGGCGAAGAAGCTCCAAAGTCGTTCCTAAGGGAATGCAGAGCTTACAGCGAAAAGTCAACGCTGATACCGCCTAAGTAAAAGGCGAAGAAGCTCCAAAGTCGTTCCTAAGGGAATGCAGAGCTTACAGCGAAAAGTCAGCGCTGGTACAAAAATATTTTGTGGGATATGTGTGTATCTTCGGAACAAATGTCATCTACATAACATAACATCATCACATCATTTTGCATAGCATAAGCATCATACATCATGCTGCATATGGCACAAGAAGGGGATCCAATATCGATCTTCAGAGAATGTTTTGAAAAAGTGAAAATTGTGCTAAGGCAGAAAAAGGAAATACGATATTGACCTTCGAAGTACATCTTCGGAAAAAAATTTACGAAGCATAGATATGCTTCATCAGAGCAGTATCGAAGTTGTCGGGATACATAAAAGTTTTTCTTCATGAAGCATGAAAAGAAGGGAAGGTGTTTTTTCGCCGAAGGCTCAAAAACGGTATGTATGTTAAATTTCATGCATCGTAAAGAATTGAATCTTAAAAAGAAATTTGTATATTACATTCAAAGTTACAAAATATTACATAGATCACATTTCAAATGTTTTTACAATAACATCTAGTCTTCCCTGAGTACTACTTCTGCAGCCTCATTTAGTAGTTGTTCAACAACTTTATCCATGATAGCTTCGGCCATTTGTCTAATTTCGTCATCCCCTTCGTGTGGGGGCCAGCCGACGATCCAGCAGGTTCTGAGGGAGGAGTGGATGCGGACTTATTATTATTACAAGCCGTCGTCAAGTTTGAAATAAAAAATTACAACAAAGAGATAAAAAACACTAGTTAATACCTATTTGCCCTTCGGGCTCTGTGCTTTTTTCAGCAGCTTCTGCTACTTTCCTAGCATCATGAATGCCTTTTTCGCTTTTTTGGATAATTTCTCGGGCCATTTCTCGGCCACCATTGTCCCAGACATCGGTGAAAAATTTTCCACCAGCCTGGCTAGCTTCGGCCGAGGGGTCTTTAATATCTTCAGGGGATAAGCTGGCTTCGGATTGTGTAAGAACCTTAACATGATCGTAGCCTTTTTTCTCCAGTATAGAAGCAATCCCCCTAGCACCCGAGAAGGCGCAAATGTCACCTCGACTGTTTAGAATTTCTTCGAAGGCTTCAGCTTCGTGGCAGATCCATTCTATCGGCCCTTCTGGGTTACCTCTCACAAAATCTTCTTCACTCGAAAATGCGCCAACACTGGCGAAGCTGGTTTTTATTTTCTTTATACAATCCATGGATTTTTCGTAGCACCTTTTCTTAGAAGACCGAAGCTCGTCAACGGTTCCTTCCAAATGATTAGCCCATTGGTCGCTACATTCCCGCCTCGTCTCTTCAAGTATGCGTTCTTCTTTCGCCCGGGACAATTGCTTCTGAAGATCTTTAATTTCGCGTCTGTGAGCTTCGGCCTGAACCTTTGCAGCAGCTTCGTCCTTTTTTATCTTGTCTACCAATGTAAGCAGAATTTTATCTTTTTCTAGAGCTTCGTTTCTCAGTTTAATAACTTCTGATCGTAAATTGTTGAACGCAATTTCATAGCTCTCGTCTTCGGCACTCTTTTGTGCTCTTAATGCGTTGCTTAGAATTAAACCCTATACGAAAAAGAATCCATATAAGAATAAAAGAATGAGTTACGAATTATAAAATTTTTCAAACGTCTAATTCCCATACCTTCAGGCTATTATACGCAAGACTATCCGCGAGATCTTCTTTCGTCATAGCACATAAGCCAGCTTCGAGCTTCGGGAACCCCATACTTCTAGCTATCTCCCGGCAGACAGATAATTCTTTGTTGTCAGGGAGACAGTATAGGAAGTCATCTTCGTTTGTCCCATTGAACACTAGTGCCCCCTTCGGATATTTTAATTCTTTCGCATAGTGTTTGGCTTCATAAATCTCTTCTTCAGATAATTTCTTCCCCGAAGCATGTCGCACAATGTAATCGCATATGGTGGAAGGAGCTTCGGGGGCGGCAGTGTCAATTTCTTCAACCAAAATTGGCTCTGGCACTTTTATTTTTTCTTCGGCTTCCAGAGGTTGTTCCTTGCTGGGCTCTGAAGGCCTAGCTTCAGCCTCAGGTTGTTGCTTCGAAGCTTCAGCAACTAAGGCTTCAGTAGACACTCCAGAAAGTTCAACAGTCTTCTTTGGAGTTATGCTTGAAGACTTAATTGTCTCCAAAACGTCTAAAACGTTCGCCATTCTTTTTCTTTTTGGGGTCACAGATGGGCCCTTTTGATTTTTTATTGTCTCAGCACTTGCTGAAGGACTTAAGATTTCCAATATTTTTGGTCCTTCAATTCTCGGTTTTTCTGTCTTCTCTGCTGAAGGTGCTTCAGTTTTTTCTTCGATCTTCGGCACTGGAGCTGGCTCTGTAGTTTCAGTGGCCAAAGAGACTTCACCGATAAATTCAGGCACTGTGGCCGGCTCAATAAAACGTGCCCGGTGGGTGAGCACCTTCATCTTTTTTCTTTGCGGCGCTGGCTCACTAGAAGCACTAGTGGCAACTTCTGTTGCAGGAGAAGTATTTTTTCTTTTGCGGCCCGGCACCGGATAATGGTAGTCAGGGTAGACAAACCCGATTGCATCAAATACCCGGTTGAGCCTCTTCTTCTTTCGGCCTCCGAAGGCTGCCGATAATGCAGTGTTTTCGGCCTTCGAATATACCCCAAGCAGTTCGTCACTTAATGTTTCAATGCTTTTTAACCAGTCGTCATCAGGTTCAACAAACTTATCCCCGTATTTGAATGTGTATTTTAGTCTGACTAGTCCACCTTCGTCAGACCCTTTGATGGTCTCCTTCGGCATTTCCCACTTTCCTGCAAGTGGCCACACCCTGAAGGCAATATGCTCTTGGACCAGATCCCTTGTCCCAATAAAAGAGCAGATTGCGCCGAAAGCTCTTTGGCATTCTTCGGCCGCTTCATCCATTTCAACCTTCGGCTTTCGGAGTCCGAAGCGTTGCCAGATGGGGCGCATAATGATACTCTTAACATCTTCTTGCGCTGTCAAGTCATTCTTTACATAGAACCATTCTGTCATCCAGGCCCCGGGCCACCTCTTCCGAAAGGTTGGCACAGGGCAGCTTGACCCGGAGCGAGCACCGAAGCTGTAACAACCAAAGTTGTTGTGATATTGTTCTTTCCCCCAAGGCTTCGTCTCATATACCAATTCATGAATTTTGCAAAAGCTTTTAGCATTTGGTTCTAAACCTTGGCTTTTCACAGCCCAGACAAAGATTCCCATTCTTATGATAGCTTCGGGAGTAATTTGATGAAGGTAGATTTGAAATGTATTCAGGACTTCGACAACAAAGCTGCTTAGGGGGAACCGAAGCCTAGCCTTGAGAAAGCTTCGGAAGATCACGACCTCATCTTCTTCGGGGGTGGGAGAAGTCTTTTCTCCAGCATCAGCCCTCACAATAGATATATCTCGAAAATATCTCCCCCTCATATTGTCAATATGACTCTGCTTAATAGTGGTTTTCCCGAAAACCGTGTGACTTGGCCGCCATGGTCGATCTTCAGACTCTCCCCCGCCGCTTTCTACATCATAACTGTCGCTGTCACCAGTATCTTCAGATAAACCTTCTAAAATCTCTTTGGTGATCTTTTCTGTATTGGTCTTCGACATTGCCTCAAGAAACCCCAGGTTCTTCTCTTCAGAGAGACTTAGCTTCATCTTGACAACAGCCTTCTTCTCCTCAGACATCTCTTCGGAGATCCTACTTCTCGCTTCCGAAGCTTAAAACTACGAAAGAAAACAAATATTTTTTGGGCAGAAAGTTTTATAAGCAGGAAAAACAGATGGCAAAGAGAGCGTGCCAAATCAAATATGGCGGGCTCCTATTTATACACTCGATATGACAGAAACTGTGTGGTCCCAGGTGTCAGTGACTTTTGCTATTCTAGCAAAGGGAAGGTGTTTTTTCGGACCTTCGGCTTAAGGCCTTCGTCCATATCGCAATCTGAATTTATCGCTAACAAATTAATATTGCGAGGGGCTACTGTTGGGGGCCTTCGTCCTCCGAAGGTCCTCAAAAACATGATTTGACAATACCAAGTGAATTATATGAACAGGTATCTTCGGACTCGGATCATGAACATGGAGTACAGTCAGAACGAAGCCCAAGCTGTACGAAGCTGATTACCAAGTTGTACGAAGAATGGTGCACAGCTGAAGCTATGCGCGGAAAGCTTCGTCGCGATAGCAGAAAGGGGAACCGACTTAAAGATGAAAAGACTACTTAGGCCTTAATAGATTCCCATAAGTCATTAGCAAATGTAATGGACATGAATGTAATTTTTCATGGGCTACGTCCCACGCCTATAAATAGATGAACAGTACCCCCGTACTATTCACGCTGACTTGGCATTTGCTTTCCGTCATCCTTGTACCTTTGCCTTCCTGCAATCCGAAGGTACACTTGTAATTTGAACTCATTTCTATTTTTATATGATAATAAAATAGAAATGACGTTGTGATAATATTTAAATGTTTATATTACTCTTTATGTTGCATGTAAGTTCTTCGTCATAGTTTATTGTGCTTACGAAGATATGTTGTTTGTGACCTTCGTCCGGAACACATTATATCTCGAAGGGAAATAATGTTTCAAAGGACGAAGGGCTTTATCATTTGACACTTTTTATGTTGCCTTGTTCTTAATCCGAAGCATTTGAGAACAAGTCCCCAACACCGGGTATGCTCAGTCCTTCAACGGCTGAACATTCTTGAAAACGAAATCAGCAACCACAGCTTCAGCAGTCAGACCCCTTTCTTTCAGCAGTCCAACTTCAGCTAGCAAAGCCCTCGCTTCAACTACCTCCTGATCCGTGGGAGACTCAGTCCAACTCGGAGTGCGAACATCCGGCTGTCTTCCTGACCACGGAGGGAGGGAATTTCCATGGTTCTCAACAATAAACCATTCCAAGCGCCATCCCTTGATACTGTCTTTGAGAGGAATTTCAAGATACTCAGTCTTCCTCCCACGGCGCATCTCCAAACTAGCACCCCCGACCAGCTGATGCTGACCCCCGGCCATCCTAGGTCGGCAGTGATACAAGTACTTCCACAACCCAAAATGTGGCAGCATGCCCAGGAAAGCTTCGCACAAATGAACGTAAATAGAAATTTGAAGAATAGAATTGGGATTCAGGTGGGTCAAGTTAAGGTGATAGAAATCAAGGAGGCCGCGGAAAAAAGGTGAAATGGGGAGAGCAAGACCGCAGAGAAGAAAAGGAACATAAATCACGGACTCATGGGTATCCTCTGTCGGGACAGTGACCCCATGACAAATCCGCTAAGAACAAAGCTCCCTTGGGGGAAGAACCCCGATGGACACGATGTGGAGGAGATCAGATTCGGAGACAACGGACATGTGATTACCTGCGAAAGGCAGTTGGCTGTTGGGGTCGATAGGGGGAATTACCGCAGCGGATGAACTCGAGGCCTTTCTCTTGGGCGCCATCTCGAATCTACTGGCGAACAGAGCGAGAGCTGAATTGCAGAGAGGATTTGGAGGCAGAAAAACAAGAACTAGGGCACAGAAAGCAGAGGCGGCTGAAAGCGCTGTATAAGCGGGATATTCCCGAGCTGGATACCGTTTCCAAAAGCGCCCAGTCAGCACCCGGCGGTTACTTCTAAAACACCGGTGTGCCACGTCGTCACTCCGCGGTTACCTCTAAAACCCCGATGTGCCACATCATCACTCGGCTATTATCCTCAAAAGTGGCCGACGCGGCCCGTTTTAACTCGGCTGTTATTTCTAAAACGCTGACGTTATCATCAGTCGCTCGGCAGCTATCTCTAAAGCGCCAACGATATCCTTAGTCACTCGCCAGTTGCTTCTAAAAACGTCGACGACGCTACAAGTCGCTCGACTGTCACATCTAAGAGCGCTGAGTGGTCAGCAGTTATTCCAACACTGACATGATTTCGTCATTACTCGGACTCTACGTCAAAAACATAAATATCGACAATAATAACTCGGCCATCACCCCTGTGGGGCGATATGACGCCCGAGTTATTTAAATCACTATCCCAAAAGAGTCAACTCCATGAACAAGGCAGGCGGAGGAAGGACTCAAAAACTCTAAGTTACGCCACAAACGGAACAACAAGATGATCTGCACATAAGGGACGAAACTGTTCTTCGTTAAGGGAAGTTTTCATACTTACAAATCAACTCATTATGAGTTGATAACTTCCCTATTGATACTACAACTACTACTACTATAACTGCTACTACTACTACTACTACGCTACACTATACTACTTTACATTACTAATATTACTACATTATACTACTTCTAATCTATACTAATATTTAAAAACCAGCGGCATTTAGCCACTGGCCTTGTTGCCGCCCCTGCCGCCGCTGCTGCCGCCCCTGCTGCTGCCGTTGCCGCCCCTGCTGCCACCGCCGCTGCCCCTGCCGCCGCTGCTGCCGCCCCTACTGCTGCCGTTGCCGCCCCCGCCGCCACCGTCACCGTCGTCGTCGTCGTCGTCATCGTCACCCTCGCCACCGTCGCCGCCGTCCTCCTCGGACGAGTCCTCCTCATCCGAGGAGTCCTCTGACTCATCCGAGCCTGCGAGCCCGGAGCGCTCGACGGCCCGGATGTAAGTCCAGACCTCCGCCGCAAGCCCCTGGGAGTCGTCTGAATCATCAGACGACTCACGCAGAGGGATGGGAGCCGGAGACCCCTCGGATTCAGAGGAGAACTCCTCCTCTGAATATTCCGAGTCACCAAAGTCCTCAGACGGAGGAGTTGGCTCGCGCTTGCGTTTCTTGCCCATGGTGGAAATGCAGGTAGAAGAAGGAAGTAGGCAAGTGGAGAACAACGAGAGATGTGAAAAAACCAGAGAGGCAAAGGCACTATTTATAGGAAGAGAAGGCAACCGTTCACCTCCAACCGCGGTCACTGAACAGTCGCGAAGCATTCAATACACACTTCAACCCGTCTGAAGACGCGCGGCTGACGCCGTTTCACGCAATGCAACACCCATTGGGACTCCAGTCAACAGCACAGAGGATATGATTACACCCGCCGTCACATCACATTACTACTCAGAAGCAGTCGGCTAAAACACTCAACGTACCAAACAGTCTCTTACCCACACCCATTGGGGGGGACGCCCAAGAATTATCAGTATATTTTTCAAAAAAACTGTCACATCTGTGCAGGGCGTGCAATGAACACCTCAAGACAAAAATGAGATATCAGTAAGGATCAGAGGAAAGCCAAATATAGCCGGTGAAGTACAAAATCTGACCGACGGAAGCGACGTGAAGACTAGCCAGGGAACGTCCATCAAATGTCCAATCAGTCACAGAGCAAATAAATTGCACCACTTAGCAAGATATGGGCAGATCACGAACTCGGCTGCAAAAGACAAAATACATGCTGACCTCAGATGCATAATATTGATGACATAATGCTGACCTCTAAAGCATAATATGGATGACATAATGCCGACTTCTAAGGCATCCAAAAAACAAAAAGAGAAAGTATGACTCTCGGTAAAAGGACACGAGGTAAAGACCTTTGAGAGGATTGTTTTCGAAAATCCACTCAAAGCTCGGGGGCTACACCCATTGGGTGCACCTTCGGCGCACCCCATGGATCACTATTTCAAGCCAAGATAGTGCCGACTTTTAAGGCATAAGACAAGATTAAAAGACAAGGCTAGCCCTCAACCAGAGCACGAGAAGAAAATAAAAATAATTTCTGATGAAGACCTTCGAGTAGATTATCTTCTAAAATCTACTCAAAGCTCGGGGGCTACACCCATTGGGTGCACCTCCGGTGCATCCAATGAAATTCAAGGTCCTACAAAATGAGAAGCCGACCTCTAAGGCACAAGTGTGAGGCGAAATTACAGACTTCGAGTGAAGCAAAGCAAAAGAAGACAGTAAGAAATCATTTTCACCAGATTGCCCGAGAAGCGTTTCTTGTTGTAAGCAAAACCTGCAAGTTGGGCCTAAGATCTTTGGGCCGATTATCTTAAAAATCAACCCAAAGATCGGGGGCTTGTGGGGGACAGATATCCCCCGGGTCCACTGGAAGGGTAAAAGACCTCACTAAAGGCCCAAGGGCCCAATAAATCGTAAGGTCATTCCTTCATGGGCCTGGGGAGGGACAATTAGTAAAGCAGATCGACATACGGCCGGATCGACACGAGTCCAGATGGCCCCACAACGTTGAGCGAGAAATCACAACAGAAGATCCGACTTTCCTGCGCTGGAGCACCATGCAGCGGAGCCAGGCGAGGATAGGTCGGCTAAATCATAGGAAGATAGACTCAAACAGTTCACTATCTTTTAGGTACACAATGTTATCATAAGCGCATGTATTGCCCCACGGTCGAATATATAAGGCCCAGGGGCACCCCTTCAGGACGACCGATTCCAACTCGACACTACCTAGCCATCTACCAAAACTCCCCACGTTCTCGCTCTAGAGAACCACCTTGTAACCTATAACACAAAGCATCTCCACCAGGACGTAGGGTGTTACGCATCTCTAAGCGGCCCGAACCTGTAAACATTGTCTATTGTCTCTCGTGCATCTGGCACGAACCATTTTGCTACAGTCGGCGACACCATCCTACTCCTAAAAACACCTCGAGGGGCAACCCTGGGTGTGCGGTCGGACCCAAAACACCGACATGTTCGAAGTGTAATATGTTAATAAAATCTTTATTTACGCTTTTATGCATTGTTCTTTTGATATATTACACTTGTGACATCAACATATGTGTGGAAATAGATCCTGGCACACATATGCTATGCACCCGACTCTGCCCCTTTGGAACCGGGTGTGACACATTCGGTATCACTTTCTGAGGGATCACCAACAAAGGGGGGATATCGAAACAGCTTACGTTAACATCAAAGATCAATTAGCCGATATCTTTACCAAGCCATTAGATGAGAAAACCTTAAGTAAACTTAGGAATGAGCTAAATATTCTTGATTCTCGGAATTTTGATTGAAACATTGCACACATAGCTCATTTAATACCATTGATCATATCTCTTTCTTTTGGTACAATTGCATATTTCTTATTCTTCTTGTGCCAAAACTACGACTAATGTGTTTTCAAGTATATTTCTATACTAAGTCATAGATTGTAACACCCGGCTTTAAGGAGCAAAGCCAGGTGCATCTCATACATGCGCCAAGAAGACAACACATATAATAACAGAGTGTATAGAGATAAATGTCATAAAACATCAGAGTATTTATTACATAGCGGAAGACTTAATACAAAATGAAATAATAAAGATAAAATGAACTAAGGATCGTCAGCGCCAATGTCGACTGGGAAACGCCACCTAGATCAGATCGAACTCCTCAGTGTTAGGCAGCTCCTCCTGAACCACCTGATCATCTCCTGTGGGGGGGGTGTGAGACAGCAAGGGTGAGCTCACACATGATCATAGCTCAACAAGTTGTGGGGAACCAGTGGACATAAACTCACAAAGGTGTGAGTTCATGTGATGTGTAAGGCTTAATCAATGACAGGGGTTAAAGCTGAGCATTGCTTTTAAGTAGTTGGTCAAAACTTTATTAGCAATTACTAAGTATAAGTAAATACCAAACCATAAGTAAAGTAATAGAACAAAATTAATAATAAACCCATGCAATGCAAATGACAAAATTGAATTTAAGTTCCATAATTTAAACATCAGAGAGTCCTGAGCTGCTCGTGACCGTGAGCTCGGCTAGTATACCAGTTTTACACTCTGCAGAGGTTGTACCCTTTACCCACAAGTCATGTTACCCATCTGCCAAGGGGTCATGAATCCCATACACCTCTACCTAGGAAGCGCGGCAGGGCAACACTACGAGGCCTTTATAAAGTTCCACTAGCTTCCGAAAACCCGCTACAGTTTATAGGAAGATCCAGTACAGGGTTCCTGGCTGACTGCCATCCCAGCAAAATCAACCAGGGACCTCCCTGCACTGACCTCACCCCTACTGCCCTTGCCCCTTTCGGGTAAGGTAGTCTTCCACTAGCTTTCCTAATTAGTCAGCCAAGGGGTCCCATTCCTCCCTTGTGGTGGCACGTGTTACTCAAGTTAAGCTCTATGTTCCAATTAACATTAATGATATCAACATGAACATAAACAGAATAACAACAAGAATTGGAACATAGAGGTAATAAATGATTATCCCAAAACCATATAAAGCAATAGCAAACTACCCAAGTGATTCAGGGGTAAACAAGGTAATGAGATAAACAATCTAGGGTGACCTATTGGGTCCCATCAAAATTAACCTATGCATGGATAAGTGATATTAAAGAACATTATTGGGTAAAAAGTGGTCAAGGGCACAACTTGCCTGCAATGAGCTCCTGCTCAGCTACTTCAACCTGCTGCTCACCAGTATCCTCAGCAACGGGCTCTTCTACTCGCCACAATACAAACAAGCACAGGATATAGGGAAAATTAACATTACACCAAGCATGTAAACAAAATACACAGAAATATTCTACATATTAAAATAAAAACTTAGGAACTGGAATCATAATTTTCTGAGTTATAGATTTCAAGTTATGCATTTTCAAAGGTTTTATGTGCTTTAAATAGGATTAAGTGATAAATAAATTTCCTACTGTTGTTATGCCCAAAACAGAGACACTAAGTGCTAGAGAATAAAATTACAAAATTTTAGGAACTGGAATGGATGAATTTGGAGTTAGTATGAATTTTCTATGAATTTATAAAGTTCTAGCAATTATTTTCATATTAAAAATTCATTTTCTATTTATTTTCTCTGGTTTTCGTGTTGACTGGACTGGGCCTCAAATCCAGAGAAACCCAGGGGGCTCGGGACAAGTTGCCCGAGACACAGCACACAGTGCTCTGGACGGCGGGTTCTATTTCCCAAAAGTCCAGGGGCTCTTTAACAAAGTATACCCGCGAAGGGGTATCGACGATTTCTGGCCGTCAGATTAGAATTCGGCCGCCAGGATTAGATGCGATCTCCTCTGAACCGGTATGCAGCAGAGACCCTTGGATCTAACATCAAGGGCGCAGACTTAATGAAGTCGAGATCTACTCACAGCCATCCGATCCCGATCGGACGGCCCGCGCTAATCTAACCCAATCGGTACGCGAAGATCTAATCCGGGCCGCATATCAGAGATCCAACGGCCACTGCGTTTCCCCCCAAATCTCCAGCTCGGGACGGCGGCGCCGCCCGAAATCACGGCGGGCCATCGCCGGAGAAACGGCAATCCGACGCCCAAGCGCGCCATTCTAAGAATTAAATGGTGCGCCACGCAGCCGAAGGGATGGCGAACGTGGTAGAAGGGTTATTACTGACAATCTCGGCGCGCAGAGTGTCCGGCGACGGCGAAGGCGGATCCGCGGCGGAGAATCGAAGTCCGACGAAGAATTGCGCCACGCCCAGTGGCCGACTTCGCCTGCGAACGACGCGACACCCTTCCAATAGACGTGGAGATGCTCCAAAGCCGATCACCGGGGACCCGACATCGACGACAACGCGATTGGGTCACGGCGGCGAATTTGGCCCGAGAGAATCGCGACGGTGGTTTGGTGGCTGGCGAAAGGTTGCGGATGAAGGTGAGGATGGGAAGGATGCGAGGGCCGCCACGGGTTTTATCACACCGCGGAACGAATCAGAGCGCGAGGCCCGGGATTCGTCAACGACGTGCCCGCCATGCTCGGGGATGCCGTTGGGAGACGGATCTGACAAAGCGGGCCCACGTGACAGTCACAGGGTGTCCAGCGCGCGGGTGATAAGAAGCTGACGTGCGGGACCCATTCCGCAGCGAGAGGAAAGGGGCCGCGCGCGCGCGTATAGAAGATGGGCCGCACGGAGGGAAAGATGAGTTGGGCCGAATTCCAGGTTCAGGGCCCAGGTAAGGTTTTTATCTTTTTCTTTTTCATTTTTCTTTCTATTTTCTTATTTTCAAACCAAATTTGAATTAGTTCAAACTTTTGTGGATCCTCTTTTATAAACTCTATTTTTGCAATTAAAAATACTAAGCCTGAAGATATTTATTGATACATTTTATTTATATTTTCATATCTCCTCTCTTTTTCTTATTTTCAAAACCCTAATTTCAAATTAAGGGTTAAATCAAGCTTCAAATAATTAATACCTTATTATTTTTATCCTCATGGTTTTGTTCAATGCACAACACATAAAACTCCAACAAATGCACTTTTTCTTTATTTTAGCATAATTGTTTTATTTAGTCACTCTCAATTACATAGGTGCTCTTTTTATGATGCAAATAAGACACACAAAATGAGGAGCTCTCTTTATTACTCTTGGTATACAACTTGAGTATTACAAATCCTACCCCCCTTAAAAATAATCTCGTCCTCGAGATTTAAGAAGATCTAGGGAAAAGGTGGGGAAAATCTATATGAAGCTCTTCTTCTCTTTCCCAAGTTGCTTCATCTTCACTGTGGTGACTCCATTGAACTTTGCACATCTTTATCACCTTATTCCTTGTAACTCGAGTCAAGGTATCCAAAATCTTGATCGGGTACTCCGTGTAAGTCAAATCACCTTGAACACTGAGCTCTTCCATGGGTAACTGTTCCTCGGGAACACGGAGACACTTCTTAAGTTGAGACACGTGGAACACGTTATGCACATCCGATAGACTAGCAGGTAACTCGAGTTGGTATGCCATCTCCCCAACTCTTCTAAAGATCAAGAATGGTCCAATGTAGCGAGGGGATAATTTGCCCTTAACTTTAAATCTCCTCATTCCACGAAGTGGTGACACCTTGAGGTACACATAATCTCCCTCTTCAAATTCCAGTGGTCTCCTTCTATTATCAGCATAGCTCTTTTGCCTGGTTTGAGCCACTCTCAAATTCTCTCGAATTATACGAACTTGTTCTTCTGCTTCTTGAATCAGTTCAGGCCCAAAGAACTGTCTCTCTCCAGTCTGATCCCAATACAAAGGAGTCCTGCACTTCCTCCCATATAAAGCTTCAAAAGGTGACATCTTCAGACTGGCCTGATAACTATTATTATATGAGAATTCAGCATAAGGCAGACTCTTATCCCAACTTCCTCCATGCTGAAGGGCACATGCTCTCAACATATCCTCCAATACTTGATTAGTCCTTTCCGTCTGTCCATCAGTCTGAGGGTGATAAGCCGTGCTAAAATTCAACTTCGTACTCATGTTCTCATGAAAGCTTCTCCAAAATCTTGAGGTAAACTGCGAACCTCGATCAGACACGATCTTCTTTGGTACTCCATGTAAGCACACAATCCGAGCCATATATAACTCTGCTAGCTGAGAACCTTTATAAGTAGTCTTGACAGGAATAAAGTGAGCCACTTTAGTCAATCTATCCACAATCACCCATATAGCATCATATCCTTTCTGGGTGCGAGGCAATCCAGTAATGAAATCCATACCAATCTCTTCCCATTTCCACTCGGGTATCTTCAGTGGATGCAATAGTCCAGCTGGCCTCTGGTGTTCAGCCTTAACTCTTTGACATACATCGCACATAGCCACATATGCAGCTACATCTCTTTTTAATCCATACCACCAATATTTCCGTTTCAAATCCTGATACATCTTGGTACTACCAGGATGAATAGAATAATCCGAGTCATGGGCCTCCTTCAATATAGTCTCTCGAAGGCTTTTAATATCAGGAACACATATCCTGTCCTTGAACCATATAGTGCCTTGCTCATCTTCCGTGAATTCCGGAACTCGTCCTTCAGTAATCAGATCCTTAATCTCTTTTATTTTAGCATCACCAATTTGTCCTTTGCGGATCTCTTGCTCCAGAGTAGGTTCCACATCAATAGTAACTCCCTCAGTATGAGCAACTATCCCCAGGTTAAGTCTCCTGAAGTCCTCAACAATCTCATCGGGTAGCTGGGCAACAACAGCTGAATGAACATGCCCCTTGCGACTCAAGGCATCTGCAACCAAGTTTGCCTTGCCCGGGTGATAGTGAATCTCCAAATCATAATCCTTAATAAGCTCCAACCAACGACGTTGCCTAAGGTTGAGATCCTTCTGAGTGAATATATACTTCAAACTCTTATGATCCGTATATACTTGGCACTTGGTCCCCATGATGTAATGTCTCCAAATCTTAAGCGCATGCACAACGGCTGCCAATTCCAAGTCATGAGTGGGGTAGTTCAATTCATGTCTCCGCAACTGACGAGAAGCATAAGCAATTACATGTCCTTCTTGCATGAGCACACATCCTAAGCCTTGGCCACATGCATCACAGTAGATATCAAATCCTTTTTGTAAGTCTGGCATAACCAAAACTGGTGGCGACATCAACCTCTTCTTCAATAGATCAAAGCTTTCTTGACACTTCTCGTCCCACTTAAACTCTCTTCCTTTCTCCAAAAGTGAAGTCATAGGCTTAGCAATCTTAGAAAATCCTTCAATAAATCTCCGATAATAGCCTGCTAATCCCAAGAAACTCCGAATCTCAGTCACTGTAGTGGGTACTCTCCACTCCATTATCTCCTTAACTTTAGCAGGATCCACTGCTATTCCTCCATTAGAAATAATATGACCAAGAAATGGCACTTCGCCAATCCAAAACTCGCACTTGCTGAACTTGGCATAGAGTTGATTATCTCGTAGCTTCTGTAGCACCATCCTCAGATGTCCCTCGTGATCACTTTCACTCTGAGAATAAATAAGAATATCGTCGATGAATACCACGACGAATCTGTCCAAATACTCCATAAACACCTTGTTCATTAAGTTCATAAAATAGGCTGGTGCATTAGTCAATCCAAACGACATAACTGTGAACTCATATAATCCATATCTAGTCGAGAACGCCGTCTTGGGAATATCCGATGGTCTAATCCTCATCTGATGGTAACCGGATCGGAGATCAATCTTCGAGAACACTCTAGCACCTCTCATCTGATCAAATAAATCCTCAATACGGGGCAACGGATACTTGTTCTTCACCGTAACATCATTAAGAGATATATAATCCACACACATCCGCTGCGATCCATCCTTCTTCTGTACAAACAAGACCGGTGCTCCCCAAGGTGAGGAACTCGGACGAATGTACCCAGCCTCTTGTAACTCAGTTAACTGCTTCTTGAGCTCCTTCAACTCTTCTACGGACATTCTATATGGCCGTTTAGAAATAGGGGCGGTTCCAGGTAAGAGATCAATAACAAACTCAACTTCTCTATCAGGTGGCATCCCTGGTAACTCCTCTGGAAAGACATCCGGAAAATCTCTAACCACCCGGATATTGTCACCAACAAACTCCTTCGGCATAAAGAACATTGCACGCATAGATGAGGAGGTTACTGCAATATTAACTTGAAACCTTTCTCCTTTAGTGGTAGTGAGTTCTACAGTACCCCTACCACATGCTATAACGGCCTTTGCCTTTCTTAGCCATGACATACCAAGGATCAAATCTATACTGCTTGACTCCAATATTATAGCAGTAGCTCCAAAATCTCTACCCATAATGGTTAATGTCAATCTACGTGTCATTTGATTCGCCTCAACAGGCCCTTTAGGTGTAATTACTATCAGGGGTTTTCTCATATTTAGCAGTGGTATTTCATTTGTGTTGGCATAACGAGCAGACATGAATGAATGTGTAGCACCAGAATCAAATAATATGGTTGCAGGAATTGCATTAACATAAAACATACCAATTACGAGGTCCCCTCCGTCCGGAGTAGCATCAACGCTGACTTGATTAACCTTGGCAATAGAATATCCCTTGCCAGATCCTGGAGTTTGCTGCCTGTTCTGAACTGGAGTAGTCGCAATCCTCTGTGGGCAGACATTTGCATAATGACCAATCTTCCCACACTTGAAGCATTGAGTGCCCGGACTCTGTCCTGAAAACTTCGTCGGGGTGCCAGTAGGGGTAGCCTGTCGAGGAGGTGGAGTCCTCAGTGGTGATTGCGGAACTGGGCGTGGTCCTCCGGGTCGAGTCGGTGTACCCTGTGGTGAACTGTAGCGAGGACGAACACTGCTGCTTCCTTGTCCTTGAGATATGGCCTTTCTCTTCAAATCTCCCAGTTGAACACGCTTGTGTTCAATAGCCAGTGCCTTATCAAGCAGCCTCTGAAATGATGGAAATGTGTGTGCCACCAGAGCATACTGCAGTGGTCCATTAAGTCCTTCAATGAAATGCTCCTGCTTCCTCTCGTCTTCAGCAACTTCTTCAGGGGCATATCTGGATAGCTGAATAAACTTGTCTCTGTACTCGCTGACTGACATACTCCCTTGCTTCAGCGACAGAAATTCCTTCTTCTTAATCTTTATCATACCAGCTGGAATATGGTAGTTCCTGAACTGCGTACTGAACTCTGCCCAGGTAATAGTATCAGCAGCATCGTGGGCAGCAGTATAAGAATCCCACCAGTCAGCAGCAGGACCAATCAGACGTCCAGAAGCATATAAAACCTTCTCCCGGTCCGTGCATTGTGTAATATTCAGCATCTTCTCAATTGCTTTCAGCCAATCATCTGCGTCCAGTGGATCAGGTGAGCTTGCAAATGTAGGTGGCTTATGGCTCATGAACTC
Organism: Zea luxurians; assembly: GCA_029449295.1. NCBI lineage: Eukaryota > Viridiplantae > Streptophyta > Magnoliopsida > Poales > Poaceae > Zea > Zea luxurians. Next base: position 401,561 of record JAOPSE010000375.1, read on the forward strand.
CCTATGCTTATCTCGGGGTGGAACTGGTGGTGGTGGTGGAGGCAGTGGCACTTGTTGCTGCTGTTGCATTTGTTGTTGCAGCTGCTGTTGCTGTACCCTCCTTTCCTGGCGTATCTCATCTCGCTCCTGGCGCAACTCCTGTCGTATATCTTCTCTTTCCTGACGCATCTCCTGGCGTTCTTGCTGCATCTGAGCACGCATATCAGCCATAGTGTCTGCCATCTGCTGCATCACCGCCATCTGAGCAGCAACCAGTGGGTCAACTCCGCCTGGTGGGGGATTGGGAGGATTCATCCCAGCAGGTTGTGGCTGAGGTTGTCTTCGAGTGTGTTGGTTGGGAGGCAAATCAATTCCACTACCACGCCTGGTATTGACCATCTGAGTTAGATACATATGGTAAGAAAATAGTAGACAAGGCAGGTATTTATAAATCAGGTTACTTTGGGGGATTTATTAGCTAAGCAGATTAATATTTCACCTATCCTAGCTAATTCAATACCTTATGGTGGTACATACTAAGATGTCCATCTATAATAATTCAATCAATCAAAGAAGCAAATCAGGCATTTAGCATCAGCACAATCAAACAACATTTTTAAAGAAAGTAGTTTTGAATTTTGTCTTAGGTCCCCTATATCTTAAAAAGATCATAGTGGTAGGATTCCAAGGTGTGAAATCCATCTCGTCTTAGAGTAGAAAAGATGAGAATGATCAGAGTAGAACAGTAGAAGGTGAGACAAGATCAAGATGAGTGTAGAAAGAATCAGAGTAAGGTGAGTGTAGAATGAATCAGAATGAGATAAGTAGGTAAGGGTTTGTCCATTTCTATCTAGGTCTCGTCCTACAGTCAACATTCCTCTGATACCACTTCTGTAACACCCGGCTTTAAGGAGCAAAGCCAGGTGCATCTCATACATGCGCCAAGAAGACAACACATATAATAACAGAGTGTATAGAGATAAATGTCATAAAACATTAGAGTATTTATTACATAGCGGAAGACTTAATACAAAATGAAATAATAAAGATAAAATGAACTAAGGATCGTCGGCGCCAATGTCGACTGGGAAACGCCACCTAGATCAGATCGAACTCCTCAGTGTTAGGCAGCTCCTCCTGAACCACCTGATCATCTCCTGTGGGGGGGGTGAGACAGCAAGGGTGAGCTCACACATGATCATAGCTCAACAAGTTGTGGGGAACCAGTGGACATAAACTCACAAAGGTGTGAGTTCATGTGATGTGTAAGGCTTAATCAATGACAGGGGTTAAAGCTGAGCATTGCTTTTAAGTAGTTGGTCAAAACTTTATTAGCAATTACTAAGTGTAAGTAAATACCAAACCATAAGTAAAGTAATAGAACAAAATTAATAATAAACCCATGCAATGCAAATGACAAAATTGAATTTAAGTTCCATAATTTAAACATCAGAGAGTCCTGAGCTGCTCGTGACCGTGAGCTCGGCTAGTATACCAGTTTTACACTCTGCAGAGGTTGTACCCTTTACCCACAAGTCATGTTACCCATCTGCCAAGGGGTCATGAATCCCATACACCTCTACCTAGGAAGCGCGGCAGGGCAACACTACGAGGCCTTTACAAAGTTCCACTAGCTTCCGAAAACCCGCTACAGTTTATAGGAAGATCCAGTACAGGGTTCCTGGCTGACTGCCATCCCAGCAAAATCAACCAGGGACCTCCCTGCACTGACCTCACCCCTACTGCCCTTGCCCCTTTCGGGTAAGGTAGTCTTCCACTAGCTTTCCTAATTAGTCAGCCAAGGGGTCCCATTCCTCCCTTGTGGTGGCACGTGTTACTCAAGTTAAGCTCTATGTTCCAATTAACATTAATGATATCAACATGAACATAAACAGAATAACAACAAGAATTGGAACATAGAGGTAATAAATGATTATCCCAAAAGCATATAAAGCAATAGCAAACTACCCAAGTGATTCAGGGGTAAACAAGGTAATGAGATAAACAATCTAGGGTGACCTATTGGGTCCCATCAAAATTAACCTATGCATGGATAAGTGATATTAAAGAACATTATTGGGTAAAAAGTGGTCAAGGGCACAACTTGCCTGCAATGAGCTCCTGCTCAGCTACTTCAACCTGCTGCTCACCAGTATCCTCAGCAACGGGCTCTTCTACTCGCCACAATACAAACAAGCACAGGATATAGGGAAAATTAACATTACACCAAGCATGTAAACAAAATACACAGAAATATTCTACATATTAAAATAAAAACTTAGGAACTGGAATCATAATTTTCTGAGTTATAGATTTCAAGTTATGCATTTTCAAAGGTTTTATGTGCTTTAAATAGGATTAAGTGATAAATAAATTTCCTACTGTTGTTATGCCCAAAACAGAGACACTAAGTGCTAGAGAATAAAATTACAAAATTTTAGGAACTGGAATGGATGAATTTGGAGTTAGTATGAATTTTCTATGAATTTATAAAGTTCTAGCAATTATTTTCATATTAAAAATTCATTTTCTATTTATTTTCTCTGGTTTTCGTGTTGACTGGACTGGGCCTCAAATCCAGAGAAACCCAGGGGGCTCGGGACAAGTTGCCCGAGACACAGCACACAGTGCTCTGGACGGCGGGTTCTATTTCCCAAAAGTCCAGGGGCTCTTTAACAAAGTATACCCGCGAAGGGGTATCGACGATTTCTGGCCGTCAGATTAGAATTCGGCCGCCAGGATTAGATGCGATCTCCTCTGAACCGGTATGCAGCAGAGACCCTTGGATCTAACATCAAGGGCGCAGACTTAATGAAGTCGAGATCTACTCACAGCCATCCGATCCCGATCGGACGGCCCGCGCTAATCTAACCCAATCGGTACGCGAAGATCTAATCCGGGCCGCATATCAGAGATCCAACGGCCACTGCGTTTCCCCCCAAATCTCCAGCTCGGGACGGCGGCGCCGCCCGAAATCACGGCGGGCCATCGCCGGAGAAACGGCAATCCGACGCCCAAGCGTGCCATTCTAAGAATTAAATGGTGCGCCACGCAGCCGAAGGGATGGCGAACGTGGTAGAAGGGTTATTACCGACAATCTCGGCGCGCAGAGTGTCCGGCGACGGCGAAGGCGGATCCGCGGCGGAGAATCGAAGTCCGACGAAGAATTGCGCCACGCCCAGTGGCCGACTTTGCCTGCGAACGACGCGACACCCTTCCAATAGACGTGGAGATGCTCCAAAGCCGATCACCGGGGACCCGACGTCGACGACAACGCGATTGGGTCACGACGGCGAATTTGGCCCGAGAGAATCGCGACGGTGGTTTGGTGGCTGGCGAAAGGTTGCGGATGAAGGTGAGGATGGGAAGGATGCGAGGGCCGCCACGGGTTTTATCACACCGCGGAACGAATCGGAGCGCGAGGCCCGGGATTCGTCAACGACGTGCCCGCCATGCTCGGGGATGCCGTTGGGAGACGGATCTGACAAAGCGGGCCCACGTGACAGTCACAGGGTGTCCAGCGCGCGGGTGATAAGAAGCTGACGTGCGGGACCCATTCCACAGCGAGAGGAAAGGGGCCGCGCGCGCGCGTATAGAAGATGGGCCGCACGGAGGGAAAGATGAGTTGGGCCGAATTCCAGGTTCAGGGCCCAGGTAAGGTTTTTATCTTTTTCTTTTTCATTTTTCTTTCTATTTTCTTATTTTCAAACCAAATTTGAATTAGTTCAAACTTTTGTGGATCCTCTTTTATAAACTCTATTTTTGCAATTAAAAATACTAAGCCTGAAGATATTTATTGATACATTTTATTTATATTTTCATATCTCCTCTCTTTTTCTTATTTTCAAAACCCTAATTTCAAATTAAGGGTTAAATCAAGCTTCAAATAATTAATACCTTATTATTTTTATCCTCATGGTTTTGTTCAATGCACAACACATAAAACTCCAACAAATGCACTTTTTCTTTATTTTAGCATAATTGTTTTATTTAGTCACTCTCAATTACATAGGTGCTCTTTTTATGATGCAAATAAGACACACAAAATGAGGAGCTCTCTTTATTACTCTTGGTATACAACTTGAGTATTACATAGATTGAAAGGGAAATGGAGTATTCAGCAAAGACAACGCTTCCACTCAACTCCAATGGTATTACTTACCATTTGCCATCATTCCGCCATCTCTCCGATTGGTATACTCTTTCACTCATATTTATATTATCAATCGGGGAGAAAATATAAAAAGAGCTCCAAAGTTCTCCATTTTTGGCGCTTAATGCCAAAGGGGAGAAAATATTAAGCCCAAAGCAAAAGGACCGCACCACCACCGTTTCAAAATTTTCAAAATGAAAGATGTTAATTGGTATTCACAAATGTTTGTTTTTCAATTAGTACTCAAGATAATTTCAAATTGATATATATGCTTATGAAAATAAGATTACAAAATCAATATCTATTTCAAAACCCTCTTGAAAGCTAAGAGGAGAATTTCATTTAGGGGGAGCTTTTGTTTAGTCAAAGGAAAAGCATTTGAAATAGGGGGAGAAATTTCAAATCTTCAAAATGCTTCTCGCAATCTTATTCATATACCTTTGACTTTTTGCAAAAGAACTTTGAAAAGACTTTGAAAAAGATTTGCAAAAACAAAACATGTGGCGCAAATGTGGTCCAAAATGTTAATAAAGAAAGCAACCCATTCACTCTTATTCTTATGTAATAAGACTTTCATATTGGTTTAATTCCAAGTAACCTATGCACTTACCTTATGCAAACTAGTTCATTTATGCACTTCAATATTTGCTTTGGTTTGTGTTGGCATCAATCACCAAAAAGGGGGAGATTGAAAGGGAAATAGGGTTAACCTTTTCCCACAATTAATTTTGGTGGTTGAATGCCCAACACAAATAATGGACTAACTAGTTTGCTCTAGAATATATGTTCTACAGGTGCATAAAGGTTCAACATAAACCAATAAAATATTGAAGTTAGGGATCAAATACAAAGAAGTAAAGAAACCGAGTGTGCCCTGGTCTGGTGCACTGGACTGTCCGGTGTGCCACCGGGCAGTGTCGGGTGCACCAGGACCATACAGTCTCAAACTCACCACTCTCGGGTTTCTCCAGGCGCGCTTCGCTATAATTCATCGGACTGTCTGGTGTGCCACCAGACTGTCCGGTGCACCAGCGGAGAAACGGCTCCTTCGCGCAACAGTCGACTGCAAAAGCTAAAGAATCAGATGAACAGTGTGCGCAGAGTCAGAGCCGCTCGTTAGAGGCGTACTGGACACTGAACAGTGCCTGTCCGGTGCGGCACCGGACTGTTTGGTGCCACTAGAGGGCAAAGCCTCCAACGGTCAAAAGCTCTAGAACCCTAACGGTTGGGTGATGTGGCTGGCGCACCGGACTGTCCGGTGTGCCCATCGACAGCAGCCTGCCCCAACGGTTGTTTGGTGGTTGAGGGCTATAAATACCCCCCCCCCCAACCACCACCACTCCAAGCATCCAAGATTTCTGAGTATCACATTCATTACAAGAGCTCTAGCATTCACTCCTAGACACAATTTAAAAGATCAAAGCCTCTCCAAGTCCCAAAGTCAACTCAAGCACTTAGTGACTTGTGAGAGAGAGATTTTGTGTTCTTTTGAGCTCTTGCCTCTTGGATTGCCTTCTTCCTTTCTCATTTCTTTTCTCAAGTGATTTGTAATCGAAGCAAGAGACACCTAAGTGTGTGGTGGTCCTTGTGGGGTCTAAGTGACCTAGGAGATTAGGGAAAAGGCTCACTCGGTCTAAGTGACCGTTTGAGAGAGGGAAAGGGTTGAAAGAGACCCAATCTTTGTGACCACCTCAATGGGGACTAGGTTCTTTAGAACCAAACCTCGGTAAAACAAATCACTGTGTTCATCCGCTTTATTTCTTGGTTGATTTGTTTTCCCCCTCTCTCCTGGACTCGGATTTAATTCTAACGCTAACCCTGGCTTGTAGTTTGTGTTTTAAGTTGTAAATTTCATATTACGCCTATTCACCCCCCTCTAGGAGACTATCACTTGCGCTTTTTAATAATTGGTACATTGACTTTCGTCATGCACCCCCAAGTGTGTAAGTATGAAAGTGATGGTTTTCTCCCAGCCCACTTCTCATAAGGGGTTTTCTCTTCTTTGCCCATAGTAATTCTATTTAGAACATGACATGAAGTCAGGACTGCCTCCCCCACCATGCCTTAAATAAACCACAAGTGTCTAACATGGCATTCACCAGATCAGTTAACATACAGTTTTTCCTTTCAGCAATCCCGTTTGATTCGGGTGAATAGGGAGGCATCCTCTCATGAATAATTCCATGTTCTGCACAGAAATCATCAAAGACTTTGGGAAAGAATTTGCCACCACGATCTGATCTAAGACGTTTGATCTTTCTCTCTAGTTAGTTTTCAACTTCAGCCTTATAGATTTTAAAGTAGTCTAAAGCCACATCTTTAGTTTTTAGCAAGTATACATAGCAAAATCTAGACGCATCATCAATCAATGTCATGAAGTATCTCTTTCCACCTTTTGTCAACACACCATTCATCTCACAAAGATCAGAATGTAAGAGTTCTAGAGGTGTCAGGTGTCTCTCCTCAGCAGCCTTGTGAGGCTTTCGAGGTTGCTTCAACTGCACACAACTATGGCACTTAGAACCTTTGACTATGGTGATATTTGGAATTAAACTCATGGTTGAAAGCCGAGACATAGAGCCAAAATTAATATGACACAAACGAGAATGCCAAATACTCGCAAGATCATCAACATTAGCGCAAATATGGTTCATAGACTTATTATTGAAATCTAACAGAGAAAAGCGGAACAAGCCTCCGCAATCATAGCCTTTACCAATAAATTGTCTAGACTTAGACACAACTAATTTATTGGACTCCAAAACTACCTTGAACCCATCTCTACATAGAAGGGTTCCGCTAACGAGATTCTTGTGTATAGAAGGGACATGCTGCACGTTCTTCAGCTGCACGATCTTTCCCGAAGTAAACTTCAGATTCACCGTGCCAGTGCCATGAACAGAAGCATGTGACCCATTGCCCATTAGGACGGAAGAATCCCTAGCACCCTGATAAGAAGAAAACAAATTAATGTCAGAACACACATGAACATTAGCACCAATATCAAGCCACCAACTAGGTGATTGAAATACTGAGAAGATGAAAGGTAAATTACCATACTATGGCGGAACCGCCCGAATTATTCCAACTTAAGTGCCTAAGTCCTGCCTTAGAGGCTGGACCACACTTAAATGGAAATAACACGTCAGTCCCTCGGATCTAGTCCGACGAGGCCACTAACAGGATCAAGTACCACGTACTCACTCGATGGTGAGGCACAGAGCAAATACAATAAAGCATGAAACCATACATTAAGGAGTATCAAATTTATTACATCATCATCATCGGAGTTTTAGCAAAAGTAGTAACCATTGTTTGGAATGCAGCGGAATAAAACTAACGATAAATGGAGGGATGGGGAAGCCTGTCCCATCACTCCTCATGCTCCTCCTCAGCCGAGGTAGGATCCCACTCGACTGTCCAACCCGGTGGCAAGATGGACGGCCAAGTCACTCTAGCAACCATGTCCTCCAGAGAACCTGTAAAATTATGCCACAAGCAAGGCTGAGTATAGTAATACTCAGCTAGACTTACCCGGTGTGAGGAGTCTACTCCTCTACCTCTAGACATGCAGTTGTTTGGCTGAGGGGTTTGGTTGCCAAAAGCACTAGCTGAGTCTAAAAATCAAGTTTTAGCTTTTTCAAGTTTTAGTGTGACTCTCTTAAGACTAAATGTGTACTATCTAATCATTCATGGTATCAAGCAATTTAGCAATCAACATCTTTTGCCAAATCATCACATTTCCACTTGTTACTCAATGCAGTACAATGGATCAAGCAGTCTCATTAGCTGCGAGAAGCAGACGACTCGAATCAAGTTTTTATCCTTGCAAGGTAAACCTAAACACACGACGTGGCGAGGCACTCCGTCCCCACACACATCAACCGTCCCCATCGATTCCTCGTCAGCAGATCAGGGCTCACCGCCTTGGCGTACAATGCCTCACTGACCCGACTGCCGTCGTGCAGTGACCGCACTTGTACCCACCATAACTGGAATGGAAGACCACGTCTCAGGTCGCGTGAGGGGTAAAGTCTACTGCCAGGTTCAATCAGGTACTAGGCTTACCGATTTACCATATTTCTCGGCATGTGCTTAGTACGTTCAAACGCTTGACACAGGTATCCGCACGTTAATCCTTATTCCAATTCCATCACGTAGACCACGCATCCCCATGGATCCGTGTCCACAGACCAACATTAGTATGATATGAAAGTGCATACAACCAAAATTCCTGACCTCTCGCGAGTGCTAGAAAAATCACTCGACTTCTACCGAGATCCCTAATTAGCAAAGCAGCTACTCGACCTAGCATACTAGTATCCATCTCAAAAGGTATCCTGAGTCATGCAACTAAGGTTCCAAACAACTCCTACACTTAAGTGCACAATACAAGCCTACAAACACTAAGTGCAGTAAGATAGCATATAGAATAGGTTATACATAAAACTGGGGCTTGCCTTCCAAAGCTGGGGCAGGCAGATCCTTGATGGCAGGCTCTGGTGCTGGACCCAGGGCTACCTCCTAAGCAACTCCTTGCTCTGGCACGGGGATGTATTCTCCGTCCGTGAGGTTGCAATCTATCGAATGTAATGAATAAGACATATGTATGAGTATGATATGCAGGAATTTGTAGCCATTGCGCATAGTGAAGAAAAACTAAGTTAGTTGATGACTTAGGGTTTCCTTGTTACCAGAAGCTCTTAGTGGTTTATGCTTATCAATTTAGGTTTGAGGTTTTGCTTAGAGGTAAACATAGAGGATTAAGATTTGGATTGCCCTTTAAAGGTTCTATTAGGTATTCAAAGGTTTTGTTGTTTAGGTTAGGGCAACATTAATGCTCTTAAGGGGGTTTAAACTACAACAGTGATTTCGAAATTTCCAAAAATTCTGTAAAAATTACAGTGAGTGAATATTGGTCCGTGAAGTCTGTCCTATAAATTTGAGGTAAAAAATAAATAGAAAATGCACTGGACAAAAATAACAAAAGTTGGGGCAGAGGGGTCACTTTGCACTACAACTCTGATCTAGGTGTGGGTTCTGTACTAACAGTTATTTTTGCTGGTATCTATGGGTAATAACATGCTTCTATGCCAAAAATAATAAAGAGTTACTTAGTGATTATTCAGTTATGATTTTCTAAAGTTTAATGCCAAAAAGACACTTATAACTAACTTGCTATTTGAAAATATCAAACAACAGAACTTGTATTTTTCTTAGGTTCTTCTTAGCACAAGAATAGTTATTCCTAAGGTAGGGGTGTTTTCTCCTTAGGATTATTTTCTTATGATTTTTCAAAGTTTTCTCTGTTTTTCATGAATAATTGTGAGTACAATTTCCTCTCACTGGACTATGGTTCAATAGATTTTTCTTGTGAACTACATAACTTAGGCATGCTAGGAAAAATATGGTGCCCCATGGTTTCCATTTTTAATCCTTTTTCTTAATTTTCCTAAGTTTGAGCATAAACAAGCTTTAGTGAATAAACCCTCCTTAACCTTGTATACTGGGGTGTTTATTAATTTTAAACAGGGTAACTACTAGGTTAGGGTCTCCAGTATTTTTCTCAACCCTGGTCTAACAATATTTCTATTTTTCCCTTTATTAATAAACTTTGGGCAGTTTTCTTATTTAATTCAAAACTCTGTAAAACATTACAGGAACTGTGAGGTTTATGATTTTTGTCTGACAGTTTATTTTTCACAAAGTCTAGCAAAATTGGTTTGACAAATTTTAGATGATTATTCTTCAAGTTATGCATTGATTAAGTTCTCTGCAATATTTAAAGAAAAATAAATTCGAAATGGAACAGATTTTCAGGTTTGCGCTGAAGCCCCTGGGTTTTCTCTCCTTTTTGTCTCACAAAACAGTCCTCGGTCTACTATTTGCATGAGTCACTGACCTTGCACAAAACCCCCTGTGTGGCAGAACCTCCCAAGTTATTGGGCCCACATGCACCTATCCTTGTCTCAAAGACCTCACACGGCCATGCATGTGCACCAAATAACTTAATAGGATTTGTCCGATTGCTCCAAGGACATCGGATAAACCACTTACAACCAAGATCGCGAGATTAAGTAATACAAATCACACACATCAATATTTTTGCAGCGGAAATCTTATTACCAAATTTTACAAGTTACAAAAATTTTACATTATTTTATCGGAGTGATTACAAAAGTATATGTTTGAAATATATGCTAGCTTAAGTGACCATCCTCACTAAGAAGTATAGAACGGTTACTTAGACTTATAAGAAGGCCGAGCCCACCGGCACTTAACACCATCAACAGCAGCACAAAGTTAAAACCTGAAAAACAACAGGGAATAAAACCCTGAGTATGGAATTACTCAGCAAGACTTACCCGACTAAAGAAAAGACTCTCAAGGGTATGCTGGATTTAGGAATCAAGGAGAGGCTTTTAGCAAGAATCAAATTAGATACTTTTGCAGAAATAGCTTACTAAAGTGAGTCCTTACTTTCAATATTTTAACGCCAGATTAAATATTAATAGACTCTGTTTGCATCTGGTCCAATTTCACCATCTCATCAATACAACATCATTTTTATTCATGAGGTTCACATCCTGACTTAGGTTGTAGGGCAGTGACCAAGTCTCCACTGTCCAGGGATATAACGGTGATCCGAATCGATTTACTCAGATGAGGATCTCTAACCACACGACATATGTTTCTCGTAAACCTTGCATGTCTACCATTCCCACGGATCCTCCACTGCATGAACAGGTCTGCGCCACCCGAGAGCACACCACCCCTTTTAGGCGGCCCTTTGCTAGGAGGGTACGTGCCACTCTCGCCATCTCTCCACTCCTAGTGCGTGATTGTCTTTTCATGTATGGAATAGCCGGGTTCAAGCTTACCCTGTCCCATATCTTGGGCATGTGGCTAGTTAAGATAGTCCTTGATCAACAGGCCTACATAAGCATCCAATCCTTAACTAACCTGGGTGGAACATCACCTGTTCCGAGCCCAAGTCCCGATTTAAGTACTTCCACCCTTAGGATTGTTTGTATTCCTATGATGAAAAGAGCATCAAAGGGAACTTTGCAGTAAGATCCCACCACGCTCTCAATGAAAATATTCTTGCAGGTAGAAGCCATCTTTCCTCAGGATAACCCCTGAGCTAGGCCTTAATGCAAAAGACAACCTCTATCCACAAGATCTGAGCAGGGCTAAGCATTTTGTAAATCAGATTTTGATACTTCACCAGAAGTATCTATAAAGGTATGGATATCAAGGAAGGCAATGCATCAAAGGGTTCCAAGCAACTCCTATAAACCTAATGCACATTTCACTAGACTTAAAGTGTGCAAAAATTATTTAAAAACACAAGGAAGGGGTTGCATGCACCGGGGCTTGCCTGGGTAACACTAGGTTAGTGTCGTTAGATGACGTCCGCTTGACGAGTATCCCTCGACTGAACATTCGTTTGATTTAACCATCTTCAGGTTGGTCCATTAGCTTCACCATGCGGAGTAGTCCACGCTTGGGGTCGACTTGACTCAAGTTCTCCGTATCTCGTGGTTAATCAACGTACCTGAATGAAATGCATTATGCACATGAATGCATATAAACAGGAATAGCACAAATCTAAATAGTGCTACGCGATAGCGGATTAACACCTAGCGGTGAGGCGTTGTACCATTCATAAGGAAACACTAGTCATCAACATATGACTACGCGCAATTATCATACTTTTCTAGTGTAATCGTATCTACTTCAAATATCAAGTGATAATAAACTAAACACAAGTCCTATATCAAAACACTCATCGAGGCACCATTCATATTACCTACTAATTGACGATCATTATACAATGTGATTAATTCACCATTGAACACAAGCACACCACAACATCAGATCAATCCAATTACACTAGACATATGTTTCCACTTTATAAATTAAGATGCATAAGATATAGGTCGATGGTGCTAACCACAATCGGCCATAACCATACTTAAAACTAACTTAACTAGTTTTCTAAACTATTTTCTAGATTAATTTGTATAGCACATTAATTGATTACGACATTTACCGATCCTAAACACGTAGAATATCGACTTACTCAAATAATTAAAATAGGAATACACACATTGCAAGATCCTGCTAGCTAGCTGATTAAAATATTAAACTTATATGTCACGCCATTAACTAGATCATCCATCGCATTCATGTCTACCACTATATTTTGTATAATTATGCATCTAAAATCTAAACCTTAACCTCTGAGTCGACTACTTCATTATTCTAAAAATAATTATATCACCACGGAACAGCACACTAACACAACAACGAATCTAGCCATAATCACTAAGCGCACCTATGCTAAATAAAAAGAATCGTCGCAACCTATATATCTATTACTGCATTCATTAAAATAAAATAATAGTAGTAGTGAATCAGCTCACCCATGATTAAATTCGACACGAACTCTGCAAGAACCGTGATGATTTATAGTTCAGGCTTTTCGTCGAGTATTTGGGATATCGACTTGGGGCTTGTTTCTCCACATCCTCTTGGGATCCTTTTTTCGGCACGAACACAAGTCGGAGATGTCACGAAGGAACTGGCATCGAAGCAAGGCGACGGAATAACGACAAGCACCTAGGATGGATTTACAATAAGGTAGTAGACCCGACATGGAGATGAACAACAACGAACCAACGAGCTGAATCATGGCAAGTGATGTCTTGACGCGGATGAGCACCGGCAACTAGTAGAATCAAAACAGCGGGGTGAGGTGCATGATCAGCAAGCAAGGATGATCGCATGTGGCACTGAAGCGAAAGCAATTGTCAAAAACCGGCTCGGAGACTCAACGCAACTGAGGAAGGGGTTCGATGGTTCGGTGACACCGGTGAGGTCAACGACGAGCCGACCAAACAAAACTCCACGGCGCCGATCACCACACGGACCAGAGAACGGCGGCTGGCAAAGGGTGGGCGGGATTCGACGGCTCGACGGCAAATGACGCGACGACGAGGACATAAGGCGTGGGGCACATGCCACGAATAAGAACGAGTGCCAGGGCTGTCAACTCATCATGTGACCGGGTGACGACGACGAACATGATATCGATGTCTGGAGTGGCGAGTGTCGCTGTCCACTGGGTGGAGCAAAACAGCGAACAGGTGGAGCGCGACAAACCGAGCAGAGGATGGGCGAGCTCGGACTCGATGCAGCGGCCATGGACAGGGACTCGCGACCGGCAAGCTGAAGGAGATGGACGGCCGAGCTGGGGACAGGGAGAACCACAGCTTGCTGAGCGGGCTGCAGGCCGGCGAGGAAAATAGGAGCTAAACACACGCGTCCATGGGAGCTCGGGGAAAGAAGCAGACCCGGCGCCCGGCATACAGGAAGCAAGGCGCGTGCAGGAGCTGGAGGCAACCTGGAGCGGGGGCACGGCGGGGCGAAGTGACGATGGCCGGCGAGCTCCATAGGTACTGCGAACGGACGAGCAGAGCTGGCTGGAGAGGGCGCCGGATAGAGGACACAAGCGCGCGCCGAGCAGCCATCCGGGACACGGTCCAGCAGAGAAGCTCCAGCAGCGGCCGCGGCAGAGGAGGAATGGAGCACCTGGCCGAGCCGCCGGACTTGGGGAGAAGACGAAGTCGCGCAGGGCCGTGCCAAGGGCGCGCGGCACAAAGACTTATAGCCATGGAGATCCGAGCAGAGGAGGGAGAGAAGCTAGGAGGGCGTGGGGTCATGGCAGGGAGAGGAGGAAGCTACGGCCAACGAAAGGCAGGGGCGCGCGGCGATGGAAGCTCTGGGATGCGCGGCTGCGTGCAGGAGAGCTGCGTGCGGCACTGGAGAAGAAGAGCAGTGAGGACGCGCGCCATTTAACGGAACCAGAGGCGGCGGCGTCAAAAAAATCCTAGCAGCGGGCAGTTAGAGGATAGGGCTGGCGAGAGATTTTTTTCCATTTTCTCTTTTTTTTAGAAATCAATATTTCGGATCAAAAGTTTTAGCGATAAATAAAAGGTCGAATAATTAGAATCGACAGCAACAATTGGATATGATTTGATTTGACGAATTTTTCGGAATCAGCCGCAATTTCACCCGTGATTTATATCTGGAAATTCGGATCGAAACGAGAACACATGGACCAAACTACACGGATTTCGGCTTCGGTATTTTGCTCTGTGGGATTCGACTAAAATTAGCCGAAACCAAATCTGCAATGTATACGTGATTTCGCCATAAAACAGCGTGCTGAAGAATAAATTGGGTAATAACTTCGCGCACGATTTTCCTTGGACAACGTGCGATTCAGACTATTTTGCCCCGAACATTTTAGTCGTCAAGTTCAAACTAATTTGCTTAGGATAAAAATCGTCCAAGTGGTTCGGGCTTCCGAATTCGTATTTGCGCGAGCGGTGAATTTTAAATAATCACCGGACGCACCGATTTTCGGAACGACGATGTTCCGAACATCATGAAAATTTAGGAAGAGCCCGAATAAATAGAAGTAAAAATGATGTCGCACTCACGACAAACAGAACAGATGTGATATTAAAATCACGATAAGCGAGGATGATTAAAATTAAGCATCTGTTTTTGTCGGGGACCATAATTAGGGGTACCCTCAAGGCTCCTAATTCTCAGCTGGTAACCCCCATCAGCACAAAGCTGCAAAGGCCTGATGGGTGCGATCAAGTCAGAGATCAGTCCATTCGAGGGACTCGATCACGCCTCGCCCGAGCCTAGCCTCGGACAAGGGTAGTCGACCCCGGAGGATCTCCGCCTCGCCCGAGGCCCCCCTCCAGCGGCGAACACGTTCCCGGCTCGCCCGAGGCCCTGTCTTCGCCAAGAAGCTACCCCGACCAAATCGCAGGAGCATTTAATGCAAAGGTGGCCTGACTCCTTTATCCTGACGCGCGCCCCTCAGCTGACAGAGTCGAAGTGACCGCCGTCACTTCGCCGCTCCACTGACTGGTCTGATAGAAAGACAGCGCCGCCTGCGCCGCTCCGACTGTGGTGCCACTTGACAGAGTGAGGATGACAGGCAGTCAGGCCCGGCCGCACACCATAGGAAACTCCGCTCCGCCCGACCCAGGGCTCGGACTTGGGCAAAGCCCCGAAAGACGGCGAACTCCGCTCCGTCCGACCCAGGGCTCGGACTTGGGCTCGGCCCCAGAAGACGGCGAACTCCGCTCCGCCCGACCCAGGGCTCGGACTCGGGCTAAGCCCCGGAAGACGGCGAACTCCGCTCCGCCCGACCCAGGGCTCGGACTCGGGCAAAGCCCCGGAAGACGGCGAACTTCGCTCCGCCCAACCCAGGGCTCGGACTTGGGCTCGGCCCCAGAAGACGACGAACTCCGCTTCGCTCGACTCCAGGACTCAAATTCCGCCCTGGCCTCAGCCAACGGCCTCCGCCTAGCCCGACCTAGTGGCTCGGACTCGGCCTCGACCTCGGAGGAGCTTCCACATCGCCCCACCTAGGGCGCGGACCAGCCACGTCAACAGGAGGCGCCATCATTACCCTACTCCAAGCTGATTCAGGCTACGGGGAACAAGACCGGCATCCCATCTGGCTCGCTCCGCCAGATAGGCGATGATGGCGCCCCGCACGCTCCCTGACGATGGCGGCTCTCGGCCCCCTTACGAAAGCAAGAGGACGTCAGCAAGGACTCGACGGCCCCGACATCTGTCCCTCCGCCAGGCTCCAGCGCTCCTCCGACGGCCACGACATCACACAAACCGGGCGCCAAAATCTCTCCGACCGCCACGATGGCGTGTACTTAGGGCGCTAGCTCCCCTCTGCTAGACACGTAGCACTCTGCTACACCCCCCATTGTACACCTGGATCCTCTCCTTACGCCTATAAAAGGAAGGACCAGGGCCCTCTTAGAGAGGGTTGGCCACGCGGGGACGAGGACGAGACGGGCGCTCGCGTGAGGCCACTCGCTCCTTCCCCCGTGTGGACGCTTGTAACCCCCTACTGCAAGCGCACCCGACCTGGGCGCGGGACGAACACGAAGGCCGCGGGATTTCCACCTCTCTCACGCCCATCTCCGGCCACCTCGCTTTCCCCCCTTCGCGCTCGGCCTCACATCGGCCCATCTGGGCTGGGGCACGCAGCGACACTTCACTCGTCGGCTCAGGGACCCCCCGGTCTCGGAACGCCGACAGTTGGCACGCCAGGTAGGGGCCTGCTGCGTGTTGACGAACAGCTTTCCGTCAAGCTCCAGATGGGTAGTCTCCAGCAACCTCTCCGGCCCGGGACGGTGCTCCGTTTTGGGAGCCTTGAGTTCATGTCCCTCGACGGCAGCTACGACATGATACTCTTTCCACCGCCGGGCGACAGCGAAAGTGGCGGCCGACAGTCCGCCCGCCGGCGGCGGGATCGACGATGTCTTCCCCGCGTGGTGGAAGAACAACCTTCGAGCTCGCCCCATCTTCTTCCCCGTCGACGGAGGAGGAGGAGGCGGGGCAACCAAGGCCAAGCAGGAGGTGGTGCCTCGTCGACCGTCGAGCGAGTCGACAACGCCAGCACTCCAACGGGGGGCGCGCCGCGCATCGGCCTCGCGCTTGAGACGAAGACGAGCGCTGTCTCCCCGCGACACGTCAATCCCGAGCAAACGGACGACGCCAGCACGCTCGCGAAAGGCTTGCTGGGTGTCACCCTCGTACCTGAGACAACGGTGCAGTCAGTCCCCGACGTGACCTCATCACTGCCCGTCGACCAAGAGGTACCGACCGATTCCCATCCCACGCCTCTCGGAGTTAGCCTCGACCCGCCAAGCGGCTCCGCTTTGGCGGACTCTTTCGTAGAGGCGAATCCGAACCCTCTGGGATCTCGTATGCGGTCGCCTTGGGACCGGCTGACGGACGTCTCGACCTACGGGCCCTCCGGGTCCGAGGAAGACGACGAGCCCAGCGTCTGTTGGGATTTCTCCGGACTTGGCAACCCCAGTACCATGCGGGGCTTCATGACCACATGCGACTGCTGCCTTTCCGACTGTTCCGACGGTAGCCGTAGCCTCGGCGACGAGGACTATGGCCCGAGCCGCGAATGTTTCCACGTCGATCTAGGGGGTCCCTCTGAAGGCAACCATCTCGGCATGCCGGAGGACGGTGATCTCCCTAGGTCGGTGCCTCGCGTTGACATCCCGCGGGAGCTAGCTGTGGTCCCCGTTCCGGCGGGGGGTCACGACCCACAACTCGAGCAAATCCGCGGGGTGCAGGCCAGGCTCGACGAGGGAGCAGGAGCGCTCGAGCCAATCCGCCGGGACGTCGGGCAGGCATGGGTGGGCCAACCTCCGGCCGAAGAAATGCGTCATCTACCCCAAGGCTTCCAGCACCGCATCGTCGACGATGTCAGGGTCAGGCCGCCACCCGCATCCAGTGGGGTCGGCCAGAACCTGGCTGCAGCAGCAATGCTCCTCCGCGCGATGCCGGAGCCATCAACCACCGAGGGGCGGCGAATCCAGGGAGAGCTCAAGGATCTCCTGGAAGGCGCCGCGGTCCGGCGGGCTAAGAGCTCCGCCTCCCGAAGGCAGGGGTACCCCTCGGAACATCATGCTGTGACTTCCCGATTCATGCGGGAAGCCTCGGTCTACACCGGGCGCACGCGCAACACTGCGCCTGCGGCCCCGGGTCGCCTCGGCAACGAGCACCATCACCGCGATCGTCGGGCCCACCTCGACGAGAGGGTGCGCCGAGGCTACCACCCCAGGCGTGGGGGACGCTACGACAGCGGGGAGGATCGGAGTCCCTCGCCCGAACCACCCGGTCCGCAGGCCTTCAGCCGGGCCATACGACGGGCGCCGTTCCCGACCCGGTTCCGACCCCCGACTACTATCACAAAGTACTCGGGGGAGACGAGACCGGAACTGTGGCTCACGGACTACCATCTGGCCTGCCAACTGGGTGGAACGGACGATGACAACCTCATCATCCGCAACCTCCCCCTGTTCCTCTCCGACACCGCTCGCGCCTGGTTGGAGCACCTGCCTCCGGGGCAGATCTCCAACTGGGACGACCTGGTCCAAGCTTTCGCCGGCAATTTCCAGGGCACGTACGTGCACCCCGGGAATTCCTGGGACCTCTGAAGCTGCCGACAGCTGCCGGGAGAGTCTCTCCAGGACTACATCCGGCGATTCGCGAAGCAACGCACCGAGCTGCCCAACATCACCGACTCGGATGTCATCGGCGCGTTCCTCGCTGGCACCACCTGCCGCGACCTGGTGAGCAAGCTGGGTCGCAAGACCCCCACCAGGGCGAGCGAGCTGATGGAAATCGCCACCAAGTTCGCCTCCGGCCAGGAGGCGGTCGAGGCTATCTTCCGGAAGGACAAGCAGCCCCAGGGCCGCCCATCGGAGGATGCCCCCGAGGCGTCAACTCAGCGCGGCGCCAGGAAGAAGGGCAAGAAGAAGTCGCAAGCGAAACGCGACGGCGCCGACGCGGACCTTGTCGCCGCCACCGAGCACAAGAACCCTCGGAAGCCCCCCGGAGGTCCCAACCTCTTCGACAAGATGCTCAAGGAGCCGTGCCCCTATCACCAGGGGCCCGTCAAGCACACCCTCGAGGAGTGCATCATGCTTCGGCGCCATTTCCACAGGGCCGGGCCACCCGCGGAGGGTGGCAGGGCCCGCGACGACGACAAGAAGGAAGATCACCAGGCAGGAGAGTTCCCCGAGGTTCGCAATTGCTTCATGATCTACGGCGGGCAAGCGGCGAACGCCTCGGCTCGGCACCGCAAGCAAGAGCGCCGGGAGGTCTGTTCAGTGAAGGTGGCGGCGCCAGTCTACCTAGACTGGTCCGACAAGCCCATCACCTTCGACCAGGCCGACCACCCCGGCCATGTGCCGAGCCCGGGGAAATACCCGCTCGTCATCGACCCCGTCATTGGCGACGTCAGGCTCACCAAGGTCCTCATGGACGGAGGCAGCAGCCTCAACATCATCTACGCCGAGACCCTCGGGCTTCTGCGTATCGATCTGTCCTCGGTCCGGGCAGGCGCTGCGCCTTTCCATGGGATCATCCCCGGGAAGCGCGTCCAGCCCCTCGGACAACTCGATCTTCCCGTCTGCTTCGGAACGCCCTCCAACTTCCGAAGGGAGACCCTGACGTTCGAGGTGGTCGGGTTCCGAGGAACCTACCACGCGGTATTGGGGAGGCCCTGCTACGTGAAGTTCATGGCCGTCCCCAACTACACCTACCTCAAGCTCAAGATGCCGGGCCCCAACGGGGTCATCACCGTCGGCCCCACGTACAAACACGCATTCGAATGCGACGTGGAGTGCGTGGAGTACGCCGAGGCCCTCATCGCCGACCTGGAGAGCCTCTCCAAGGAGGTGCTAGACGTGAAGTGACATGCCGGCAGCTTCGAGCCAGCGGAGACGGTTAAGTCTGTCCCCCTCGATCCCAGTAGCGACGCCTCCAAGCAAGTCCAGATCGGCTCCGGGCTCGATCCCAAATAGGAAGCAGTGCTCGTTGACTTTCTCCGCGCGAACGCCGACGTCTTCGCGTGGAGTCCCTCGGACATGCCCGGCATACCGAGGGATGTCGCCGAGCACTCGCTGGACATCCGAGCTGGAGCCCGACCCGTCAAGCAGCCTCTACGCCGATTCGAAGAGGAGAAGCGCAGAGCCATAGGCGAGGAGATCCACAAGCTAATGGCGGCAGGGTTCATCAAAGAGGTATTCCATCCCGAATGGCTTGCCAACCCTGTGCTTGTGAGAAAGAAAGGGGGGAAATGGCGGATGTGTGTAGACTACACTGGTCTGAACAAAGCATGTCCGAAGGTTCCCTACCCTCTGCCTCGCATCGATCAGATCGTGGATTCCACTGCTGGGTGCGAAACCCTGTCTTTCCTCGATGCCTACTCAGGGTATCACCAAATCAGGATGAAAGAGTCCGACCAGCTCACGACTTCTTTCATCACGCCCTTCAGCATGTACTGCTATGTCACCATGTCGTTCGGCTTGAGGAATGCGGGCGCGACGTACCAGCGGTGCATGAACCATGTGTTCGGCGAACACATTGGCCGCACGGTCGAGGCTTATGTCGATGACATCGTAGTCAAGACGAGGAAAGCCTCTGACCTCCTTTCCGACCTTGAAGTAACATTCCGATGTCTCAAGGCGAAAGGCGTCAAGCTCAATCCCGAAAAGTGTGTCTTCGGGGTGCCCCGAGGCATGCTCTTGGGGTTCATCGTCTCCGAGCGGGGCATCGAAGCCAACCTGGAGAAGATCGCAGCCATCACCAGCATGGGGCCCATCCAGGACTTGAAAGGCGTACAGAGGGTCATGGGATGTCTCGCGGCTCTGAGCTGCTTCATCTCATGCCTCGGCGAAAGAGGTCTACCCCTGTACCGCCTCTTAAGGAAGGCCGAGCGCTTCACTTGGACCCCTGAGGCCGAGGAAGCCCTCGGGAACCTGAAGGCGCTCCTCACGAAGGCGCCTATCTTGGTGCCCCCAGCTGCCGGAGAAGCCCTCTTGGTCTACGTCGCCGCGACCACTCAGGTGGTTAGCGCCGCGATTGTGGTCGAGAGGCAAGAAGAGGGGCATGCATTGCCTGTTCAGAGGCCAGTCTACTTCATCAGTGAGGTACTGTCCGAGACCAAGATCCGCTACCCACAAGTTTAGAAGCTGCTGTACGCGGTGATCCTGACGCGGCGGAAGTTGCGACACTACTTCGAGTCTCATCCGGTGACGGTGGTGTCATCCTTCCCCCTGGGAGAGATCATCCACTCCCGAGAGGCTTCGGGTAGGATCGCGAAGTGGGCGGTGGAGATCATGGGCGAGACGATCTCGTTCGCCCCTCGGAAGGCCATCAAGTCCCAGGTCCTGGTGGACTTCGTGGCTGAATGGGCCGACACCCAACTCCCGACGGCTCCGATCCAACCGGAGCTTTGGACTATGTTTTTTGACGGGTCGCTGATGAAGACAGGGGCCGGCGCAGGCCTCCTCTTCGTCTCGCCCCTTGGGAAGCACCTACGCTACGTGCTACGCCTCCACTTCCCGGCGTCCAACAATGTGGCGGAGTACGAGGCTCTGGTAAACGGGTTGCGAATCGCCATCGAGCTAGGGGTCCGACGCCTCGACGCTCGCGGTGACTCGCAGCTCGTCATCGACCAAGTCATGAAGAACTCCCACTGCCGCGACCCGAAGATGGAAGCCTACTGCGATGAGGTTCGGCGCCTGGAAGACAAGTTCTACGGGCTCGAGCTCAACCACATCGCCCGACGCTACAACGAGACTGCGGACGAGCTGGCTAAAATAGCCTCGGGACGAACAACAGTTCCCCCGGACGTGTTCTCCCGAGACCTGCATCAACCCTCCGTCAAGATCGACGACGCACCCGAGCCTGAGGCGCCCACGGCCCAGCCCGAGGTACCCTCGGCGCAGTCCGAGGCAGCCTCAGTTCGGCCCGAGGCCCCCTCGGTTCGGCCCGAGGCACCCTCGGCCCCCGAGGGCGAAACGCTGCGCGTCGAGGGGGAGCAAAGCGGGGTCACGCCTGATCAAAACTGGCAGACCCCGTACCTGCAATATCTCCACCGAGGAGAGCTACCCCTTGACCGAGCCGAAGCTCGGCGGTTGGCACGGTGCGCCAAGTCGTTCGTCTTGCTGGGAGAAGGGAAGGAGCTCTACCACCGCAGCCCTTCAGGCATCCTCAAGCGATGCATCTCCACCACCGAAGGCCAGGAACTCCTCCAAGAAATACACTCGGGGGCTTGCGGCCACCACACAGCACCTCGAGCCCTTGTCGGAAATGCTTTCCGACAAGGTTTCTACTGGCCAACGGCGGTGGCCGACACCACTAGAATTGTCCGCGCCTGCGAAGGATGTCAGTTCTACGCAAGGCAGACCCACCTGCCCGCTCAGGCTCTGCAGACAATACCCATCACATGGCCTTTTGTTGTGTGGGGTCTGGACCTCGTCGGCCCCTTGCAGAAGGCACCCGGGGGCTACACGCACCTGTTGGTCGCCATCGACAAATTTTCCAAGTGGATCGAGGTCCGACCCCTGAACAGCATCAGGTCCGAGCAGGCGGTGGCGTTCTTCACCAACATCATCCATCGTTTCGGGGTCCCGAACTCCATCATCACCGACAACGGCACCCAGTTCACCGGCAGAAAGTTCCTGGACTTCTGTGAGGATCACCACATCCGGGTGGACTGGGCCGCCGTGGCTCATCCCATGACAAATGGGCAAGTAGAGCGTGCCAACGGCATGATTCTACAAGGACTCAAGCCTCGGATTTACAACGACCTCAACAAGTTCGGCAAGCGGTGGATGAAGGAACTCCCCTCGGTGGTCTAGAGTCTGAGGACAACGCCGAGCCGAGCCACGGGCTTCACACCGTTCTTCCTAGTCTATGGGGCCAAGGCCATCTTGCCCATAGACCTGGAATACGGTTCCCCGAGGACGAGGGCCTATGACGACCAAAGCAACCAAGCTAGTCGAGAAGACTCGCTGGACCAGCTGGAAGAGGCTCGGGACAAGGCCTTACTACACTCGGCGCGGTACCAGCAGTCCATGCGACGCTACCACGCCCGAGGGGTTAGGTCCCAAGACCTCCAGGTGGGCGACCTGGTGCTTCGGCTGCGACAAGACGCCCGAGGGCGGCACAAGCTCACGCCTCCCTGGGAAGGGCCGTTCGTAATCACCAAGGTTCTGAAGCCCGGAACATACAAGCTGGCCAACAGTCAAGGCGAGGTCTACAACAACGCTTGGAACATCCAACAGCTACGTCGCTTCTACCCTTAAGATGTTTTCAAGTTGTTCATATACCTCGCTCTCATGCAAAGTTTAGTCATCAAGGAAGGGTCAGCCTTGCCTCGGCAAAGCCCGACCCTCCCTCGGGGGCTAAAAGGGGGGAACCCCCTCTGCGTCGAAATTTTCCTCGAAAAAAGATTTTTTCTGCCAGAATGCTTTTCGTGCTCTTTGACTACTTCAAAAGTGGATCCTGAAAACGGCGGAGTACACGTAAGCAGCCAAGGCTGACCGAGCCGAGGGACTCCTATGCCTCCGGGATACGGATACCTCACTCATCACCTTCTGCGATAAGTAACTCGCGCTCGGATAAGTGACTCCACGGACCGAACAAGTCTTCATGCTCGAGAAGCTCCTCTGCCGAAATGATTTTTCGAGCTTTCTCGACTGCGTCGGTGACAGAACCCCATGGATGGGTAAGAGTGCGCGTAAGCGGCAAGGCCGACCGAGCCGAGGGACTCCTACGCCTCCGGGATACGGATACCTCACTCATCACCTTCCGTGAGAAGCAACTCTCGCTCGCACAAACAGTTCTGTTACCGACAAAAAAGTCCAGATACTCGAAACAAGAGGAAAGGAGATGCGGCTTTACAATACGGCGAGGGTGTGTTTCAGCCTCGGCGACCGCAGAAAACACACGCTACAAGATAATCCGATCCTGCAGGCTCGGATCCTGACGGCTAAAGGGAGCAGCAGCACCCTCGGCGTCGACAACACCTCTAGCGAAGTCCGACCTAGCCTCGGACGGCGATGCGGTCCAAGGGTCTCCGCTCTGAAGGACGACGTCATCACCAAGCCCAGGCCATCGCCGCCAGGGTCTTCTCCAAGAATCCGGCCCGAGCAGGCGGCTCGGCCAGTCACCCCGGGGCCTCGGCTAGCTGTCCCCCAAGGACATCAGCCCGGCCCGAGGCCTCGGCAAGTCAATTCCGGCGTCGGTCTCGCTAACGGACGACCCGGCCAGGCTCCGGCCGACCTGGTCTTCTTTTCGAGCCAACTCTGCCTCTGTTCGCGCTGGCACCGCTACCCCTGGCCTCGGCTCATCGAAGAGCGGCCAAGGGTTTCCTCCAACTAAGCAAGGGAATCCTCGGACAACAAGGCTGACCGAGCCGAGGGACTCCTACGCCTCCGGGATACGGATACCTCACTCGTCACCTTTACACGGGGCGACTCACGCTTGGCAAAGTGGTTCAGACAACCAACAGGCGAGTCGTAGTGCTCGAAAATGGCGAAAAAACACGGCTCCGCGCCGAATTTACATACATGTTCAGGCCTCGACAGCCGCAATGAACATAACACCGGCACTCAAGGTGCCATTACAAACGGAACTCCGGTTCCGTCCCCACAGCAGCAGCCATGATCCCAGAACGGACGCGGCCACCGGAAGGCTTTCGTTCGCGTCCCTACTCAAGGGACGCGAAACAGACATCAAAGCCAAAGAGCCGGGGGCCGGCCCGTGGGCGACGCTGACGGCCTCGACGAGGGGGGAGCTTCCTCCGACTGCCACCAGTAGCAGGGACGGCGACATCCGTCTCTCCACCAACGCCGACGGTCTGCGAGGCGCACCGGCAGGTCCTCACTCCCGTCCTCGCTGCGAAAGCGAGGAAGAGGGCAGAATGTTGCATCCTAGCTGGGCAGCAACAGTTCGCCTTCCCCGGCATGGCTGGAGGATGCCTCCTCCGCAGAACTGGAGGATGGTTTCCACCACCAGAAGCTGGAAGAGGAGGTGGCCAGCCGACCCGCGTAGGAGGTAGAGCCCCGGCTCACCTCGCTCTCCGCCCCTGCAAGGATGATGAACATCCTTGAAGCTGAGGGCGGAGCCAAGATTGCAGCCTGGCTTGCTCCTCCCCACCCAGAGGCTGGTGGTCACCGTTTTGGGTGACCACCGGCGAGGGAATGCAGCCAGGCTACCCGATGAAAATCCTTGAAGCCGAACGACGGCTGAAAGGTACCAACTCCCGCAGAGTTGCGTTCCTCCAACAACGAAGCGGAAAGACAGCAGATATCCCCCATCCGGGGGCTTGGAAGGTGGAAAGACACGATGCATAAGGGAGCGCGAAGACACGGTCGCCTTCCAAGAGGGCCACCCTCCTTTTAAAGGCGACTCTCCCCACTTGCGTCCCCAGCCGTCGTGGGCTGAGTCTTCTCCAACACGCTCCAAGGTCCTCCCCCTACGGCGCGGGGGCTGGGTCCCACACGTCATGCAAGCCAGCCCAGAGCAGAAGAAGCCAAACCGCCGCGCGTGGTGCGTGCAACCGCCCAGCGGTTACAAGCGGCTCTCCACTTTTGCCTAGACCAGCGGGCGAAAGGGCGGGCAGCCATGCAGGCGGCATGCAACCGTGCCAAGTGGGCGCGCTTCTCCGACTCCCAACACGCCCAGCATGGAGGCCCAGATCCACGCGTCATGCAACCGGCGCGCCGAATGCTTCGCGCCTGCAACCGCACCGCCACCTGCACCACCACCGCGCCTCCTCGACTGCGGAACCAATACCGCGACTCGAGGCGACTCAGCGCGTGACCCAGCGGCTCCAGCCTGGCGCGACGGTCAATGCGGCCGAAAACGGGCCGGCAGTAATGGCGGTGGCAGGCGGGCAGGAGAAGCGATCACGTCGTTAGCCAAGCTTACGTCCCATCCGGGGGCAGCGAGAGAACCCTCTCTCACGGCATGAAGACAATGCGCCCGTGACCCGTTCCTCGAACGGCTCGCGCACGCGTAACGGCTACCCCGCGAACCACTCGCCCCGTCGCATTAACTCCGCGGCAGGACAGGCGGCGCCTCTTGCAGGAGAAGCGAGCGACGCTTCGCCTTCGCCATAATGACCGCGTCAAAAAAGGTACCCCGCGTCGTTCGATTTCGTATCCTTTTCCTTTTTTCCTCTTCCTCTCTCTTGCAACAGGGACGGGGAAAGGGGGATACCCCGAAAAGGATCCTTCCCTATGAAGGAACCAGGCTCCGAGCCTCCCTACTGATCAGAGGTTCAAAGGCTGGCCCCTCGGAAGGGTTCAACAGCCGCCTCGGAGCACGTGGGCTCCACACCCACTACTGGTCAGAGGTTCGAAGGCCGGCCCCTCAGAAGGGTTCAACGGCCGCCTCAGGCTCCGCGCCCCCTACTGATCAGGGGTTCGAAGGCTGCCCCCCGAAGGGTTCACAGCCGCCTCAGACACAGAGCGAGGGATGACCATGGGTACGTTCGATACATAACCAAGGCTCGGGCTGCGCTCCCGAGGTACCCTAGGACATTTCCGAGACTAGCGGGAACGATCTTGTAACGGAATCCCATCAGAGGGAGGCATCGAGCCCTCGGACCCCGTCGCCAGGGGACCGGGTCCGGCAGATCACCCGCAGGTACTTTTGGAAGCGCCTCGGGCCCCTAGCCGACCCCTAACGAATGGGGCACGGACGTCCACTCGGATCACCCGCCTGCAGCTCACCGGAGACACCATGTTCGGCGCCCACCGAGGGCAACATGGCGCTCTCCCCCCTCCTCCTTGCGGAAAGGCGACGCAGGGGCGTATGTAAAAAAGTCGAGTCTGCTCCTGATCGCCCTCTCGCCCTGTGCAGAGGCTCGGGGGCTGCTCTCGCAAACCTGGTTCCGGCCAAACCGTTGACAGCGTCAACATACCAGCCCGAGAACTTGGGACCTGACCGTACACCCGGGCTACGACCAGCTCGCATGAGGGAACGACTAGACCAGCCGAAGCATTGCGTACGGCGTTAAGACCTCGGAGGAGTCAAACCACTCCTCCGAGGCCTCGGGGGCTGCGGGTGCGCTCGCGCGCACCCACCGGAACAAAACACAACCGAGAAAGGTTGTTCCCCTTGCAAAAAAGTGCGACGAAAGCCTCCAAGCGAGTGCTAACACTCCCTTCGAGGCTCGGTGGCTACTGTCGGGGACCATAATTAGGGGTACCCTCAAGGCTCCTAATTCTCAGCTGGTAACCCCCATCAGCACAAAGCTGTAAAGGCCTGATGGGTGCGATCAAGTCAGAGATCAGTCCATTCGAGGGACACGATCACGCCTCGCCCGAGCCTAGCCTCGGACAAGGGTAGCCGACCCCGGAGGATCTCCGCCTCGCCCGAGGCCCCCCTCCAGCGGTGAACACGTTCCCGGCTCGCCCGAGGCCCTGTCTTCGCCAAGAAGCAACCCCGACCAAATCGCAGGAGCATTTAATGCAAAGGTGGCCTGACTCCTTTATCCTGACGCGCGCCCCTCAGCTGACAGAGCCGAAGTGACCGCCGTCACTTCGCCGCTCCACTGACTGGTCTGACAGAAAGACAGTGCCGCCTGTGCCGCTCCGACTGCGGTGCCACTTGACAGAGTGAGGCTGACAGGCAGTCAGGCCCGGCCGCACACCATAGGAAACTCCGCTCCGCCCGACCCAGGGCTCGGACTCGGGCAAAGCCCCGGAAGACGGCGAACTCCGCTTCGCCCGACCCAGGGCTTGGACTTGGGCTCGGCCCCAGAAGACGGCGAACTCCGCTCCGCCCGACCCAGGGCTCGGACTCGGGCTAAGCCCCAGAAGACGGCGAACTCCGCTCCGCCCGACCCAGGGCTCGGACTCGGGCAAAGCCCCGGAAGACGGCAAACTTCGCTCCGCCCGACCCAGGGCTCGGACTTGGGCTCGGCCCCAGAAGACGACGAACTCCGCTTTGCTCGACTCTAGGACTCAAATTCCGCCCTGGCCTCAGCCAACGGCCTCCACCTCGCCCGACCTAGAGGCTCGGACTTGGCCTCGACCTCGGAGGAGCTTCCACATCGCCCCACCTAGGGCACGGACCAGCCACGTCAACAGGAGGCACCATCATTACCCTACTCCAAGCTGATTCAGGCTACGGGGAACAAGACCGGCGTCCCATCTGGCTCGCTCCGCCAGATAGGCGATGATGGCGCCCTGCACGCTCCCTGACGATGGCGGCTCTCGGCCCCCTTATGAAAGCAAGAGGACATCAGCAAGGACTCAACGGCCCCGACAGCTATCCCTTTGCCAGGCTCCAGCGCTCCTCCGACGGCCACGAACAAACTGGGCGCCAAAATCTCTCCGGCCGCCACGATGGCGTGTACTTAGGGCGCTAGCTCCCCTCCGCTAGACACGTAGCACTCTGCTACACCCCCCATTGTACACCTGGATCCTCTCCTTACGCCTATAAAAGGAAGGACCAGGGCCCTCTTAGAGAGGGTTGGCCGCGCGGGGACGAGGACGAGACGGGCGCTCGCGTGAGGCCACTTGCTCCTTCCCCCGTGTGGACGCTTGTAACCCCCTACTGCAAGCGCACCCGACCTGGGCGCGGGACGAACACGAAGGCCGCGGGATTTCCACCTCTCTCACGCCCATCTCCGGCCACCTCGCTTTCCCCCCTTCGCGCTCGGCCTCGCGTCGACCCATCTGGGCTGGGGCACGCAGCGACACTTCACTCGTCGGCTCAGGGACCCCCCGGTCTCGGAACGCCAACAATTTTATTCACTGATATTACGTGCTTAAATCCATACTCGTTGTCGAGCGGAATATAAACACCTGGGGTGTTACAGCCCCCCTCTTAAAAGAATCTCGTCCCAAGATTCAGAGCGAAAAACTTTTAGGAGTAGAGATGCATATACCCCATGTTCATATCAGCGATAATCAGGAGACATTTCCAAACAAGGGCGAGTGTCTCAGGATAAGGTTTCCCTAGTGGACATAACAGGTATCGACTTAAGCCAATTTAGAGATGTCCACCAATGGAGACGATGCCTGCCATGAGAACATTTAAGGTTTACATGTGTGCAGTTTGCTTTTTCTGATGACACTGTGTTATCTGAGTCTGTTGAGCGAGCGGTGGATATGCGACTTTACCCAAACAGAATCAGATGCAACCTCTTGGGTAAAACACGTCAAAGGAGGTTTACCAACAAGTGGTCACAATAAGTTCATAGAACACGAGACGGGTGTGAATGTCGAATAACATCACAGTTGACCCATGGCTAGCCAGAAAATCCAAGTCCCTGAAAGGTGATATAGATTCGAGAACATCACCAACGGAGGGATCTGTAAATGCTGTCTTTGTAACCAATCCATTTTATCGAGCACTAATCATGGCTCGACATGGTCACACATGCTGGAAAAGCACACGTGAGGCGATCGAGACATGACTAGAGCGATGGCTAAGTGGTTATTAGTCAGCTTAATCTTGAGTCTTGAAAGTACTTTCTTCGAATGAGTTGAATGAAAGTGAGTTTAGATAACTCGACAAATCGATCTCTAAACTTAACCTTTGTTCACAATGCAGTACAAGCTAGTAAAACCAACTTGTTGAACTACTTTTGACATTGAGCAAGTCCCCTCAGTACCATCGGTAAGCCAATGGTCGAGAGCTCACTCATATTAACAAGAGATTATGTATTTGGGTAAAAATCTATTTGTTCAAGTTGTTCATCCGTTTCTTCATGCGAGATGAACGGACAGTGTTCGGAAATACATGGATTAAATAGGGGAGCAAATGAACAACTCCTGCATCTCAGCAGCAGGGAAAGTCAATCTCCATTTTGAGAGCTAATCAGTTGTTTTCCAACACTAAAAAGCTCCAAGGCTTCACCTTTACACAAAGGATGTAAAGGGAACTTATATGAGTAATCACTATCAAGTTCAAAAG
Organism: Zea luxurians; assembly: GCA_029449295.1. Classification (NCBI taxonomy): domain Eukaryota; kingdom Viridiplantae; phylum Streptophyta; class Magnoliopsida; order Poales; family Poaceae; genus Zea; species Zea luxurians. The sequence goes on from JAOPSE010000375.1 coordinate 431,061, forward strand.
AAAAGAGACCACATATGAAAGTGGTATACCCGTTTGATCCAACAGAGATGATAGATGTTGCTTGATCATTTGACAAACAACATAGAAATTGTTTCAAGGGAAGGTCCACGGAAAATAACACATCAGTGTAGTTCCAATCATGACTAGAGACCTTGATACTAGCATGCGCCAAGCAGCATAACCTTGCGTGTACATTCACAAGGGGCTCTCAGTTTCGCTGCGGCACCATAAGTCCTTAATCATGACAACATTACAAAACTGGCACCAATAATGAATCTCACGTAGCAAAAACAAATTGTGCCAAGATAACACATTGATATAGTCTCATAATGGATTACAACTACTAACTGTGATACCAGCGCGTGCCGAGTAGCACAACCATGTGTGCGCACCCACAGAAGGCCCTCGGTTTCGTCGCGGCATCGTCAGTTTTAGTCATAAGGCCATTACCAGACATAACCAATAAGAAATCTCACGCGTCACAATTAGACTGAGCAAGGGTGACAATATACTAGAGATACTCCACATGTAAGAATGGTTACAAGTAGAGAGCCAAATAGATCATGGCCCGATGAAATGAACAAGGCATGGCCATAACCTAAACTTGATGAAAGGAGTACAATGGGAGACTGTTATTTCAGCCCAAGCATATTTCTATGCCCATCGCAGAGATTACAAGGTCAAGAATTAGTATTCGATTAGATACGGGGGAAAACAATAATAAGATTAAATTGGTATGCCTTCGAGAGACATAAGGAAACCAAAGGCATCAAACTTTATGAAAATGGTCGGACAAGCCTTTCCTAGGTTAGGTTGATAAGGCGACAAGATGATCCACAAGGAGAGGCCGAATACAATAGGGACCTCAACCTACATCAACTGAACAAGGGAATGGTTCTAGAAGGAGACATGACTTGAGATTCTTGTTTTAAGCTTGGGTACACCTTGTGTCCAACAAAGAAATTATCTAAGCATTCATTTGTATGTGTTTGGTCATGGAGTGATAATGGAGAATAAATTTGGGTCTTGGTTCACCAATTAAGAACATGGCCTAGTTTAAGGTTTAGGCAAACAAACTACTAACCTTCTATCGGCACATCAACACAAGAGCACACACATAAAGCACCCTAAGAGGTCACCTAAAGAATGGAGGACACCTATTTCATCGAAGTTCAAAATTCAACATTACACCATATTATCTACAATCAATGGTTACTGGAATAAAGATGAGAGAAGCATTTTGGATGTATAGGTGACAAACATGATGCAACAATCAGAATGCATGCTCGTCCTATACGTCCTCACGAGTTTTGCCAACATACTGTGGCGATAGCGTTCTATAGCGGTGGCATACGTTCTCTCTCGGTATTTTGCTAGTCGTCAGCTACACCTACGTTTTTGAGGTTAGTGTACCTGCAAAAAAATCCATCACAGCCCAATTCCCAATGATGCAATTTACACATGATAGTTTATCACAGTTTATACTCCATATATTGCTATATGGAGGCCAGCTCTTCATTAAGCGCCGAGCCACGCATAGGCACCATTGCCACACTTTAACCATAGGGCAACTCATTATGGTAACTCACCTTCTTACCCGAGCGTAGGTGCGTCGTTACAAGTACATTACACTTCTCAGTATTCCCCTGTCTATATACCCATACACAACCATGGGGGACTGAATTCCTAGAAAAATAAATACTCCACATCGCAGCCTTCATATATACATATGTAAAACATGTATATAATCAAGCGCCACAATTAAGCACTTCCCTAGACCGACGGTTGTTCGGTCATGCTCTCACATCTCACCTTACCTTGAGCGTCGATCCATTCAAAACTGAATGGCCTCAAAAATAACATTACACATGTATGCAATACCCACCCGGTTGTGGGTTATTGGTTTTGATCTAAGCCACCTGATAGTCCTTAACTTAGGGCTTAACAGAGGATGTCGCTAGCATTATAGTTTTTCAAAGCTATTTTTCAAAGCCAAACAATGTGTTTAGTTGAAAATAGGTTTTCTAAAACCAAAACTTTTGTTTTGAAAATACGTATGTGACCGTATAAACTTAATCCAGCTCCGATACCAGCTGTGGCAGAACCTCCCAAGTTATTAGGCCCACATGCACTTGTCCTTGTCTCAAAGACCTCAGACGGCCATGCATGTGCACCAAATAACTTAACAAGATCCGTCCGATTGCCCCAAGGACATCGGATAAACCACTTACAACCAAGATCGCGAGATTAAGTAATACAAATCACACACATCAATATTTTTGCAGCGGAAATCTTATTACCAAATTTTACAAATTACAAAAATTTTACATTATTTTATCGGAGTGATTACAAAAGTATAAGTTTGAAATATATGCTAGCTTAAGTGACCATCCTCAGTAAGAAGTATAGAACGGTTACTTAGACTTATAAGATGGCCGAGCCCACCGGCACTTAACACCATCAACAGCAGCACAAAGTTAAAACCTGAAAAACAACAGGGAATAAAACCCTGAGTATGGAATTACTCAGCAAGACTTACCCGACTAAAGAAAAGACTCTCAAGAGTATGCTGGATTTAGGAATCAAGGAGAGGCTTTTAGCAAGAATCAAATTAGAAACTTTTGCAGAAATAGCTTACTAAAGTGAGTCCTTACTTTCAATATTTTAACGCCAGATTAAATATTAATAGACTCTATTTGCATCTGGTCTAATTTCACCATCTCATCAATACAACATCATTTTTATTCATGAGGTTCACATCCTGACTTAGGTTGCAGGGCAGTGACCAAGTCTCCACTGTCCGGGGATATAACAGCGATCCGAATCGATTTACTCAGCTGAGGATCTCTAACCACACGACATATGTTTCTCGTAAACCTTGCATGTCTACCATTCCCACGGATCCTCCACTACATGAACAGGTCTGCGCCACCCGAGAGCACACCACCCCTTTTAGGCGGTCCTTTGCCAGGAGGGTACGTGCCACTCTCGCCATCTCTCCACTCCTAGTGCGTGATTGTCTTTTCATGTATGGAATAGTCGGGTTCAAGCTTACCGTGTCCCATATCCAGGGCATGTGGCTAGTTAAGATAGTCCTTAATCAACAGGCCTACATACGCATCCAATCCTTAACTAACCTGGGTGGAACATCACCTGTTCCGAGCCCAAGTCCCGATTTAAGTACTTCCACCCTTAGGATTGTTTGTATTCCTAGGATGAAAAGAGCATCAAAGGGAACTTTGCAGTAAGATCCCACCACGCTCTCAATGAAAATATTCTTGCAGGTAGAAGCCATCTTTCCTCAGGATAACCTCTAAGCTAGGCCTTAATGCAAAAGACAACCTCTATCCACAAGATCTGAGCAGGGCTAAGCATTTTGTAAATCAGATTTTGATACTTCACCAGAAGTATCTATAAAGGTATGGATATCAAGGAAGGCAATGCATCAAAGGGTTCCAAGCAACTCCTATAAACCTAATGCACATTTCACTAGACTTAAAGTGTGCAAAAATTATTTAAAAACACAAGGAAAGGGTTGCATGCACCGGGGCTTGCCTGGGTAACACTAGGTTAGTGTTGTTAGATGATGTCCGCTTGACGAGTATCCCTCGACCGAACATTCGTTTGATTTAACCATCTTCAGGTTGGTCCATTAGCTTCACTATGCGGAGTAGTCCATGCTTGGGGTCGACTTGACTCAAGTTCTCCGCATCTCGTGGTTAATCAACGTACCTGAATGAAATGCATTATGCACATGAATGCATATAAACATGAATAGCATAAATCTAAATAGTGCTACGCGATAGCGGATTAACACCTAGCGGTGAGGCGTTGTACCATTCATAAGGAAACACTAGTCATCAACATATGACTACGTGCAATTATCATACTTTTCTAGCGTAATCGTATCTACTTCAAATATCAAGTGATAATAAACTAAACACAAGTCCTATATCAAAACACTCATCGAGGCACTATTCATATTATCTACTAATTGACGATCATTATACAATGTGATTAATTCACCATTGAACACAAGCACACCACAACATCAGATCAATCCAATTACACTAGACATATGTTTCCACTTTATAAATTAAGATGCATAAGATATAGGTCGATGGTGCTAACCACAATCGGCCATAACCATACTTAAAACTAACTTAACTAGTTTTCTAAACTATTTTCTAGATTAATTTGTATAGCACATTAATTGATTACGACATTTACCGATCCTAAACACGTAGAATATCGACTTACTCGAATAATTAAAATAGGAATACACACATTGCAAGATCCTGCTAGCTATCTGATTAAAATATTAAACTTATATGTCACGCCATTAACTAGATCATCCATCGCATTCATGTCTACCACTATATTTTGTATAATTATGCATCTAAAATCTAAACCTTAACCTCTGAGTCGACTATTTCATTATTCTAAAAATAATTATATCACCACGGAACAGCACACTGACACAACAACGAATCTAGCCATAATCACTAAGCGCACCTGTGCTAAATAAAAAGAATCGTCGCAACCTATATATCTATTACTACATTCATTAAAGTAAAATAATAGTAGTAGCGAATCAGCTCACCCATGATTAAATTCGATACGAACTCTGCAAGAACCGTGATGATTTATAGTTCAGGCTTTTCGTCGAGTATTTGGGATATCGACTTGGGGCTTGTTTCTCCACATCCCCTTGGGATCCTTTTGTCGGCACGAACACAAGTCGGAGATGTCACGAAGGAAGTGGCATCGAAGCGAGGCGACGGAATAACGACAAGCACCTAGGATGGATTTACAATAAGGTTGTAGACCCGACATGGAGATGAACAACAATGAACCAACGAGCTGAATCATGGCAAGTGATGTCTTGACGCAGATGAGCAACGGCAACTAGTAGAATCAAAACAGCGGGGTGAGGTGCATGATCAGCAAGCAAGGATGATCGCATGTGGCACTGAAGCGAAAGCAATTGTCGACAACCGGCTCGGAGACTCAACGCAACTGAGGAAGGGGTTCGACGGTTCGGCGACACCGGTGAGGTCAACGACGAGCCGACCAAACAAAACTCCACGGCGCCGATCAGCACACGGACCAGAGAACGACGGCTGGCAAAGGGTGGGCGGGATTCGACGGCTCGACGGCAAATGAAGCGACGACGAGGACATAAGGCGTGGGGCACATGCCATGGATAAGAACGAGTGCCAGGGCTGTCAACTCATCACGTGACCGGGTGACGACGACGAACATGATATCGATGTCTGGAGTGGCGAGTGTCGCTGTCCACTGGGTGGAGCAAAACAGCGAACAGGTGGAGCGCGACAAACCGAGCAGAGGATGGGCGAGCTCGAACTCGATGCAGCGGCCATGGACAGGGACTTGCGACCGGCAAGCTGAAGGAGATGGACGACCGAGCTGGGGATAGGGAGAACCACGGCTGGCTGAGCGGGCTGCAGGCCGGTGAGGAAAACAGGAGCTAGACACACGCGTCCATGGGAGCTCGGGGAAAGAAGCCTGGCGCCCGACATATAGGAAGCATGGCGCGCGCAGGAGCTGGAGGCAACCTGGAGCGGGGGCACGGCGGGGCGAAGTGACGATGGCCGGCGAGCTCCATAGGTACTGCGGACGGACGAGCAGAGCTGGCTGGAGAGGGCGCCGGACAGAGGACACAAGCGCGTGCAGAGCAGCCATGGGGGACGCGGTCCAGCAGAGAAGCTCCAGCAGTGGCCGCGGTAGAGGAGGAATGGAGCACCTGGCCGAGCCGCCAGACTTGGGGAGAAGACGAAGTCGCGCAGGGCTGTGCCAAGGGCGCGCGCGCGGCACAGAGACTTACAGCCATGGAGATCCGAGCAGAGGAGGGAGAGAAGCTGGGAGGGCGCGGGGTCATGGCAGGGAGAGGAGGAAGCTGCGGCCAACGAAAGGCAGGGGCACGCGGCGATGGAAGCTCTGGGATGCGCGGCTGCGTGCAGGAGAGCTGCGTGCGGCACCGGAGAAGAAGAGCAGTGAGGACGCGTGCCATTTAACGGAACTAGAGGCGGCGGCGTCAAAAAATCCCAGCAGCGGGCGGTTAGAGGATAGGGCTGGCGAGAGATTTTTTTTCCATTTTCTCTTTTTTTTAGAAATCAATATTTCGGATCAAAAGTTTTAGCGATAAATAAAAGGTCGGATAATTAGAATCGACAGCAACAATTGGATATGATTTGATTTGACGAATTTTTCGGAATCAGCCGCATTTTCACCCGTGATTTATATCTAGAAATTCGGATCGAAACGAGAACACATGGACCAAACTACACGGATTTCGGCTTCGGTATTTTGCTCTGTGGGATTCAACTAAAATTAGCTGAAACCAAATCCGCAATGTATACGTGATTTCGCCGTAAAACAGCGTGCTGAAGAATAAATTGGGTAATAAATTCGCGCACGATTTTCCTTGGACAACGCGCGATTCAGACTATTTTGCCCCAAACATTTTAGTCGTCAAGTTCAAACTAATTTAATTGGGATAAAAATCGTCCAAGTGGTTCGGGCCTCCGAATTCGTATTTGCGCGAGCGATAAATTTTAAATAATCACCGGACGCACCGATTTTCAGAACGACGATGTTCCAAACATCACGAAAATTTAGGAAGAGCCCGAATAAATAGAAGTAAAAATGATGATGCACTCGCGACAAACGGAACAGATGCGATATTAAAATCATGATAAGCGAGGATGATTAAAATTAAGCATCTGTTTTATTCACTGATATTACGTGCTTAAATTCATACTCGTTGTCGAGCGGAATATAAACACCTGGGGTGTTACACCCTGGACTTAGCCGAAATCTAACCCGCGCTCCCTGGTTGGTTTAAATAGTACCCGCGGCAAGGATTATGGTGGCGAGGCTTACCGGCGGCAGTAGAGCTCCGGCTGGGTGGTCAGTGGTGTCGGGGAGGTCACGGCGGTCACGTTGGTGTGCGGGTCGGCGTCAGAGGTGGTCGGAGCTGTCCTGCCTACGAGCGCAGGCGGCGGAGGTCGTCGGCGGCTCCTGCTCCGGGCAAACCATGGCGGTAGAGTTCAATTAAAGCACACGAGGAGCTCCACGGGGTGATGTAGAGGCCATGCGCGCAACGAATTGAGAAACAGTGCAGAGGTTTACCCGGTCCACGTGCTCCGGCGGGTTCCGAACTCCGGCGAGCACGATTGCGCTATTTCGGTGGCGCGGGTCCTCGGTTCAAGCTCGGGCAAGCTTCACGGCCTCCTAGGGGATCTATCCGAAGGCTTGGATCGAGCGGAGGAGGGCGGGAAAGGAGTTGGCCACGGTGGTTGCCCTCGGGCGGCTCTGGCGGGTCGCGGGGAGGTCGCCGGAGCTATGGGCGATCTTGGGGGAGTTAGGTGTGGTACAGAGGAGGCAACGGGGAAGATGGCCGGGCACTGGGGTGGGCTTTATAGCCACGGCGCGGGCGTGGTCACGGGGCAGCTGCGGGCACGTGGGGGTTCGCGTGCGGGCGTGCTCTGAGTGCGCCCCCGAGTGCCAGCCCACGTCAAACACGTGGGGGTTTACTTCTGCCAGGGTTCAACGGCCGATTTGATCGCCTTAGCATGCAGATCTTGGCAAAACCCCCGTGTACGGTCTCTTCCCTACACCAAATCCTACCTTTTTGATGTGAGTTCCAAGCAAGGATACGGTCGGAGTAGAGAGATATGGGGGTGAGAAGTCGGCTCTGTTAGAGCTGTCTACACCAAGACAAAAGCCATGCCAAGTCATGTCAATTGGCTTAGGGTTGGGTTCAAACTTTTCTAGGGTGTTCTAGGGGTCTTTGGGCGCCATTTTGTCAATTGGGCCATAAGGTTTTGAGGTTGGGATCAAAGTGAACATGTTTGATCTTTGAAAGAGGGTCGGTTTTGAACTTGAGAAAAACCTGAATTTTCTTTTATGCCTTTCTCTTTGGTGACCTTTTTGGGTTCTTTTGAATTCTTTTTGGGGTCACACTCTTTCTATGTTTTGTAGGGTATTAAGTGTACTACAACTTTTATAATTAGTCCAAGTCATGACAATGTGATTTACATAGACTTTTTGCCATAATCCCCTCTAGGGCTCCATTTGCCTAAAAGGGATTTGATTTAGGGTTTGGGTCATTCCCTTCTCTTTTATGCATGATAAGGCCAAGGCATGACTTCTAAGATGGGTTACACCTACTTAGGATCTTGATCCCCAAGTTTGGTGTCTTTTGCTCAAACTAAACTACATGTGATGATGGGTTCAATAGTGTAGTTTTAAGTGAAAACCCTAAGTAACACCTGGGGTGTTACAGCCCTCCCCCCTTAAAGGAATCTCGTCCCGAGATTTTTTTGTTGTAGGGTCCTTCAGAGGGGGTACCAAAAAGGCATGCTAGGGTGTTGCATTTTCATCTATCCAAGTTTCTCTAGTTAACTGCTCTTCGAATGTCATTCTCTTTGCAACTTCAGAAGGAAGCCCTTTTTAAAACTATTTTTCAAGTTTACAATACCTTTAACATCTAAGTTTTTCTTATATTTAGTTTCGAAGGGCAGGTGGGGTGGGGTTTTGGGGTTACGTACTGATTCCTTTGGGCAGAAAGTTGGGGAAGCGAGATCGTAGAAAATCCTCAGTCTCCCACGTAGCTTCTTCTACTGGATGGTGATTCCACTGAACCTTATACATTCTGATCGACTTTGCCCGCGTTGATCTCTCCTTTTGATCCAATACCTTGACGGGGTGCTCTTGATAAGACAAGTCTGGTTCTATCTCAATTTACGGTTCAGGTAGTACTTCGGTGGGTAAGCGGACACACTTCCGTAGCTGAGATACGTGGAACACATTATGAGCTGCTGACATGTGGGGTGGCAACTTCAATTGATATGCTACGAGCCCATAATTTGCTTTCATCTCACAGGGCCCAATGTAGCAAGGAGCTAACTTGCCCTTGATTCCAAACCTCTGAACACCTTTGGTGGGTGACACCTTAAGGTAAACATGATCTCCCACTTCAAACTGTAGAGGCTTCCTCCTCTTGTCATGATAGCTCTTTTGCCTGGCCTGAGCAGCTTCTAGGTTCTCCTTAATAACTCTAACCTTTTCCTCTGCTTCAAGTACTAAGTCTGGTCCAAATATTTCCCCCTCTCCTGCTTGAGACCAATTTAGCGGTGTCCTACACCTTCTCCCATACAAGGCCTCGAAAGGTGCCATCTTGAGACTGGACCGGTAGCTGTTGTTATATGAAAACTCCGCCAAGGAAAGGCACTTGTCCCAATTTTTACCATAGTGTAGCACATAGGCTCGCAACATGTCTTCGAGAGTTTGATTCACTCTTTCTGTCTGACCATCTGTCTGCGGATGGTATGCTGAGCTTCTTATTACATGGGTCCCAAGTGACCTTTGGAGCTGCTCCCAAAAGCGTGCCACAAACAGTGCGCCTCTGTCAGACACAATGGTCTTCGGAATTCCATGTAAACGCACTATTTGATCAACATAGATTTCTGCATATTTCTCTGTCTTGTAGGTGGTATGCACTGGCAAGAAATGAGCTATCTTGGTCAATCTATCCACGATGACCCAAATAGAATCGTGATGCCGGGAGGTATTGGGCAATCCCACAATGAAATCCATGCAAATATCCTCCCATTTCCAAGTTGGTACGGGAAGGGGCTGTAAGGTGCCTGCTACCTTCAGATGGCTGGCCTTGACTCTTTGGCAAGTGTCGCATTTAGATACATACTTAGCAATTTCCCTCTTCATTCTGGTCCACCAGTACAAAGATCTGAGGTCGTGATACATCTTGTTACTGCCGGGGTGCATGGAGAATTTTGAAAGGTGAGCTTCATCCAATATTTTCTTTCTAAGCTCGGGGTTTTTGGGAACAACCAATCGGTCTCCAAACCATAGAATTCCTTTGCTGTCCTGACGGAAGCATTTGTATTTGTCCACCTTTTGTTTGATCATTTCCTTAATGACTTGAACACCCTTGTCATCAATCTGTGCCATGACTATTTGCTCATGTAAGGTGGGCTCCACTGAAATATAACTTAAAGCACCGGAGGAAACGACTTCTATGTTCAGCTTGCACAACTCATCACATAGGGTGGTGATCCTTGCATCCATATTCATACAATTGCACTAGGCTTTCCTGCTTAAGGCATCTGCCACAACATTGGCTTTGCCAGGATGGTAATGCACCTCCAAATCATAGTCCTTGATTAGTTCTAACCATCTTCTCTGCCTCATATTAAGATCAGCCTAGGTGAAGATATATTTGAGACTCTTATGATCAGTGTAAATATTACAGTGAGCTCCCATCAAGTAATGTCTCCAAATCTTGAGAGCATGAACTACAGCTGCTAACTCCAGATCATGTGTGGGGTAGTTCTGCTCATGGGGTCTGAGTGCTCGGGAGGCATAAGCAATGACTCTGTTGTCTTGCATCAAGACACATCCCAATCCAGTACCAGAAGCATCGCAATAAACCTCAAAGGGTTTGGTGTTATCAGGCTGAGCTAGCACGGGTGCTGTTGTCAAATGCTGCCTTAGTGTATGAAAGGCATCCTCACATTTCTGACTCCATTCGTACTTTACTCCTTTCTTCAACAATTCAGTCATTGGCTTGGCAATCCTGGAGAAATCCAGAATAAATCGTTGGTAATACCCTGCCAATCCCAGAAAACTCCGAATCTGCCGTACTGTAGTAGGAGGCTTCCAATTCATCACTTCTTGTACCTTCTCAGGATCAACTGATATCCCATCCTGAGAAATTGTGTGACCCAAAAATTTTATTTCCCTCAGCCAGAAATCACATTTGGACAACTTAGCATATAGACGATGATCGCGCAGTAGCTGAAGTACGATGTGTAGATGCTTAGTATGCTCGTCTTCATTCTTGGAATAGACCAGAATATCATCAATGAAAACCACCACAAATTTATCCAGCTCTGGCATGAATATCGAGTTCATTAAATATATGAAATAAGCCGGGGCATTGGTTAGTTCAAAAGACATCACCAGGTACTCATAAAGCCCATATCTGGTAGAGAAGGCCGTCTTCGGAATATCACTGGCCCTGATCTTGATCTGATGGTAGCCCGAGCGAAGGTCGATCTTGGAGAATACTTTGGCTCCCACCAACTGATCAAACAATACATCAATGCGGGGCAATGGGTATTTGTTCTTGATAGTCACCGCATTGAGAGGGCGGTAATCGACACACAATCTCAGACTCTCATCCTTCTTCTTCACAAATAAGGCTGGACATCCCCATGGTGAAGTACTTGGGCGAATGAACCCCTTGTCCAACAATTCTTGCAACTGCTTTTTCAATTCTGCCAACTCTACTGGAGGCATCCTATAGGGTCTCTTGGATATAGGTGCAGTTCCTGGTTGTAATTCAATCGCGAACTCTATGTCTCTGTCGGGTGGCATCCCTGGCAATTCATCAGGAAAAACATCTGGGTAGTCACAGACTATGGGGATTCTCTCAATCGGTGATTCCATCATGGTGAATGCACAGGAGCGGGTACAACCCTGATTGGGCAAATAGAATGTGGTTTCACCACATGTAGGGGAGTGAATCTCAATGGCCCTTGCTGCAACATCAAGTATTGCCTGATGTCTTGTTAACTAGTTAGTTCCTAAAATGATATCCACACTATCCAATCCCAAAATGAGGAGGGTGGTTTTAATTATCAGACTACCAAACTTTATAGGTACATGCCTGTTGATTTGATAGGTGGCAACCCTGCCTCCTGGTGTTGAAATGGTAATACCCCATTGGTGTGATGGAAAGGTAACTGACACTTGGCACTAAATTTTGTACTGATAAAACTGTGTGATGCACCAGAATCAAAAAGAATAATTGCAGGATAACTCAAAACTGAAAAAATACCAGTCATGACGGGTGCTCCCTCCAGAATGTCAGCCATGGTGGTGAAGTTCAGCCTGCCTTGCCTCACTTGCACCTTCTGCCTCTTACCTTGATTCTGGATGGACCCCTGTCCCTGCCTCTGTTGATTCCTGGGGCAATTCTTGGCATAATGCCCGGTGTTACCACAAGTGAAACACCTGTTGTCATTGGCCTGACGGTACTACTGTTGTGGCTGATTGTTCCTCTGAACTAGGGGCTGAGAGCGATTGGGTGCCTGCTGCTGCTGCTATGGTCGAATCACCCAACGTCCTTGCTGCTGCTGGGGTCCCTTGTTCTGAGTGTCAGATACAATCCTGAAGCGCTGAGGCTGAGCTGAAGGTCCTGCCACAGGGGTCTTCCTCTTCTTTTCTGCCTGACGGGCTGTGATGCAGTCCTCCTGAGATATGGCCATGTTGACTAACTCATTGTAACTGTTGGCCCTTACAGTGTTGAGACGGTCGCGGAGCTTAGTGCTGAGCCCCCTCCTGAATCTGTCCCTCTTCTTCTCATCAGTGTCTGCGTGGTATCCAGCATACTAGCACAGGTCATTGAAGGCCTGAGCATACTGTAACACTATCCGATTCCCCTGAGTGAGTGCCAGAAACTCATTTAGCTTGCGGTCCATAATGCCGGCTGGTATATGATGCCCCCTGAAAGCTGCCTTGAACTCTCTCCATTCCACCTCATGGTCAACTGGCTGCATAGCAAGGAAGTGGTCCCACCATGTCCGCGTGAGTCCGCGAAGCTGCTGGGTGGCAAACCTAACCTTAGTCACATCTGAACAAACTCTGTTGAGTAGTGGGAATTTGGATTCCACTACCCTCAGCCATACATCAGCATCAAGTGGATCCTCTGCCCGAGTGAACAAAGGCGGCTGCGTACTGAGGAACTCCTGATAAGTGGCTGTCGCGGGGTGACGCTGATGATCACCACCACCATAATGCTGGGGTGGCGGCTAACGCTGAGCCAACTGTCGCAAAATCTCATTCTTCTGTGCCATCAGCTCTTGCAGGGTAGGAGGCGGTGGCGGAGGAATGCGTTCATTCTGTCCCCGACACGCTCTTCCTGCCATCTAAAAAATCAAGAATGCTCTCAATATCACATTTCCGATGTCAAGGTTCATACGCGGGGAAAGATTTGCAAGGGTAAAAACCACTCTATATTTTCTTGCATAATTCATAAAAAGATTCCACATGGCATAAGACTTTCCTTCATAAATTAAAACTGACATCATTCATCATCCATACTCCCCAAAAGAGTTTGCTAAGATTACATCGGTGACCCAAAAGACTCAACTCTGTCTAGCCTAGTACCCCAAGGGTGCAAAAGCTAAGCTAGCTCCGAGGAGTTCTATCGCCACACACTTCTAACTCTATCCCGGTGACCTAGTGAGTGAACAAGGCAACGCTCGACTCGGGGGAAGGTGGTCTCCCTGAGCTAGCAGTGTCCAAGCTGGAGGCAGGCTCCGGCTCCTCTCCTCCCTCGATGTCGACATCCTCGTTGGCCTCCATATCTTGGATCTCCTGGTGGTGCATATCCAAATGTTGGTTAGCTTCCGCGAGCTGCTGCTGAGTGTTGATGAGCTGATCCTCGAGAACCTCAATGGCATTCTCCCTGGTTCCCACTAGTTCCTCAAGCTCCTAGATCTCATTGCACATCTGTTCCACTTGTAGGTCCTTTTCCACCATCTCAGTGGACAGGTCCACCACAAATTCCTCTCTGTTATCCAAGGTAATCCATGCATCGCACCGTCAAGTGCGCATCAGATGAGACATTGCTTCTCCTCGTCTTACCTGCAGACGATACAGAGCATCCATGCATCGCACCGTCAAGTGCGCAGTCTGCCCTGGATAAAGAGCCCATATATCCTTGGCATGCTCCACTCGGTCTTTCCACATTGGGTCATCCTCCTTTTCAGCAGGGAATAAGCCAATGGGGTGAGTAGACAGCTCCAAGGGGTGAAAACCACAGAAGGTGGTCAGCCCGTGGAGAGCAATCGCCTCGATGGTATCCTCAGCCCGTTAGCCGAAAGACTCGGAGTCCAACGAACGCCAGCCTGGCTGTAAGGGGTGAGGCTCTAGGGTCATCCTCACCCTACAGCGGGGCACTCGGTGCTTCTCACAGCTGCACCGCGTACTGGAGAGGCGTCGTGTAACTGGCTCCCTGAAGCACCTCCCACAAGATATGGGGAAAACCCTCTCGTGCAAGTCCGTCCGTGTGGGACTGTGCGTTACCTTCGTCCGAGGATCCGTGAGAAGTCATTTGTGTATGATTAAGTGTAAGTGAAAAGAAAAGGAAGTATAAAATAAAAAAAGGGGATCAAAACTCGGCCTCTCTCTGGCTACAACAACGTTACGGATTGTACTTAATCTGTCATCATCAGGTATTAGAAATTCTTACTTAATTATTAATAGTTTAAGTAAGGATGCATGCATGCTCGTCCTAAACGACCTCATTTCAACTTAGGGGAATAGGAAAGAACTCCCATCCCTTATAGTAGCCTGTAGGGCTTACTCAAATAGCCACCTAGCTACCCCTCTATCATCCTAAGGCTTCACGTTCTAGGTCTATCCTGATCGTCCTACGATCTATCCAACATTTGTTTCTATCAAGTTTTACTTGAAAAGGATGGTATTTATAGTTTATTAATTCCTCTGTGGTGGTACGAGCTTTGATACCAACTGTGGTGGAACCGCCCGAATTATTCCAACTTAAGTGCCTAAGTCCCGCCTTAGAGGCTGGACCACACTTAAATGGGAATAACACGTCAGTCCCTCGAATCTAGTCCGACGAGGCCACTAACAGGATCAAGTACCACGTACTCACTCGATGGTGAGGCACAGAGCAAATACAATAAAGCATGAAACCATACATTAAGGAGTATCAAATTTATTACATCATCATCATCGGAGTTTTGGCAAAAGTAGTAACCATTGTTCGGAATGCAGCAGAATAAAACTAACGATAAATGGAGGGATAAGGAAGCCTGTCCCATCACTCCTCATGCTCCTCCTCAACCGAGGTAGGATCCCACTCGACTGTCCAACCCGGTAGCAAGATGGACGGCCAAGTCACTCCAGCAATCATGTCCTCCAGAGAACCTGTAAAATTATGCCACAAGCAAAGCTGAGTATACTAATACTCAGCTAGACTTACCCGGTGTGAGGAGTCTACTCCTCTACCTCTAGACATGCAGCTGTTTGGCTGAGGGGTTTGGTTGCCAAAAGCACTAGCTGAGTCTAAAAATCAAGTTTTAGCTTTTTCAAGTTTTAGTGTGACTCTCTTAAGACTAAATGTGTACTATCTAACCATTCATGGTATCAAGCAATTTAGCAATCAACATCTTTTGCCAAATCATCACATTTCCACTTGTTACTCAATGCAGTACAATGGATCAAGCAGTCTCATTAGCTGCGAGAAGCAGATGATTCGAATCGAGTTTTTATCCTTGCAAGGTAAATCTAAACACACGACGTGGTGAGGCACTCCGTCCCCACACACATCAACCGTCCCCATCGATTCCCCGTCAGTAGATCAGGGCTCACCGCCTTGGCGTACAATGCCTCACTGACCCCAACTGCCGTCGTGCAGTGACCGCACTTGTACCCACCATAACCGAAATGGGAGACCACGTCTCATGTCGCGTGAGGGGTAAAGTCTACTGCTAGGTTCAATCAGGTACTAGGCTTACCGATTTACCATATTTCTCGGCATGTGCTTAGTACGTTCAAACGCTTGACACAGGTATCCGCACGTTAAACCTTATTCCAATTCCATCACGTAGACCACGCATCCCCATGGATCCGTGTCCACAGACCAACATCAGTATGATATGAAAGTGGATACAACCAAAATTCCTAACCTCGCGCGAGTGCTAGAAAAATCACTCGACTTCTGCCGAGATCCCTAATTAGCAAAGCAGCTACTCGACCTAGCATACTAGTATCCATCTCAAAAGGTATCCTGAGTCATGCAACTAAGGTTCCAAACAACTCCTACACTTAAGTGCACAATACAAGCCTACAAACATTAAGTGCAGTAAGATAGCATATAGAATAGGTTATGCATAAAATTGGGCTTGCCTTCCAAAGCTGGGGCAGGTAGATCCTCGATGGCAGGCTCTGGTGCTGGACCAGGGCTACCTCCTGAGCAACTCCTTGCTCTGGCACGAGGATGTATTCTCCGTCCGTGAGGTTGCAATCTATCGAATGTAATGAATAAGACATATGTATGCTATGATATGCAGGAATTTGTAGCCATTACGCATAGTGAAGAAAAACTAAGTTAGTTGATGACTTAGGGTTTCCTTGTTACCAGAAGCTCTTAGTGGTTTATG
The DNA here is from genome assembly GCA_029449295.1 of Zea luxurians. Taxonomy (NCBI): domain Eukaryota; kingdom Viridiplantae; phylum Streptophyta; class Magnoliopsida; order Poales; family Poaceae; genus Zea; species Zea luxurians. The sequence continues at coordinate 447,305 of JAOPSE010000375.1, forward strand.
CTTATCAATTTAGGTTTGAGGTTTTGCTTAGAGGTGAAAGGGAAATGTGCCGTTGGGCCATTTCTTTAAGATTTTGGTGATTAAGTGCTCCACACAAATGCTTTGAGTGATATTTGTGCCAAAGACTCAAGAAGTGCAAATCAAGATTAAAGGTATGTTTCTAGACTTTGTACATTGTTTTGAAGACTAATGTATTATGTCTAAGTGCTAGAAACAGGAGAAATCGTTTTGGAGAAAAGTTGGCTATGTACAGCCAAAAGGCTGCTCGGTCCGGTGGTGCACCGGACAGTGTCCGGTGTGCCAGGACAAGTCCCGATGAACAGCCTACTCTCAGGTCTCAACGGCGGCGTACGGCTATAAATCACCGGACTGTCCGGTGGTGCACCGGACTGTCCGGTGAGTCGTCTGTGGCGAAGTCACCGCTCTCAGGAAACAGTCAACAGCGTACGGCTAAAAATCACTGGACTGTCCGGTGGTGCACCGGACTGTCCGGTGAGCCAACGATCGGCCGCGCAACCCACGCGTGACGCGTGGCCGAGCCAACGGTCTGATGGGGGTACCGGACTGTCCGGTGTGCACCGAACAGTGTCTGGTGCGCCAACGGCTCCAAATCTTCAACGGTCGGTTGTGCCAATTTAGGAAAGCAATCTGCACCGGACTGTGAACAGTGGATGTCTGGTGGTGCACCGGACTGTCTGGTGTGCCACCCGACAGAAGGCAAGAATTGCCTTCTTGGATTGCTTCCAACGGCTCCTAGCTGCCTTGGGGCTATAAAAGGGACTCCTAGGCGCATGGAGGAGACAACCAAGCATACTTTGAACATTCTAAGACTCCCGCACTCCATCTTCACACATTCGATTGACATTCTTAGTGACTTGAGCTCCGTTCTAGTGGTGAACTTGTTGCGTTTCATTTGAGCTCAAATCTTGGCTTGTGTGTGTGCGTATTGCTGGGATTTGTGTGTGTTGCTTCCCTCCCTTACTCTGGTGCTTTCACATTGATATTTGTTGTAAGGGCGAGAGACTCCAACTTGTGGAGATTCCTCACAAACGGGAAAGGTGATAAGAAAAAGGAACACCATGGTATTCAAGTTGATCATTGGTTCACTTGAAAGGGGTTGAGTGCAACCCTCGTCCATTGGGACACCACAACATGGAGGTAGACAAGTGTTGTACTTGTCAAACCACGGGATAACTCACGTGTCTCTTGTGATTGCTTTTTGTGTGATTGCTGGTATTCACAAGAGCTCGATTTATAGTCACTTGGAATTATCTCTCTAACTCTTAACCAAGTTTTGTGGCTATAAGTTTTAAGTTTTTACAGGATCACCTATTCACCCCCCCCTCTATGTGCTTTCAATTGGTATCGAAGTCGTTCTCTTCAAGAAAGGGACTAATCGCCCGAAGGGATGGATCCTAAGGGAAAGGGGATGGTGATCAACGATAAGGAGAAGGAGTCCTTCCTCAATGAGCCAAAAGACGACAAGCCCACTGACTCAGGCTCAAGTCACAAAAAGAAGGACGGGAAGAAGAAGAGACGCATTAAGAAGATAGTCTACTACGATAGTGATGAGTCCTCTTCTTCCCAAAGAGACGACGACTACGACGAGAAAAAGAAAATGGTCAACTCAAACTTTTCTTTTGATTATTCTCGAATTCCGCAAAATTCCAATGCTCATTTGCTTTCCATTCCTCTTGGTAAACCTCCACACTTTGATGGAGAGGACTATGGATTTTGGAGTCACAAAATGCATAGTCACTTGTTCTCTCTTCATCCAAGTATATGGGAGATAGTAGAAAATGGAATGCAATTTGATAGTACGAATAATCCCATGTTTATCAATGAACAAATTCACAAAAATGCACAAGCTACCACTGTTCTTTTAGCATCCTTGTGCAGGGAAGAGTATCATAAGGTAAGCGGCTTGGACAATGCCAAGCAGATTTGGGACACCCTCAAGATCTCGCATGAGGGGAATGACGTCACTATGATCACCAAGATGGAGTTGGTGGAGGGCGAACTGGGAAGGTTCGCAATGATCAGGGGGGAGGAGCCAACCCAAACGTACAACAGGCTCAAGACCCTGGTCAACAAAATAAGGAGCTATGGAAGCACGAGATGGACGGACCACGACGTCGTCCGGCTTATGCTAAGGTCCTTCACTGTCCTTGATCCTCATCTTATAAAGTCTATCCGTGAAAATCCTAGGTACACCAAGATGACGCCCGAGGAAATACTCGGAAAGTTTGTAAGCGGGTGAATGATGATCAGGGAGGCAAGATATGTTGATGAGGCATTGAATGGCCCAATGCCGATCCACGAACCTCAAACCGTTGCTCTCAAAGCAACAAGTAGCAGGGAGGCGCTACCTAGCAAGGTGGCGCAAGTTGAGGCGGCCGGGCTTAACGAGGAAGAAATGGCCCTCATCATCAAGCGCTTCAAGACGGCGCTAAAAGGTCGCAAGGAGCATCCCAACAATTGCAAGACGAAGGGAAAGCGCTCCTGCTTCAAGTGTGGTAAGGTTGGTCATTTTATAGCAAATTGTCCCGACAATACTAATGACGAGGAACAAGAGAAAAGTGGGAAGAGGGAAAAGAAGAAGGCCTACAAGAAGGCGAAGGGCAAAGCGCACCTCGGCAAAGAGTGGGACTCGGATTGTTCGTCGTTCGACTCCGACGACGAAGGACTTGCCGCTTCAGCCTTCAACAAGTCGTCGCTCTTCCACAACGAGCGCCATACTTGTCTAATGGCAAAGGAAAAGAAGGTAAAAACTAGAGAAACTCCTAAGTACTCTACTTCTAGTGATGAGGACTCTAGTGATGATGAAGTAGACTACACTAGCTTGTTCAAAGGATTAGATAGAGCTAAGGTAGAAAAGATTAATGAGCTGATTGATGCACTGAACGAAAAAGATAGACTTTTAGAAAAGCAAGAGGATCTTTTATATGAAGAACATGATAAATTTGTAAGTGTGCAAAAGTCTCTTGCTTTAGAAGTTAAAAGGAATGAAATGCTTTCTTGTGAATTATCTACTTGTCATGAGACTGTGGTAAGCTTAAGAAGTATTAATGATGATTTAAGTGCTAAGCTAGAAGTAGCAAATAAATCTAGTCCTTGAGTAGATCATGTTGTAATTTGCAATAGGTGTAAGGATTTTAATGTTGATGCTTGTAGTGAACATTTAATTTCCATAACTGGATTAAATGATGAAGTGGCTAGTCTTAATGCCCAACTTAAGACTAGCAAAGATAACTTTGATAAACTAAAATTTGCAGGGGATGCCTACACTGTTGGTAGACATCCCTCTATTAAGGATGGGCTTGGCTTTCGAAGGGAAGCCAAGAACTTAACAAGTCAAAGGACTTCCATCTCCGCCAAGGACAAAGGGAAGGCCCCTATGACTAGTAATGCTCAAAGGAATCATGCTTTTATCTATAGTGATAGGAAATTTTCTAGAAATGCTAATAGGAGTTTTAATGCTTATAATTCACATGCCATGTTTGGTTCAAGTTCTTCCTTTGTGCATGGTAGAAATATGCCTAGGAACAATGTTGTTCATCATGTACCTAAGAAAATGCAAAATAAATCCGCTACTGTTTTTCATGCCTGCAACACTGATTTTGTTCTTTCATGCAAAAATAAAAAGGTGGTTGCTAAAAAGGTGTGGGCCAAATGCAAGGGAGACAAGACTTGCATTTGGGTCCCTAAGGCTATTATAACTAATCTTGTAGGACCCAACAAGAGTTGGGTACCTAAAACCCAAGCCTAATTTGCCTTGCAGGTTTATGCATCCGGGGGCTCAAGCTGGATTATCGACAGCGGATGCACAAACCACATGACGGGGGAGAAGAAGATGTTCACCTCCTACGTCAAGAACAAAGATTCCCAAGACTCAATCATATTCGGTGATGGGAATCAAGGCAAGGTTAAAGGTCTAGGAAAGATAGCTATTTCATCCGAGCATTCCATTTCTAATGTGTTCTTAGTTGAATCGCTCGGGTATAACTTGTTGTCCGTTAGTCAATTGTGTAATATGGGTTACAATTGCTTATTTACCAATGTAGATGTGTCTGTCTTTAGAAGGAGTGATGGTTCATTAGCTTTTAAGGGTGTACTAGATGGCAAACTCTATTTAGTTGATTTTTCGAAAGAGGAGGCCGGTCTAGATGCATGCTTAATTGCTAAGACTAGCATGGGCTGGCTGTGGCATCGCTGTCTAGCACATGTTGGGATGAAGAACCTTCACAAACTTCTAAAGGGAGAACATGTGTTAGGTCTAACAAATGTGTTTTTCGAGAAAGATAGACCTTGTGCAGCTTGTTAAGCAGGCAAACAGGTGGGAAATCCTCATCACAGCAAGAATGTGATGACCACATCAAGACCTCTGGAGCTATTGCATATGGACCTCTTCGGACCTGTCGCCTATCTTAGCATCGGGGGAAGTAAGTATGGTCTAGTTGTTGTTGATGATTTTTCCCGCTTCACTTGGGTATTCTTTTTGCAGGATAAATCAGAAACCCAAGGGACCCTCAAGCGCTTTCTAAGGCGAGCTCAAAACGAATTTGAGCTCAAGGTGAAAAAGATTAGAAGCGACAACGGGTCCGAGTTCAAGAACCTTCAAGTGGAGGAGTTTCTTGAGGAGGAAGGAGTCAAGCATGAGTTCTCCGCTCCCTACACACAACAGCAAAACGGTGTGGTAGAGAGGAAGAACATGACGCTCATAGACATGGCGAGGACGATGCTTGGAGAATTCAAGACGCCCGAGCGGTATTGGTCGGAAGCTGTGAACACAGCTTGCCACGCCATAAACTGGGTCTACCTTCATCGCCTCCTCAAGAAGACATCGTACGAACTACTAACCGGTAACAAACCCAACATTTCATATTTTCGAGTTTTTGGGAGTAAATGCTACATTCTAGTGAAGAAAGGTAGGAATTCAAAATTTGCTCCCAAAGCTGTAGAAGGGTTTTTGTTAGGTTATGACTCAAATACAAAGGCGTATAGAGTCTTCAACAAATCATCGGGTTTGGTTGAAGTCTCTAGTGACGTTGTATTTGATGAAACTAATGGCTCTCCGAGAGAGCAAGTTGATCTTGATGATGTAGATGAGGATGATGTTCCAACGGACGCAATTCGCACCATGGCGATTGGAGATGTGCGACCACAGGAACACCAAGAGCAAGATCAACCTTCTTCCTCAACCATGGTGCATCCCCCCGCTCAAGATGATGAACAGGTTCCTCAAGAAGAGGCGTGTGATCAAGGGGGAGCACAGGATGTCCAAGATAAGGAGGAAGAAGTACCACAGGCCCCTCCAACTCAAGTTCGAGCAACAATTCAAAGGAATCATCCCGTCGACCAAATATTGGGAGACGTTAGCAAGGGAGTAACCACTCGCTCTAGATTAGCTAATTTTTGTGAGCATTACTCCTTTGTCTCTTCTATTGAGCCTTTCAGGGTAGAAGAGGCCTTGCTAGATCTGGACTGGTTGTTGGCCATGCAGGAAGAGCTTAACAACTTCAAGCGAAATGAAGTTTAGACACTGGTGCCACGTCCCAAGAAAAACATTGTGGGAACCAAGTGGGTGTTCCACAACAAACAGGATGAGCACGGGGTGGTGACAAGGAACAAGGCTCGACTTGTGGCAAAAGGTTATGCCTAAGTCGCAGGTTTGGACTTTGAGGAGACTTTTGCTCCTGTGGCTAGGCTAGAGTCGATTCGTATTTTGGTAGCATATGCCGCTCACCATTCTTTCAGGTTGTTCCAAATGGATGTGAAGAGCGCTTTCCTCAACGGGCCAATCAAGGAGGTGGTGTACGTGGAGCAACCCCCTGGCTTTGAGGATGAACGGTACCCCGACCACGTGTGTAAGCTCTCTAAGGCGCTCTATGGACTTAAGCAAGCCCCAAGAGCATGGTATGAATGCCTTAGAGATTTTCTAATTGCTAATGCTTTCAAGGTTGGGAAAGCCGATCCAACTCTCTTTACTAAGACTTGTGATGGTGATCTATTTGTGTGCCAAATTTATGTCGATGACATAATATTTGGTTCTACTAACCAAAAGTATTGTGAAGAGTTTAGCAGGGTGATGACTCAGAAATTCGAGATGTCGATGATGGGCGAGTTGAACTACTTCCTTGGGTTCCAAGTGAAGCAACTCAAGGACGGCACCTTCATCTCTCAAACGAAGTACACGCAAGACTTGCTCAAGCGGTTTGGGATGAAGGACGCCAAGCCCGCAAAGACTCCAATGGGAACCGACGGACATGTCGACCTCAACAAAGGAGGTAAGTCTGTCGATCAAAAGGCATACCGGTCTATGATAGGGTCTTTACTTTATTTATGTGCTAGTAGACCGGACAATATGCTTAGCGTATGCATGTGTGCTAGATTTCAATCCGACCCAAGGGAGTGTCACCTTGTGGCCGTTAAGCGAATTCTTAGATATTTAGTTGCTACGCCTTGCTTCGGGATCTGGTATCCAAAGGGGTCTACCTTTGACTTAATTGGATACTTAGACTCCGACTATGCTGGATGTAAGGTCGATAGGAAGAGTACATTAGGGACGTGCCAATTCCTAGGAAGGTCCCTGGTGTCCTGGAGTTCTAAGAAACAAACCTCCGTTGCCCTATCCACCACTGAGGCCGAGTACGTTGTCGCAGGACAGTGTTGCGCGCAACTACTTTGGATGAGGCAAACCCTCCGGGACTTTGGCTACAATCTGAGCAAAGTCCCACTCCTATGTGACAATGAGAGTGCTATCCACATGGCGGACAATCCTGTTGAACACAGCCGCACAAAGCACATAGACATCCGGCATCACTTTTTGAGAGACCACCAGCAAAAGGGAGATATCGAAGTGTTTTATGTTAGCACCGAGAACCAGCTAGCCGATATCTTTACCAAGCCTTTAGATGAGAAGACCTTTTGCAGGCTGCGTAGTGAGCTAAATGTCTTAGATTCGCGTAACTTGGATTGATATAGAGCATACATGTGTTTTAGGCCTTTGATCATGTTCCATTGTGCATTTTATTGCTTATTTATGGTGCTCAAGTTGTGCAAGGGATCCTCGGACCTCACAAGTCCATGTGTGAATGATGCACATACTTAAGGGGAGAAATGCTACAACTTGACCCTTTGGGACTAACCATGTGCTTGAGTTTTCTTAAATTAGTCTCAAAGGAGGATTGAAAGGGAAAAGGTGAACTTGGACCATGCAAGACTTCCACTACACTCCAATGAGAGGGTAATTTACTCCAAGTTCATCTTCGTGCTCTTGTTGCCTTTCTACTCTTAATTGAAGATTTTGGTGAGGCAATGAGGTTTAAGGGCCAATAATGATCCCGTTTTGGTGCTTAATGCCAAAGGGGGAGAAATTAAGGCCAAAGCAAGAAATGGATCAGCTACCACTTGAGAATTTTGAAAATAGTAGAGTTAGAGCTTTTGTTTTGTCAAAATACTCTTATTGTCTCTTATTGTCAAAAGTTGGTCTCTTGTGGGGAGAATGTTTGATTATGGGAAAAAGGGGGAGTTTTTGAATCTTTGATCAATTTCTCTTGGAATACCTCTCTCTATGCCTCAACAAGTGAATTTGACTTAGAGATAGGAATTTGAGTTTGATTTGCAAAAACAAACCAAGTGGTGGCAAAGAATGATCCAAATATGCCAAATTTGAATCAAAAACAATTTTTTGTTCTCATTTGCATTGATGTTGCACTTCTTTAGTTGCTTTTTGTTGTGTTGGCATAAATCACCAAAAAGGGGGAGATTGAAAGGGAAATGTGCCCTTTGGCCATTTCTGTAAGATTTTGGTGATTAAGTGCTCCACACAAATGCTTTGAGTGATATTTGTGCCAAAGACTCAAGAAGTGCAAATCAAGATTAAAGGTATGTTTCTAGACTTAGTACATTGTTTTGAAGACTAATGTATTATGTCTAAGTGCTAGAAACAGGAGAAATCGTTTTGGAGAAAAGTTGGCTATGTACAGCCAAAAGGCTGCTCGGTCTGGGTGCACCGGACAGTGTCCGTTGTGCCAGGACAAGTCCCGATGAACAGCCTACTCTCGGGTCTCGACGGCGGCGTACGGCTACAAATCACCAGACTGTCCGGTGGTGCACCGGACTGTCCGGTGAGTCGTCTGCGGCGAAGTCGCCGCTCTCGAGAAACAGTCAACAGCGTACGGCTAAAAATCACCGGACTGTCCGGTGGTGCACCGGACTGTCCGGTGAGCCAACGGTCGGCCATGCCAATGGTCGGCCGCGCAATCCGCGCGTGACGCGTGGCCGAGCCAACGGTCTGATGGGGGCATCGGACTGTCCGGTGTGCACCGGACAGTGTCCGGTGCGCCAACGGCTCCAAATCTTCAACGGTCGGCTGCGCCAATTTAGGAAAGCAATCTGCACCAGACTGTGAACAGTGGATGTCTGGTGGTGCACCGGACTGTCTGGTGCGCCACCCGACAGAAGGCAAGAATTGCCTTCCTGGATTGCTTCCAACGGCTCCTAGCTGCCTTGGGGCTATAAAAGGGACCCCTAGGCGCATGGAGGAGACAACCAAGCATACTTTGAACATTCTAAGACTCCCGCACTCCATCTTCACACATTCGATTGACATTCTTAGTGATTTGAGCTCCGTTCTAGTGGTGAACTTGTTGCGTTTCATTTGAGCTCAAATCTTGGCTTGTGTGTGTGCGTATTGCTGGGATTTGTGTGTGTTGCTTCCCTCCCTTACTGTGGTGCTTTCACATTGATATTTGTTGTAAGGGCGAGAGACTCCAATTTGTGGAGATTCCTTGCAAACGGGAAAAGTGATAAGAAAAAGGAACACCATGGTATTCAAGTTGATCATTGGATCACTTGAAAGGGGTTGAGTGCAACCCTCGTCCATTGGGACGCCACAACATGGAGATAGACAAGTGTTGTACTTGTCGAACCACGGGATAACTCACGTGTCTCTTGTGATTGCTTTTTGTGTGATTGCTGGTATTCACAAGAGCTCGATTTATAGTCACTTGGAATTATTTCTCTAACTCTTAACCAAGTTTTGTGGCTATAAGTTTTAAGTTTTTACAGGATCACGTATTCACCCCCACTCTAGGTGCTTTCAAGAGGTAAACATAGTGGATTAAGATTTGGATTGCCCTCTAAAGGTTCTATTAGGTATTCAAAGGTTTTGTTGTTTAGGTTAGGGCAACATTAATCTCCACTAGTACTAGTAATTTCTCTTTTCATTGTCCTTTTATGCTCTTAAGGGGGTTTGAACTACAACAGTGATTTCAAAATTTCCAAAAATTCTGTAAAAATTACAATAAGTGAATATTGGTCCCTAAAGTCTGTCCTAAAAATTTGAGGTCAAAAATAAATAGAAAATGCACTGGACAAAAATAACAAAAGTTGGGGCAGAGGGGTCACTTTGCACTACAACTCTAATCTAGGTGTGGGTTCTGCACTAAGAGTTATTTTTGCTGGTATCTATGGGTAATAACATGCTTATGTGCCAAAAATCATAAAGAGTTACTTAGTGATTATTCAGTTATGATTTTCTAAAGTTTAATGCCAAAAAGACACTTATAACTAACTTGCTATTTGAAAAATATCAAACAACAGAACTTGTTTTTTTCTTAGGTTCTTCTTAGAACAAGAATAGTTATTCCTAAGGTAGGGGTGTTTTCTCCTTAGGATTATTTTCTTATGATTTTTCAAAGTTTTCTCTGTTTTTCATGAATAATTGTGAGTACAATTTCCTCTCACTGGACTATGGTTCAATAGATTTTTCTTGTGAACTACATAACTTAGGCATGCTAGGAAAAATATGGTGTCCCATGGTTTCCATTTTTAATCCCTTTTCTTAATTTTCCTAAGTTTGAGCATAAACAAGCTTTAGTGAATAAACCCTCCTTAACCTTGTATACTGGGGTGTTTATTAATTTTAAACAGGGTAACTACTAGGTTAGGGTCTCCACTATTTTTCTCAACCCTGGTCTAACAATATTTCTATGTTTCCCTTTATTAATGAACTTTGGGCAGTTTTCTTATTTAATTCAAAACTCTGTAAAACATTACAGGAACTATGGGGTTTATGATTTTTGTCTGACAGTTTATTTTTCACAAAGTCTAGCAAAATTGGGTTGACAAATTTTGGATGATTATTCTTCAAGTTATGCATTTATTAAGTTCTCTGCAATATTTAAAGAAAAATAAATTCGAAATGGAAAAGAATTTCAGGTTTGCGCTGAAGCCCCTGGGTTTTCTCTCCTTTTTCTCTCACAAAACAGTCCTCGATCTACTATTTGCATGAGTCACTGACCTTGCACAAAACCCCTTGGACTTAGCCGAAAACTAACCCGCGCTCCCTGGCTGGCTTAAACAGTACTCGCAGCAAGGATTACGGCGGCGAGGCTTACCGGCGGCAGTAGAGCTCCGACGGGGTGGTCAGTGGTGTCGGAGAGGTCACGGCGGTCAAGTCGGTGTGTGGGTCGGCGTCAGAGGTGGTCGGAGCTGTCCTGGCCACGAGCGCAGGCGGTGGAGGTCGTCGGTGGCTCCTGCTCCGATGAAACCATGGTGGTAGAGTTTAATTAAAGCGCACGAGGAGCTCCACGGGGTGATGTAGAGGCCATGCGCGCAACGAATTGAGAAACGGTGCAGAGGTTTACCCGGTCCACGTGCTCCGGCGGGGTTCCGAACTCCGGCGAGCACGATTGCGCTATTCCGGTGGCGCGGGTCCTCGGTTCAAGCTCAAGCAAGCTTCACAGCCTCCTAAGGGATCTATCCGAAGGCTTGGATCGAGCGGATGAGGGCGGGAAAGGAGTTGGCCACGGTGGTTTCCCTCGGGCGGCTCTGGCGGGTCTCGGGGAGGTCGCCGGAGCTATGGGCGAGCTCGGGGGAGTTAGGCATGGTACAGAGGAGGCAACGGGGAAGATGGTCGGGCACTAGGGTGGGCTTTATAGCCGCGGCGCGGGCGTGGTCACGGGGCGGCCGCGGGCGCGTGGGGGTTCGCGTGCGGGCATGCTCTGAGCGCGCCCTCGAGTGCCAGCCCACGTCGAACACATGGGGGTTTACTTCTGTCAGGGTTCAACGGCCGATTTGATCGCCTTAGCTTGCAGATCTTGGCAAAACCCTCGTGTACGGTCTCTTCCCTACACCAAATCCTACCTTTTTGATGTGAGTTCCAAGCAAGGATACGGTCGGAGTAGAGAGATATGGGGGTGAGAAGTCGGCTCTGTCAGAGCTGTCTAGACCGAGACAAAAGCCATGCCAAGTCGTGTCAATTGGCTTAGGGTTGGGTTCAAACTTTTCCAAAGTGTTCTAGGAGTCTTTGGGCGCCATTTTGTCAATTGGGCCATAAGGTTTTGAGGTTGGGATCAAAGTGAACATGTTTGATCTTTGAAAGAGGGTCGGTTTTGAACTTGAGAAAAACCTGAATTTTCTTTTATGCCTTTCTCTTTGGTGACCTTTTTGGGGTTCTTCTGAATCCTTTTTGGGGTCACACTCTTTCTATGTTTTGTAGGGTATTAAGTGTACTACAACTTTTATAATTAGTCCAAGTCATGACAATGTGATTTATATAGACTTTTTGCCATAATCCCCTCTAGGGCTCCATTTGCCTAAAAGGGATTTGATTTAGGGTTTGGGTCATTCCCTTCTCTTTTGTGCATGATAAGGCCAAGGCATGACTTCTAATATGGGTTACACCTACTTAGGATCTTGATCCCCCAAGTTTGGTGTCTTTTGCTCAAACTAAACCTGATGTGATGATGGGTTCAATAGTGTAGTTTTGAGTGAAAACCCTAAGTAACACCTGGGGTGTTACACATACCCTTTGTCTTCCTCATTGCTAGCGATCACTATGTTGACATTGCCCTTTTTGCCATGGCAATCCGCTCGATCAGGACAATCCTTGGCAAAATGACTCGCCTCACCACATGTGAAACATGTCAGTTCAGCCTTGTTCTTCTTCTTCTTGAAGTGTCACACCTGGTTTGAGAAGGCAAACTGAATGCGAACCATGTACGTGCCAAGATCAGAAATTCACGTACACAACGATTACATAATTGGACATCATCACACAATGCTTAAAATAAATAGCGGAAAGATACTTTGTTACACCAAGATGTCCAAGACATCCACAGAGTCTAATACATAACCATCGTTCAACATAATTATCAAAGTGCGGAATCATGAAGCGTAGATAAGCCTACACAGGTAGCTGGCTAGGGGTTTACCACTAAGATAGAACTAGAACTCGTCGTAATCCTGAAACTCCTCAAAGTCATCCATGTTGCCAGCTTCACCTCCTGAGCACTTAGAACAGTGGGGACAACCTGGGGTGGGGTGGTGTGTAAAGCAAGGGTGAGTACACATCAACGTACTCAGCAAATGTCCCGTTTGGCTAAAGTGGACTGGCTATATGTGGAGTTGAGGTCAAGCAGTTGCTTTTAGGTTAGTCAAGTATTTATTATGATTAGTAGAGCCAAGTTTTAGTAATAAACCCAGTTATTACCCAAAAGTACCTCATCAAAACAGGAAATACCAAAGATCAGATTTTATAACATCATAGTTAATCATCAACATAAAAGTATCCAAAGTTCTTCTAATCAAAGAGGATCCCAAGGCTGCTCTTAACCGTGAGCTCGGCTGATATACCAGTTTTTAACACTCTGTAGAGGTTGTACACTTTACCCACAAGTCGTGATTCCCATTCTGCCCGGAGATCATGACTCCCCATTGATCACTTCCAAGGTGACCTAGCAGGGTCTTACTATGTAGCCTTTACAAAGACTCCCCTGGTGCATAGCTGCTCGTTAGGTTTCGCTAGTCGTACAAATGCAGTACACCTCCCCAAGGTGGGTGACTAACAAAAACCAAATTGAATGAACCTCTGCACCCCACCCTTGGTAGAGCGAGCACTACACCTCGGCCCCCATTGACGGCCCTCTGGTAAAGCCAACTACACCCCCAGGTTCATCTAATTAGTCAGCTAAGGGCATCCCATTCCACCCTCATGGTTGTACTGTTACCCCGGGTGGTCACTCCATGAACAGGTCCTTAAGGAGAGGTACTCAGGAAAAAGGCCTGAGCCCCCTAAGATATCACAAGATCATCCACATAAAAAGGATAACAGTATCATATCATAAAGGTTCACATCATGTTCATTGATTAAGTTAAGGCAATAGCAACATGCTAACCATGGTAACCCAAAAGGTAAACAAGGACAAGTGAATACAGACTAGTCAATCCTTAGGTTTCATAAAGTAATGCGGGACAGTGAATCATAAAGTATGTAGGACATAATAGGTCAAAGGACACTTGCCTTCACCAGGTTGCTGCTCAGGGAGGTCTCCAACAACACACTCAGGAACTTTGGACTGCTCGTTGTCTAAGTAAAGCGAACATGCATTCAATACATTTGGAAAGTACAGATGAACATCACACCAAACATGTACAAACATTGGAACACATCTTAAAAAGACATAATACTACATAGGGGATAATGAATTCAAAGTATAACATAAACTATGGCATACATTAACTTTATTTGAAAATAGGTTATTATTTCCCTAAGTGTTATTTACAAGTACATAAGCATGGATCAATTTATTTTATTGTGATCTATAATTTAGAATAGAGATGAACCTATCGTTAATCTCACAAGTTTAAACATGATTAAATCTCTAGGGTTCTCCTTTTATTTATTTTATTAAATGAATAAAACTACATCTATATTAGTTCATATTCAATCATAAAAATTAGAATGTGCAGACAGTAAATGAAACCATTTTATTTAAACAGAGAATAATCCTATGAACATTTTGCAATTTGAATCACCAAAGTAGGAGTTCATATGCAAAAGATATGAAATAAATAAGTTTGGGAATTCGAAATATGAAATTAGGTCTAATTCTGGGAATATTTAAAAGTCCAGGGCTAAATCTGTAAGATTACAGGGGTCTGCTCCCTTGCTCCCGAAAACCAGGGATGGCAGGTTTATTTCTAGTAAAACGAGGGTCTCTTTGATAAAACAGCCACGCGAAGGGGTATCGGGTGAGTCTAACCGTTGGTTCAAAAACCGATGGCTGAGATTAGATCTGTGGCCGAGGCCGCGCGCACGCGGGCGGGCGAGTACTGACAAGCGGGCCAGGGAGTGTCAGCGATAGAGGGGGGAAAGCAAAGGGGGAAAGCGCGCTGACCGAGCGGGCCCAGCGCCAGGGGGAACGGATGGCTGCAGGGGTCCGAGGGGGTCGAACCGTTCGATCAAGTTCAGACGGAGGGGGGTCCGAGCGGGTCTGAGCGGGTCCGAGCGGGTCTGAGGGGGTCCGAGCCGTTCGATCAAGATCGGACAGAGGGAAATCAGACCAAGAATGATGGGCGGCTGCGAGTTGCACTAACAGGCGGGCCAGGGCGTGTCAAGTGCGCGTGCGCGAAGTGGTATTCCGCGGTCCGAGCCGTTCGATCTGAATCGGACGGAGGGGGTAATCAGACCGAGGGAAAACAGATGGCTGCGGGCGGCGTCGCTCCTCTCCGCAGCGGTGAGGTCACCGGAGTTGAGGCAGGCGCGAGCTAGGGTGGTCCGGGGTCGCCGGAGTTGGGCAGAGGGGAAGAGGGCGCCACGACGAACTCGATGGCAGAGAAGAGGCCATGAATCCACAAGAAGAGAGGGGAGAGCGGTGGTGAGGTGGCCTCGGGCGGGCTGGAGAAACTCCAGTGAGCCATTCCGACCACGGGGAAGGGACTTAAGGCGCGCTAAGGCTTGAGCTAGCTTCAGTAGAGACAGGGGTGACACAGAGACCTACTCCGGTGAACTAAACCGGGCCAAATCGGTCGGCCACCGCGCGAGCACGGCGGACCGTCGCGGCCGAACACCGGCGAGGGTGAAATTGACGAGCACAGGGCACAATAAGGGAAATTGGGCACGGGGACGGGTGTCTCATCTCGGGGCGGAGCTCAGGGAGGCTTAGCGCGGACTCTGGCGAGCTGGATGGCCGGGGACGCAGGCGCGGGTCTCCAGCGGTGGCTGGCGGCGAGGGCAGAGCGCGAGAGAGGGTGAAGCTGTGCGAAATGAGGTGAGGGGTGTGCGCGGGGCACCGGCTGGGCTATAAGAAGAGAGTTGGGCACGTGGGCGGGCGTCGTGGCCGAGAAACCCGGTGACGTGCACGAGTGCGCATGCGTCGGTCCACGGCGACGCGCGGAGAGGGCGGAGCTGACAGGGCTGGCCCACGGCGCAGAGAGAAAAGAGGGACGCTCGGGGCAACGGCTCGACGACTGGCGATTTGGGCCCACGAGGCAGAGAGAGAGAGGGAGCCGCGGGCGAAGGAAACTGGCGCCGACAGATCGGCCCCAGCAGGCAGAGAGCGAGAGAGAGAGAGAGCGCGGAAGAGGGGAACTGTCGCTGACAGGCAGGGTCCGCCTGTCAGGCAGCGCGGGCGCGCGGCCTGGCTGGGCTTAACTGGGCCGGCTGGGCTGCTTTCTCTTTTTCTTTTTCTCTAGATTTTCTAATTCCTTTTCTATTTCTTTTTCTATAGGGTTTTCAAATCCAAATTCAAACTAGGTTTCAAATTCAAATAAATTCAAACATGTGCAACACTCCAAAGAATATTTTAAGCTCAACATGATGCAACATGTCGTGACCTAAAATGTTTTAGCAAAATAAATAATTAAACCTCTCTAACTTAAGCTAATTCTACTTAAAAGGGAGAAAGGGAGAGAGAATCTAGAGAGAGAGAAAACCTAGAGTGAGCAAAAGGAAGAGTAACACCTGATTTTGGGTGATAATTAGAAAGAAATTTTATACCCCCAAAATCAGGGTGTTACAGACCTATCCCCCTTAAAACAATCTCGCCCTCGAGATTCAGGGCTGGCTAGAAAAGAGCTCGGGGTACTTGGCTTTTAAATCATGCTCTCTTTCCCAGGTTGCTTCTTCTTCTGAGTGATGACCCCATTTGACTTTGCACATCCTGATGGTACTTCTCCGAGTGACCCGATCTACTGTCTCCAGAATTTGAGTTGGCTTCTCAATATAAGTCAGATCTTCTTGAACTTCAAGATCCTCTGCTGGAAACTGGTCTTTTGGCACTCTCAAGCATTTCTTCAACTGAGACACATGGAACACATCGTGCACAGCGGACAGATTCTCTGGTAAGCTGAGTTGATAAGCCACTTCTCCACGTCTTGCTTGAATCTGATACGGCCCAATATATCGGGGTGCTAGCTCGCCTTTGACTCCAAACCTCTTGGTTCCTTTGATGGGTTCCTTTGATGGGTGACACCTTCAAATAGACATAGTCTCCCACTTCAAAACTGAGTTCTCTTCTTCGGGTGTCAGCATAGCTTCGCTCTCTGAACTATGCTGCCTTCAAATTCTCTCGGACCATTCGGATGTTTTCTTCGGTTTCAAACAAAATATCTGGACCGAACACCTATCTTTCACCAGGTTGATCCCAATGCAATGGAGTTCTGCAATTCCTCCCATAGAGCGCTTCAAATGGTGACATCTTCAGATTGGCTTGGTAACTGTTGTTGTAAGAGAATTCTGCATATGGTAATCTCTTGTCCCAACCCATCTTGTCTTGTAGGGCACAAGCCCTCAACATATCCTCCAGAATCTGATTGGTTCTCTCTGTTTGACCAACTGTCTGTGGGTGGTAAGCTGAGCTGAACTTCAAATGTGTGCCCAAAGCTTCATGCAACTACTGCCAAAAATGAGAGGTGAACTGGGTGCCTCTATCTGATACTATCTTCTTCGGAATACCATGCAAGCACACAATCCGAGACATGTATAGTTCGGCCAACACTGCACTGTTGTAGGTGGTCTTGACTGGTATGAAATGGGTCGCCTTTGTCAAACGGTCCACTACTACCTAGATGGAGTCATAACTAGTATGAGTGCGGGGCAAACCGACTATAAAATCCATTCCGATCTCATCCCATTTCCACTGAGGAATCTGCAACGGTTGCAACAAACCTACAGGTCTCTGATGTTCTGCTTTAATCCTCTGACAACTATCACACATAGCCACATACTCTGCTATCTCTCTTTTCATACCGTACCACCAAAATCTTTTCTTCAGGTCTTGGTACATCTTCTCACTGTCAGGGTGTATAGAGTATGTTGTCTCATGAGCTTCCTTGAGAATCAATTCCTGAATCGATTTGATGTCGGGAACACATAGTCTGTCCTTGAACCATACCACTCCTTCTGCATCTTCACGGAAATCCTTGCCTTTCCCATCTCTGATCAGCTGCCGAATCTCGTTGACTTTCTCATCATCCTTTTGACCTTTCCTGATGTCTTGCTCTAGAGTAGGTTCCAACTCAATTGTCACTCCTTGAGTGTTGTTCAGAAATCCGAGACTTAATCTGTCGAACTCCTTTGCTGGCTCATATGGCATCGGATGAGCGGCCAACATATTGACTTGACTCTTCTTGCTAAGAGCATCTGCAACTACATTTGCTTTGCTTGGGTGATAATGAATCTCCAGCTCATAATCTTTTATCAATTCTAGCCATCTTCGCTGTCTCATGTTCAGTTCTGACTGAGTGAATATGTACTTGAGACTCTTGTGATCCGTGTAGATATCACACTTCTGCCCATAAAGATAATGTCTCCAGGTCTTTAATGCATGAACCACAGCTGCTAATTCCAGATCATGAGTAGGATAATTCTTCTCATGAATCTTCAATTGTCGAGACGAGTATGCCACTACTCTCCCTTCCTACATCAACACACATCCCAATCCTGTGTACGAAGCATCGCAATATACTGAGAATGGCTTGTGAACATCTGGCAGAATCAGTACTGGTGTCTTGTCAACTTCTTCTTCAATGTCTCAAAGGACTTCTGGCATGCTGGGGTCCACTTGAACTCAACCTTCTTTGCCAACAAGACTGTCATTGGCCTGGCGATCTTGGAGAAACCTTCAATGAAACGTCGATAATAATCGACCATTCTGATGAAGCTCTTGATTCCTCGAACATCTTTTGGTGCTTTCCAGTCCAAGATAGCTGCTACCTTCTTTGGATCTATAGCCAATCCTTCTCGGTTTATAATATGACCCAAGAATAGGACTTCACTGATCTAGAACTCGCACTTGCTAAGCTTGGCATACAGCTGACAATCTCGTAGCCTCTGAAGTACTTTCCTCAAATGCTCCTCATGCTCTTGCTCATTCTGGGAATATATTAGAATATCATCAATGAATACCACCATGAACTTGTCGAGATAGTTCATGAACACACTGTTCATCAAGTACATGAAGTAGGCTGGCGCATTCGTCAAACCAAATGACATAACCGTGAACTCATATAGTCCATACTTGGTGATGAATGCTGTCTTCGGTATATCTGAAGGTCGGATTCTGAGCTGATGGTAACCTGACCTTAGATCTATCTTTGAAAACACACTGGCTCCTCTCAACTGATCAAATAGGTCTTCAATTCTGGGTAGGGGGTACTTGTTCTTGATAGTGACTTCATTCAAGGATCTGTAATCGATGCACATCCTTTTCGTGCCATCCTTCTTCTCCACAAATAACACTGGGGCTGCCCAAGGTGAGGTACTTGGTCTAATGTAGCCTTTCTCTAACAACTCATCAATCTGCTTCTTGAGTTCCACCAACTCTAGTCCTGACACTCGATAGGCTCTCTTGGAAATAGGGGCGGTGCCTGGTATAAGCTCTATGGCAAATTCAACCTTCCTTTCAGGTGGCATACCTAGTAACTCCTCGAGAAGCACATCTGGGAAATCTAATACTACATTGATAGCCTCTGATGGTTTAATCTCCTCAATGTGAGCGGTGACTTGGTGACAACATTCTTTTCTGGGTCCTGACAAGATCAAGTGCACTAGCACTTCTTCTCCTGATGGGGACACTAACTTCACTGTGCTCTTATCACAACTAAGACTGGCTTGATACTTGGTTAGCCAATTCATCCCTAGGATGACATCTATAGTTGTATCCTGGTTACCCACAACTATCAAATCGGTGGGGAACTCTATCCCCTTATTTGAACCTTTGCACTAGGGCAAAATCTTTCAGTTTGGGTCCTTCCACCAACTGAACTAACTCTCATAGGTCGATACATGGGTGCTACTGGTATATTATGTGATTCTACCCATGATGCAGTCACAAAAGAATGTGTTGCTCTAGTATCAAATAAGACATTTGCATAATGGTACTCGACTGAAAACGTACCTAATGCCACTCCTGGAGTCTCCTGGACTGTGTCGACCTCCAAGTGGTTCACCTTTCCATACTGGGTACGAGGTTGCCCATGGTTGTTGCTTCCTTGTTGCATTGCATTCTGTCTGACTGGGGCATTGGGAACTGGTTGCTGCTGAGTTGCATTCCTTGGGCAATGATTCGCCCAATGGCCTTGCTCACCACAGTGGAAACATGCACAACTTTCTCCTTGGGCTGGCACTGCTTGATTGTTCTAGTTGGTTGCTGGGGCAGGAAGACGAGCTGCCTGGTTGCTATGACGCTGGTATTGATTTCCTCCCTGCTAGTTATTCTGATGGTACTGCTGCTGCTGCTGAGGAAACTGCCTCTGGTACTGTTGCGGCTGGTTCTGACGCTGATGCTGATGATGGTACTGGTGACCTTGCTTGAATTGCTGAGGTGGGCTACCTGAGTAGCGAGGACGACTGCTACTCCCAACCTGAGATCCACCAAGCTTGCATTTTCTGTCCTCCATCTCCCGACGCTTCCTTTTTGTCATGATTGCTCTGTCGATCAGATGCTGGAAGGTAGGGAAGGTGTGGTTCATTAGCTGATAATGGAGGGGATCAACCAATCCTCTCAAGAAGCGGTACTGTCTCTTAGCATCCGTGTTGACATCCTCTGGGGCATAACGAGACAGCTGTAGAAACTTGTCCGTGTACTCACTGATGGACAGGGGACCTTGCTTTAGGGCAAGAAACTCTTCCTTCTTCACTATCATCAGTCCCTCGGGCACATGGTAGTGACGGAAGTTATCCCTAAACTCCTCCCAAGTGATGGCTTCAGGGTTGGCATTGGTGGCGAGGTAGGACTCCCACCAAGACTATGCTGCTCCCCTCAGCTGTCGGGGACCATACAACACCTTCTAACGATCGTTGCACTGGGCAGTGTGCAACTCATGCTCCATGGTACGCAGCTAATCTTCCGCATCCATCGGATCAGCAGAGTGGGCAAAAACAGGGGGACGGCCCCTCATGAATTCTGCCCGCTTGTCTCTGGGCACTTGAGGCATCTAGACTTGCACTGGAGGCTGAGGCGGTGGTGGCTGCTGCTGTACTTGCTGCATTGCTGCTAAAGTCTGACCAATTGCTTGAACTGCCTGGGTCTGCATCAAGAACATCTGCTCAATGGTCCTCGGTGGTGGCGGTGGCAATTGCTACTGCGGCTGAGCTGCATCCTCCTAGGGTGCCTGCTGTTCAGGCTGAGCACGCCTCACACCTCTGCGCCTGTTCTCAGACATCTGTAGGAATCACACATATCAGATCTGACTCTGCAGTCTTTCAGCATAAGAAAAGATGTGTAGAAGATCTTCATAGAACTGAACAATTGACCAACTTCACTGACAGCTTCTCAGATAAAGAGGAAAGTGGAGACAAATGGGTTACCCAACTAAATAACTAACTTTATTAATAACTACACCAAGTTGCAGGGGATACCCACACCTTGGTGACAATCATTACAAAGATCCAACTTCAGTACATGTCCATCATAACAAACATCCAACAAAAGATAAGCAAACTAACTCTAACTAAGACTGGCTAGACTAAGACACTGAACTAAGAATTATTATAGACTCCGACTCTGTCGATCTAGGGGTCTAAATCTATGCGGGTCCTGCAGTCTGGGGTACCATAGTCGAAGCGACCATGGGGCGGTGAACGGTAAGGGTGCTGAATCCCGACAGGGGCAGGAGGACCACCATCAAGATAGTGGCGTACAGCGCACTCAGCACGCAATTCCGCAACCTCCGCTAGAACCTTGCCCAACTCGTCAAGGGCGTGGTCCAACTCTATGTTGAGCACGGCGACCAGATTGACCATGTTGTTCAGCCTAGGATTGCCCTCACCCACTAGCGAGACAATCACACCTCCAGCACTGCCGGTCGAACGACGAGGGTAGTACTTCAAGTCAAGGCCATCAGCTACCCCACTGAACAACGAGCAATACTGAGAAAGTGCCCATCGTGCTGCATCTTGCATGGCTGCCTCGGCAGTATCCCTCTCAGTGATAGAATAGTGCTCTAAGAAGGCCTCTGCACCCCAGAGATCATCGTCCGGACAGCGCACCAAGCAAGTAGCCTCCCACTGGTCCGGGTATAACCCACGACGATGCTGGTAGACTACACAATGGTACTCGATGGACCAAGTGTGTCGGTCGAAGGCCCGATGCAACAGGGTATCGAGAGCGTCGTGGAAGTGACACCCGCGAGCAGCGTCACGAGTGATGGGTCTAGCGATTCATCCATCCGGCTCTGGCTCTGGCTCCTCCGAGTGCTTCGTGACGTGGCTCGAACTGCCACCGATGTCGTCGTCGTCTCTGTCTCCGTCTCTGTTAGGGTCTCCTCCAGCAGCCAGGATGCCCTGAGGTGGTGCAGGGGGCATCTCTGGCTAAGGTGCAGGGGAGGCGGCCTCTTAGACTCCACCTCCTGCTGAGGCGAGGGGGAAGAGTCCTGCTGCTCCTGCTCCTGCTCCTGGCATCGGCGCTCCTGCTCCTCGTGCAGGCGACGATGCAGTCTCTCCAGGTGACTGGACTGACCTAGCACCATGCGACGCAGGGGACACTCCGCCAGGCGAGAAGGCAAAAAGGGGATCACAGACTTACGTGCAGTGCACCTAAGACGAGCCATCTACAAAAGACATCGTAAGCACAAGAGTAAGAGTAGAACTATGAGACCAGAAAGTAAACAGATAGAAAAGTGAGACAAAACCTTTTGAGATAAGTAAGTAACATAGGGTTGGTCAAGATGACCAACTTTTGAAAGAACTCTAAGGTCAAGGTAAGAGTAGGGGTCTGTAGTCCTTAGGTCGACCATTCTAGTCTAGGTCAGCGGTCCTACAGTCAGCAAGGCTTTGATACCATGTATGTCACACCCGGTTTGAGAAGGCAAACCGAATGCAAACCATGTACGTGCCAGGATCAGAAACTCACATACACAGCGATTACATAATTGGACATCATCACACAATGCTTAAAATAAATAGCGGAAAGATACTTTGTTACATCAAGATGTCCAAGACATCCACAAAGTCTAATACATAACCATCTTTCAACATAATTATCAAAGTGCGGAATCACGAAGCGTAGATGCTAAGCTTACACAGGCAGCTGACTGGGGGTTTGCCACTAAGATAGAACTAGAACTCATCGTAATCCTGAAACGCCTTGAAGTCATCCATGTTGCCAGCTTCACCTCCTGAGCACTGAGAACAGTGGGGACAACCTGGGGTGGGGTGCTGTGTAAAGCAAGGGTGAGTACACATCAACGTACTCAACAAATGTCCCGTTTGGCTAAAGTGGACTAGCTGTATGTGGAGTTGAGGTCAAGCAGTTGCTTTTAAGTTAGTCAAGTATTTATTATGATTAGTAGAGCCAAGTTTTAGTAATAAACCCAGTTATTACCCAAAAGTACCTCCTCAAAAGAGGAAATACCAAAGATCAGATTTTATAACATCATAGTTAATCATCAACATAGAAGTATCCAAAGTTCTTCTAATCAAAGAGGATCCCAAGGCTGCTCTTAACCGTGAGCTCGGCTGATATACCAGTTTTTAACACTCTGTAGAGGTTGTACACTTTACCCACAAGTCGTGATTCCCATTCTGCCCGGAGATCATGACTCCTCATTGATCACTTCCAAGGTGACCTAGCAGGGTCTCACTACGTAGCCTTTACAAAGACTCCCCTGGTGCATAGCTGCTCGTTAGGTTTCGCTAGTCGTACAAACACAGTACACCTCCCCAAGGTGGGTGACTAACAAAAACCAAATCGAATGAACCTCTGCACCCCACCCTTGGCAGAGCGAGCACTACGCCCCGACCCCCATTGACGGCCCTTCGGCAAAGCCAACTACACCCCCAGGTTCATCTAATTAGTCAGCTAAGGGTGTCCAATTCCACCCTCATGGTTGTACTGTTACCCTAGGTGGTCACTCCATGAACAGGTCCTTAAGGAGAGGTACTTAGGAAAAAGGCCTGAGCCCCCTAAGATATCACAAGATCATCCACATAAACAGAATAACAGTATCATATCATAAAGGTTCACATCATGTTCATTGATTAAGTTAAGGCAATAGCAACATGCTAACCATGATAACCCAAAAGGTAAACAAGGACAAGTGAATACAGACTAGTCAATCCTTAGGTTTCATAAAGTAATGCGGGACAGTGAATCATAAAGTATGTAGGACATAAAAGGTCAGAGGACACTTGCCTTCACCAGGTTGCTGCTCAGGGAGGTCTCCAACAACACACTCAGGAACTTTGGACTGCTCGTTGTCTAAGTAAAGCGAGCATGCATTCAATACATTTGGAAAGTACAGATGAACATCACACCAAACATGTACAAACATCGGAACACATCTTAAAAATACATAATACTACATAGGGGATAATGAATTCAAAGTATAACATAAACTATGGCATACATTAACTTTATTTGAAAATAGGTTATTATTTCCATAAGTGTTATTTACAAGTACATAAGCATGGATCAATTTATTTTATTGTGATCTATAATTTAGAACAGAGATGGACCTATCATTAATCTTACAAGTTTAAACATAATTAAATCTCTAGGGTTCTCCTTTTATTTATTTTATTAAATGAATAAAACTACATCTATATTAGTTCATATCTCTACTACTTATTAAGGCTCTAAGGGTAGCCTGCCGTTCTGCCTTCGTTCAATCTGGATCGTCCATCGCTGTTGTTCAATCTGGATCATCCATCGCCACACTAACCTGCTAGCCGTGCCCTCCTCACAACGTCCCATCCGCGCGCGCAAAAATTCAACACATGTTCACAATACCACTAACTGATTACACAAGCTGACTGCTTTCTCTGTAGCAGGCACATTTATAAGTTGCTACCGCACCCTTTTGCTAGCCGATATGGTACAATTTATTTGCGCCGCGGTAGAGAACATGTGTCGAATTTATTTAGCTGGCTGATATGAGGCCCATCTATCAATTAAATTGTATACGGCCCATCTAGGAAAAACCCTAGAGACGTTATCCCACAGGCAGTCGCGCTCGCACGGCGGCTCTCATCCCCGCCGGCGAGCCTCCATTTCCCTCCGTCGGTCGCTCCTCACCCGCCCCACGGCTGACCAGCGCCATTACTCCTCATCCCGCATGCAGTCGCGCACCTCCTCTCCTCTACCACTGTTGCCCCCTCCTCGCCGCCATTACTGCTCGCCGCGTCCTGGCTCTGCGAGCTCCTCACTCGCTGGTGGCCTACCCCTCGGCGGACAGCCTCGCCTGGCCACACCAGTCGCGCGGCCACCCTGTGCTCTGCACATCGTGCGACGCCCGCTGCTCTGCTCAGCGCGTGTCAGTAACCGCTCTCCCCACGACCTATTCCATCCCAAGTTAGCGGACTCCCCCCTACCCTACTCAGGCCCACGACCTCCACTCCCGCATGCTTCCTTCTCTGCACAACCTCCACTTCGCCTGGGTCAGCATGTATCCGATGAAGATAAATGGGGAGCCTACGCGTACTCTGTTTTGTTCGAGCACGTGTGTACGCCAGTGCCTATGGAGTTCCCTAGAGAACGAGGACAATCGACTCAGTTCCCATTCTACCCTGTTCTCTGTGTGCGAGCTCGAGCACGCGTCGCCGCCAGAGCTGGAAGAGTTCCACGGAGAGCCTGGACAACCCCGTAGCCTCTCGACGCATTGCCAGGTCTGGTAAGTCCTCCGATGCCTCTCGATGATCACATGAAAAGTGGATACTCTATAGAGTAAATTCTGCTTTACCTGATACCAATAGTCCCACTGTAATCATCTTCCATGCTCCGTACCATGTATTTATGGAAGTCATATGAATGTGGTAGCTTGTGATACTAACAAGAAAATCACATGAACAAAGTGGCATATTAGAATCATCTTGGCAGGTGGAGGAGGTGGGGCGAGGATGCTAAAACATTAGAAACAAATTAGAGTACTCACTATGACAAAGCCCAACCTCAGTGCCAAATAGTCTGACCTTATTATGGAGCCCTTGAATTGACGCAAAAAGCAAAGCTGCAATGCAATTAAAGAAACTTTAAATCCAAGTGATTATGGATGTATACTACTTATTTGAGGCTTCAGATACATGAATCTTTTGACTTTATGGTCGGTGACACTCTTAGATGTTCTTTCATCAGTAAACTTGAGGTTGAATTCGAACCAGTGTTTAAAATAGCGGGCTAAGGCATTTATCCCCGGCCTTTTTTAACAGCTAGAAAAGGATATATCTGGATATCGCCGCAGCTAAATGTTTTAGCGGTTTTCAGAACATAGAACAATCGAGTAGCATTACCTATGTAATAAACTAATAACCAAAGCAAAAAAATACAATAGGCGGTTCAGACTTTAGAACCAGAAATAATAGCAAGGAAAACAACATTCATTTGCTAAGTTTTATAGTCTACTGGTTGCAACATTCAATGTACTGAGCAGCAAAACATACAACATACTGAGCAGCAAAAGTACTTCAAAAGGAATTGCAAAGTTGCTAAGTTCCAAGACATTAATTTGATAAGTTGCAACTAGATAAAATACGAAGGCATAAACTGGTAACTGGTTTTGCTGCTAGACAGAGGGCGAGGAGAGGAGCAACGAGCAAGACAGGAGTTGTGACATAAGCGGCGGCTAGGGTTCAGTGAGCAACTGGGCATCGTCGACAGGTTATTTTGTTTTGGACCCAAATTTCATTTAGCACACAACGCACAACAGTTCCTTTAGCGGGCTAAATGATGTAGTGTTTAGCTGTTTTAGCGGGCTAATATCCGCTATTAGCGGTTCTGTCCGTTTAGCGCTAAATTGTGATTATCTTATCCCCACCCTTCTGTAACAGCTATATCCGGATATAGCGGCGGATATATCCAGCTATTTTAAACATTGATTCGAACTGACTGGATGAGCTAGAAAAATAAGGCATTTTTATGTCTTTACATGGTGATACACTAATCAGATAACAAAGGATGATACAGTCAGTATCTGTTCCACAGAAAGATCAAGAAACAGAAAAGGAATTTTACCATCCAAATAAGTATTTTATTTTTGCTCCATGGATGAGAAGCATTGTTAAAAACAAAGGTTGACTGCCTTCTCATCACCTTGGTTCTCCTAGCTGAGAGAGACAAAAATCAGTGAGGTAGTACACACCAACAGGGTTGCATAAAACATGGCCAAACAAAGCATCCACTTCCAGCAGATGACCGGATGACCCTACCTTTCAATTCCTCAGCAGCAATTGGACCTGCTAAGGTTTCCCACTTCCTCCAGCTATAGATCTGCACCAATAGCAGAAAGATATATACCATAATAAACTCAGAAGAAAATAAGAGGGGAAAATGTCAGATGGAGTGATATTTTGTTGAATTAGTAGTGCAACAGACCACTGGAGTGTTTAATTTAATTGTCAAATGTTGTTTGTATGTAAAGTTCTCCCATACCTGAGGATCCCTTGATTTTTTAGTGCAAGCCATATAGATTGGTGAATGTACCATCAAACTCAAAGAACTAAGTAGGTAAACATGGTCATTGGTTTTTTAGAGGACTTTCAGAGAGGGAGGTTGATTGTTTGCCTCATTTAATATACAACTAAAGCCCTATCAAGCTTCATATTCATAAGTAGCAAAATAGCTGCCAACTTTTCTACATTACTGTCATTGGTTTTTAGCCTTTGATTCCTCCAGAAGAACCCATGATTGTAGAGCACATTTTCGGTTACATGGTCAATACATAATCCATTTAAAGGTTCAATTGTCCGACCAGTATTAATAATCTGTCTAGCTATTCTGATTTATTCATATGAATATATAAGCCAAACTGTGTGAACTTAGTTTTTCATAAAGACCATGTTTATAGCGATTAATGGTGTTGTTCGACCAGTATTATGTAGTCTGTTATCAACCAGGGGCTGATTTTGTGTAAGCTACTGGGAAATGCCTTCAGCTGCTGTGCTTCTGAACGAAGCTGAATAACCATGCGAGTGGCATCACTTAGGATAGCAGCTTTGTCAGCTTTTACTGGCTTCCCTGGTTCTAATGTAATTCAAAGATAACAATAAGCCCCATATCAGTCCATTAATTTACTGCTGTCTCACAGTCCCAGTTTCCATGCCAGCCACTTTTGACATAAACCTTGTGTTGTCAGCTTTTACTGGCTTCCCTGGTTCTAATGTAGACCCCAATTCAAAGATAACAATAATCCCTATATCAGTCCATTAATTTACTGTTGTCTCACAGTCCCAATTTCCATGCCAGCCACTTTTGACATAAACCTTGTGGTTGAATTTTTATGGAATACACCCAAACAATAAGCCCCATCCACCTGATTGGGCCTGAGGCCACATGCCATTGACACATAGGATACCATTTTGCACATCATGATCCTTTCAGAAAAATATTGGCTGGCAAAAGGAGTTAAAAAATTTAGCTTGGAGTGCTTCATTCAGAATTGAAGAACAGACAGTACATAACATGAGTGGACAGCACCAACAGACAAATTAAACAAATGTTATATGTTGTATCTTTTGATGACTGGACTGATGTTTAACTGCATATTTGTTTGTAGGATTTATAGGACTAATCGTTTTTCCCTAAGTATATTCTGCTACTTCATCCTTGATATTTAGACTATTTTGCAGATATAAACTTGGCTTTTTGTTGATAACATATCTTGTAGGCAGGTTTTAGTTATGCGTGAATACTTATGTTTTCTATAATAATCATGGGTTGTTTTGACTACCCAGGGAAATTCGGAGTTGTGTTCGCCTCAATTTCTCCACCCATCTTTGCAGCTCTGTATTGTCCAACAAAACTTTGGTTAGTGCCATGACTATTTATTCTATATTGAATATTTGAATGACCTGTTCTACTATTACAGTTTGAACATTTTCGGTTACATGGTCAGTACATAATCCATTTAAAGGTTCATTTGTCTGACCAGTATTAATAATCTATCTAGCTGTTCTGATTTATTCCTATGAATATATAAGCCAAACTGTGTGAACTTAGTTTTTTATAAAGACCATGACAGACTTGCGTGTATTTGGGGTATTTATTGGGGGTATAAAGTTTATATACACGCATGCTTCCGGTATATAGGGGTTGATGCTAAAATGATAGTTGAAAGGATTAGATGGTAGTATGCTTTCTGTACGGTGCACTTGCACCTGCCCAAACTTTTCTCTCTCATTAGCTTTTCTTCATTCTTCTTCGCTTCTCTTCATTCTTCTTTATAGGTCTACAGTTCAACACAAAGCGAAACACCCTTAAGTGAGAGTACTTGTTAGTTCGGTATCTTTTTCCTACGTTCCTTCTAGTGATTTCCTTTGAGTTTACTTCCTGCTTGTTCAACCACACAAGATGAGTAAACCGTGGAACATCTCATTTTCATGAAAATGATCTCTACCCATACCTTCTGCATGCTTTTAAGTCACCATCCAGAATTGTACTATTTGAATCATTGCTTCATTTGCTTGTTACATCCAGCCATCATCTTGAATACAACTCCTTGACTTCACGCAAAACAAATTAACATGGCAAATCAGCAAATTGATCGTTATTAAGATAAACGGAATCATTACCTGTACTATGTGGCAAGAAACATAAACCAAAGTTAAATACAATTGGACACATTATGTTACATTTTATGATTCAACTTTAAATATTGTTACATGAAAAATCTTCAATTTGCTGCTAGGTTTCTTAAAGAACAAAGACGTAGATAGCGTCTAAACTTTCTACAAAATAGTTTCTTGTAATTTCATTATGATGTAAAAGAAATCTATTTGTTTGACAGAGGGACTTTGTCATTTAATCCTTTTAATGATGTTTTCTTTGCAATAATGCCATGATTGGTCCTACAAGATCAATGGTGCGATCAGGTAGACTAAACCAACATAGGACAGTTCCAGCCATTCGTCCCTTTCCTCCGTAAGTATATAGTTCACTTGTCACACTTATATATGAATGAAGAACTTAAGCTAAAGTTTGTGTTTTATATAGTTTCGTATTTGATGATATTCAAGATGTCAATAACTTACCACAAGTAAAGAGTATCTTTGCGAGGGTAGTTGTTAAGTTCCCTAGGCGTCATGATAGTCAACACTTCATCCTACAGGATATCACAGTGAGTTACTTCAAGCTTTAACATAGAGTCAATATAGTCATGTTGTTATAAAAAATTCTTTGCCTCATACGACCTTTATTCCCATATATCTAGGGATCCAAAATGGAAGCAATTTCAAGCCGCAATAATGTTCCACGGTTCGATGCCTTACTCACACAAGGATGCACATATACATTGTATAGAGTGGGGTTTTGTCTAAATAGGGAGGCGATTCAATTTCGAAATATTGGACATGGGCTAGAGATCGGACTGATAACACATACTATTGTGGAGCCATTCATCAAGCCAATCCAATTCCTCCATTTCCAAAGTTTCTTATGCCATTCCATGAGGTTTATGAACAACCGCATAAGTCGTTCGTAGGTAATGATCCTTGCTTCCATATGGTTTATATATATTACTAATGGCTGATGTATAAGTTATTCAAAGATAACTAATCACATGTGAATTGCTCAGACATTATTGGCATAGTTCTTCATTTAGAGCCATTAAAGCATATCGGTGGAAGGCCGTATAGAGAGGCTATACTAATGGATTCCAGGTGACACTAATTTATAGCTACATTATTGTTTTAAAGCATTAAGTAATTGTTAGGTCTTATTTAGACAAAATTAATGTTTTTATAGGTGGGATCTAATCGTCGTGGGGATATGGACTGACCTCTTGCAAAGAAATGCTCTACGATGGTCGTTAGCTAGAGTTGACAATAACATAATTATTGGAACTATCCTGCGTTTTAACCATACACACGGTAATTTCTCTTGTACCTAAAATCTTTCAACATGAACTCAATTCTTATGCTTATTAATTATTCTAACAATAGGATGCTTGGAAACCTCGGATTACAGTACCGTTCATTTCAACCCAGATCATCACACTACATACCATTTGAAGAGTGAGTGGTTCTTATAATATAGTTATAACTATAGCTAAAATTAAAATGATAATAATTTAAAATAATCATGTTTTTACAAATTATGTTCTAAATTGCAGCTATTCGACGTTCGTTGATTCAAAATCCAAGGAGTCGTATCGTCGATAGATTACTTGAGAACAGACGGGCACATCTCCCAACTGTGATATCTGATTGAGACGTGTTCTAGCTTGTTATAGTAGATACTTTGTTAGTTATGTTTTAGATGAAACTTAGTAGTAATGATTTGTGCTCTATTTGTATTAGTCGTGTGTTTGGTCTCAATGGTGATCACTTTGTATAAACCTATGTGACCTTTCTATGAGCTAATAAATCAGTTCACCATCATTAGTCTTCATTCATCTTTCTTCATCACTATTAGCATGGTTCTTGATCTATACAAGCCTATGTCATTTGCATAATGATGATCGTGCCGTCGAGGAAATTGCGGTAGGAACGACATAATGATGATCGTGTTACTCAAGCAATGTATAATATATCAGTTTGAAAAGTAATAATGTTTCAAAATAATTGAATTTGGTAGTACTCACTGACTTCTTCCAAGTCATCAACATAAACAAAAATACAAAAGCAGATATGAGAAAACAAATATATCATAGTGATAGAAGCTCTGCTATAAAGCAGATACTACAAAAAATTATCAAGTATGTGCTCCTACTTGTATACCTGAATAATAATATTGAGACCACAAATTTGTGCAAAACGGAACTCCTCGGCGTCAACACAAGCAAAGCAGACCTCCTTCCATGTTTTGGCACTGTTAGCCTTGCGAGCCGCATCCACAACACCTTGAAACTGCTTCAGCTTAACCAGGGTAACAGCCAGTTTAGCCCAGTTTGAGATGAAAGCATAGATGATCTTTGCAGCTTCATATAGTTCTTCGTCATACAGACGGTCACCAACATTTTGAAGGTTGGCAACATTTGGCATAAGAATGAATTCCTCAATATCACTGAGCCTGTCAATCTTAGCATATGCAAAAATGAGTTCTCCATCGACTTTGGGTTCCCGTGCCTTTTGCCTTACCATCAGAAGGTACTTCACTAAATTTGAGAATTCCTCAATATCACTGAGCCTGTCAATCTTTGTCTTCTTAGCATCATAGAAGTTTGACTCTCTGGTCACATGTTCAACTTCTTTGATTTGTCCAGTCCTTGCTGCTGCTTCTATGTACTTGAAATGGATATCTGGGTCCTCGCTGTTGCATGTAAAGAAACCTCAGGTGTGTTGCATTTTGAGAAAGACACGCAAAATTTGAGAAAGGCATTCCGCTGTCAGCAAGAGAAATTACATGGAGCTCAGATAGGATCCCAAGAAAAAGTAAAGACCCTCATAAGATTTGAATTGCTCAAATAATTTGATGCGAGCATCAACCCCTAGCTGCTCAGAGTATTCTTTCGCGGCCTGCAGATGTCCCCTCAAAATTTTACAATAATTAGAACCAAGAAGGAAGAAAATAAATGCCAATGGGTTGGTACATAGGGGGAGGGGGCATAAGAAACTGAACAGGAATACCATCACAACAATCTGAAGATTTCCCCTCAGATTAACCAGTAAAAGGTCTTTCATGCATTCCAAAGCCCACTCTCTTGACAATGTGCCAAATAACTCAACATGTGCCTGTCCAAGGAAGTTGTTAATGGGCAAAACATAAAAAATTATATCTGAAAATAACTGAAGTCGACAAACATGTGGTTCAATGACATGGGTATTTACAATGGCACGCTTGATATCAGGCAACTCTGAGTAATGCTGCATTACAAAATGTAAGGTCAGTTAAACACGAATACAAAGCGGAGATATCAGCTGCACCAATGCGAAGGTACTAACCTGGAGGGCTCGCAAGTACAACCCAGCCTTTTCACACAGCTGAGCAATACAAGGGCGATCATAATGACTGAACATACCATTAGCAAGAATGGCATCAGCAACATTCGGGTAAGTCACTAAGTTTATCTCTGAAACCTACAATTCATAGACAGAAACTGCTGAGAAAAGAATAATGTAAACATCCAAGCGCAACCATTCGTGTTCCAACGGCGAAGATGAAAACCTTGGTTTGAAGAAAAGCATGCTCTGGCAAGTTTGGTTTCAGAACATCCAACAGAAAAGCTGTTGCCTCCCATATCATATTTCTCTGTTAACAGATGCATAAAGCAAAAATCCATAAGGACTCATAAAACCAAGGAATGTAAATAGACAACAAGACAGTTAGCTATGATTATGAATATAAGCATACCTGAAGGATTTAGCAACCCACACTTGGTTTCCAAAGAACTCAACAATATTTATTCTATCTTTTTCATATAATTTCGCCCTCAATATATTACATTAAAAATTAGAAATGTATTTTTATTTCAATTCCCAAGAGTGAAAATCCCCAAATTCCCTTCTGTTGGCGTCATTCGTAGAAGCATCTGTGCACTATCGTGACGCGTTGGTGCTCGTCTCCGGCTATTCGCGCGCGAGCGTTAGGAACAACAATGAGCCGGAGGTTTGGACGGATAGAGGATACATAGTAAAACGCCAAATGTAGTGGCCGAAGGACAAGCGCTATAATTTAGCGGACATGATAGAGGACGCTGTTGGACAGCTTTAGGAGGATGAGAAATGCTAAATATAGCGTATAGAACCATTTGCATTCCCTTGTTGGAGACAACCTAAAACGATTACATTCTCTATATTTCTTTCCTCTTCAACAACATTCTCTAAATCATGTCCTCTATACAAAAATACCTATATTAGAGACATTTGTAATTTTTAATTTTTGTACATACATATATAGAGGATCCAGCAGCGTCCTCTAAATTTAGAGGACCGTTTAGAGGACACTGCTGGAGGGAGTAGAGGACGACCTCATCCTCTAAATTTAGGGTATAGGACCCTTTAGAGGTCCTTGTTGGAGTTAGTCTTATATGTTGACTTTGATTCTCAATGATTGCCTACCATTTAACTGAACGTACCAATTTGCTCGTTAGGACTTTCCCTATATCTATGAATCAATGCTATCTGATTGGAAATTGAGCGTATATTATCCTTTGTTGAAGTATGATAAGGTGACTCATCCTCTCATATAGGTTTTGTGGCTGCCTGAAATACGTAGATGGACCCGCTCCCAAAAAATGATCCTCGTTCTCCATTAAAAGAACTATCGAACATCACTGTTGAAGGTATATCTTCTAATAATATAAGATGCCTTATTTGACATTTCAATAAGGTTTAAAAAATAAAACCTATAATGGTTCAGTAGGATGTGCGGATGCAAGACAACGTAAACGGGAAAGAGAACGAGCACGATACGTGGAGATGAGTGATGAAAAAAAATGAATTGAAGAAACGTCGTACGTCACGCAACAAAGAAAATGTTGTACACCATGAGTATTCAAAAGTGTTAGAGGCAAAGGAACGTAAGAGAATCCGAGAAAGAGCTCGATGTGCAACTCAAACTA
This sequence comes from Zea luxurians, assembly GCA_029449295.1. Lineage (NCBI taxonomy): Eukaryota > Viridiplantae > Streptophyta > Magnoliopsida > Poales > Poaceae > Zea > Zea luxurians. Next base: position 481,025 of record JAOPSE010000375.1, read on the forward strand.
GGGAACAAAGGACGTTGCGTAATATGAAACCATGTCAAAAGAGTGCAAGGCAAAACTATAGAATAAGACAACAAGAGATGCTAAGTCAGGACTCAATCGCCATTAAGAACCCTAATTTTACCCCGGAGCTTGTGTGGAGTTCCGTAGATGCTCAAGCACCTACTGGGTCTCTATTTAGCTCCAAGCACATAGCTATTCCTGAATTGATCCCAACACCATTTGTTCCTACTTCATTGGTGACTGAGGATGTTGAGACAAACAACCTGACAACGTCTCCTAGACGAAAACGACATAAACGTCATGTGTTATATGGCGAAAGATAGATCCGGGTATCCCGTCAAAACCAAGAATTTCAATCAGCCATTGGAAGAAAGTTTTCTACTGCAACCATGGATCGTGAAATGGAGAGTGATGGGGACAATGAAATTGATCACCTGACTACTTTTGAGATCAACAACAATGGTAACTATTAATACATCTTTAATTGATCTAACACATGAATTATAGTGGCCAACTGACTTAACACAATTTTCCATTATATTAATAGAAAGTATCGGACCGTGTACAGTCCCTGCCACAAATAGTGACAAAATGACTGAAGGAGAAGACGTTGGGAAGCAGCACCAGACAAACTCGACTATTACCACCAATGGTAATTACAAGCTCATTCCATGATTAGTTCCCTAATTATTCTTAGTGGTTAATATGATTACGGTGTGTTCTTTACAGGGGATGATGATGAGACTGTACTTTTTAAAGATGATGATGAAGAAGAAGGATACCTATTCGCTGGGTAAGGTACTTACGTACTATTTTAATATAGGAATATAGGATATATGATTTAAAAGTTTCTCAAGTTGTATGTCTTATCCGTTGTTCTTTCAAAACAAATTTAGATGGTGAATCTGGTGAGGATATTGAGATTGATGAAACCCAAGATGCCTTTACTGTCAACCCTGACGTACCTGACTTGTACGACAAGGTGTATAGTAACATACCTGAAGAAACACATTTGCTGAGCACTGTTGCTGACTGCGATTACTGCAAAGCGAAAAAGTTTTAGTATGAACCACCTGGATTTTGTTGTCGTAATGGACAGATTAATCTAGCCGCATTCGAGACCCCGCCCCAGCTTAGGAGGCTGTGGGAGTGTGCAGATGCTGATGCGAGGCATTTTCGTGATAACATTCGATTTTTTAATGGCCATTTCTCGTTCACTTCTTTATATTGTTGCCTTGACAGTATGACTACAAACATGGATTGTGGTATCTACACGTTTCGTGCACATGGCATGATGTACCACAACGTAAGGTCATTTAGTAGGGAAGATGGGGCGGAACATAAACACCTTGAACTTTACTTCTATGATGATGATCCCAGTCTCGAGCATAGATATCATAAATGTCGTCAAGAGCAACTTGAGAAAGACAAGGCAGTTATTAAACAGTTGGTTGAAATATTTAAGGGAAACCCATACTCTAAGCACCTTAGGAGTATGGGGCACGTTGATAACGTTGAAAACTACCATATCGCCTTGAACCTTGATCAAACGCTGAACCAGAAGTTATATAATGTACCCATCACTTCGGAGGTCGCTGCAGTTTGGATTGAGGGGAGTGAACGTCGAGGTCAATTCAGTAATAGTGTTATGCTGCATGGGAAAGATAGGTCAAGCCACGGGATCTGTTCATATCATGGATGTTATGATGCACTATCATACCCATTGTTTTTTCCTAAAGGTGAACTTGGATGGCATGCAAATATTCCTAAGTCCAATGTTTCCATGGATGAAGTAGACGCATATCGCGATCAACATAGGACAAGGGATGCAAACGATGATGGTACTGGTTAGTTGTTTCTTTGTGATTCTAATATAATCCTTGTTAAGTATGTTTTTATCAACACTAATTACTAAACCATGTGGCTGCAGAACGACCCAGCCATCTATGTGTGTATGTATGTGACTATTATTGCTATAGATTCCAAAGTCGCCTAGGTATATTCAATCCAATACTTTATGGGAAGCGACTTTTCCAACAGTTCGCGGTTGATACCTACATCAAGATTGAGAGCTCTCGTTTGGATTTCATACGTAAAAACCAAGACAGATTAAGGGCGAATCTATACAAGGGTTTGGTAGATAGCTTGCATGAAGGAGAGAACAGAGCAGACAAAATTGGAAAGTGAACTGTGTTGTCTACATCATTTATCGGTGGTCCTCGTGACATGAGACGTCGGTATATGGATGCTATGGCCCTTGTGCGGAAGTTTGGGAAGCCAGACATATTCCTCACTATGACGTGCAACCCCAATTGGGATGAAATAACCACAGAGCTTCTGCCTATGCAGTCACCATAGGATCGTCCAGACCTTGTTGTTCGCATATTCCATGCAAAACTAGAGGAACTGAAGAAGAGATTGACTAAGCATCATATTCTTGGAAAAATCCGGTCTTATGTCTATGTCGTGGAGTTCCAGAAGCGAGGTTTGCCTCATGCCCATTTCCTACTCATCATGCAGAGAAAGTACAAGCTAACTTGCCCCGATTAGTATGATCTCCTTATCTCTGCTGAGATCCCTGACAAGAAGTACCCCCAACTGTACAAGATGGTTATCAAGCATATGATGCATGGACCGTGCGGGTTGCTAAATCCTAAATGCCCATGCACTAAGGGTCGTGCTTCATGCAAAAACCATTATCCTAGAGCTTTTAGAAATGCAATGTCTCAAGGAAAGGATTCATATCCTATTTATAGGCGTCATGATGATGGGCGTAAGGAAACGGTTTGAGGTTGTGAATTGGACAACAGATGGGTCGTCCCTTACAACCCTTACCTCCTCCGACTCTTCAACTGTCACATCAATGTTGAGGCGTGCGGGAGCATCAAGGTTGTCAAATACTTGTTCAAATACATATAGAAAGGCCACGATCGTGCGTCTGTGGCTGTGACAGATGCAAACAAGGCTGATGGTGACGTTGATGAGATCAAGCAGTATAGAGATGCTAGGTGGGTGAGCCCTCCAGAAGCCCTCTGGAGGATATTCAGCTTTGATCTAAGTCAAAACTCTCCACCAGTGATGCAACTGCAGCTCCATCTTGAAAACATGCACATTGTGTCATTTCACGAGCGTGCTAAAGTAAATCATGTTGTCCAACGTCCAGGTGCCGATAGGTCAATGCTTACGGCATATTTTGAGGCAAATAGGCTATACGAGGAGGCTCGGGGCATCCTTTACCGTGATTTTCCTGAGTGGTACACTTTGCAGCAGGGCAAAGTGTGGCAAAGGAGGAAACGAAACACGGGTGGACAAGGTTGGGGACTTGTTCTCAAGTGCTATGAGTTAAGAACAAGGCAACATAGAAAACGTTAAACGTTAAAGCCCTTCGTCCTTTGAAGCATTATTTCCCTTAGGATATAATGACTTTCGGACGAAGATAATGAAGAACATACCTTCATCAACATAACATATAGAGATGAAGAAAGAATCACATAAAACATCAAAGATAATATAAGCAGTCACATATTATTATTATCTCATTTCTATTTTATTACTATGGAAAAATAGAAATAATATCAAATTACAAGTGTACCTTCGACTTGAAAGAAGGTAAAAGTACCAGCGTGACGCAAGGATCAATGCCTAGTCCGCCTGAACAGTACGGGGTTACTATTCATCTATTTATAGGCACGGGACGCAGCCCATGTAAAATTACACTCATGCCCTTTACATTTGCTAATAACTCTGTGGTAATCCATCGAGGTCTAAATAGCCTTTTCATCTTTAAGTCGGTTTTCCTTTTCTTCTATCATGTCGAAGCTCTCCTGCGCACAGCTTCGGCTTCGCGCTATCCTTCGTACTCCTTCTTGTGCTTCTTCACGCTGTGGTTTCAACTCAAGTCCAAAGGTATCTGTTCATGCATTATACTTCCAGAAACATTGTTAAATCATGTTTTTGAGGACCTTCGGAAGCCGAAGGCCCCCAAAAGTAGCTCCTCGCAATATTAATTTGTTAGAATGATAAATTCAGATTGCAACAAGGATGAAGGCCCTGAGCCGAAGGTCCAAAAAACACCTTCCCTTTGCTAGAATAGCAACAGCCACTGACAAGCGGGCCCTCCAGCATGCAACGCACCAAGCGTATAAATAAGAGCACACCACGAGCTCATTTAGCACGCTTTCTTGCCATCTGCTCTTGCTTACTCAATTTTTAGCTCTTGCGCACCAACACTTGCTTGGCTTTTTTAAATTTTTATGCTTTGGCTTTGAGAGCACTTTCTCAGCATTTTCGAAGATGTCTGAAGATAAGAAAGCTGTCGCTGAATCGAAGCTGAGCCTTTCTGAGGAGATGGATCTTGGCTTTATTGAATCAATAGCAAAGACAAACGCAGAGAAGATTACTAGGGAAATTTTGGAGGGCTTATCTGAAGACACTGGTGATAGTGACAGCTATGATGTGGAAAGCGGCGGGGAAGACTCCGAAGATCGACCCTGGCGACCGAGCCATGTAGTTTTTGGAAAATCAACTATTAAACAAAGCCATCTTGACAACATGAGGGGGAGATACTTTCGGGATATGTCTATTGTGAGGGCTGACGACGGAGAGAAGACTTGTCCTACTCCAGAGGAGAATGAAGTCGTGATCTTCCGAAGCTTTTTCAAGGCTGGGCTTCGGCTCCCTCTGAGCAGCTTCATAGTCGAGGTTTTGAAGATATTCCAGATTTACCTTCACCAGATTACCCCCGAAGCCATTATAAGAATGGGAATCTTCATATGGGCTGTAAGGAGCCAAGGCTTGGAGCCGAATGCAAAAAGTTTCTGCAGTATGCATGAACTGTTATATGAGACGAAGCCCTGGGGTAAAGAACAGTATCATAACAATTTCGGCTGCTATAGCTTCGTTGCCCGTTCTGGCTCAAGCTCCCTAGTACCGACTTTTCGGAAGAGATGGCCCGGAGACTGGACGAAAGAATGGTTCTATGTAAAAAATGATTTAAAGGCACGAGAAGACATTAAAGAGATAATCATGCGCCCTATCTGGCAACGCTTCGGGCTCCGGAAACCGAAGGTAGAAATTGACGAAGCGGCCAAAGAATGTCGCAAGGCCTTCGGCTTAGTCTGCTCTTTCATCGGGACAAGGGACTTAGTTCAAGAGCACGTGGCCTACAGAATATGGCCATTGGTAGCCAACTGGGAGATGCCAAAAGAATCCATCAGCAATCCCCACGAAGGTGGTTTGGTTCGACTAAAATATACCTTCAGGTTTAGAGACCAGTTTATCGAGCCAGACGACGACTGGCTGAAAAGCGTTGAAGCTACAAGCGATGAGCTGCTTGGGCTGTACTCCAGAGCAGAAGATAACGCATTATCTGCGACCTTCGAGAACCGGAAAAAGAAGAGACTAAACAGAGTTTTTGATGCTCTTGGGTTCATGTATCCTGGCTACCGTTACCCGCCCCGGGGGCAAAAAAGAAAAAGTGGAGGTTCCGGGAGAGATGATGTTTCAGCCGCTCCGAGCGAGCCTGTGCCGAAGAGGAAAAGGGTGAAGGTCCTTACTCATCGATCGCGCTATATTGAACCGGCCATAGTGCCCGAATTTGGCGGTGAGACCTCTTAGGTGACCGAAGGCAAGAAACCTGCGATTATGCAGAAAATTGAAGAATCGTCTGTATCGCCGAAGGCATCATCAGCCAGATCAGATGAGCCGAAGGCCATTAACATTGAAGAGATGAAGGTTGAGAAAACGAGGATATTAGAAGTAATAAGTCCTTCGGCAGAGGTGATAATGCCGAAGGCACAAAAGGATCTTTCAACGACTCCTAAGAGGAAGAGAATGGCCAACGTATTAGATGTGCTAGAAACAATAAAATCTTCAAGCTCTACTCCGAAGAAAGCTGCCGAAGCTTCGGAAACACAAATTGAGGCCGAAGCTGCCAAGATCCAAGTCGAGACCGAAGCTGGGCCTTCAGAGCCCGCCAAGAAGAAATCCTTGGAAATCGGAGAAAAGATAGAGAAAGAAGCTGCAGAAGTAATTCTAACTGGAAAAACTGCCATTCCTATTCCCGAAGCATCATCTGAAGCTCCTGATTATATTATACGACATGTTTCGGGAAAAAGATTATCTGAGAAAGAAAAGCGAGAGGCTCAATTCTATGCTCAAAGATTGAAATATTTAAAGGGGGCACTGGTATTCAACGGCAGCGGGGAAGAAGTGTTGGGGGCCTTCGTCCTCCGAAGGTCCTCAAAAACATGATTTGACAATATTTTCCAAGTGAATTATATGAACAGGTATCTTCGGACTCGGATCATGAACATGGAGTACAGTCAGAACGAAGCCCAAGCTGTACGAAGCTGATTACCAAGCTGTACGAAGAATGGTGCACAGCCGAAGCTATGCGCGGAAAGCTTCGTCGCGATAGCAGAAAGGGGAACCGACTTAAAGATGAAAAGACTACTTAGGCCTTAATAGATTCCCATAAGTCATTAGCAAATGTAATGGACATGAATGTAATTTTTCATGGGCTACATCCCACGCCTATAAATAGATGAACAGTACCCCCGTACTGTTCACGCTGACTTGGCATTTGCTTTCCGTCATCCTTGTACCTTTGCCTTCCTGCAATCCGAAGGTACACTTGTAATTTGAACTCATTTCTATTTTTATATGATAATAAAATAGAAATGACGTTGTGATAATATTTAAATGTTTATATTACTCTTTATGTTGCATGTAAGTTCTTCGTCATAGTTTATTGTGCTTACGAAGATATGTTGTTTGTGACCTTCGTCCGGAACACATTATATCTCGAAGGGAAATAATGTTTCAAAGGACGAAGGGCTTTATCATTTGACACTTTTTATGTTGCCTTGTTCTTAATCCGAAGCATTTGAGAACAAGTCCCCAACATTGGCGCCCACCTCCGGTGAACTCACTTCCACTTTGAGTTTTTGAACACCTTCGGAAGCCATAAACCTTCGCTATGGCGCCGAAGAAAGCTTCAGCAACTGGGGCTGCAGCCCTGCAACCGCTGGACCACAATCAGGAGACTGTCTCTCTTCGGGAGGCCCAAAGCCAGAAGAGGAAGGCCGTCAGCCCGACGCTTCAGGAGGATGAGCTAGACCAAGAGATCAGGGATATGGAGATGCTTCATCAACAGGTGCAGAGGAAGAAGGAAAAGATGGCCAGGCTAGTTGAACTGCAAAGGCAGATAGACGAAGCTTCTGAAGAAGTTCGCCATCTTACTCAGGATGAGCAGAACCGAAGGCCTCAGCACAAGGATCTTCATCAGGAGGGTTTCTTCAACGAAGATGACTGGTATGAGAATTTCCACCATGGAAATTTTGCTTTTGATGATACTTCTCCTCTGTCCGCTGAGCTGCAGGCTACACCTTGGCCTTCATCCTACAAGCCGCCCCAGCTTCCCATGTTCGACGGCCACTCAGACCCGAAGCAGTTTTTGATGAGCTACGAAACAACAGTATCTTCGTATGGTGGCAATACGGCAGTCATGGCAAAGTCTTTTGTTATGGCTGTCAGGAGTGTTGCTCAAACCTGGTATTCCTCCCTTCGACCAGGAACGATCACTTCATGGCAAAAGCTGAAGGACATGTTGTTAACCAGCTTCCAAGGGTTTCAGACGAAGCCGGTCACTGCTCAGGCCCTGTTCCAATGCACTCAGGATCATGAAGAATACCTTCAGGCGTATGTCAGAAGGTTCTTGCGTTTGAGGGCGCAGGCACCAACGGTGCCCAATGAAATTGTCATCGAGGCCATGATCAAGGGGCTTCGTCCTGGACCTTCAGCTCAATACTTTGCTAGGAAGCCTCCTCAAACTTTGGAGAAGCTGCTCCAGAAGATGGACGAGTACATTCGTGCCGACAACGATTTTCGCCAAAGAAGGGAGGAGGCTTTCAGATTTTCTGAAATGACCAGGGGCTTCGGAGGAAGATTCTATCCGAGGCATGTCAGGTTCATCCACAACTCTACTCAAAATGATGATAAGGGGAGTCAGCAGAACAGGCCGCAGTGCTCCTCACAGGCTTCGGGGCAACAGCAAAGTTTCTTCCGGCCACCAGCTCCAAGAGGCAGAGGCGCCAGGGGCTTCGGCGGAAGATTTGGAGATCAACCAAGGAGAGTATTTTGCTTATTCTGTGGTGAAAACAAGGGCCATACCACCAGGATGTGCCATGTTACCATCCAGAAGCAAAAGGAGATAGCCGAAGCTGCAGCGCAACAAGCTCAGCCGAAGCAGGTCATGCATACTGCTTCGTACCATCCGCCTTACATCCCAGAATACATAGGCAACCACCCTGCAGTTTCTGTTGCTTCAGCGAGTCAACCTCAAGCTTCCTGGCAACAGCCTCCGCCTCCACCACCGTTGCAACAAGGCCAACAGCCAGAAGGGAGCCAATATGCTCCACACCAAAGGGATCTCAGAGAACAATCCGAAGCTCGCACAGTCAATAGCACTGTGCCAGAGTCGAAGCACATCTATTGACAAATATCCTACCAGTTTTTTCCATTCAGTTCTATTTTCTGTGTAATAAAGGACATTTTTTAGTTTTCATGAAAAAGTTTACGATAACAAGGAGGACCTTCGAATTATTGAAAATCCTTCGAAGCAACAAAAATTCGTTCTAAGGAACGCAGAATAAGTTTGCTGAAATCAGAAAAAGTCGTTCCAAAAGGAACGCAGTGTAAGTTTTCTGCTCCAAAGTCGTTCCAAAGGGAATGCAGAGCATACAGCGAAAAGTCAACGCTGATACCGCCTAAGTAAAAGGCGAAGAAGCTCCAAAGTCGTTCCTAAGGGAATGCAGAGCTTACAGCGAAAAGTCAACGCTGATACCGCCTAAGTAAAAGGCGAAGAAGCTCCAAAGTCGTTCCTAAGGGAATGCAGAGCTTACAGCGAAAAGTCAGCGCTGGTACAAAAATATTTTGTGGGATATGTGTGTATCTTCGGAACAAATGTCATCTACATAACATAACATCATCACATCATTTTGCATAGCATAAGCATCATACATCATGCTGCATATGGCACAAGAAGGGGATCCAATATCGATCTTCAGAGAATGTTTTGAAAAAGTGAAAATTGTGCTAAGGCAGAAAAAGGAAATACGATATTGACCTTCGAAGTACATCTTCGGAAAAAAAATTTTACGAAGCATAGATATGCTTCATCAGAGCAGTATCGAAGTTGTCGGGATACATAAAAGTTTTTCTTCACGAAGCATGAAAAGAAGGGAAGGTGTTTTTTCGCCGAAGGCTCAAAAACGGTATGTATGTTAAATTTCATGCATCGTAAAGAATTGAATCTTAAAAAGAAATTTGTATATTACATTCAAAGTTACAAAATATTACATAGATCACATTTCAAATGTTTTTACAATAACATCTAGTCTTCCCTGAGTACTACTTCTACAGCCTCATTTAGTAGTTGTTCAACAACTTTATCCATGATAGCTTCGGCCATTTGTCTAATTTCGTCATCCCCCTTCGTGTGGGGGCCAGCCGACGATCCAGCAGGTTCTGAGGGAGGAGTGGATGCGGACTTATTATTATTACAAGCCGTCGTCAAGTTTGAAATCAAAAATTACAACAAAGAGATAAAAAACACTAGTTAATACCTATTTGCCCTTCGGGCTCTGTGCTTTTTTCAGCAGCTTCTGCTACTTTCCTAGCATCATGAATGCCTTTTTCGCTTTTTTGGATAATTTCTCGGGCCATTTCTCGGCCACCATTGTCCCAGACATCGGTGAAAAATTTTCCACCAGCCTGGCTAGCTTCGGCCGAGGGGTCTTTAATATCTTCAGGGGATAAGCTGGCTTCGGATTGTGTAAGAACCTTAACATGATCGCAGCCTTTTTTCTCCAGTATAGAAGCAATCCCCCTGGCACCCGAGAAGGCGCAAATGTCACCTCGACTGTTTAGAATTTCTTCGAAGGCTTCAGCTTCGTGGCAGATCCATTCTATCGGCCCTTCTGGGTTACCTCTCACAAAATCTTCTTCACTCGAAAATGCGCCAACACTGACGAAGCTGGTTTTTATTTTCTTTATACAATCCATGGATTTTTCGTAGCACCTTTTCTTAGAAGACCGAAGCTCTTCAACGGTTCCTTCCAAATGATTAGCCCATTGGTCGCTACATTCCCGCCTCGTCTCTTCAAGTATGCGTTCTTCTTTCGCCCGGGACAATTGCTTCTGAAGATCTTTAATTTCGCGTCTGTGAGCTTCGGCCTGAACCTTTGCAGCAGCTTCGTCCTTTTTTATCTTGTCTACCAATGTAAGCAGAATTTTATCTTTTTCTAGAGCTTCGTTTCTCAGTTTAATAACTTCTGATCGTAAATTGTTGAACGCAATTTCATAGCTCTCGTCTTCGGCACTCTTTTGTGCTCTTAATGCGTTGCTTAGAATTAAACCCTATACGAAAAAGAATCCATATAAGAATAAAAGAATGAGTTACGAATTATAAAATTTTTCAAACGTCTAATTCCCATACCTTCAGGCTATTATACGCAAGACTATCCGCGAGATCTTCTTTCGTCATAGCACATAAGCCAGCTTCGAGCTTCGGGAACCCCATACTTCTAGCTATCTCCCGGCAGACAGATAATTCTTTGTTGTCAAGGAGATAGTATAGGAAGTCATCTTCGTTTGTCCCATTGAACACTAGTGCCCCCTTCGGATATTTTAATTCTTTCGCATAGTGTTTGGCTTCATAAATCTCTTCTTCAGATAATTTCTTCCCCGAAGCATGTCGCACAATGTAATCGCATATGGTGGAAGGAGCTTCGGGGGCGGCAGTGTCAATTTCTTCAACCAAAATTGGCTCTGGCACTTTTATTTTTTCTTCGGCTTCCAGAGGTTGTTCCTTGCTGGGCTCTGAAGGCCCAGCTTCAGCCTCAGGTTGTTGCTTCGAAGCTTCAGCAACTAAGGCTTCAGTAGACACTCCAGAAAGTTCAACAGTCTTCTTTGGAGTTATGCTTGAAGACTTAATTGTCTCCAAAACGTCTAAAACGTTCGCCATTCTTTTTCTTTTTGGGGTCACAGATGGGCCCTTTTGATTTTTTATTGTCTCAGCACTTGCTGAAGGACTTAAGATTTCCAATATTTTTGGTCCTTCAATTCTCGGTTTTTCTATCTTCTCTGCTGAAGGTGCTTCAGTTTTTTCTTCGATCTTCGGCAGTGGAGCTGGCTCTGTAGTTTCAGTGGCCAAAGAGACTTCACCGATAAATTCAGGCACTGTGGCCGGCTCAATAAAACGTGCCCGGTGGGTGAGCACCTTCATCTTTTTTCTTTGCGGCGCTGGCTCACTAGAAGCACTAGTGGCAACTTCTGTTGCAGGAGAAGTATTTTTTCTTTTGCGGCCCGGCACCGGATAATGGTAGTCAGGGTAGACAAACCCGATTGCATCAAATACCCGGTTGAGCCTCTTCTTCTTTCGGCCTCCGAAGGCTGCCGATAATGCAGTGTTTTCGGCCTTCGAATATACCCCAAGCAGTTCGTCACTTAATGTTTCAATGCTTTTTAACCAGTCGTCATCAGGTTCAACAAACTTATCCCCGTATTTGAATGTGTATTTTAGTCTGACTAGTCCACCTTCGTCAGACCCTTTGATGGTCTCCTTCGGCATTTCCCACTTTCCTGCAAGTGGCCACACCCTGAAGGCAATATGCTCTTGGACCAGATCCCTTGTCCCAATAAAAGAGCAGATTGCGCCGAAAGCTCTTTGGCATTCTTCGGCCGCTTCATCCATTTCAACCTTCGGCTTTCGGAGTCCAAAGCGTTGCCAGATGGGGCGCATAATGATACTCTTAACATCTTCTTGCTCTGTCAAGTCATTCTTTACATAGAACCATTCTGTCATCCAGGCCCCGGGCCACCTCTTCCGAAAGGTTGGCACAGGGCAGCTTGACCCGGAGCGAGCACCGAAGCTGTAACAACCAAAGTTGTTGTGATATTGTTCTTTCCCCCAAGGCTTCGTCTCATATACCAATTAATGAATTTTGCAAAAGCTTTTAGCATTTGGTTCTAAACCTTGGCTTTTCACAGCCCAGACAAAGATTCCCATTCTTATGATAGCTTCGGGAGTAATTTGATGAAGGTAGATTTGAAATGTATTTAGGACTTCGACAACAAAGCTGCTTAAGGGGAACCGAAGCCCAGCCTTGAGAAAGCTTCGGAAGATCACGACCTCATCTTCTTCGGGGGTGGGAGAAGTCTTTTCTCCAGCATCAGCCCTCACAATAGATATATCTCGAAAATATCTCCCCCTCATATTGTCAATATGACTCTGCTTAATAGTGGTTTTCCCGAAAACCGTGTGACTTGGCCGCCATGGTCGATCTTCAGACTCTCCCCCGCCGCTTTCTACATCATAACTGTCGCTGTCACCAGTATCTTCAGATAAACCTTCTAAAATCTCTTTGGTGATCTTTTCTATATTGGTCTTCGACATTGCCTCAAGAAACCCCAGGTTCCTCTCTTCAGAGAGACTTAGCTTCATCTCGACAACAGCCTTCTTCTCCTCAGACATCTCTTCGGAGATCCTACTTCTCGCTTCCGAAGCTTAAAACTACGAAAGAAAACAAATATTTTTTGGGCAGAAAGTTTTATAAGCAGGAAAAACAGATGGCAAAGAGAGCGTGCCAAATCAAATATGGCGGGCTCCTATTTATACACTCGATATGACGGAAACTGTGTGGTCCCAGGTGTCAGTGACTTTTGCTATTCTAGCAAAGGGAAGGTGTTTTTTCGGACCTTCGGCTTAAGGCCTTCGTCCATATCGCAATCTGAATTTATCGCTAACAAATTAATATTGCGAGGGGCTACTGTTGGGGGCCTTCGTCCTCCGAAGGTCCTCAAAAACATGATTTGACAATATTTTCCAAGTGAATTATATGAACAGGTATCTTCGGACTCGGATCATGAACATGGAGTACAGTCAGAACGAAGCCCAAGCTGTACGAAGCTGATTACCAAGCTGTACGAAGAATGGTGCACAGCTGAAGCTATGCGCGGAAAGCTTCGTCGCGATAGCAGAAAGGGGAACCGACTTAAAGATGAAAAGACTACTTAGGCCTTAATAGATTCCCATAAGTCATTAGCAAATGTAATGGACATGAATGTAATTTTTCATGGGCTACGTCCCACGCCTATAAATAGATGAACAGTACCCCCGTACTGTTCACGCTGACTTGGCATTTGCTTTCCGTCATCCTTGTACCTTTGCCTTCCTGCAATCCAAAGGTACACTTGTAATTTGAACTCATTTCTATTTTTATATGATAATAAAATAGAAATGACGTTGTGATAATATTTAAATGTTTATATTACTCTTTATGTTGCATGTAAGTTCTTCGTCATAGTTTATTGTGCTTACGAAGATATGTTGTTTGTGACCTTCGTCCGGAACACATTATATCTCGAAGGGAAATAATGTTTCAAAGGACGAAGGGCTTTATCATTTGACACTTTTTATGTTGCCTTGTTCTTAATCCGAAGCATTTGAGAACAAGTCCCCAACAAGAAGACTTCTTGTATTGTCTCCCAGACAGCAAAGAGATTTCTGTCTGCTGAGAGATGGGCAAGAGCTTCGGGTTCCCGACACTAGAAGATGGGCTCTCAGTGTTATCAAAAGATGAGTTGGCCGATAGCTTAGCATACAATAGTTTAAAGGTGAGAAAATGAGATTTTTGTATTTAAAAACAAAATTTTCCATTTGCTTACACTCAATACCGCATTTTTGCAGGGCCTTATCCTTAGCAACGCCCTCAGGGCGCAAAAAAGTGCTGAAGATGAAGGGTATACCATAGCCTTAAACAACCTTCGTTCTGAAGTAGTTGAACTAAGGAACGAAGGTCTTGAAAAAGATAAAATATTAAACTCATTGTTGAACAAAATAAAAGAAGACGAAGTTGCTTCCAAAGCCCAAGCTGAAGCTCAGAAACACGAAATCGAAGATCTTCGGAAATAGCTATTCGAAGCTAAAGAAAAATGTGGTCTTGTAGAGGCTGATCGAGATATTAGTGTATATTGGAGGAACCACTTACAAAAAACAGTTGATGAACTTCGTGCATCCAAGGAGAGGTGCTATGAAAAGTCCATAGAGTGTGTTAAGAAAATAAAAACTAGCTTCGCCAATGTTGGCGCATTCTCTAACGAAGACGACTTCGTAAGGGGTGATCCTGAAGGCCCAATTGATTGGATCAGCAACGAAGCTGAAGCTTTTGAGGAAGTTTTGAGTGGTCGTGGGGATATATGCGCTTTCTCGGGTGCTAGGGGAATCGCAGCTATTTTAGAGAAGTCAGGCTGCGACCATGTGAAAGCTTTGGCTCAAGTCGAAGCTACTTTATCTATTGAAGATACAAAAGATCCCTCGGCCGAAGCAAGCTTAATTGACAGAAAATTCTTTACTGACATCTGGGAGAATGGCGGCCGAGGGATGGCGCACGAGATGATAAAAAAGAGCGAAAAAGATTCCCATGATTCAAAAGAAGCGACGAAGGCAGCTGAGAAAGCGGCGGAACTTGAGAGGCGGATAGGTATTGCTTAATAAATTTTTAACTTTATTTACTAATTTTGCGACTTCGGACTTATTTACGTTTTATATCGCAGCTGAACTATCTCCTCCTCCAGAGCCCTTTGAGTCGATGGCCAACCCAGAAGTAGAGAAAGAAGATGAAGTCACTAAAGTGGCCGAAGTTATTTTGGACGAAGCTGTTAATCGATTGCTGAACGAAGCAGCGGAAGCAGTTTTAAAAGAAGAATAGCTTTTATTGTAAAAACATTTGGAATGTAACATTTGCTGAACAAAGTGTGTAATATTTTTATAATTTTGAATGTAATATTTAAGCTGCTTGTAACTGAATTCTTTACGATGCATGAAACTCTACGTACATACTGTTTTTGAGCCTTCGGCGAAAAAACACCTTCCCTTCTTTTCATGCGTTGTGAAGAATATCCATATTTCGTAAAAACATCCAATCTTCGTAAAATCATTATGCTTCGTAAGCAATAGATCTCCTTTTCATTTTAGAGTCTGACGAAGCTATACTTCTTCAATACTTATTTTGTGCCTTGGCACTGCTTCTTCGAAACAATCTCCGAAGATCAACATTGAATCCCCTTCTTGCGCCATTGATGCAATATGATGTATGATGTTATGCTATGCAAAATGATGTAATGATGTTATGCTATGCAAAATGGTATTTGTGCCGAAGATACACACACATTCCCTCAGTAAAGCACACAATCTTTTTGCCGTTTATTTTTCGGCTTCACCGCTTATTTTTTGGTGTATCAGCGCTGACTTTTTGCTGTAAGCCTCCCTTAGGAGCTTCTTCGCCTTTTACTTCAGCGGTATTCGCGTTGACTTTTTGCGCTTCACCTTTTACTTCGGCGGAATCAGCGTTTATTTTTCGCTGTAAGCTCTGCATTCCCTTTGGAACGACTTTTGAGCAGAAAACTTACACTACGCTCCCCTAGGAACGACTTTTTGTTGCTTCGGGAAACTTACGCTGCGTTCCTTAGAACGACTTTCTATTGCTTCGGCAAAACTTGTAATGTGATTGTGAACCCCACGCTCTCTTGAGAGCAACTTTCGTGCTTCACCAACTTTTTGGACTTCGTGAGTCTGTAAAAGAGATACATTTCCACTATGGCCAAAACGAAGCTATTACAAGGAATTGAAAACGACAGGAAAAACTTAGGCTTTTAACGATTGTTCTCTATTAAAAAAGAAAAATGATAACGAATGCCAGAACTATTTCAGAAGTAGGATGTCTTCTAGTAGATGTGCTTCGATTCTGGCACAGTACTATTGACTGTGCGAGCTTCGGACTCCTCTCTGAAGTCTTGTTGCTGATGAGTGTGCTGGCTCCCTTCTGGCTGCTGCCCTCGTTGCAATGGTGGTGGAGGTGGAGGCTGTTGCCAAGATGCCTGAGGTTGGCTTGCCGAAGCAATAGAGGCTGCAGGATGGTTACCCACATACTCTGGAATGTATGGTGAGTGGTACGAAGCAGTATGCATGACTTGCTTCGGCTGGCTCTGTTGGGCTGCAGCTTCTGCTATCTCTTTCTGTTTCTGGATGGTGACATGGCACATCCTAGTAGTGTGACCCTTGTCCTCACCGCAGAATAGACAATAAATTTTCCTGGGCTGATCCCCAAACCTTCCTCCGAAGCCCCTGGCGCCTCTGCCCCTTGCAGCTGGGGGCCGAGGATAGCTCTGTTGCTGCCCCGAAGCCTAGGAAGAATATTGCGGCCTCTGTTGTTGACTTCCCCTGTCGTCATTCTGAGTGGAATGAATTGATCTGACGTGCTTAGGGTGGATTCTCCCTCCGAAGCCCCTGGCCATTTCGGAGAACCTGTAAGCTTCCTCCCTTCTCTGTCGAAAATCATTGTCAGCGCGGATGTATTCATCCATCTTCTGAAGCAGTTTCTCCAGGGTTTGAGGGGGTTTCCTGGCGAAGTATTGGGCTGAAGGTCCTGGCCGAAGCCCCTTAATCATGGCCTCAATGACAATTTCATTGGGCACTGTTGGCGCTTGTGCCCTTAGACGCAAGAACCTTCGGACATACGCCTAGAGATATTCCTCTTGATCTTGCGTGCACTGGAACAAGTCTTGAGCGGTAACCGGCTTCGTTTGAAACCCTTGAAAACTGGTGACCAGCATGTCCTTTAGCTTCTGCCATGATTTGATTGTTCCTGGCCGAAGAGAGGAGTACCAAGTTTGTGCAACATTTTTTACTGCCATGACGAAGGATTTCGCCATGACTGCAATGTTGCCACCATACGAAGATATAGTTGCTTCATAGCTCATCAGAAACTGCTTCGGATCTGAGTGTCCGTCATACATGGGGAGCTAGGGTGGCTTGTAAGACGGGGGCCAGGGCGTAGCCTGCAGTTCTGCTGACAGAGGAGAAGCATCATCAAAAGCAAAATTTCCATGATGGAAATCCTCATACCAGTCATCCTCGTTGAAGAAGCCCTCTTGGTGCAGCTCTCTGTGGTGGGGCCTTCGGTTCTGCTCATCTTGAGCAAGATGACGCACTTCTTCGGTTGCTTCGTCAATCTGCCTTTGCAGGTCAGCTAACCGAGCCATCTTCTCCTTCTTCTTCTATACCTGCTGATGAAGCATCTCCATATTCCTGATTTCTTGGTCCAACTCATCCTCTTGTGGTGTTGGACTAGTGGCCTTCCTCTTCTGGCTTTGGGCCTCCCGAAGAGAAAGGGTCTCCTGGTTCGGGTCCAGCGGCTGCAGAGCGGCAGCCCCTGTTGCCGAAGCTTTCTTTGGCGGCATGACGAAGGTCGATGCTTGCCAAAGGTGGTCGAAAAAGGGTTCACTGGAGGTGGGCGCCAATGTTGGGGACTTGTTCTCAAGTGCTATGAGTTAAGAACAAGGCAACACAGAAAACGTTAAAGCCCTTTGTCCTTCGAAGCATTATTTCCCTTAGGATATAATGACTTTCGGACGAAGGTAATGAAGAACATACCTTTATCAACATAACATATAGAGATGAAGAAAGAATCACATAAAACATCAAAGATAATATAAATAGTCATATATTATTATTATCTCATTTCTATTTTATTACTATGGAAAAATAGAAATAATATCAAATTACAAGTGTACCTTCGACTTGAAATAAGGTAAAAGTACCAGCGTGACGCAAGGATCAATGCCTAGTCCGCCTGAATAGTACGGGGTTACTGTTCATCTATTTATAGGCACGGGATGCAGCCCATGTAAAATTACACTCATGCCCTTTACATTTGCTAATAACTCTGTGGTAATCCATCGAGGTCTAAATAGCCTTTTCATCTTTAAATCGGTTTTCCTTTTCTGCTATCATGCCGAAGCTCTCCTACGCACAGCTTCGGCTTCGCGCTATCCTTCGTACTCCTTCTTGTGCTTCTTCACGCTGTGGTTTCAACTCAAGTCCGAAGGTACCTGTTCATGCATTATACTTCCAGAAACATTGTTAAATCATGTTTTTGAGGACCTTCGGAAGCCGAAGGCCCCCAACAGGTAGAATCGTCTCTGCTTATCCAGCTGAGGGGGAGCGCTTTTATCTTCGACTTCTCTTAAACCATGTGACGGGTGCTACCTCCTATGCGGACCTAAGGACAGTAGATGGTGACACACTACCATCTTTTTGTGGGCAGCACAAAGGAGGGGACTGCTTGAAGCAGACGGCATAATAGATGAGTGTCTCAATGAAGCCGCTATTTACCAAATGCCGTCAGCACTACGAAGGTTGTTTGCAACAATACTGGTATACTGCAAGCCGAACGATGTGGCAGAATTATGGCAGAGACACCTTGACTCAATGTTAGAGGACTATCACCGTAGTACTCAAAGCAAAACCCATGTGCAGCAGATGGTATTGATTGACATTAGAAACATTTTGCAGTCAATGGGTAAAGACATAAAGACATTCCCTCTCCTTGCTATCATTGACATATATGACGATTCACATGGTACTGATAGAGAGAATTATGAGGAGGAAATTATCGAGCTGACGGCAGAAGACATTGCTATGAAAGAAACCCTAAACGAGGAGCAGAGGTCTGCTTATGATAAGATCCTATCTGTCGTTGACACCAATAACGGTGGAGTGTTCTTTGTGGATGGGCCTGGTGGGACTGGAAAGACCTATCTGTATAAGGCATTGCTTGCAGCACTACGCAGTCAGGACAAGGTTGCAGTTGCAACAGCTACATCTGGTGTTGCGGCTTCCATATTGCCTGGGGGGAGGACTACCCATTTGCGCTTCAAGATACCACTTACTATTGATGATGGTGCTGTATGTAGCTTCACGAGACAAAGCGGGACAACAAAGTTGCTACAAAAAGCATCGCTCATTATCTTGGACGAGGCATCAATGACTAAGAGACAAGCAATTGAGGCGCTAGACAATAGCATGCGTGATATAATGGGACAACCTGGGTTGCCCTTTGGTGGGAAGAATGTTGTGTTTGGGGGTGATTTCAGACAAGTACTCCCTGTTGTACGCAAGGGGTCAAGGGCTCAGATAGTTGCTGCCTCTCTACGGAGTTCTTACCTCTGGGAATCCATGTGCCACCTAAAGCTTGTTCAAAACATGAGGGCACAGAGCGACCCATGGTTTGCAGAATATTTGTTGCGCCTCGGTGATGGAACTGAGGAATCGAACAACGATGGTGATGTTCGTCTTCCAGATGAGGTATGTGTGCCATATACTAGTAATGACCGCGACCTTGACAGACTAATGGATGACATTTACCCCAATCTAAATGAAAATATGTCTAACACAAGCTACATCACTTCAAGAGCAATATTGTCTACACAGAATGACTGGGTGGATATGATAAATATGAGGATGATCGATCGTTTCCAAGGGGAGCAGATGATGTACCATAGCTTTGACACCGCAGTGGATGATCCTAATAACTATTACCCCTCACAATTTCTAAACACGCTGACTCCTAATGGACTACCCCGCATGTTCTGAAGCTCAAAGTTGGATGCCCAATCATGTTGCTTAGGAATATAGACCTTGCTAATGGACTTTGCAACGGCACGAGGTTGGTGGTTCGTGGTTTCCAAAAAAACAGTATTGATGCTGAAATTGTCCTGGGCCAGCATGCTGGAATGCGAATTTTCTTGCCTCGTATACCCCTATGCCCCTCTGATGATGAGATGTTCCCTTTCCAGTTTAAAAGGAAGCAGTTTCCGATAAGACTAAGTTTTGCCATGACGGTTAACAAGGCCCAGGGCCAGACGATTCCTAATGTTGGTGTGTACTTGTCGGAACCAGTGTTTTCTCATGGCCAGCTTTATGTTGCTCTATCAAGGGCCACTGCTCGATCAAAAGTGAAGATACTTGCCATTCCATTCCATGATGAGAAGAAGAAGAAGAAGGGGGTTAAAAGGAACTCAACGATAAATGGCGCAACATACACAAAGAATATCGTTTATAAGGAGGTCCTTACGCCGTAGCTGACATTGAAGAATGCATGGCAATTAATAACTTGTAATGCACTTGATTATTTTGGTTTTTAGGTGAATATGTATTTTTTGCCTTTTATTTATCTATTTTGGCTCCTTTTTAGCTTCCTATTGTTTAGTGGTCATTTGGTTGATACAACAAAGAAAGCAGATGAGCATTGAATAGATGTTATCGGTTTTTTCATTATGTTTCATGTATTGTTTAGTAAATAGTCTTTGGTCTTTGTACCTAACTTAACTAGCTATATATAACTGCACCTCACTTAAATAGAGGAACAATGTTCAGTATCTTCACCAAAATCAAGTTGGGTGCTTTCTTCATGTAAATAATATGACAGAGACTGTAGCAGCCACACAATGCTACCAAGATGCTCTAGCAATTGACAATAGAAGATTGAGTGATGTTAGTCGGAGTTTATAAAAGGAACCATGTTCAGGAGCTGCCTGCGATGGCACCATATGTTGGTTGTGATGTGCTCCCTAGAGGCCTTGAAGGTAAGCCTATCCTAAGGAATTATCCCTAGCATATGGAACATATCAAGTTACCATTCCTTCTTACTAATTTGTTTGTTATTAATATGTTTGGTTGGCTACACAACTCAGTTGAACTGGATATTCAATTTTTTTGTATTTCTAAAAAAAGAATCTTTACGCATGTCTCTTGTACCAACATCAATCTAAAGGTGTCTATTAACCAGTAGATATTCAGGAGATGGTCTTGTTCATACTATTTGCTGTCAGCATTTCTTTCATTCACTCTACTCTTCATCAGAGTAAAGGTATGTGGTCACTAACATACTTGTGTGTTCTTCATTTGAACCTATAATCATGTACTCATTGACTACATTTTCATGCATCCTCTATTGAAATGAAATTAATTGCAGCAGTCCAGTGATTAGATTTTATGAATTTAGAATTTGTGCCTTTAACTCTCGTGGCAACTGTTCAGCTTCTATGAATATTTGCTCAAGGTCTGGATCCAGGGGAATAAAACTGAGCATGTAAAACACTACAGGTTTGGGACTATTGTCAACCTGGTTTCACAATGTTAAGTAGGCATTGCAATTTATTTGATTCAACATCTCGAGCGAAGGCGGGAGCACTGCCACGATCCATGGAGGACCTCACCTGAGCCACCAGGCCGGTCACTGCCTCCCCCTCCGGCTCTACCTCCTCCACATCGTCCTCTCCAGAGCCACCAGTCCTTTCTCGGCGCTAGATTCAGATCCCTGCCGCACATTTCTCGCACATTTCTCCATTGTTGTAAGCTCCCACACCTCCTCTTCATCTCTTCACTCCAAATCCACCCAGGCCACCGCTTGGGCCTGTTTAAATGTTTTACTATGGCACAGGATGCTACCATCGGAGAGAGGCTCTATGTGGGCGAATATACAGTCCAAACTACAAGGAAGATTGGACTAGGGTGGCGAGGAAAACTGAAGATGTCATTGACTTGGAAGGAATGGCTGAGTCACTTGTGACTTGCACATATGAGCACAACACCCTTTGGGGAGTCGAGGTAGATCTCTATACATAATTCTGAAAATGCTGGTACTATGATAGAAGTCACACTTTGTTACTTCAAGATCACAGAAATTTCTCACTTTATGTATGGACCATATCTTACTGCGTTTGAGTTGCTGAATTACAGAAGGGAGTTATATATGGTTGCCCACTAGAGGATGTCATTACAAGATTGCAGATCCAGTGCCGTGGGTCGAGATCAGTTTACCACAACCCGCCAAGAAAGGGGTTTTTAGGCATGGCCCCTACCTCACTAGGACAGATTCTGGTTCAGCACAAGAGATGGACAGAAGGCTTCCTCCAGATCTCCCTCTCAAAGTACAGCTCATTTCTGCTAGGTCACAGGAAGATTAGCCTGGGCCTTCAAATGGGTTACTCCGTCTGCGGGTTCTGGGCTGCTAACAGCTTCCCCACCCTTTACTATGTCACATCTCGTACGCCAAAGCGCCATAGCTTGGCTCTTCTCTTGCGAGGTCTCAATTGGAGCTGCCAAAAGAGATACTTAATAAATTGTAAATGTATAAAATTCAAATATCAAACGAAAACGGATGATGTATGTCCGGCTTGCCCTCCAACCTGTCCGGTGGGCGTAACCCTAGCCTGGACTACGGCTTTAAGGGCGCCGAGATCGCCATGGTGTCCTACTGCTCCGAGCTGCAGTTCCTGGGGAACCCGGTCACCAACCATGTCCTGAAGTATGTCTGAACTAAAGCTGGGAATGCTTTCAAACTGCAGATGAACAGGATATGAAGACAACCTTGTTCCAAAAGCAGTCTTTTGGTGATGTACATGGAGCTTTTGCATAGAGTAGTTTATGTGGCAGTTATCTCAAGAATTTTCATCTGGTGGATGTACAAGGTTCGTATAGCAACATTTCCTTGTAGAAAGTTAAAGCTGTATATCGAGGGTGGATTTACCTGTGTTTATCTTTTCGACCCTAAGCGTCTGGGAAGCTGTGAACCATAGCTTCATGAAATATGCCTGTTGTTGATTCAGTGTTTGTGTTTTTCTTGTTTGTCATTATTGTGCACTCACTTTTAATATAACACAGATTTTGTATATAAGTTACCGTAGTATTATATGTCCCCGTTGCAACGCATGGGCACTCACCTATAGATAACATATGTAGCTAAAGATTTTAGTCCTGACATGATAACACAAATTCAAATCATATGGCATGATAAAATTGTGTTTGCAGAATTCAAGGAAAGAGGCCAATGTGATGCTGAAGAAAGAAGCAGAATATTTCGGAGACATTGTCATTTTGCCATTTATAGATCGCTATGAGCTGGTTGTTCTTAAGACGATTGCTATCTATGAGTATGGGGTAAGACAATTATGCCATTATCATGACAAATTGTTGTTCTACTTCTTGACTTCTTGCATTTGTATTGTTTGTCAATGTCTACTAAAGTTAACTTGCAATAGCTTCTGATCTGTTTCTATCTATCCTCAATAATTATTTCTGTTTTAACATGTTTCTTGTAGAGGTTAAGGCTCTAGCACAGGCTAATGGTAATGGGCTATGCCAATCATGAAAGCCACTAGAACTTTTAGTTGCCATCTAAAACCTTTCAGTCAATAATAAGCACCCTGTATTGACTAATCATGAACATGATGTTTGTTACTGTTTATGACCTTATAGGTTTAGAACTTGACTGCTACGAACATCATGAAATGTGACGATGATACATTTGTGAGAGTAGATGTGGTTCTGAGACACATCAAGTTGAACAACGGTGACAAACCATTATATATGGGGAATCTTAACCTCTTGCATAGACCATTGAGAACTGGAAAATGTGCAGTTACAGACGAGGTAATCTCATTTCAGTTTAGGAGTTGCCAACATTGGCAAATGGCAACATATGCCCTTCATTTCCTACTCAGTTTATATCTGTGTAAATTATAGCACACCTTGTGCCACCGTCACATACCTCATTTTCTTCATTGCCTGTCCTGACTCCTATCAATAAATTACCACAAGAGTGGCCTGAGGATATCTACCCGCCATATGCAAATGGACCAGGCTATGTGATTTCTGGTGACATAGCAAAATTCATTGTGTCACAGCATGCTAATCAGAGCTTAAGAGTAAGTTTGAGCTGCTTCCTTCTCCAGAATACTTTTCACAAACTTGAATTCCTGATGTAAAAATCGGCCTGTCTTGCAGTTGTTTAAGATGGAAGATGTAAGTATGGGTCTATGGGTCGAGAAATTCAATGCAACAAAGCCTGTCCAATATTCCCACAGCTGGAAGTTCTGCCAGTATGGTTGCCTGGAGAACTACTACACGGCCAACTATCAGTCACCTAGGCAGATGCTATGCTTGTGGGATAAGTTGATCTGTGGTCAGGCATCCTGCTGTAACTACAGATAGCTAAGCGAAGCTAAGGATTGCTGGATGCTGTCCTCGCTTCATCATACCCCAGCCAGGTTTAGTTTGGCTGGCTAGTGTTCTCCTTTTTGACATGATCACCGGATCAACATCGACAGTGTAGGTGTTGTTGCTCCTCCATTGCATGGGTGTGGTAGGAGCTTGAAGATTTAGGAAGCTCCAACCAGTTGGTTAGTGTTTTTACACGATCTGTATTGATCCAACTGTGGTGTTGGCGTCCTTGTTCTTGTAATTGATCCAATTTTGATGTGGTAGGCCAGATTAGAATGTCTAGATTAGCTTCCCCACCCTTTACTATGTCACTATCCCTTCACTTTGCTTCCTCAATGGCATCTCATTGTTCCCTGAGGTGAGTTGATATATACATTTCGATTGTTGCTTCTTTCTATATGCACTTTAGTCACATTCTAAAAGAGAACCTGCATCTGCAAATGTACTCAACCTAGATAAACTCAGCAAATTCGCAGTTTTGTCTTCCTGTAACTTTCAGTATTTCACCTCTTTTATGGATCTGAGATATTTTACGTTTCCATGAGAGCATTTCTTGTGAATTGTTATGTCTGAAATCTGAATGGAAGGTGTGATTTCTCTTCGTGTCTTGCATGAATTCTACATGAGTATTGATCCACACTCCAATCAGTTTTGAGAAATATTCATTTCCCTTACCTGTTATCTTTTTCTATACCTTTTCCTTTTTCAAACTGCTCTTGTGCTTAATAAAAAATTCTTTTTCTTTTCTTTTGTAGAGATCTCCCATGGAGGATGAAGACCAGTATGAAAAGGACATGCAACCAGATGACACTGTGACTGATGAAGATATGCGATATGAATCTGATGAGAATCGTGAACTGAAACCAAAAGAGAAACCAGTCAGTCCACCACTACACCTGGTGGTTCCATTTAAGCAACCACCAGCTCGACCTGACAAACTGAGCTATTGTCACACGATGATACATTTGATCCATCTTTGGCCACATACCATTGCTGTCCTTTTTCTGATGAGACAATTTAATGTTGTACGTTATTGATGTTCATCATTTGATTGTTGCTCTAAATTCGACATTTTGATGTTCCGGGGTCTGATAGTTTAATAGAATTTTTAATGAATTTGGAGGCTACTGTGTATTGCTAATATATTTGTTCAATATCCCTTGGTATCTACGATTGTACTGTCTTGTTATTGTTTATGTTGTAAAGAAGGAAACACAATTATTTATAAGTTGATATGTAAGCTAATATATAAGGCGGGAGAGAGAACATACAGAACTAAAGAAAATTTCAAGAGTAAGGATAATGCATACAGATTCTGCCCTTGAAATGAATATGTTCTTACTTGGACATAGACAATCCCAAGGACTAATAGAAAGAATGACAATATGATTGTGAGAAGTCCAACATAATTCCCATCTTAAAATGCCTGCGCAACTGTCCTCCCAAATGATGCAGGCAAATATGATATTATACTTGTAAATAAATATATATAAGAAGTGATGTTCCATTTCCAAGTTTCAGATTAGATATTCTTTCACCAATGAAAGTAGTAAAGACCGATCCAAGTGTCAATAATGTCACAAATGTTAGAACCCATTCTATGCTGAAATCATTTACATAGGGACGAAGATAAAGAACTTGTCCAATGGCCTAAAAACAAATACAATACTTTTTACAATCCCACTATATATAAATAAATTCAAGGTAAAATAACATCATAAATGATCGCATGGTGACACAACAATTGGGTACTGACAAGACATGTAGTAAAAAAACAGACAATATCATCTTTAACACAATTCAGACAACATTACAGCGCTTCCAAAAACTTACTGACATGACAAGCAAAATGTTACTATGTTGCTATAATTTTACTTTTTTCTTAATCAAAAAACAGGTAATTTTTCAAAGCATATTAATGTTAGCATCTGTAAACTACTTCGCATTTCAAGATGTTCTCTGTAAACATGGGTAATTGCTTTGGTTAGGGAATTCCTTTGGTAAGAGGATAATTGTCTTATTATCTCTGAAAAAACGAGTTAGTGTTGGTGTCTTTAACCAATTCAGAGATGATCTGAATTTGTAAGTGTTCCGCATTTCATGAAGTCAAATAACATACTTCACATTTCTGAACAGACTTCACACATGCTTCTATACATCACTGCACATCTGAAGCACCACAAATTAGAAATTATGTACATCACAATTGTCTGAATTCTGCTTTCATTTTTTGTATTTGTCTTACGTTTGCCTTCATCTTCATTTTCGTATTTGTCAACCTCATCTGAATCAAATTTCCTTGTTCATAGTCTAAAATGAATTATATTTTGGGACGGATGGAGTACATGTTATACATGTTGCAGATCTCTGTGTAGATATCAAATACTATTATAAAATATGTCCATTTGTTGTTTCTGGTGGATAAAGGATAGCAGTGACCAGTTCACCAAGGAGCGCCTTGATGCCATCCACGATGATTTGAAGTTGTACCGCTGCCACACCATCAAGAACTACACGCATGCCTCCACCAAGGCCCTGAACCTGGCAAAGCAAATCAACACAATAAAGAGGCAACAATTAGGTGCCTCAAGTGGCTGAAACCGTGCGCTCGTTAGCAGCTCGACAGGATGGTGCTTTGTCAGGTTTCTTTACTGTGCGCTCGTTAGCAGCTCGCGTCCAGCAAGAGAAAAAATCGTCCAGCAAAAAAGTGCTGTGCGGAGGAGTCGAACCCTGGACACTTTTTGAGTGCCAAAAATCTTGTAATTACTATGCCTCAAGTGTATCTACGTTATGTGAGGGAGCATAACCACCCGCCAGCGACGGACGTGGAGAATTAAACGGCCTCCCCTATTCTTGCTCCCGCCAGCGACAAACGTGGAGAATTAAACGGCCTCCCCTATTCTTGCTCCGAATCTCAAGAAGATAGTTGGGCGCGTGGGCGGGCGTCATGGCCAAGAAACCCGGCGACGCACGGAGAGGGCGAAGCTAACAGGGCTGGCCCACGGCGCAGAGATAGAAAAGAGGGACGCTCGGGGCAACGGCTCGACGGCTGGCAATCCGGGCCCACGAGGCAGAGAGAGGGAGCGCGCGGTCGAAGGAAACTGGCGCCGACAGATCGGCCCTAGCGGGTAGAGAGCTAGAGGGAGAGAGCGCACGTGGGAGAGGGGAACTGTCGCTGACAGGCGGGGTCCACCTGTCAGGTGGCGCGGGCGCGCGGGCGCGCGGCCTGGCTGGGCTTAACTAGGGCGGTTGGGCTGCTTTCTCTTTTTCTTTTTCTCTGAATTTTCTAATTCCTTTTCTATTTCTTTTTCTATAGGGTTTTCAAATCCAAATTCAAACTAGGTTTCAAATTCAAATAAATTCAAACATGTGCAACACTCCAAAGAATATTTTAAGCTCAGCATGATGCAACATGTTGTGACCCAAAATGTTTTAGCAAAATAAATAATTAAATCTCTCTAACTTAAGCTAATTCTACTTAAAAGGGAGAAAGGGAGAGAGAATCTAGAGAGAGAGAGAGAAAACCTAGAGTAAGAAAAAAGAAGAGTAACACCTGATTTTGGGTGATAATTAGAAAAAAAATTTATACCCCAAAATTAGGGTGTTACATGAAGTTAGTAGTTTTGTTGGGTTTGTTAGATTTTGCATTTCCTTTGCCCTTGTTGTGGTTCCTTTGAACCATGTTGGCGCTGGAGTGGCCCTCGCCTCCTTTAGATCTCGTGTCCTTAGCCCGAGCTTTCTCCTCAACATCTAGAGACGCTATCAGATTTTCAGCTGATATCTCCTATCTCTTATGTTTCAGAGATGTGGTGAAGTTCCTCCATGTAGAAGGCAATTTTGCAATAATGCATCCAGCCACAAATTGGTCAGGAAGGACTATCTTAAAGTGGCCGAGCTCCTTGACTATACACTGTATTTCATGAGCTTGCTCTACAATAGAGCGATTATCAGCCATCTTATAATCATGAAAGCCATCCATGATATACAGGTCACTGCCAGCATCTGATGCGCCATTCTTAGTAGTAAGTGCATCCCACAACTCTTTCCTGTCTGTGTGCTGAACATTCGCATCAACCAGACGGTCAACAAGGGCGCTAAGAATTGCTCCCGTAAAGATAGTATTGGTATGGTCGTACTCTTTCTCCTGTTTAGGAGTCAGTGCGCCCTCATGTTTGCCTTTACTAACATGGAACACATTCATAGCAGTAAACCAGAGCGTGGCCTTGACTTGCCACCTCTTAAAGTGCATACCATTGAACTTTTTTGGCTTCAGCGTGTCGACAAAAGCAGCCATAGAAAAACTAGGAAATTGTCTACAATAAGGTTTTTGGATTGTTGAATAATTAGACAATTTCCATATTAAATTCCGAATATAAATCATGACCAAATCAGAAGAACTAGTAAAAAGTCAAATCAGATGATGCGTACTGATTAGACATACTGATAGATGGCGCAGACCGAAATCAGCAGGGTCGACGACGTCAAAGCAGCAGGGTTGATGATCAGCGGAATCAGCGGGGTCGACGACGTTAGAAGATCACGAGCAGTCGCGTGAGGACGCTTCGCAAAAACCTTATTCGCCCTCTCCCGGTGCAGGATCTCGAAGGTGAAGGGTTCCGAAGACCTGCTCTCCCGATCGCAGATGCACGTCTGCAGTTGGGATGAAGAGAACTGAAGACGGCGCAACTGTGAATAGAGGTGAAAGCAAAAACTGGGATGATATGGATGCTGGCTGCCAGGTGCCTTTTATAGGGCCGAGTCCGCGAACAGATAGCTATTTTAATCCGATCTGCACGCGAAAATCTCGTGTTCAGTTTAGATTTTATAGCGATCGGTTAGGGTTCTGAACTTAATAGCCAAGCAACCAAAAAAATTAAAATGGCAAAAGGAAGCCGCGCCCCCGCAAGGCCAGGGGCCAGATTTCGGCGGACCATTAACGTGCATGTCATGCGCCCATGCCCTTCGCCCCGCCCCGCCTAGGCCAGGCCAGCGAGCGCGTGCGCGTGTGGCTCTCCACACTCTCTCCTCTCATCCATGACTTGGTGAGTGAGTGTGGCCTCCATATTTGAACTAGTTCCACTCCACTTGGATAAACAATATGATACTATTGGTTCCACCATTCCCTAGCCATACACATATATAGGCTTTTGAGATTTTCCTGTGATTTAATTGAATTTCTCAATTGGGCCTAGCCCATAAATCCTAACAATAGGTAGTATACAACTAGATATATATATAGAGAGAGCACGCAAACGGACACAGAAGCCCAGCCAGAGCAGCTCCAAACTGAGAGGCACCCGCACTAGGCATCAATCCGAGAAGGGCGAGAGAATGCGAGTGTCTTCCCAGCCCTGGACCCACCGAAGCGACATAACACCACTACCAACTCCGTAGCATATGTCGACTGCTGCCACGCTATGGACCTTGGTTATCCAATATCTCAGACCTGGACTCCTCATCGCCAAGATAACCTAAGTGTGGCAGGCATCACCATGTCCTCCTCGACGGCATGTACGGAGAAAGACCAGGAGCATGACCGACTCACGTCGTACCCGTGTCGACGAGTGTCGGTCGGCTCGCGGCTGCGACCGTGGGCAGGGGCAGCAGGTTGGGGAGGAAGAACAGGGCGAAGGCTAGAAAGATGAACAGGACGTCCGACGACGAAAACGATGGTGCGCACATGATATAAAACGCCCTCGTGGACGTGCAATAGCCACTACGAGAATCGGTGTCAGGGCTGGTGTCGGACGAATATGGGGAGGAGGCGCGTGCTCTTACGCCCTCTGCAGAGAATGAGGTGGCGCGGAGGTGGAGGCATGAGGGGAGAGAGAAAAAAAAGTAGAATGACGAACGAGGTGATGGCAAGTGAGGCGAGGACCATCATTACCGTGCAGAGGTATATATGGTCAAATGGGCCGTGTCTGTTGAGCCGGCCCGAGTCACCACCCATTTAATAGTGTCTGGGCCAATACGGCACGAGCGCCATGCGATGCTTGGGTCGTAGCCTCGACCCATAGTGCTAGCCTGGTCCGACACAATTATTTTTTTATTTTATAAAAAATCATATATACATATATACAATTTATATTCAATATTATAAATACATGAGCATGATGTGTCTCTCACCTTTTTTTATCATGGTGTGGGTTTAAATCCTACCTTATGTACTGCTTTTTAATATTTTATATTGTGTTGATTTGAAAGAAATGTAAGGATTTTTTTTTGGAGGGCCGTTGAAACTGATGCTTTTAAGTATAGTAGAGATAGCAGAGAAAAAGAAAGAAAAAATTAACAGCCGGCGCGACAAAGGGCAATGGCCGGGAAGGAGATGACGCCGAACTCGAAGGCGGCGGCGCCACCGGCGACGATACGCCTCGTGAACTTCATCTCCGAAGACCAGGCAAGGCCCCCAACACTTGACTCCCCCTCTTCCCCTCGCGCGCTGGCTTGCCGGGCACGTAGAATCGGAAGGGCAAAACCTAGGAAGAAAGTTAGCTGAGCTTTGTGGGAGGATCTCCGAAATTTTGTGGTTCGAAAAAAATTGCAGCTTGACGAGGTGAAGCGGACACGAGGGGAGCGTGTGGAGGACGGCACCGCGCAGCGCGACAAACCCCTCTTCCAGGTGAGGTCACCCCTCATAATCCTTTTAGACCCGTTGGTTTGGAGCTAATGCGGATTTTCGTCATGCGCTGTGCAGATCCTACAGGAGAACAAGGAGAAGAAGGACGCCGAGTTCAATGAGCGTTTCAAGCACAGTATGTTTTGCCACGGATGCCTTGACACCATGTTATGTTGTGTTTGTGCACTGTGAGCAGAATTTCTATCATAGATTTAGGCCTTGTTCGTTTGTGCCGGATTGGTGGGTCGGAACGATTCCTAACCGTATTGCTTCTCTAATTTATATAAACTTTGATTAGCTGGAACGATTCTGGGTGCAATACGACACAAACGAACAAGCCCTTAGGTGTATTTTTCCGTGCTAGTACTCATAAGGATGTGGTCATGAAGAACTTATACGAATTACACAAGAAGTGTGGTTGTCATATTATCTGCAAATTCAAGTTGCAGCACGATCTGCACAGGCTAAAAAAATACTCTATAATCGCTGAAGTTTGCAGGTAGTAGTAATAGTATCAATAAACAATTGCAGTTGAACTATTTGACTTGTCTTCATTTGAAATGATATGGAGTAACAGAAGATCTTATTCTTGTTCGAGTGCTGTTTGATTGCAAGAAAGTCTGCATCTGTGCTGAACAACTTTTGTGATCTGCTATCCATCTGTCTAGTGCTATTACTATTTCTGGGTACAATGAGTAAAGTGCAAGGCTAGGAATACTGAAGTTTGATTTTTTAATTAAATTTGGCTTCTTGTTTTGATTTTAATAGTTATCTATTCTATCTAGGACCTCCAAAGGCTTTGGATGAGGATGAGACAGAGTTTCTTGATAAATTGGCTTTGGTAAGCATTTAACATAAGCTAGCTCACTTTGAAAATCATTACTTCAACATGTAAAACAAAATGGTATATTACTGCCTGTCAGCATCCTCACAAAGGGTGAAATATTTAATGAGAATAACATTTTATTTGCCGTGCTCCCTGATGTATCTTTATGTGTATACCTGCTTAAGGGTTCTTTCTCCTCACTCATTACCAACTGCTGGGATCACAAAATCAGGTGTGGATGGCTAGATCCATCATCTGTTCTGTTCTTTAATAATAAGAAACCTGGTCCATTTGTTCATTCATAGCATATGAAGGCTTTGCTTCATTTTCTTATGTCACTTTTACCCTCTTTTTATTTACTGGAAATTACTGCATTCTTTTATTTTTCCACTGGAACAGTATCATTATTTCTTATTTACAAAACATTAAACAATATGTTTGTGATGTTCAAGGTTATTAAAACGATAAAACGTTGAAACACTCATGGGTGAAGTTTTGACTTTTAAACTTTGTTTAAACGTAGTTTTAAACAACATAGGAAAAAAACCAATATATCATAATTTCAGACAATAACATAAAGTTAAATACCAAAACAGAGCTGTTAGTGGCTTACCAAAACTTTACCCATGAGCCAGATTGGACCCAAAAGTAATTAACAGACTGGGCCCAAAAGTAGCTAATGATCTAAAACACATGAAACACTTTACAGTTTAGAACACCAAAAATGCTAAAACGCGGTTTCAACCTCTAATTAGTGTTTTGACGTTTCAACGTAGTTTTAATAACACTGGTGATGTTCAATGTTATTGTATTGAAATTTGGAACAGTGGGAAAATAATCTTAAATCCAAGCCTAGGGTAGCTTAGTAATCTTCTTAGTCATTAATACTTGCCTTTTAATAGGAATATATAAGAATTACGAACATAAAACATGTGGGATCTAAAGTATATTATTACTGTCGGTATCCTGGATCAAGGGTACCCCCTACTACTGTATCAAGGTGCAGTTCCCGTACGGCTACCTCTTAGCCGCGCGGTAGTGGGGCTGCGTCTGTGACTAAGGCGTGCCTTAGCCCAACCAAGGGCGGTTGCTCAGGGCCCACAGCGGCGCCCGGCCTCACCACCTGGGAGGGTCCGGGACCGCCGCGTGCCCAAGGCGAGGTGACGGCTCGACATTTAATGCATCCTCTCTGCTCCTTTAGCAGGCGGCGACTGGGCCACCCTGCAGACGACGTGCCTGTCCAATCAATTGGCAGGTGGCGTACTGCCACAAGATCTGTACTCATGACGACTCGCGCGTTACCGAGGAAGCAGCCGAGAGAAGCCAATGCTATAAGCACTACGGACATTACTACACTCGGAGTGGGCCCGGACGTTGCGGGTGTTAGTTATTTCCCTACATTTTGTCCCTGGGCCCGCATGTCGGGGCTCAGTACCCTTGTACGTGCCCTCTTGAGCTGTAAAAGGGAAGGCACGCAACGTTACAAGGCAGGCTCACACAGACTCACTTAGACCCAAGTCATCCAAAACGCAACTCAAGCTCACGAGCAATACAACACAGTGGAGTAGGGTATTACGCTGCGGCGGCCCGAACCACTCTAAACTCTTGCGTGTTCTTGTGTTCATCCTCAAATCTCACAACAAGCAGAACGCTTAGGCCCCTCCTCATCTTAGGATTTAGGGCGGGTGCACTTCGCCACCCGGCCGGAGATTTCCTCTCCGACATTTGGCGCACCAGGTAGGGGGCTAAGCTTTTTTACCCTTGTAGGTTTTAGCTTGTTTACTTGCTCAGCATGATGGTGCAAATCGTTGAGCACCGCGCCGAGACTTCTGTGGATTTCCTGGTGGAGGAAGAAGCCGCTTCTTCCACGCCACTGGTTGCCAACCGCCCAGTGCCAGGCACTGCTGCTGTGCACGTTGCGCAGCAGCATACAGCTGCGCAGACATCCCGGACTCTACCCAGGACAGCTCCGGGGGCGTTGTCGGCAGCCAGGGAGTTGTTGCGCCACCCCCCGAGCTCCATGGCCTCACCGGGGGCCATGAGGCAGTGGCGTGAAGACGTCGACCGACTGCTTGGCATGGCACACTCTGGCTCGACCAGGTCGAGGCCGCAGTCATCCCGGCGCCAACATGAGACGTCGGTATCTGTGCGCTCACCCTCGGTGAGGGCAGCACCGACTGAGGACCTGAGGGCAGAGCTCAGCCGCCGGCGCGCGGCGGAAGACGCTCCAGTCTCTCGGGAGAGGTCTAATGACCTGCCGGCAGAACTCAACCGCAGGCGAGTGGGCGAAGATGCCCGCGTCTCACTGGAGAGGACGCGAGAGCGCTGGCACAACATCGAGGGCCGTAACCTCGATAAAGACCTCGCTGCAGTAGCACCGCAAACCCCAGTGGGCGCCCGGTCCCAGGTGGGTGTCCCATTGGCTGGCGTGGGCTGCGCCGCTCTCGCAGATCATCTTCGTGCGGCGTCCTGGCCATCCAAGTTCCGACCGCAGTTGCCGGAAAAGTACGACGGTACGTCAAACCCGTCGGAATTCCTGCAGGTGTACGTCACGGCTGTCACAACAGCAGGTGGAAACACCGCTGTGATGTCGATTTATTTTCATGTCGTCTTGTCTGGGCCCGCCCAGACTTGGCTCATGAACCTTGCCCCAGGATCAGTGTAAGACCCAAAATTAGTAGAAAAAAAAATATAAACAAAGTATCATAATGCTTTGGAAATTAGGAAATAAGAAAATGATGAGAAAAAGGATTTTTCTTTTAAAGGAAACCATTTATACATCCCATGAAATAAATAACAAGGAGAATAAAACTTAAATAAGTAATATTAAAAAAAATTATGGTTTATATTCACCTTTGGGTTTCAATTGATACATTTGAAAAATCTGAAAACTAAAATAGAAGTATAAATTTGAATTTGGAATAGAAAATAGAAAAATAAATGGGAAAGGAAGAAAAGAGAAGTAATATGAAAACATGAGTAATATATTTGAATAAATATTCCCAAACCAAATACTTTTAATTGCACCAAAATGAACTAGTTACAAGTTTGAATTGAATTGGTATTTTTAAATTTGAATTTGTGAAAGATTAGAGAAGGGAAGAACTAAGAAAAATACTACATAAAATAAAATAAAAATCAGAATAAACATCCCTCACACTTATATTATTAAATTATACCATCCAAACTGAGGACAAGTTATTCACAAAGTTTGAATTTAAACTTGAACTCAAATTGGATTTGAAAATGGAGAAAAGAAAATAGAAAATAAAAAGAAAAAAAAGAATAAAAGCCACATGGGCCGACCTCTACTCATTTCGGCCCACCAGGAATGTATACCGCGCTGGCCCAGCTGAATTTTGGTGCCGACATGTGGGCCACTTCCGTCAGTCTCTCCCCCGCGCCTGCGTATTCCCTCTCTCGCTGACGTCGCGGGGCCCCTACTTCAGCCTCTCAGCTCACGCGCCGACATGGAGGGCCCACGGGCCAGCCACCTGCGGCCACTCGCTTCGCACCAGTCACTTACGCGTGGGCCGCCCCTGTCAGATTTATCCCCTCCGCTGAATCGGATCACAACAGAACGCCCGATACCCCGCGCCACGGACTCCCCTCGACCGGCTTCAAATGCGGGCCGACCCGATCGCCTTAGACTATAAAGCCTTGTCTCCTCGCGCACTCCTTGACCTATCAAGCCATGACCGAGTGCTCTTGCGGCAAGATTTCTCGCCGCCACCGTGAGGAAGACCTGTGAGAGTACCGCCATATCAGGAAACAGTAGACCTTCCTACGTGATTGTTCGTGGCGCGGGAGAGCTCGGGAAGTCATCGCAGAGGCACGGCGCGCTCGAGCGAGGTCTTCTCCGACGTGGGTGATGCCAGGTGTTGGGCAAACGCCGTTCGTCAGTGGGACATCACCCAGGGGCCCTGTGCGCCGTGGGCGGGCACTACTGCCATCTCAGCCACCGGTACGTCACCTGGATGCCATTCCTCTGATCATCCGCACTGCGTTGCACAGTTAATCGTGAAGAACCGATCACCGGTGAGCGGGTTGGGTATTATGGCCATGGCACTGCCTCGCCGGACCTGTTCACCACAGCGCTGGGCGTGTTGGGGAAGATGCACAGCGACCGTCGGATGTCAATGGTGTGGCCAGGATTAAAAGATAGGGCCAACTTGACTAGAACCTATCTCCACCGTTCGATCATTTACCGACGCGTAGGATTAGATCTGGGTAGCCCTTCGCCCGCGACCGTTAGATGTCGATCGGATGGATCGGGGTGGACCTCTAGTATTTAAAATGTGGAGCGTTGGATGGCGATCTGACGGTCAATGCTTGATACCGGTTCAGGCGTATAAATGATTTAATCGTGGCAGCCAGATCTTCATCGGACGGCTCTAGTTCACCGATACCCCCTTCGCGGGGCATTTTTCTAAAGAGACCCCCTGCTTTAACCAAATCAACCCGCCGTCCTGCACGGCTTGACTCTGTGCCTTAGAGAATTTTGCCTCGAGCCCCCTGGCCTTTTATGAATTTGAGGCCCAGTCCAGAGATTGTTTAAATGGAATAAATGAAATAGAAAATAGAATTCTAATAGGAAAATAATTGCTAGAACTTCAATAATTCATAGAAAATGCATAGGAACTCCAAATTACTCCATTCCAGTTTCTAAAATTTTGTACTTTTATTCTCTATCACCTAGAACCTCTGTTTTGTCATGAAAACAGTTAGAAATTTAATCTCTTACTTAATCTATTTTAAACAC
Organism: Zea luxurians; assembly: GCA_029449295.1. Classification (NCBI taxonomy): domain Eukaryota; kingdom Viridiplantae; phylum Streptophyta; class Magnoliopsida; order Poales; family Poaceae; genus Zea; species Zea luxurians. The sequence goes on from JAOPSE010000375.1 coordinate 517,137, forward strand.
ATAAAACCTTTGAAAATTCATAACTAAAAATCTATAACTCCAAAATTAATGATTCCTGTTCCTATGATCTTATTTTAATATGTATATTATTAATGTGTAATTTGTTCTTATGTTTGGTGTAATGTTAATTTTGCCTATACCGTGTTTGTTTGAATTGCTACGACTAGCAGTGAGGTCACGAGTCATCTGAAGATCATCCTGGTACCTGGAATCTCAAGTCCCAAGCAAGTTGTGCCCTTGATCACTTCTTTTTACCCACTCATGTTCTGATTAATCATAATGATCTGCATAGGTTAATTTTGATGGGACCCAATAGGATACCCCAGTTTGTCTATCTTTATACCTTGTTTACCACTGAACCTTCGGGGTAGTACTTGCTAGTGCTATATGTGGTTTTGGGTATGAAGATTACATTATTCATGATTATACTTTTGTTATCAGTTGTTATTTATGGTTCATGTTAAGATCATTATGTTAATTGGAACATGGAGAACCACCCGGGAAAACAGTGCTACCACAAGGGTGGAATGGGACGCCTTTGGCTGATTAATTAGGAAAGCTAGTGGAAGACTACCTTACCCGAAAGGGGCAAGGGCAGTAGGGGAGTGGTCAGTGTAGGGAGGCCCTCGGGAGGATTTTGCTGCGATGGCGGTCCTGCAAGGGATTCCTGCACTGGAACTTCCTATAAACTGTAGCGGGTTTTCTGAAGCTAGTGGAACTTTGTAAAGGCCTCGTAGTGTTACCTTGCCTCGCCTCCTCGGTAGAGGTGTATGGGATTGGCCGTCTCTTGGCAGATGGGTAACATGACTTGTGGGTAAAGATGCGCAACCTCTGCAGAGTGTAAAACTGGTATACTAGCCGTGCTCACGGTCAAGAGCGGCTCGGACACTCACATGATTAATCTATGGAACTAAATTCAATTTGTCATACGCATTGCATCGCAGGTGAGGTTGTTACTTTTGTTCTACTAATTAACTGGGTTGGTATTTACTTATACTTAGTAACTGCTAATAAAATTTTGACCAACTTTAAAAGCAATGCTCAGCTCTAACCATCTTCTTTGGTAAGCCTTACACTTCACGTGAGCTCCCACCTTTGGCGAGTTCATGCACATTATTCCCCACAACTTGTTGAGCGATGAACGTATGTGAGCTCACTCTTGCTGTCTCACACACCCCACAGGTCAAGAACAGGTACCACAGGATGAAGCGCTTGGAGGATGCTGTGACGAGTTCGCGAGAGGTCTAGGTCGTCGTCTCCCAGTCAACTTTGGGTTGCTGGACCGTTGTCTCCTTATAATGTAATTATTTATTTTGTATAGAACTCCTGTTATATATAAAGATGTGACATTCGATCCTGTGCCATGAATCATCATATGTGTGAGACTTGGTCCCAGCACACCTGGTGATTATGTTAGCGCCCGGGTTTTGGACCCCTAAAATCCGGGTGTTACAGAAGTGGTATCAGAGGAATGTTGACTGTAGGACGAAACCTAGATAGAACTGGACAACCATTGTCTACTTACCTTTGCTACTCTGATTCTTATCTAAACTTTTCTTAATCTTTTCTCATCTATTTCCGCTTTACTCTGATTATTCCTACCTTTTCTTTTCTAAAAGACAAAAATGGATTCCACACTTTGAAATCCAGTGCCTAAAGTGACTCTTAGGACTGGGAGACCTAATCCTAGGAACAAAGACAAAACTATTTTTATAAGTGTCTATGTATTTGAATGTTTGTTCTTATGATATTTGTCTGATTTGGATCTTTGTTTGAGTGTGATTAGTTGTGGAGTAATGTCCACAATTACATCTGCATATACGTATAGGCATAAATAGAATTCATAAGATAACTAAACAACTTAGATTATCCTCCACAAAAAGGTATTTATTTCGTAGAAGTTCTTCTTATCTTAAAAGACACTCTCTTATCTTAATAGATCCATCTTATCTTAAAAGATACTCTATTACTATTAATAGATTCATCTTGTCTTAAAAAGATTCTATCTCATCCTAATAGATCTAACTGGTCTCAAAAGATTCTATCTTATCTTTATGGATCCATCTTATCCTAATAAGCATACTTATTCACCCTAGTTTAAACAACCATGATCTAATGCAAATTAATTAGATCTTATCTAGTTAAACTAGTCATACCAATCTAATCTAGATCCCATCTAACCTAATATGATCTAATCTAGAGTGAGTTACTTAAATGCTGGTACACAAGATGTGGCCATACTCCTAAATCACTTAAGCCTAATTTGGAGACTTATATCAACTTGGCCATACACAACAACTCGACCTATATAACAAGTTACATAACTTACCCAATCAATAGAGTCTTAATGGATTGCATAATCTATCAACCACCACCTGACATCAAACCAGATTTTGACCTACATCATGTAGTCTATCTCACCCATATATATCTAATCGTGACAAAATTCTATCCTACCTTTGAATACCCACCTTATACGACTGGTTACCCCAATCTGGACGTAAAACAAAGATTAAGCCCTACTAAAGAATCTTCAGATAATAACCAGCTACTAGCTTATTCATTCCGCTTATTGAATAATTTCCTTTGCAAAAATATTACCATATGCTTCTAACTTTCATGGTCAATACCAGGAAAGGAAAGATTATCACGTAACAACAAAACAGAAATGAATCCTCCAAATCCTCCACCTGTTGAAATCGATCAAGTGGTTGCCGCCCAAAGACTGGTAATACAACAATTAACAGACCTGGTGACCGAGATGCAAAATCAGATAAGACAACAACGCGAGGAAATACGTCAGGTCCGCCAAGAAATAAGGCAAGCACGGTTGGAGAGACAACAACAACAACAACCTCCACCACCACCACCAGCTCCACCAAGCTACATAGATATAAATTATGATGATTTGTAAGATCTAGATGTTACTTTAGTTAGTAGATGATATGATATTATTTTAGAAGGAACAGTAAGGTCTATTGACCCTATGTTTTGTTAAAGAATTATACCTCATGCTGAGATTTCTTTGTTTGTGCATATGTTCCGAGAACAATATGTGTATACATCCCTTTTCTTACAAATCTCGAGGACGAGATTTTTGTTAAGGGGGGTAGGATTTGTAAGACCCAAAATTAGTAGAAAAAAAAATATAAACAAAGTATCATAATGCTTTGGAAATTAGGAAATAAGAAAATGATGAGAAAAAGGATTTTTCTTTTAAAGGAAACCATTTATACATCCCATGAAATAAATAACAAGGAGAATAAAACTTAAATAAGTAATATTAAAAAAAATTATGGTTTATATTCACCTTTGGGTTTCAATTGATACATTTGAAAAATCTGAAAACTAAAATAGAAGTATAAATTTGAATTTGGAATAGAAAATAGAAAAATAAATGGGAAAGGAAGAAAAGAGAAGTAATATGAAAACATGAGTAATATATTTGAATAAATATTCCCAAACCAAATACTTTTAATTGCACCAAAATGAACTAGTTACAAGTTTGAATTGAATTGGTATTTTTAAATTTGAATTTGTGAAAGATTAGAGAAGGGAAGAACTAAGAAAAATACTACATAAAATAAAATAAAAATCAGAATAAACATCCCTCACACTTATATTATTAAATTATACCATCCAAACTGAGGACAAGTTATTCACAAAGTTTGAATTTAAACTTGAACTCAAATTGGATTTGAAAATGGAGAAAAGAAAATAAAAAATAAAAAGAAAAAAAAGAATAAAAGCCACATGGGCCGACCTCTACTCATTTCGGCCCACCAGGAATGTATACCGCGCTGGCCCAGCTGAATTTTGGTGCCGACATGTGGGCCACTTCCGTTAGTCTCTCCCCCGCGCCTGCGTATTCCCTCTCTCGCTGACGTCGCGGGGCCCCTACTTCAGCCTCTCAGCTCACGCGCCGACATGGAGGGCCCACGGGCCAGCCACCTGCGGCCACTCGCTTCGCACCAGTCACTTACGCGTGGGCCGCCCCTGTCAGATTTATCCCCTCCGCTGAATCGGATCACAACAGAACGCCCGATACCCCGCGCCACGGACTCCCCTCGACCGGCTTCAAATGCGGGCCGACCCGACCGCCTTAGACTATAAAGCCTTGTCTCCTCGCGCACTCCTTGACCTATCAAGCCATGACCGAGTGCTCTTGCGGCAAGATTTCTCGCCGCCACCGTGAGGAAGACCTGTGAGAGTACCGCCATATCAGGAAACAGTAGACCTTCCTACGTGATTGTTCGTGGCGCGGGAGAGCTCGGGAAGTCATCGCAGAGGCACGGCGCGCTCGAGCGAGGTCTTCTTCGACGTGGGTGATGCCAGGTGTTGGGCGAACGCCGTTCGTCAGTGGGACATCACCCAGGGGCCCTGTGCGCCGTGGGCGGGCACTACTGCCATCTCAGCCACCGGTACATCACCTGGATGCCATTCCTCTGATCATCCGCACTGCGTTGCACAGTTAATCGTGAAGAACCGATCACCGGTGAGCGGGTTGGGTATTATGGCCATGGCACTGCCTCGCCGGACCTGTTCACCACAGCGCTGGGCGTGTTGGGGAAGATGCACAGCGACCGTCGGATGTCAATGGTGTGGCCAGGATTAAAAGATAGGGCCAACTTGACTAGAACCTATCTCCACCGTTCGATCATTTACCGACGCGTAGGATTAGATCTGGGTAGCCCTTCGCCCGCGACCGTTAGATGTCGATCGGATGGATCGGGGTGGACCTCTAGTATTTAAAATGTGGAGCGTTGGATGGCGATCTGACGGTCAATGCTTGATACCGGTTCAGGCGTATAAATGATTTAATCGTGGCAGCCAGATCTTCATCGGACGGCTCTAGTTCACCGATACCCCCTTCGCGGGGCATTTTTCTAAAGAGACCCCCTGCTTTAACCAAATCAACCCGCCGTCCTGCACGGCTTGACTCTGTGCCTTAGAGAATTTTGCCTCGAGCCCCCTGGCCTTTTATGAATTTGAGGCCCAGTCCAGAGATTGTTTAAATGGAATAAATGAAATAGAAAATAGAATTCTAATAGGAAAATAATTGCTAGAACTTCAATAATTCATAGAAAATGCATAGGAACTCCAAATTACTCCATTCCAGTTTCTAAAATTTTGTACTTTTATTCTCTATCACCTAGAACCTCTGTTTTGTCATGAAAACAGTTAGAAATTTAATCTCTTACTTAATCTATTTTAAACACATAAAACCTTTGAAAATTCATAACTAAAAATCTATAACTCCAAAATTAATGATTCCTGTTCCTATGATCTTATTTTAATATGTATATTATTAATGTGTAATTTGTTCTTATGTTTGGTGTAATGTTAATTTTGCCTATACCGTGTTTGTTTGAATTGCTACGACTAGCAGTGAGGTCACGAGTCATCTGAAGATCATCCTGGTACCTGGAATCTCAAGTCCCAGGCAAGTTGTGCCCTTGATCACTTCTTTTTACCCACTCATGTTCTGATTAATCATAATGATCTGCATAGGTTAATTTTGATGGGACCCAATAGGATACCCCAGTTTGTCTATCTTTATACCTTGTTTACCACTGAACCTTCGGGGTAGTACTTGCTAGTGCTATATGTGGTTTTGGGTATGAAGATTACATTATTCATGATTATACTTTTGTTATCAGTTGTTATTTATGGTTCATGTTAAGATCATTATGTTAATTGGAACATGGAGAACCACCCGGGAAAACAGTGCTACCACAAGGGTGGAATGGGACGCCCTTGGCTGATTAATTAGGAAAGCTAGTGGAAGACTACCTTACCCGAAAGGGGCAAGGGCATTAGGGGAGTGGTCAGTGTAGGGAGGCCCTCGGGAGGATTTTGCTGCGATGGCGGTCCTGCAAGGGATTCCTGCACTGGAACTTCCTATAAACTGTAGCGGGTTTTCTGAAGCTAGTGGAACTTTGTAAAGGCCTCGTAGTGTTACCCTGCCTCGCCTCCTCGGTAGAGGTGTATGGGATTGGCCGTCTCTTGGCAGATGGGTAACATGACTTGTGGGTAAAGATGCGCAACCTCTGCAGAGTGTAAAACTGGTATACTAGCCGTGCTCACGGTCAAGAGCGGCTCGGACACTCACATGATTAATCTATGGAACTAAATTCAATTTGTCATACGCATTGCATCGCAGGTGAGGTTGTTACTTTTGTTCTACTAATTAACTGGGTTGGTATTTACTTATACTTAGTAACTGCTAATAAAATTTTGACCAACTTTAAAAGCAATGCTCAGCTCTAACCATCTTCTTTGGTAAGCCTTACACTTCACGTGAGCTCCCACCTTTGGCGAGTTCATGCACATTATTCCCCACAACTTGTTGAGCGATGAACGTATGTGAGCTCACTCTTGCTGTCTCACACACCCCACAGGTCAAGAACAGGTACCACAGGATGAAGCGCTTGGAGGATGCTGTGACGAGTTCGCGAGAGGTCTAGGTCGTCGTCTCCCAGTCAACTTTGGGTTGCTGGACCGTTGTCTCCTTATAATGTAATTATTTATTTTGTATAGAACTCCTGTTATATATAAAGATGTGACATTCGATCCTGTGCCATGAATCATCATATGTGTGAGACTTGGTCCCAGCACACCTGGTGATTATGTTAGCGCCCGGGTTTTGGACCCCTAAAATCCGGGTGTTACAATCAGTCTACTCCTGGGAAGAGCTCTGCGCACGGTTCACAGCGAACTTTGCCAGCGCCTACCAACAATACGGCGTGGAGGCCCACCTCCACGCAGTGAGGTAGGAGGCCGGGGAAACCCTCCGGACATTTATCTCCCGCTTCACCAAGGTGCGGGGCACTATACGTCGCATCTCTGACGCTTCTATCATCACGGCCTTCCGTCAGGGAGTGCGTGATGAAAAGATGTTGGAGAAGTTGGCCACGCACGACGTCGAAACTGTCTCCACTCTCTTCGCTTTGACCAACAAGTGTGCCAGGGCCGCTGAGGGCCGGGCGTGGCACTCGGCGCCACAGACCAGGGCCGCCCAGACGGGTGGCTCGGGTGCCGTCGCTCAAGACGGCAAAAAGAAGAAAAAGAACCGCGGCCATGAGAAGCTGCATTCCGCTGCTCTGGTCGTTGCAGCTGCGACTGGGGGTCGGGACGATCGCAACAAACGCCCACGGCCGCAGAAGGGTAACAGCGGCTCATGCCTTGTGCACCCCAACGGTCGCCACAGCGCCGCAGAGTGTCGCGAGATCATCGACCTCGCGAAACGCGTCAGCACGCGGCGCGAGCAGTCTTCCGGGGATGGCTCCCCACCTCGTCGCCGACCTGGCAAGGAAAGGGTCGACGACGATCAGGTGGCCGTGGCTGAACCGGACCTCGGGTATCAGTCACCTGAAGGGGTCCTGAAGGATGTTTTCACTGGAGGCTCCAACTCCAGCGACGACAGCTAGACGGGCCACCAGGGGGCCCCGTACTCCTTGGTCTGCGGGGCCGAAGCCTGTCTTCCCCCGGAAACCCTTCTGGACTCCTCATGGGTCCAACCTTTTGATGAACCTATGTAGGGGCAATTACAGCGCAAGGACGAGGACTCCATCGGCGAGCTCAGATGTCAAGCGGCAACCCGAAATGCACTTTGTAACCCGGCGCCCATATACTGCGGCCAACGGTTCGTGCTGATGGAATAAATCTTGAGCATCTAGAGGACAGCCTGCTTTTGACTGTCCTCTGTAGTCCTTTAGCATCTAGAGGACAGCTTGACTGTCCTCTGTAGTCTCTTTAGCATCTAGAGGACAGCAGTCACTTTTGACTGTCCTCTGTAGTCTCTTTAGCATCTAGAGGACAATCCTGTTGTGTAGTGTGTGTGAGAAGGTGTGGTAGTGCAGCCCCTAGGGCTATAAATATGTGTCCCCAACCCCTCTAAGGGTATGGCATTGTGTAGTGTTTGAAGAAATAAACAGAAAATTGCCCCAACTCATAGTGTCATCCTCTTGATGAGAGTTAGAGTCCCTCTACTTACAATTGGTATCAAAGCCAAACTATCCTGCAGCCTAAACATCTCGTGCTCATCTCCTTCCCGCGCCTCTCACCACACTCAGTCGGCAGCAAGAGCTCCAACTGTTCCTTCCTCCCCTGCTCAGACGAGCAGCCTTTCGTCTGAGACAACCTCTTCCACACGCAGCGACCCCTCACTAGCCCACCATGTCCGTACGCTCGGCCACTTCGAGTGCGCGGCGCCAGCAGGAGGCCGAGGTCGCCGCGGCACAAGAACGCGAGCGAGCAGCAACAGCGGCTGCAGCGACAGCGGCGAGGGCAGCACGGTTGGCGGCGGCGGAACTGGCAGCGGCGAGAGCGGAAGTAGAAGCAGCGGAGGCGGCGGATGCTGCACGTGCGGCGGCAACAGAGCTCGAGGTTCTGCGCGGCAGTGGAGCTGGCAGCTCTGCTTCTGTCGACGATAACACCAATGAAGAGCTCAGGCTGGCGAGGGAAGCAGAGCGAGAGCAGGCGGCACAGTGGGCAGCCGCGCATCCCCATGGGGGCGCGCGTGGCGGCAGCCCGGATAGGCGCCGACGCGCTGACGGCGCTCCAGGCGGGGGCGCACGCGGCGGCAGCCCAGACGGGCGTAGACGCGGCGGCGGTGCTCCCGGCGGCGGCGACCGAGTCGACGGAGATCGCGACCTCTACAGGCGGCGCGGTTCTCCCTCTCCGGATCGGTACCATGGTCGCCGCATGGCCCAGGCCATTGTCAGGGACATCGGTCCCGGCGGTGGGTGGCCTACCCTCACCAAGACCAACTACGTCGAGTGGGCCGCGGTGATGAGGGTACGGCTCCAGGTTCGCCACATGTGGGAAGCAGTTCGTTACGACGACGTCGACTACCACGAGGATCGGCGGGCGCTGGATGCCCTCATTGCTGCAGTCCCGCCCGAGATGCAGTTTTCGCTTTTCCAGAAGCGGACTGCCAAGGAGGCCTGGGATGCCATCGCTGCGACCCGCATCGGCAACGATCGTGCCCGCAAGACCACACTGCAGGCACTTCACAAGGAGTGGGAGAACCTGGCCTTCAAGCCAGGTGAGGATGTTGATGACTTTGCTCTCCGCCTCAACACTCTGTTGCAGAAGATGGTGCAGTTCGGCGACGACACCTACGATGAGGAGAGAGCTGTTGAGAAGCTCTTCCGTTGCATCCCCGAGAAGTACAGGCAGATTGCTCGCTCGATCGAGTCTCTGCTAGACCTCTCCCCGATGACGATCGAAGAGGCGATTGGTCGCCTCAAGGTGGTCGACGGCGACGAACCACAGGCTCTCTCTGGGCCTATCACTATCGGCGGGAAGCTACATCTCACTCGGGAGCAGTGGGAGGCCGCCAGGGTGACAAGAAGAAGGGGGAGTCCTCCTCGACACGAGGCCGCAAACGTGGCAAGCCGCGCAAGGCGCGTGGAGGCGCCCAGGCCGGGGCGCGAGGACATGCTGAGGGTGGTGCACGTGGAGGTGCCCAAGGCGGCGCCGTCGGCAACAAGAAGCCGGCACGAGACGACGGCTGCCACAACTGCGGCAAGCTTGGCCACTGGGCCAGGGATTGTCGGCAGCCACGACGTGGCCAGGCCAACATCGCACAGGCGGAGGCGGAGGAGGAGGCCCTGCTCCTGGCACATGCAAGCATCGAGCCATCTCCAGCGGCACCGGCCGCAGCGGCACTCCTCCACCTTGATGAGTCGAAAGCACGCGCTTTCCTCGGCGACGGCTCCAACAAGGACATGATCGAAGGATGGTGCCTCGACACCGGCGCCACTCATCACATGACCGGCCGACGGGAGTTCTTCACCGAGCTTGACTCTAGCGTCCGAGGCTCCGTCAAGTTTGGGGACGCCTCCAGCGTAGAGATCAAGGGCGCCGGCTCAGTCGTCTTCACCGCCGCGTCTGGTGAGCACAGGCTGCTCACCGGAGTCTACTACATCCCCGCGTTGAGGAACTCTATCATCAGCTTGGGACAGCTGGATGAGAACGATTCGCGCGTGCAGGTCGAGCACGGAGTCATGAGGATCTGGGATCCCTCTCGTCGCCTTCTTGCCAAGGTACGCAGGAGTGCAAATCGGCTTTACATCCTCAATGTGAAGGTGGCACAACCTTGCTGCCTTGCTGCTCGTCGAGACGACGGAGCATGGCAGTGGCACGAGCGCTTCGGGCACCTTAACTTCGAGGCCCTGAAGCGGCTCAGTGCCAAGGAGATGGTACGAGGCCTGCCGTGCCTTGACCATGTGGAGCAATTCTGCGATGTCTGCATGTTGACAAAGCAGAGACGGCTCCCCTTTCCCCAGCAGTCGAGCTTCCGAGCCAAGGAGAGGCTCGAGCTCGTGCATGGGGACTTGTGTGGCCCGGTGACACCAGCCACACCAGGAGGACGACGCTACTTCTTGCTGCTCGTCGACGATCTCTCTCGCTACATGTGGGTGATGATCCTTGGCAGCAAGGGAGAGGCTGCGAACGCCATCAGGCGTGTGCAGGTCGCTGCGGAGGCGGAGTGCGGCCGCAAGCTGCGCGTGCTGCGCACCGACAACGGCGGCGAATTCACGGCGGCTGAGTTCGCGTCGTACTGCGCGGATGAGGGTGTTCAGCGCCACTACTCCGCGCCGTACAGCCCGCAGCAGAACGACGTCGTCGAGCGGCGCAACCAGACGGTTGTGGGGATGGCTCGGGCTCTCCTCAAGCAGAGAGGAATGCCAGCTGTCTTCTGGGGAGAGGCGGTGGTGACAGCGGTTTACATCCTCAACCGCTCGCCCACCAAGGCTCTCAACGGGATGACACCGTACGAGGCTTGGCATGGGCGCAAGCCGGCGGTCTCTCACCTACGGGTCTTCAGCTGCCTCGCATTCACCAAGGAGCTTGGCCACATCAGCAAGCTCGACGATAGGAGCACCCCGGGGGTGTTCATTGGCTACGCAGAGGGCTCGAAGGCCTACCGCATCCTTGACCCAAGAACACAACGTGTGCGCACGGCGCGCGACGTAGTGTTCGATGAAGGACGAGGATGGGCGTGAGACAAGGCGGTGGACGACGGCACGACTCCGACGTACGACTTCACCATCGAGTACGTCCACTTTGAGGGAGTTGGGGGAGTAGGCAACTCTTCTCCGAGCAGGTCTACCCCAGCCCCCAAGTCTCCACCGACTCCAGCGCCAAACTCTCCAGCTCCTGCTACAACGAGCTCTTCACCACCGCGCACTCCAGCCACGACTCCGGCTACAGCGAGCTCTTCGCCACCACGTACTCCAGCACCGACGGTACCCTCTTTGGGAACGTCCTCTCCGACACCAGCTCATGTCGAGCACGACCCAGTGGAGCTCGTGACCCCTCTGTCCCGCGACGAGGAGCGCGTCGACGCGTGCTACGACGGCGAGCCGTTGCGGTATCGAAGGGTGGAGGGCCTTCTCATCGACTCGTCGGTGCCAGGCCCTGCATCTCGCATTCTGGCAGGAGAGTTGCATCTTGCATGCGACGATGGTGAGCCTCGGTCTTTCGCGGAGGCCGAGAAACATGCGGCTTGGCGTGCCGCGATGCAATCGGAGATGGACGCGGTTGAGACGAACCGCACTTGGGAGCTCGCTGATCTCCCTCATGGTCATCGCGCGATCACCCTTAAGTGGGTGTTCAAACTGAAGAGGGATGAAGCCGGCGCCATCGTCAAGCATAAGGCTCGCTTGGTGGCACGCGGTTTCTTGCAGCAGGAGGGGATCGACTTCGACGATGCCTTCGCCCCTGTAGCACGGATGGAATCCGTGCGACTCCTCGCGCTGGCAGCCCTGAAGGGCTGGCATGTTCATCACATGGATGTCAAGTCGGCGTTTCTTAACGACGACTTAAAGGAGGAGGTCTATGTACACCAGCCGCCAGGTTTTGCGATCCCTGGCAAGGAGGGCAAGGTGTTGCGCCTGCGCAAGGCTCTCTACGGCTTGCGACAGGCACCAAGGGCGTGGAATGCCAAGCTGGATTCCACGCTCAAGAGGATGGGCTTCATGCCAAGCCCGCACGAGGCGGCCATCTATCGGCGGGGCAATGGAGAAAATGCCCTGCTGGTGGGTGTCTACGTCGACGACTTGGTGATCACCGGTGCCAAGGATGCAGAGGTGGCAGCGTTCAAGGAAGAGATGAAGGCCACCTTCCAAATGAGTGACCTGGGGCATCTCTCCTTCTACCTAGGGATTGAGGTGCACCAGGGAGACTCCGGGATCACACTTCGCCAGACTGCCTACGCCAAGCGCATTGTTGAGCTGGCTGGGCTCACCGACTGCAACCCAGCTCTCACTCCGATGGAGGAGAGGCTGAAGCTGAGTCGCGACAGCACGACGGAGGAGGTGGACGCTACACAGTACCGGCGTCTTGTGGGGAGCCTTCGCCACCTCGTCCACACACGGCCTGACTTGGCATACTCCGTCAGCTACGTTAGTCGGTTTCTGCAGCGACCGACGACGGAGCATGAGCAGGCTGTGAAGAGGATCATCCGCTATGTTGTGGGGACTCTCGACCACGGTCTCTACTACCCGAGGTGCCCTGGGGAGGCACACCTTGTCGGGTACAGCGATAGCGACCACGCCGGCGACATCGACACCAGCAAGAGCACAAGCGGGATCCTCTTCTTCCTCGGCAAGTGCCCCATCAGCTGGCAGTCGGTCAAGCAGCAGGTGGTGGCCATGTCCAGCTGTGAGGCTGAGTACATAGCGGCGTCCACTGCTTCGACTCAGGCGCTCTGGCTGGCTCGACTGCTCGGTGATCTCCTCGGGAGAGACACTGGAGCGGTGGAACTCAGGGTGGACAACCAGTCCGCTCTGGCATTGGCCAAGAACCCCGTGTTCCATGAACGGAGCAAGCACATCCGGCTGAGATACCACTTCATCCGAGACTGCTTGGCAGAAGGGAGCATCATGGCGCGCTACATCAACACCAAGGATCAGCTTGCAGACCTGCTCACCAAGCCCCTTGGGAAGATCAAGTTTGTTGAGCTTTGCTCCAGGTCCGGGATGGCCCAACTTTCTCACAAGACGACGCCCAAGACTTAGGGGGAGAATGATGGAATAAGTCTTGAGCATCTAGAGGACAGCCTGCTTTTGACTGTCCTTTGTAGTCCTTTAGCATCTAGAGGACAACTTGACTGTCCTCTGTAGTCTCTTTAGCATCTAGAGGACAACAGTCACTTTTGACTATCCTCTGTAGTCTCTTTAGCATCTAGAGGACAATCCTGTTGTGTAGTGTGTGTGAGAAGGTGTGGTAGTGCAGCCCCTAGGGCTATAAATATGTGTCCCCAACCCCTCTAAGGGTATGGCATTGTGTAGTGTTTGAAGAAATAAACAGAAAATTGCCCCAACTCATAGTGTCATCCTCTTGATGAGAGTTAGAGTCCCTCTACTTACACGTGCATAGTAGGGAGCCCAGGGTCAGGACCTAGTCCTACGGTAAGTACCGAACCAAGAAGGGGTCCGCAATCTCTCCCCCAGCTGGGAGGAACCCTTCAAGGTGACGGAAGTATGCCAACCCGGGGGGTGCCCGCCTTCCTATAACTAAAGGAGTATCTCTAGAGCATCTATGTAAGTTCTGCCCATATAAGCAAGTCCGAGGGGTTAAGATTTTCTTCTTTTGTAGTCAGGCCTCGCATATGCGTACGCCAGCCCGGTAAGGTCCGCCCTCATAAACCCGGCCTGTTGGCATACACCCATGCATGTCGAGTTATAAAAAGAAGATTTACCCCCTCAGATGTGCTTCTATGATAACTTTATCTTCCTGCTCCACAATCTTATCCTACAGTTTCCGGGTATTATTTTTTACCTAACCCACCCGTACGGTTCCCGTCTGTCCTGACATGATGACACCCGGATTGAGCAGCCAGGCTTGCAGATTAGGACCCCCTTACGGAAGCTGGGAGGTTCGACAGCCTGGGGGCCGGTTCTAGAGAACAGAGGCTCGTTCCATGGGGTGGTCTGGACCAGTGTAGCCGCTTAGCCTGGTCCCGTACCGTAAGCCTGCACAGTCCACCACTCCGTGATGAGTACCTTAGTATTTGGAGCTATAGTTCTGTGGGTCCGACAACCTGGGGTCCGGCTCCAGAGAATGGACACTCGTCTCCTGGGGTGGTCCGGAGCCGAGTAGCCGCTTAGCCTGGTCCCGTATCGTAAGCCTGCACGCTCCACCACTCTGCGGCGAGGGCCCTAGTATCTAGATCCGCGATCCAGGGGGTCCGGACACGCAACTTGGCCTCCCGGACTAAATGCTGCGGGCCCCGAGCATGTATCAAAGGATGGCTAATGTCAGACGGGGAATCCTATGAGTGTGCTACTAACGCTCCCTAGCTGAAGCTGTGTACAGGCCCAGGTCCCGGTCGGGGCTGCCTCCTGGGGGTTGCTGCCAACTCTTTCAGGTACGCTGGTATCCAACCTCGACACATTGAGCCTGCATCCCAGGGGGGCCAGGTGCTAGGGAAGAGTCGACAACATCACATGCAACAGGAACAGGTGGTACACAGATAAGTGCTAATACTACTTGATAAATAGTACTCAAAAAGTACATTACAAAAGTAAAAATTATTACATCTGCCTTCAAGCGGAGTCCTAGCTCCATTTCTACAGGTGTAAACTACTCAACGCCAGTAGGATCGCACTGGAAGCTCGCGGACGCTGTCCTCGTGGAATTTTCCCGAGCGACTTGCCAACGACGGTGGCCATCTCAATGTGTGCGCCATAGCAGAGAGGCCCTCGCCCCCGTCTTCCTACGGGGGGTGACAACGAGGCCATTAAAGCCAAAGAGTTGGGTGCACGGCGGCTGGCGGCGTTGGTGGTCTGGCCAGCGGCGGCGACCACCTCTGCACCAGCGGCTCGCCAGTGGCTCGCCAGCGGTGGCGACCACCTCAACGCGCGCGCCATGGCAAAGAGGCCCTCGCTCCCGCCCTCCTATGGGAGGGAGGACAAGACCATCCAAGCCAAGGGGCTGGAAGCTTGGAAGCTCGGTGGCTGGTGGCACTTGCGGGCCGGCCGGCACCGCGTAGCCGAAGTTCGCCTCCTTCGCAAGGCTGGTGAACATCCTTTTCCTCCAAATGCTGGAGGAAGAAGCGGGCCACCAGCCCATGTGGAAGGCAGGACCCCAACTCGGCTCGCCCTCCACCCCAGCAAGGCTGATGAACATCCTTAAAGCTGAGGGCAGGGGGAAGGCCGCAGCCCGGCTCGCTTCTCTCCACCACAAGGCTGGTGGTCATCCTTGTAGATGACCACTGATGGGAGACCGCAGCCCGGCTGCATGATGAAAATCCTTGAAGCTGAGCGACGGCGGAAGGGCGCCAGCCCCCATGAGGTCGTGCTCCTCCAGCAACAGCAAGAAGAAGGCGAGATCGGTAGCGCCATCGCGCAGGAAACGAAGAGCGCGAGCTCCCCGGCGGCGAAATCGCCGAGGGGAAGACACTGGCGCGGACCCTTCCACCGAACATCGGCGCGCCCCATCTAGGCAAGCGGCGCACCGGGACAAGCGTCCACTCGGTCTAAAAGTGCTCGGGGTGAACCAACAAGGCCATAGCAACTGCGGTGGCGCAGAGCAAAACCTCGAAGGCGAAGGGGCGCAGCGAGAGGAAGAGAAACAAGGCATGGCAGTTACCTGAGGGGTGAACCCCTTTTTAAAGGCAGATTCCTTTGATCGCGCCCCGAAAGGCCACGAGAAGTCCCCCCCCCACAACGCACACCGGTGCACCCAGCCTATGATACGGGGGCCCGACCCCACAAGTCATACGGCTGGCGCAACGGCCTCCTGGTGTGCAGAAGGCGAACTGTCGTGAGGGGAACGATTCGCCGCGCCTCTTCATCTCCGTCAAGGGCAGCGATCCAGCTTCTGGCACGGGGGCCCGGGTCCAGGAGTCATACTCCTCGGACGTCGGCCAACGTGTGAGGAGAAGGCGAACCGCCGTGTGAGGAGCACACCACCGGCTGTGAGAAGTCGAAACCGCCACTCGCGCTAGTACCGTGCCTTGTCAGGGCTACCGCGGAAGACAGAGAAGGTGAATTTTCACAACCATATGCAGCGGTATCGAGGCGCCCTGCGCATGGCCCAGTAAAAGTCATCGAGCACGAAGATCACGGGTCAGTCAGCCGCGGGAACAGGCGCGCCGGTTGATATGACCAATGGTAGGCTGGTAGCGCAAGCACGCCGAGTTAATGCGGCGCGCGCAGAGGAGGCACCCCAGTCGCTGGTCATGCCAAGTTGACGCAAGATACAAGCTTTGGCCCCACCTGCAGGCTCGTATCCCCCCTAAGGCGGGCCCGGGGGCCACTGTCGGTACCCTGGATCAAGGGTACCCCCTACTACTGTATCAAGGCGCAGTTCCCGTACGACTACCTCTTAGCCGCGCGGTAGTGGGGCTGCGTCTGTGACTAAGGCGTGCCTCAGCCCAACCAAGGGCGGTTGCTCAGGGCCCACAGCGGCGCCCGGCCTCACCACCTGGGAGGGTCCGGGACCGCCGCGTGCCCATCGTGATGGAATACTCCTGGGCGTCTGCAGTAAGTACAGACCCCCATGGGAGTGCGCCTAAGTTTGCGGACAGGACTCCCAGGGGAGGTCCGAGACCTCCACGTATGCATACTGGGCCCCCTAAGGTGGGAACCAGACCCCTTCGCAAGGGGTCCGGACCGCTCACGGCGGGGTCCCGGTGCACCAGGACGGAAAATGCTTAAGCCCTGGCCAAAGGCCAGGCAGGGGTCCAGCGCTGGCACGTGTCTGGACCCCATCATGTACGGCTCAGCTCCCCGCCCAGGCGGAGACCTGATGCTGCCACGTGGCCCTCTGCCTGTGACGTAAGCCAGCGGGCGGAGCCTGACGTAAGGACTACGTGCCGCGGGTCGCGCCGCGCATCGCATGCTACGCTATCTCAGTATTTAATGCGGAGGATGCCCGCCGCCTGACAGGCGATGTGCCATCTCAGCATTTAATGCGCCCTGTCCACTCCGCTGGCACGCGAGGTGACGGCTCGGCATTTAATGCATCCTCTCTCTGCTCCTTTATCTGGCGGCGATTGGGCCACCCTGTAGACGGCGTGCCTGTCCAATCAATTGGCAGGTGGCGTACTGCCACAAGATCTGTACTCATGACGACTCGCGCGTTACCGAGGAAGCAGCCGAGAGAAGCCAATGCTATAAGCACTACGGACATTACTACACTCAGAGAGGGCCTGGACGTTGCGGGCGTTAGTTATTTCCCTACATTTTGTCCCTGGGCCCGCATGTCGGGGCTCAGTACCCTTGTACGTGCCCCCCTTGAGCTATAAAAGGGAAGACACACAACGTTACAAGACAGGCTCACACAGACTCACTTAGACCCAAGTCATCCAAAACGTAACTCAAGCTCACGAGCAATACAACACACATTGGAGTAGGGTATTACGCTGCGGCGGCCCGAACCACTCTAAACTCTTGCGTGTTCTTGTGTTCATCCCCAAATCTCACAACAAGCAGAACGCTTAGGCCACTCCTCATCTTAGGATTTAGGGCGGGTGCACTCCGCCACCCGGCCGGAGATTTCCTCTCCGACAATTACTATTAGGGATATCTTATAGTCCAGGCCTTTGCAACATTCTTAGTTCCTTGTTTTATGTTACTTGGGCAGTCAAGAAAGGAATATGAACAGCAGGTGGCCAATGAAGAAGCAGAACAGCTCCGCGGTTTCCATGTGAGTAATATACTGACAAGTAACAATTACTATGTCTTGCCCTAGCTTTATTGTTTTCAAATCAACCTCTTATTTTCAACACAGCCAGTATTTTTATCCTCCAAATATAATCATAATCAAACATGAAAAACCTTTCCTTTAACTTCAGCAGTTCAGCACTGCAGTAGCTTTATTGTTGCATTTGGCCGGCTTGTATGGCCTTGTAGCTTAGTCTATCAGATTCGGGTTTTTTTTTTCACTAAAAAGGACTTGATGGAAGCATAGATTAATTTATTGTTATGTATCATCACAACACGTTATAGAATAGAATAGCAGATGTGGAGCTTTTAGATGCTCCATAGTGCATACAATGTGATCTCATTTTATTTTAATCTTAAACTAGTAAACTTCAGCAATCATTTTTTGACTTTTGTACTATGAGCCATCTCTTCTCTACTATATTTAAGTTATTAGTTTCTTCGTGCGTCGCCCCAGCGAGCGCAGGAAATAGCCAAAAAAATGGGGTATGGAGGATTTGAACCCTGTTCGCTTGGTATAAAATGCTTGGCTTCTACAACTGCAACTCATGTCTATTTGTGTTATATTAAGAAGAGATGTTGCATGTTGTAAATATATACATATACTAATAATTTGAAAATAAAAAATATAATCATGCTTGAATAAATATCTGATTTAAGCAAGGTCTACCTATATGTATGTACGGGCAACTAACTAGTTTTGCTTGAACTGTGATATGTGGTCTTGTTCAGCTACCATGAATCGCATGACTGACTGAATGAGTATTTTTTTCGGTTTCAGGAGGCTGTAGCTGCACGGTCCACCGTTGTTCATGAACTCGAGACTCCTACAGTATCTAGACCTGAGGTATGTTACCATTGACAGATTCAACACAAACTTACATTTCTTATGATGTTATCATAGTTTTAAGACAAGATTGAAGGAAAACACGTGCATACATATTGCTTATTAAGCACATTCTCCTGCCATTTAGTAACTGCATTTCTCATCATGATGCTGTCAATGGAACATCAAAATATCTGTTCCACCGATGTGTCCAGCTGAAGCTGAACTATGCTAGCACCTACCCCTGTTTAGGAGAGCAGACCTAAGCCATCTACAAAGAGGAACCAGCCTGCGCTCCTGAAGAACATAATAATTTCCGTGAAGCCGCATGCCAAGAAACCAAAGGTTGAGGCGGAAGCTAAACCTGCTCCCGAGGAGCGGCGGCCTTCAGATGGGCACGGCTCAGATCAGAAGCAACCAGACGACACAAAGGCAACGCTTGGCTCTCTGGTGGCTTATGACGACGACGACGAAAGTGGTGAGGACGTTGACTGACAGTGGTGGCGTTTGAGAATTCAGCTGTGGATACCCCGCAAGATGACGGATAGCCGCGTTCAGAGTGTTCAGGTATGGATATGGATACCGCTAGAGGTTACTTCGAGGAGAGGCACTAATATTGCATTCTAAAAATCGGAAGCCTTTGCAGAAATTTTCTTGTATGTATTGTACAATTTGAAAACGAGCCGGGAACATTACTAATGGTTGGTACGTACGTTGGTACCACGTTGTTTGACGAAGGAACCGTGTAGATAGTGGTTGCAGTTTATCTGATGAGCGCGTTTTGCTTTCACAAGGACGTTTAGAAAACTCGAACGCATCATTCTCTCGTCTCAGAGTAGAGTCTCAGAGTACGAGTCTGTTTAGAGTGAGTCTGTTTAGTTGGGATGTGGCTATATAAAAAGCTGTTTGGCGTAAGTTATAAAAAAACTGCTGTGAGCTGTAAAAAAATTAAAAACCGATGGATGGAGGCCACTAAAGACAGTTAAAAAATATATATATATATATTTATAGTTTTAATTGAAAGTCACTAAAAGTAGGTCTATACGTGCTTTCAGTTTTATATTATAATAAAATTAACTTTTAGAAAAAGATGTTTTATGGATCAGAAAAAGATGCTTCATGGATCGAACCTTTTGGCTTGCCTTTTGCTTTTAAGAGGTAAAAGTCAAAACAAACACATCTCAAATTTTTAATACATCTCTCTCTATTTCTCTTATTTTTTTGTTTCTTTACATTATACTTTTTTTTTACTTTTGTCTATTTTTTTATGTCCAAATATAAAACGTCAACTATTTTACTGCTGAGGGATTATGCAAGCAAATTGTAACATATAGCAAAACCAGAAGAAAATGGTGTAACGAAACAAAGCGCTACCCGAACTCATTAGGACGTCTATGTATCTATCTTAGTTTGTAATATATGTGGATGTCTACGTATCCACCTTAATTCATGTGTCACAGTAATTTGGTGAGGCAGGTACATATTCGTTGAAACAGTGACAGAAATCAAAATGGGAGACTTGATGCAGCTTGCCGGATTGGTGACGTGCCTTTGACAAACCGGGAGGAGGAAGATGTACGACATGGCCGCTGCTTGCGGTACGTACTGGCGGGGGCAGCCGGCCGTCTCACATGGTTTGGGTGTGTTGCATTGCAGTACGAGTTGTACTGACGAAACAAAGCCAGCGAGGCCTGCTTCTCTAGCGGTACTGTACTGCACTGCGCTGCGGCAAGTTAATTCTTTGCTGCGTGCGTGTATATATATAGATCTCCAATGTTCCATGGAGTTGGTACCTTTAGCATTAGCACAGACATACACAGGTAAGGAGAGCGAGAGGTGGGTTGGGTTTGATCGGAGACAGGGACGAGGCAGAGCATGGGATGGAGCCATCAACAGAATTCCCAATTTGATTTCTGTTTGCTCGCTCACAAAATGGAGGGACTCACCACAGACACACTCAGGCGTTGTTGCTCCCTCCCCTGCACTGCCTCTTCCCTGGCTCCCCACCGTCTCCCATCCACCTATCTTCTCTCTCTTTCTCTCTCTCGTTATGGTTTTGTATAATTTTTTTCCTGCATTCTTTTCTCAGTACAAGTCATACACTAATTTGGCTGTCTTTGCAATAGTACTAATAAACACCGCAGGTCTCTGCAATAGGGTTACAACAGTTCTATTGTAATGACTGCTGTAAAACATCCACAACATTAAGTGCTCCTCCGTTCGTCCGCGTTTGGTGTGGCTTCTGCGGCTCCGGGTGCCCAGAGTTGCTGCCGGCGGATGCCGAGCAGGAGCGCAACTAACAAGAGCGGCCAAGGCACCAGTGGTCCTCACCATGGACAGGAGATCGATGGAGATGAGCGTGAGCTTCCGATGCTTCGGTACCCGAAGAAAAGAACGGGAACAAAGGCGAGAAACATGATCCCCTCTGCTTTTTTAATCTAGTTCTTGACCTACTTTTTTTTTCCGTGCGCAACTAGAGTTTCTCTGAATTGGTCTCCTAGTTCTTAACGGTTACTAATGCCTTTGTGGGCTGCCAATATGGGAAAAAAATTCCATACATGCGTGCTGCAGAGCGGTATCTGTGCAGCACCTAGCAGATTGATGCCACGTGTTCATTTATTAATCTCAAAGCAATCTTTCGGATCGGCTGGCCACACTAATTTAATGTTAAAAGGAGCCAACGTTTCGAGCCAATCTTTCGAGCCAGCCGTAGACAAGCAAACAAGCAAACAAACAGAGGCGAACTCTGAAGCTAGTTACAGCTACTGCATTTTTCAGCATAAGTAATCGTCACCATCACAAAGGATTTTACGTGCAATGTTAATTACAAAGCTGACAACGTCAGGTTGCTGAGTGTATTATGAATACTTAGTCCTTAAATGTTACATGGTTTGCTACATCAAAATTTAATTTCCGAGCAGCCGATGCATCTTGATCAACTCCAAGCAGAAGCCTGGTGTATCCTCCTTGCATTAATAGAGCCTCCATTGATGAAAAATCCACATACATATTGTTGGTGAAAGCATTTGATATTCCCATATTAGCATTATTGCTCTGGCTCAAATATTTTGGATCATGTTCATGCTCTCTATTGTCTGTTACTTTGCTTAAACCTTCTCCTGTGTCATACACAAAAATGACAGAAATAAATCACTATCAACAATATTAGAATAAGATTTGGCGGGCATAGTGATGAGTACCTTTCTCCTGAGAAAATTTCTTTTTCTTCCATGCTTTCTTTTCAACTATATTCTTTGCTCGCTTACTTTTTGCACCTTTAACCACACGAGGAACTCGAAATGATATGGCACTTTTTATTATATCTACATTGGAGTCATTTAAAACAATAGGAATATCATTTACTCTCGAAGAAGATAGAGATGCCATAGGAACATCATTTTCTCTCAGATTACTTAGAGAAGCATCTGATTCCATCTCCAACTTCTCTAATGCTTTCTCTAAATAATCAAGAAGTGGCCTTGACACTGAGCACTTCAATGCAAGGGATGTTGCCTTTCGAGACAGGCGTGCAGCATGTGCTTTCAAGGTTTCATTCTGATTTGTTTTTCTTTCAATATGAAATCCCTTTTTTGCATATTTTGTCCACCTATTTAATATATATTTCGGTGGTAAAATGAAAACATCGTTCATATTAAATACTTTGAAGGCATGCTTGCACAATATACCTATAAGATATGAAAGTTTTGGTTAGCAACTTGTATTAGAACCAAAACTATAGTTTCAAATGAAAATACATACCTATGGATTCAAACTTCCTGCAAGAACACGAGCTTTGCAACCTGTCCTTGTAGTTGATTGTGATGGCTCATTTTTTCTATTACCTTGGTTGCTGCAAACTATATGTTTCTGAAATATAGTTTTATCTGGTCGACGTCTTGTATCACTCTTTCTAATACTAAACCCAACCATACATGCATAAGCATTGTACATCTCATAAGCTTCTTTCTCAGAGTCAAAATACATTCCTACTTTAGGAACAATCACAGCTGGTCCAACTGGATCAACCTTCTATTGCAAAATACGTTTAGAATAAAGTCACGTTACAACAGTACGGAAATTTATTGCAAAATACGTTTAGAATAAAATCACCTTATATGTCACCACTTCTGGAATGGTGTTCTCCTTGCCTTGAATGTTAGTATCGATAGCGCCAACAATATTTACTTCGGTGTTTATACACTCAATGTTCTATGCAAATGTGGGAATTACAGTCAAATAGACAAACTAAATAGACGGAAAAAGTACAATGATCAAAAGAACTAATGATGACAGTACCTGCAGTGTCGCCTCTTCATGATAAGATGGATCGACGATTTGGGTAGGGACGTCACATAGCAAGGGTTGCAGCTGGGACGTGATATTCGTGGTGGCGGCGGCAGGATCGCTGTACTCTTCCATGGATGCAATCGTCCCTCTAGGGCTGTGTGTTTGCGGTACGCAAGGAATGGCGGCGCTCGTTTGTGTAGGGCATGAAAAAAAGTAGATGGCTTATTTGCTTGTACGGCTGGCAGCTGGCTCCAAACGTTGGCTCCTTTTAACATTAAATTAGTGTGGCCAGCCGATCCGAAAGATTGCTTTGAGATTAATAAATGAACACGTGGCATCAATCCGGTAGGTGCTGCACAGATATCGCTCTACAGCACGCATGTATGGAATTTTTTTCCCCAATATGAGAGGCGCAGGCGTTAGGATCTAGCCCAAGGAATAGCATGAGCAAGAAAGGAAAGTGATCATCAAAGTGGCTAGGAATTGAGTTAGTAGAAAAGTTTTTATTACAGAGAGATATGCATTAGTTTACTTTTAGAATAAGAGATATGCATTAGTTTACTTTCAGAATAAGTTATTTAGTTTTTTTAAGTGGTCGTCTCATACTATAAAGGCAGTCCATAGTTTGTATTAGGGATCATCGAGAAATAAAGTCTCCCTGCAGTTAGCCGGGACTGTCTCGGTCATCGTGGCTCAGCAAGTTGCCAGCCGTGGTGACGACGTCCGCCAGCCTAGCCACCATTCCTACCCTTGAGATCTGTCCTCGGCTCTAGCCTCCTCCTCTCACCTCTACGGTCATACCCAAGAGGCCCCCGAGAGGAGCCCCCGAGAGAAGTGAAAGGGAAATGTGTCATTGTGTCATTTCTATAAATGTTTTGGTGATTAAATGTCCAACACATATTGTTTTAGTTAATATGTGCTAAGTGGTTGAGAAGTGCAAATCAAGAATCAAGGCATGTCCCTAGCCTTAGTAAATTGTTTTTGGATACTAACATATCTCTCTAAGTGCTAGGAACATTGCCAAGAAAAGTAGAAATGAATTGTTGAAGTTTGGCTAAGTCTAGCCAAGGATTGCATCAGCCTGTGGTACATCGGACTGTCCGGTGGCGCACCGGACAATGTCCGGTGGTGCACCGAACAGTATCCGGTGCACAGGCTGTTCAGCAGCAAACTTGCTGCTCTCGAAAATTCGCCGAGGGCGCCGCGGCTAAAATTCATCAGACTGTCCGGTGTGCACCGGACTGTCCGGTGAGCCAACGGCGTCCCGCGGCCAATGGTCGGTAGCGCGATCAACAGGCGACACGTGGCCGAGCCAACGGTTACTTGGTTGCACCGGACTATCCGGTGTGCATCGGACAGTGTCCGGTGCGCCAAGAGGACCAAGGACGCAACGGTCGGCTTCGCCAGAAAAAGAAGGAGATCGGGCACCAGACATGAACTGTTTATGTCCGGTGGTGCACCGGACTGTCCGGTGCGTCACCTGACAGAAGGCAAGAATTGCCTTCCAAATGGATCTCCAACGGCTCCTAGCTACCTTGGGGCTATAAAAGGGTCCCCTAGGCGCATGGAGCACTACACCAAGCATCCATTGAACATTCTAAGACGCCTAGACTTCACCACCACACACTCAGATCATTGTGTTAGAGATTTGAGCACCGTTTGAGTTGTAAACTCCCTGCGCCGTGTTTTGTGCTCACGTCTTGACTTTGTGTGCGTGTGTTTGCTGCGATTCGATTCTTGCGTGTGTTTCTTTCCCTCCCTTACTCTTGTGCTTTATGTTGTGATCAACTTGTAAGGGTGAGAGACTCTAACGTGTGGAGATTCCTCACAAATGGGAAAACTATTATAAGGAAGAAACTATGGTATTCAAGTGGATCATTGGATCACTTGAAAGAGGTTGAGTGCAACCCTCGTCCATTGGGACGCCACAACGTGGAAGTAGGCAAGTGTTTTACTTGGCCGACCACGAGATAAAATCACCGTGTCTCTTGTGTCGCTCCTTTGTGTGATTGGTTTCTTCTCTCGAGTTCTCACTTAATCACTTGTGCTATTGTTCCATAGTTCAATACTCACTCTAAAGGAACAATCAAGTGAAGAGTTCTCGCTTTAACAACTTGGCTTCAATCTAACTAACATTTTATAAACCAAGTTTGTGCTCTTTAGTATTTGATTTTGCAGGATCACCTATTCACCCCCCTCTAGGTGCTTTCAATTGGTATCAGAGCCATTCTCTTCTTTTAATGGGACTAACCGCCTGAAGAGATGGATCCTAAGGGTAAGGGGATGGTGATCAACGATAAAAAGGAGTCCCTCTTCAACGAGCCAAGAGATGACAAGCCCACTGACTCAGGCTCGAGCCACAAGAAGAGGGATGGGAAGAAGAAGAGGCGCATTAAGAAGATCATCTACTACGACACCGACGCCTCCTCTTCTTCACCAAGGGATAACGATGACGACGACTCCTCGTCGAAAAAGAAAATGGTTAATCAAAATTACTCCTTTGATTATTCTCGCATCCCTTACAATTTGAATGCCCATTTGCTATCTATTCCTCTTGGAAAACCCCCACACTTTGATGGAGAGGATTATTTATTTTGGAGTCATAAAATACATAGTCATTTATTTTCTCTCCATTCTAGTATTTGGGAAATTGTTGAAAATGGAATGCATTTCGATAGCACTGACAATCCCATATTTATTAACGAGCAAATACATAAAAATGCCCAAGCTACTACTGTTTTGCTAGCATCTCTATGCAAGGATAATTATGAGAAACTCAAATTTGCTAGGGATGTCTACACCACTGGTAGACACCCCTCAATTAAGGATGGACTTGGTTTTCAAAAGGAGACCAAGAACTTGACAAGCCATAGAACTTCCAATCTCAACAAGGAGAAAGGGAAGGCTCCTATGGCTAGTAATTCTCAAAAGAACCATGCTTGTCTGTATAATGAGAAATTTACTAGTCGTAATAATAAGTGTTGTAATAAGAGTGTTTCTCATGCATATAATGATGCCGCATTTAATTCTCATGCCATGTTCGCTTCTAGTTCCTCTTTTACTCATGGTAGAAGTAGGCCTAGGCATAATCATGTTGTTCCTTATGTGCTTAGGAAAGTATGTGTTGGCCCAACTACTATTTATCAGACATGTGATACTTCATTTGTTCTGTCTTGTAAGAATGCCAAAGTAGTTGCTAGAAAGTTGGGATCTAAATGCAAGAGAGACAAAACTTGCATTTGGGTTCCAAAATATATTGTAACTAACCTTGTAGGACCCAACAAGAGTTGGGTACCTAAAACCCAAGCTTAATTACCTTGCAGGTTTATGCATCCAGGGGCTCAAGCTAGATAATTGATAGCGGATGCACAAACCACATGACGAGGGAGAAGAAAATGTTCACCTCCTATGTCAAGAACAGGGATTCCCAAGACACCATCATCTTTGGAGATAGGAATCAAGGCAAGGTTAAAGGCTTAGGCAGGATAGCCATCACATCCGAGCACTCAATCTCTAATGTGTTTTTAGTAGAATCGCTCGCGTATAATCTATTGTCTGTAAGTCAATTATGTAATATGGGCTATAATTGTTTATTTACGAATATTGATGTATATGTCTTTAGAAAGAGTGATGGTTCATTAGCTTTTAAGGGTGTATTAGACGACAAGTTCTATTTAGTAGATTTCTCAAAGGAGAATGTCGATCTAGATGCATGCTTAATCGCTAAGACTAATATGGGCTGGCTTTGGCACCGCCATCTAGCACATGTTGGGATGAAGAACATTCATAAACCTCTAAAGGGAGATCATGTGTTAGGACTAACCGATGTCTGTTTTGAGAAAGACAGACCTTGTGCAGCGTGCCAAGAAGGAAAACAAGTGGGAAGCACTCATCAAAGCAAGAACGTGATGACGACATCAAGACCACTGGAACTCCTCCACATGGATCTCTTCGGCCCCGTCGCCTATCTCAGCATCGAGGGAAGTAAGTATGGTCTTGTTATAGTTTATGATTTTTCCCGCTTCACTTGGGTGTTCTTTTTGCAAGATAAGTCTGAAACCCAAGGAACCCTAAAGCGCTTCTTAAGGAGAGCTCAAAATGAGTTTGAGCTAAAAGTAAAGAAGATAAGAAATGATAATAGGTCTGAGTTCAAGAATCTACAAATTGAAGAATATCTTGAGGAGGAAGGCATCAAGCACGAGTTCTCCGCTCCCTACACACCACAACAAAATGGTGTGGTAGAGAGGAAGAACAGGACACTAATCGACATGACGAGAACGATGCTTGGAGAATACAAGATGCCTGAGCGGTTTTGGTCGGAAGCTGTAAATATAGTCTGCCATGCCATAAACAGGCTCTATCTGCACCGCCTCCTAAATAAGACATCCTATGAACTCTTAACTGGTAACAAACCTAATGTTTCTTATTTTCATGTATTTGGGAGCAAATGCTACATTTTAGTAAAGAAAGGTAGGCATTCAAAGTTTGCTCCCGAAGCTATAGAAGGTTTTTTTACTAGGATATGACTCAAATACAAAGGCGTATAGGGTCTTCAACAAATCATCAGGATTAGTTGAAGTCTCTAGCGATGTTGTATTTGATGAGACTAATGGCTCTCTAAGAGAGCAAGTTGATCTTGATGATGTAGATGAAGACGAGGTTCCGACGGCCGCAATACGAACAATGGCGATAGGTGATGTGCGACCATAGGAACTACAAGAACAAGATCAACCCTCTTCCTCTACAATGATGCATCCCCCAACTCAAGACGATGAACAGGTACCTCAAGAATAAGGGCAGGATCAACAGGGAGCACATGAAGAACAAGATAAGGAGGAAGAAGCCTACCAGGCCCCTCCAACTCAAGTCCGAACGACGATCCAAAGAAATCATCCAGTGGATCAGATTTTGGGTGATATCAGCAAGGGAGTAACAACTCGCTCACGATTAGCTATTTTTTGTGAGCATTACTCATTTGTTTCTTCTATTGAGCCTTTCAGGGTAGAAGAAACCTTGCAGGATCTGGACTGGGTGTTGGCCATGTAGGAAGAGCTCAACAACTTCAAAAGAAATAAAATGGAGCCTGGTGCCACGTCCAAAGCAAAACGTTTTTGGAACCAAATGTGTGTTCCACAACAAGCAAGACAAACACGGAGTGGTGACAAGAACCAAGTCACAGGTTTGGATTTTGAGGAGACTTTCGCTCCTGTGGCTAGGTTAGAATCAATTCGGATTTTATTAGCCTATGCCGCTCACCATTCCTTTAAGCTGTTCCAAATGGACATGAAGAGCGCTTTCCTCAATGGACCAATCAAGGAGGAGGTATACGTGGAACAACCCCCTAGCTTTGAGGATGACAGGTATCCCAACCACGTCTACAAGCTCTCTAAGGCGCTCTATGGACTTAAGCAAGCCCTAAGAGCATGGTATGAATGCCTTAGAGATTTTCTTATTGCTAATGCTTTCAAGGTTGGGAAAGTTGATCCTACTCTATTCACAAAGACTTGTAATGGTGATCTTTTTATATGCCAAATATATGTCGATGACATTTTATTTGGTTCTACTAATCAAAAGTCTTGTGAGGAGTTTAGCAGGGTGATGATGCAGAAATTTGCGTAGTGAGCTAAATGTCCTAGATTCGCGTAACTTGGATTGATCTATAACATACATGTGTTCTATGTCTTTGATCATGCTACTTTAAGCTTTACTGTCCTTAATTGCTTATTTCTGGTGCTCAAGTTGTACAAGTCATCCCCGGACCTCACAAGTTCATATGCAAATGATGCACATGTTTAGGGGGAGGACGTGCTACAACTTGACTCCTTTGAGACTAACTTGTTTATTTAAGTATTCTTGAAATAGTCTCAAAGGGATAGTGAAAGGGAAAGGTGAACTAGGACAAAGAAAGAGCTTCCACTGCATTCCGGTAAATGTACCTTGTCCTAAGTTCTTTGTTATACTCTCATTGCCTTTTTGCTCCTATTTGACATTTTGGTTAGGCAATGGGGTTAACGGGCCATAAGTGATCCCGTTTTGGTGCTTAATGCAAAAGGGGGAGAAATTAAGGCCAAAGCAAATGGATCAGCCAATCACTTGTGAATTTTGAAAATTGTAGAGATAGAATTTGTATTTCGACCAAAAACCTTTTATTGCAAAATCGCTCTCTTATGGGGGAGAACTTTGATTATGGGAAAAAGGGGGAGTTTTTGGTACTTGATCAAATTTACTCTTGAAATTTTTCTCTATTTGCTCAACCAAGTGTATTTGACTTAGAGATAGGAAAAAGAATTTGTTTTGTGAAATTAAACCAAGTGGTGGCAAAAGTGATCCAAATATGCCAAATCCCAAGTGAGAAAATTTGGTCCTCAATTTGCACTTTTGAGAATGATGTTGCACTTTTAGTTGCTTTTTAATGTGTTGGCATAAATCATTAAAAAGAGGGAGATTGAAAGGGAAATGTGCCCTTGGGCCATTTCTATAAATGTTTTGGTGATTAGATGCCCAACACATATTGTTTTAGTTAATATGTGCTAAGTGGTTGAGAAGTGCAAATAAAGAATCAAGCTATGTCCCTAGCCTTAGTAAATTATTTTTGGATACTAACATATCTCTCTAAGTGCTAGGAACATTGCCAAGAAAAGTAGAAATGAATTGGAGAAGTTTGGCTAAGTCTAGCCAAGGATTGCATCAGCCTGTGGTGCACCGGACTATCCGGTGGCGCACCAGACAGTGTCCGGTGCACAGGCTGTTCAGCAGCAAACTTGCTGCCCTCGAAAATTCGTCGAGGGCACCACGACTAAAATTCACCGGACTGTTCGGTGTGCACCGAACTGTCCGGTATGCACCGGGCTGTCCGGTGAGCCAACGGCGTCCCACGGCCAACACACTACACGACGGTTCACTTACAGCGACCTACGGTTGGTTGCTAAAACGGCCTTCAGCGACCTACGATTGGTCACTAAAAACTTTTAGCGACCCATAAGGATGGTCGCTGTAAGTGCCGTCGCTAAAGGCTTTAGCGACCGACATCTTTTTAGCGACCGGCCGTCCGTTGCTAATATTGTATATTTAGCGACCAACCGTGGGTTGCTGTACTATAGATTTAGCAACCAACCGTAAGTCATCATACTATACATTTAGCAACCAACAGAAAGTCGTCCTTTTTATAGTTGCTATTAATAATAATATACATTTAATTAAGCACCACAAATCACAGATTTTTATACACAAATCATAAAGACATACACAGTTAATTAGTATACCACAGTCATAGATCCATCACATAAACACAAAAGCACCACAATTATATATTCACAAAAGCATCACAATTATAATATCATTTACAACTAGATCATTTACAGATCGCTAGCTAGATCATTCACAAAAGCTCCAGAGATGATCAGTCACAAAAGCACCACAACGACATCACTCCAGCTTGAAGCAGTTCAAAAGCTCACAACTACATCACTAATGTTTCATATCACTCCAGCTATTGTTCAAAAGCCCACAACTACATCACTCTAGCTGCTCCAGAGTTGATCAGTCACAAAAGCACCAAAGCTACACTAATGCTTCAAGCAGTTCAAAAGCCTTCAGACAACCACTCTAGCTTCTTGTATCCTCCTGTTTTAAGGTACAAGCTTTCTCCAGAACACCCTAGAAAAAAGTACATCAAATTAGTATATTGTTGCTACATTTGACAAATAAAAATACAGTTTTGATGCCTTATCTACCTCCACTAGACGGTGTTGCAGCCTTATGCACCAACTTCAGCCTTATGCCTTAGCTACAACATCTTTCATAACCAATGTTGAACCAAAGCTGGCACCAAAAACTAGGGTGCTAAGAGATACACAATGCTTAGTCAGGGTCAAAGAAGGCACTGATTGATAATCATATACTTATGCAGTTTGTTGAAATGGAAGTACAACGCCACTAGACTGAAGGCGAGATGGGGATGCTATTAAATCTGAGTATTATCGGCCATGTATATTGAAAACTATGGGCAGTTTGAGTACAATAAAAGAACCATGACCTATCTCCATTGCTATTTAACATCAAACTCATCATTTTCTCACACTATCTCCCCAGTGTTACAGTTTTATGCTTGCGGACAGCACACCTGATTACAGAATCATATCACCAACCAAGGAACTTAAATAATTCCCAAAATAAATTCTGAATCTAAACATTTTCGCAGGATTATGTTTGTTTTCATTTTTTGTGGTAGCTAAACCAAAATTTTAGGTTTGTCCTCTGCATAAAAATAGTGAACACAACACTTTTCTCTAATATAAACATCATATGTGGTAGTACAATACATGAGAGCAACAACAGGAAAGTGAAAAAAAGGGCTGCCTAACCTTTTCCGGATCAAGAACCAGAAGGCAAAAGGCATCTACTGGACCAGCTAAAGGATCGAGATGAATGCCCTTAACATGCTCATCATCTAGAACCGGAATGCCTGGCTGTGGTCCTAAGTACTGCAATCTCGACTTCACTGAACTTGAAAACCATGCTTTCTCCTTGTGCTGTGAAAGAAGTGACAACCATTGTTTACCATAGATTTGAATAGCAGCAAGATAAGCGATAGGGCTATTCTAAGCAGCATATACAAAAGCTTTGACAGGCTGATAAGGTGACACAAACATATGGTTGAACCTGATAAATGAACAAAACCTAGGTATGAACTAGAAGTAAAGCTACACTAATTTACACTAGTAGAACAACTGGCTGTGTGCTCAAAGCGTTACCAGACCAGTGCACTCTATAAAGCGCGTAGGTGAAATGCAGCAGTAATCAGCTCTCAGGTCTAACCTGGAGCTTGGCAGGGTCTGTAGTAGAAGCATCAATCACATCTATGCTGCCACTGATACGGAATTGCTCCCAGCTATCTGTGAAGTACCAACAAATAGAGCAAGACTGTTTTTATCACAACACAATATCAACAACAAGAACAATAATGCCTTCTATCCCAAGCAAGTTGGGATACACTAGAGCTAAAAACCCAATAGAACCCACAGAAATGCTCTTCGAGCCTGGCAAAAGCTTGAATAAAATGCTTAATCACAAATTTTAACCATACAATTTTCTGGCATTAACATGCATATACATATAAGAATACCCTCAAATCTAAGAATAGAAATCACACGAACAATCCTAGCAATATAGCACATTGGTTCATCTAGAGGCGATCGTGCCCATAAAAAAATTAAACACTCCTGATATGGAAAAGAAAATACCGTCAAATTGAGAAGCAAAAATAGCAACAATTACATAATGCATGAGAAGTCACTAAATGGGGTAACCTGTTATGTTAAGTATAATATTAATACGGCCTAATAATTCAGAACTGCAGGCGTACAAACTAATAACAACAGAGCACGAATGAAATTGATAATCCCAGCAGCGACAAGACTCCAGGACAATAAACTCGCGCAGCTCACCTGAAAGATCAGACCGGCCAGTAGGAGCCCTCACTTCTCGCGTAGGAGCTGCAGCTCCACCGATACCTCTGCAGTAAAAATATTATATATTAAAAATCAATAATTGCATTACAAGAAGTTGACCCATAGTTTCATATATAATATATGTTCGAGATACTTTTGTTAGGATAAAATATATTTACATATGACTCATGGTCATCGATGATCTAGAGAAGAGATGTGCAAATATCACCTTTCAAAGAAGGAAAAGGAAAAATATTATAGCACATAAATCAGTACACCATAAAATATGTTGAGTTACTGACAACCCGATGGAGAACAATGGAAGCATGAAATGAGTAAGGAGTCTAAAGCATAAACTATGATAGACAACAAACCATACGAGCATTGAAAATACTTATTACTTTGAAGATGCATACTATCTATGAAGCTGAATAATGTAACAATGATAGATCGAGCTGGATAAGACAAAGGAAGCAAAAACAAAGTTGAGAAAATAATATTAACAGTTAAGATAGGAAAATAGTTATAAATCTGATAGTAAATAGAGGAAATGAAAATAGACATACCAGATGTCAAAACACACACTTGGGATTCAAACAACTGCCATTCAACCAGTACCAACATTCCCTAGGGTTCAAAACACACACTTGGGATTCAAATAATTTCAGATTTGGTTGGAAGGTCAGAAGAAATAATAGCAGGGAAATATGCATGATAGTATTATAAATGAACTAACATTATGTAGTCTAATCAAGGCCAAAACAAGACATGTTTCTTCCTTGCTATTTCTAACCACAGATAGAAATACAAGTTAAGATGAGTCACAAAAAAGTTATTTAAAAACCCTATCACTATTTAGGCAATTCCTGTTTTCCACATTCAAGAATTCTCTATTCAGTCAAGTCCTGTTTTTTCAGAAGATAGTTATCATAGACAAAAGAACTGCCTTATTATTTTTCTACACAAACTGTGTTGCAAGGTCCACAATTCTTAGTAATTAATACAGGAGCTGCTATGGGTTTGCTAAAAGAGCTCTTATTGGGGACGAACCAGCTCAGAAGGAAAAAAGCAAGCTCTTTAAAGAACTTAATTACCAAACCTGAAGTGGACAGAAACATCACAATCGGTCAATCAGGCACTAGAAGCAACTGGGGACTTTAAGCGTTGAAGCGTTGGAGAGGCCGAGTGCCTGCCCGAGCAGCCGAGCAGGAGCGTTGAAGCGTTGGAGGCTTGGAGCAGGCGAGCAGCCGAGCAGGAGTAGAGCAGCTGTCGTCGTCGACTCGTCGTCGGGGGGTCGGGGGCGACTGGGGCAGAACCGCAGAAGCTCCAGTCTCCAGCAGCCGAGAAGGGGAGTTCGCGCCGCCTCACCGGCGCGAGTGCGCCGCGTCGCCGCTACTGCCGTGCCGTGAGCCCGCGCCGCTGTCTGTTGCTGCCTGGCTGAGTGGCTGGAATGCTGGTTGCTGCCGCTGGAAGCTGGATAGGGTTTGTTCGGTGCCTCGGTGGTTTGGTGATGCCTGATGGGCCGCAGAGCGAATATGGCCTATGGGGCTATGGGCTGAAATTGTGAATGGCTAAATCAGTTAATTAGATTCAGATGTTCGGTCTGATCGGGTAACCGAGTTAAGAAACCGAAGAACCGGACTAAATATCGGTTTATACCAACTAGGAACCGAATATATAACCGAGAACCGATATTTCGGTCTGATCGGTTTCGGTTTCGGTTTAATCGGGTTCGATTTTCGGTCTCGGTTTTTTTGCCCAGGCCTACTTGAGCTGACATGGAAGTGAACCATACGCTTGAGCCTTGAGGCGGGGAGAGCGTGGCGGTGGGGAGGAGCCGGTGGAGAGGGCTGCGGTGCGCCGGGGACCACCGCGCTGAGGCGGGGCGCGTGGGGGCTGGGGGCCGCGGGGGGGATGATAGGGAAGCGGAGGAGAGCGGCTGCTGACGGCACGGAGACTGGGGCAAGAGGAGCGGACGAAGGAGGAGAGAGGCTGGCGGCTAGGTTGAGTGTGACGGCGCAAGGCGGCTAGGGTTGAGGGGTGTTGATGTTTTAATAAGTGGAACACACTGACGTACCCCTATAGCGACCCACCATCAGTCACACACTTAACTCTATAGTGACCGACCATAAGTCGTTAAATTTCTAGACTTTTAGCGACCCACAGACCGTCGCTATAAACGCATTTAGCGACCAACCGTCTGTCCATAACTTTTAGCGACCAACCGTCGGTCCCAAATAAGGGTCGCTAAAGATCAACCGTCGTGTAGTGACAGTCGGCAGCGCGATCAACGGGCGACACGTGGCCGAGCCAACGGTCACTTGGTCGCACCGGACTGTCCGGTGGACCAAGGACGCAACGGTCGGCTTCGCCAGAAAAGGAAGGAGATCGGGCACTGTTGGGGGCCTTCGTCCTCCGAAGGTCCTCAAAAACATGATTTGACAATGTTTTCCAAGTGGATTATGTGAACAGGTATCTTCAGACTCAGAATTATGAACATAAAGCACGGTCAGGACGAAGCCTGAGCCAGACGAAGGACGAGCTGATTACCAAGTTCTACGAAGGACGGTGCACAGCTGAAGCTGTGTGCAGGGAAGCTTCGTCGCGATAGCGGAAATGGGAACCGACTTAAAGATGAAAAGACTACGTGGGCCTCGACAGATTTCCATAAGCCGTTAACAAATGTAATGGACATGGATGTAATTTTACGTGGGCTGCGTCCCGCGTCTATAAATAGATGAACAGTACTCCCGTACTGTTCACGCTGACTTGGCATTGGCATTTGTGTCACGCTTGTACTTTTACCTTCTCTCAAGACCGAAGGTACATTTGTAATTTGTAATCATTTCTATTTCTCTGTGTTAATAAAATAGAAATGATTCTATGATTTACATTTCATGTTTTGTATGAATCCTTCGTTATTACTTGTTATATTTACGAAGGTATGTCTCTTGTGACCTTCGTCCGGAACTCATTATTCCCGAAGGGGAATAATGTTTGATAGGACGAAGGGCCTTAACATTTAACACTTTTTATGTTGCCTTGTTCTTAATCCGAAGCATTTGAGAACAAGTCCCCAACATTGGCGCCCACCTCCGGTGAACTCACTTCCACTTCGAGTTTTTTTGAACACCTTCGGAAGCTGTAGACCTTCGCTATGGCACCGAAGAAAGCTTCAGCGGCTGGGGCTGCAGCACTGCAACCGCTGGACCACAACCAGGAGACCGTCTCTCTTCGGGAGGCCCGAAGCCAGAAGAGAAAGGCCGTCAGCCCGACGCTTCAGGAGGAAGAGCTAGACCAAGAAATCAGGGATATGGAGATCCTACATCAACAGGTGCAAAGGAAGAAGGAGAAGATGGCCCGGCTAGCTGAGTTGCAACGGCAGATAGACGAAGCTTCTGAGGAAGTCCGCCATCTTACCCATGATGAGCAAAACAGAAGGCCTCAGCAGAAAGACCTTCATCAGGAGGGCTTCGTCAACGAAGATGACTGGTATGACAATTTCCATCAGGGAAATTTTGTTTTCGATGATGCTTCTCCTTTGTCTGCTGAGCTGCAGGCTACACCTTGGCCTCCATCCTATAAGCCACCCCAGCTTCCCATGTTCGACGGCCACTCAGACCCGAAGCAGTTCTTGATGAGCTACGAAGCAACAGTGTCTTCGTATGGGGGCAATGCTGCAGTCATGGCGAAGTCTTTCGTCATGGCCGTCAGGAATGTTGCTCAGACCTGGTACTCCTCCCTTCGACCAGGAACGATCACCTCATGGCAGAAGCTGAAGGATATGTTGTTAACCAGCTTTCAAGGATTTCAGACGAAGCCGGTCACTGCTCAAGCCTTGTTCCAGTGCACTCAGGACCATGAAGAATACCTTCAGGCGTATGTCAGAAGGTTCTTGCGTTTGAGGGCGCAGGCTCCAACGGTGCCCAATGAAATTGTCATCGAAGCCATGATCAAGGGGCTTCGTCCTGGACCTGCAGCTCAATACTTTGCTAGGAAGCCTCCTCAGACTTTGGAGAAGCTGCTCCAAAAGATGGATGAGTACATTCGGGCTGATAATGACTTTCGCCAAAGAAGGGAGGAGGCCTTCAGATTTTCTGAGATGACCAGGGGCTTCGGGGGAAGATTCTATCCGAGGCATGTCAGGTCCATTCACAACTCCACTCAAAATGATGACAAGGGGAGTCAGCAGAACAGGCCGCAGTGCTCCTCACAGGCTTCGGGGCAACAGCAAACTTTCTTTCGGCCACCAGCTCCAAGAGGCAGAGGCGCCAGGGGCTTCGGCGGGAGATTTGGAGATCAACCAAGGAGGACATTTTGCTTATTCTGCGGTGAGAACAAGGGCCATACCACCAGGATGTGCCATGTTACCATCCAGAAACAAAAGGAGCTAGCAGAAGCTGCAGCGCAACAGGGACAGCCGAAGCAGGTCATGCATACTGCTTCGTATCATCAGCCTTACATCCCGGAGTACGTGGGCAACCACCCTGCAGTCTCCGTAGCTTCGGCAAGTCAACCTCAAGCTTCATGGCAACAGCCCCCGCCTCCACCTCCGCTGCAACAAGGCCAGCAGCCAGAAGGGAGCCAATATGTTGCGCACCAAAGGGACCTCAGAGAGCAATCTGAAGCCCGTACAGTCAACAGTACTGTGCCGGAGTCGAAGCACATTTATTGACAAAATATCCTACTTTGATAGCAGCCTTTTCCGTTTAAGTTCTGTTTTCGGTGTAATAAAGAACATTTCAGTTTTCATATAATAGTTTCGTGGTTGGTTATCAGGAAAACCTATCTTCTCTACAGGCTTAAGTTGCTGAAGCTTAAAAATTTGCGGTAACAAGGAGGACCTTCGGATTATTAAAAATCCTTCGAAGCAACAAAAAGTCGCTCTAAGGAGCGCAGAGTAAGTTGACGAAGTTACAAAAAGCCGTTCCAAAGGGAGCGCAGTGTAAGTTTTTTGCTCCAAAGACGTTCCTAAGGGAATGCAGAGCATACAGCGAAAAGTCAACGCTGATACCGTCTAAGTAAAAGGCGAAGAAGCTCCAAAGACGTTCCTAAGGGAATGCAGAGCTTATACCGTCTAAGTGAAAGGCGAAGAAGCTCCAAAGACGTTCCTAAGGGAATGCAGAGCTTATACCGTCTAAGTGAAAGGCGAAGAAGCTCCAAAGACGTTCCTAAGGGAATGCAGAGCTTACGAATATATTTTGTGTGTATCTTCGAAACAAATGTCATTTGCATAACATAACATCATCACATCATTTTGCATAACATAAGCATCATACATCATATTGCATTTGGCAAAAGAAGGGGACACAGTATCAACCTTCGAAAGGACGCTTTGAGATAGTGAAAATTGTGTAAAGTCACGAGGGAATATAATGATAATCTTCGGAATACAGCTTCGGAGAATATTTTTACGAAGCATGGACGAGCTTCATCAGAGCAATATCGAAATTGTATAGCTTCGGAGAATGTTTTCATGAAGTATGAATGTGCTTCATCAGAATAATTTTAACGGAGAATGTCTTCTTCACGAAGCATGAAAAGAAGGGAAGGTGTTTTTTTTTCGCCGAAGGCTCAAAAATGGTATGTATGTAGAGTTTCATGCATCGTAAAGAATTGAATAATGAAAAGAGACTTGTATATTACATTCGAATGTACAAAATGTTACATAGATCACACTTTAAATGTTTTTTCTACATAGCATCTAGTCTTCTCTTAATACTGCTTCGGCGGCTTCATTTAGAAGTTGATCAACAACTTTGTCCATGATAGTTTCGGCCATTTGTTTAATTTCATCATCCCCTTTTGTGTGGGGGTCGGCAGTCGATCCAGCAGTTTCTGAGGGAAGAGAACATTTCTTCATTACTATTACAAACCTTGAGCAAAGTTTGAAATAAAAATTACAACACAACAAGAGCGACTAATTGGTACCTAATTGCCTTTCGGGCTCTGTACTTCTTTCGGCAGCTTCTGCCACTTTCCTGGCATCATGGATGCCTTTTTCGCTCCTTTGGATGATTTCTTGCGCCATTCCTCGGCCGCCGTCGTTCCAGATATCAGTAAAAAATTTGCCACCAACCACGCTTGCTTCGGCCGAGGGGTCCTTGATGTCTTCGGGAGATAAGACAGCTTCGGACTGAGCTAAAAATTTTACGTGACCGCAACCTTTCTTCTCTAAGACAGAAGCAATTCCTCTGGCGCCTGAAAAAGCGCAGATGTCGCCACGACTGCTCAGGATCTCCTCGAAGGCCTCTGCTTCGTGACTAATCCATTCCAGTGGACCTTCGGGATTGCCTCGAGAGAAATTCTCTTCGCTGGAAAAAGCGCCCACGCTGGCGAAGCTGGATTTAATCTTATTCACGCATTCTACAGATTTAACATAACATTTCCTCTGAGATGCACGAAGCTCTTTAACACTTAACTCCAATTTATTGACCATATAATCACTGAGTTCTCGTTTTGTTTCTTCCAGTGCACGTTCCTCTTTAGCTCTAGCCAGCTGTTTCTGAAGATCTTTAATTTCACGTTTTTGGGCTTCGGCCTGGGATTTTGAAGCAGCTTCGTCTTTCTTTACTTTATCTACCAGTGTAAGCAGAATCTTATCCTTTTCCAGAGCTTCGTTCCTCAGTTTGATAACTTCGGAGCGTAAATTGTTAAACGCAATGTCGTAGCTTTCATCTTCGGCGCTTTTCTGGGCTCTTAATGCGTTGCTTAGAATCAAGCCCTGTATGAAAAAGAATCCATATAAGAATAAAGGAATGTATTACGCATTAAAAAGTTTTTTCAAACGCTTAATTTCCATACCTTTAGGCTATTATATGCAAGACTGTCTGCGAGATCCTCTTTCGTCATGGCGCATAATCCAGCTTCGAGTTTCGGGAACCCCATGCTTCTAGCCATTTCCCGGCATACGGATAGTTCCTTATTGTCTGGGAGGCAGTACAGGAAATCATCTTCGTTTGTCCCATTGAATACTACTGCCCCCTTCGGATACTTCAATTCTCTAGCATAGTGATTCGCTTCATAGATTTCTTCTTCAGATAGTTTCTTCCCCGAAGCATGTCGCACGATGTAATCGCGTATGCTGGAGGGAGCTTCGGGGGCGGCAGTATCAATTTCTTTAACCAAGACTGGTTCTGATATTTTCTCGGATTGTTCCTTGGTGGGCTCTGAAGGCCCAGCTTCAGCTTCAGCTTGTTGTTTCGAAGCTTCAGTAGATGCTTCAGCGAGTTCAACAGACTCCTTTGTGGTTGTGCTTGAAGACTTAATCGTCTCCAAGACATCCAATACATTCACCATTCTTTTTCTTCTTGGGGTCACCGATGGGCCCTTTTGATTTTTTGTTGTGTCGACATTTGCTGAAGGACTTAAAATTTCTGATGTTTTTGGCCCTTCAGTCTTCGGTTTTTCTACTGCCGAAGGCGCTTCAGTTTTCTCTACTGTCTTCGGCACTGGAGCTGGTTCTGTAGCTTCAGAGGCCAAAGAAATTTCACCAATAAATTCTGGCACTGTGGCCGGCTCGATAAAGCGTGTCCGATGGGTGAGCACCTTCATCTTTTTCCTTTGAGGCGCTGGCTCACTAGTGGCACTTGTGGTAGCTTCTGTCGCAGGAGAAGCATTTTTCCTTTTGCGACCCAATACCGGATAATGATAGTCAGGGTAGATAAACCCGACTGCGTCAAACACACGGTTGAGCCTTTTCTTCTTTCGGCCTCCGAAGGCTGCTGATAGCGCAGTATTTTCAGCCTTCGAGTATGCCCCAAGCAGCTCGTCACTTAATGTTTCAATGCTTTTTAACCAGTCATCATCAGGTTCAACAAATTTATCTGCATATTTGAATGTGTATTTCAGTCTGACCAATCCGCCTTCGTCGGATTCTTTAATGGTCTCCTTTGGCATTTCCCATTTTTCTGTAAGTGGCCATACCCTGAAGGCAATGTGCTCTTGGACTAAGTCCCTTGTCCCAATGAAAGAGCAGATTACGCCGAAGGCTCTTTGGCATTCCTCGGCTGCTTCGTCCATTTCAACCTTCGGCCTTCGAAGTCCGAAGCGTTGCTAGATGGGGCGCATAATGATACTTTTAACATTTTCTTGCGCTGTTAAGTCATTCTTCACATAGAACCACTCTGTCATCCAGGCTCCGGGCCACCTCTTCCGAAAGGTCGGCACAGGGCAGCTTGACCCGGAGCGGGCACCGAAGCTATAACACCCAAAATTGTTGTGGTATTGTTCTTTTCCCCAGGGCTTCGTCTCGTATAATAACTCATGAATATTGCAGAAACTTTTAGCGTTTGGTTCCAAACCTTGGCTTCTCACAGCCCAGACAAACACCCCCATTCTTATGATGGCTTCGGGGGTAATTTGATGAAGGTAGACTTGAAATGTCTTCAGGACTTCAACAACAAAGTTGCTTAGGGGGAACCGAAGCCCAGCCTTGAGAAAGCTTCGGAAGACTACGACTTCATCTTCTTCTGGGGTGGGAGAAGTCTTCTCTCCAGCGTCAGCCCTCACAACAGATATATCTCGAAAATACCTCCCCCTCATATTATCAATATGACTCTGCTTGATAGTGGTCTTACCGAAAACCGTGTGACTTGGCCGCCATGGTCGATCTTCGACCTCTTCTCCACCACTTTCAACATCATAGCTGTCGCTGTCACCAGTATCTTCGGACAAACCTTCAAGAATTTCCTTGGTGATTTTCTCTGTATTGGTCTCCGCCATCGCTATCAGGAACCCCAAATTCTTCTCTTCTTCGAGACTCAGCTTCGTCTCAGCAGGGATCTTCTTACCTTCAGACATCTTCGGACATGCTAAAAACTTTTTTCAGGGCCGAAGCTTCGAAATCAAAAAGGTCACCAATCTTAATGCACAAGAGCTAAAAATTTAGTGGACCGAAGCAGATGGCAAGTGTGCGTACCAAATGAGTTGGCGGTGTGATCTTATTTATACGCCCAGGGCGCTGAAAATTGAAAGACCCCGCTTGTCAGTGAATGTTGCTATTCTAGCAAAGGGAAGGTGTTTTTTCGGACCTTCGGCTCAAGGCCTTCGTCCATATCGCAATCTGAATTTATTATTAACAAATTAATATTGCGAGGGGCTACTGTTGGGGGCCTTCGTCCTCCGAAGGTCCTCAAAAACATGATTTGACAATGTTTTCCAAGTGGATTATGTGAACAGGTATCTTCAGACTCAGAATTATGAACATAAAGCACGGTCAGGACGAAGCCTGAGCCAGACGAAGGACGAGCTGATTACCAAGTTCTACGAAGGACGGTGCACAGCTGAAGCTGTGTGCAGGGAAGCTTCGTCGCGATAGCGGAAATGGGAACCGACTTAAAGATGAAAAGACTACGTGGGCCTCGACAGATTTCCATAAGCCGTTAACAAATGTAATGGACATGGATGTAATTTTACGTGGGCTGCGTCCCGCGTCTATAAATAGATGAACAGTACTCCCGTACTGTTCACGCTGACTTGGCATTGGCATTTGCGTCACGCTTGTACTTTTACCTTCTCTCAAGACCGAAGGTACATTTGTAATTTGTAATCATTTCTATTTCTCTGTGTTAATAAAATAGAAATGATTCTATGATTTACATTTCATGTTTTGTATGAATCCTTCGTTATTACTTGTTATATTTACGAAGGTATGTCTCTTGTGACCTTCGTCCGGAACTCATTATTCCTGAAGGGGAATAATGTTTGATAGGACGAAGGGCCTTAACATTTAACACTTTTTATGTTGCCTTGTTCTTAATCCTAAGCATTTGAGAACAAGTCCCCAACAGGCACCGGACAAGAACTGCTCATGTCTGGTGGTGCACCAGACTGTCCGGTGCGCCACTCGACAGAAGGCAAGAATTGCCTTCCAAATAGATCTCCAACGGCTCCTAGTTGCCTTGGTGCTATAAAAGGGTCCCCTAGGCGCATGGAGCACTACACCAAGCATCCATTGAACATTCTAAGACGCCTAGACTTCGCCACCACGCACTCGGATCATTGTGTTAGAGATTTGAGCATCATTTGAGTTGTAAACTCCCTGCACCATGTTTTGTGCTCACGTCTTGACTTGTATGCGTGTGTTTGCTGCGATTCGATTCTTGCATGTGTTTCTTTCCCTCCCTTACTCTAGTGCTTCGTGTTGTGATCAACTTGTAAGGGTGAGAGACTCCAACGTGTGGAGATTCCTCACAAATGGGAAAACTATTATATGGAAGAAACCGTGGTATTCAAGTGGATCATTGGATCACTTGAAAGGGGTTGAGTGCAACCCTCATCCATTGGAACGTCACAATGTGGAAGTAGGCAAGTGTTTTACTTGGCCGAACCACGGGATAAAATCACCTTGTCTCTTGTGTCGCTCCTTTGTGTGATTGGGTTCTTCTCTCGAGTTCTCGCTTAATCACTTGTGCTATTGTTCTATAGTTCAATACCCACTCTAAAGGCACAATCAAGTGAAGGGTTCTCGCTTTAACAACTTGGCTTCAATCTAACTAACATTTTATAAACCAAGTTTGTGCTCTTTAGTATTTGATTTTGCAGGATCACCTATTCACCCCCCTCTAGGTGCTCTCAAGAAGGTCGCATCAATTTGGTATCACAGAACAATGGATCATCGACATCCTTCTCCGGCTCCATGGGAAACGTTTATAGGGATTCCATTGAAGACAAGCTGGACCGCCTGCTCACCCAAGTCTCCATGCTCAACACGCACATGGCGCTGCACGATCAGCGGCTCGCGCGTATGGAGAAGCTTGTGCTGCTTGGGGCCGATGCCACGAGGGCCTTATCGGCACCAAGCCGGCCGCAGGCGGCGGGCGCACCGAAAAAGGGGGCACCATCGGCAACGAGGAGGACCCTCTACAGGAATCTGATGGCTCTCCCTTGCCGCTCGACCGTCATATCCACGACCGACGTCGTGGCAACGGTTGGCCCTCTGACGACAATGACGATAACGCCACCGACGACTCCCTCAACAGTGATTGGCAGGAGGACCACTGCATCAGTAAGGGACGACAGGGCGGAGGACATGTGGACTTCCGTCAGGAGGACAGGCACGGTGGGCGAGATTCCACCGACGGCGCCTACCAACGGCGCCCCGACTAGCGACCAGAGAGCCGCGATTGGCTCACTGTTGGCACACTGTTGGCATAGTTGGCTCACTGTTAGCACACTGATGGCGCATCAGACTGTTCGGTGTGTTAGAAGTAGCCGTTGGCTGCACACCGTTGGCAAACAATTGGCT
Organism: Zea luxurians; assembly: GCA_029449295.1. Lineage (NCBI taxonomy): Eukaryota > Viridiplantae > Streptophyta > Magnoliopsida > Poales > Poaceae > Zea > Zea luxurians. The sequence goes on from JAOPSE010000375.1 coordinate 560,631, forward strand.
CATCGGTGGCACACAGTTGGCGCACCATTGGCACACAGTTGGCACACCGTTGGCTAACAGGACTGTCCGGTGTGTCACCCTTACAACAGTCTGCTTTTCAATGGCTAGTTGAGTTGGGGCCTATATATACTTCACCCAACCAGCCATTTGAATGTGTGGGAGCCAAGCAACATACCAAGGCATATTGTAGACATTTCCAAGTGTCAAACACCCAAGTGCTTAATAGAATCACTCGGTAATTAGTGTAGGTGCTTTGTGAAGTGCTTAGGTTAGTTAGATCGCATTAGCGCTTGCTCTAGGTTAATCCTAATTAGTTGAGTGAGTTTAGACAAACCACACAACCCCTCGACTCTTGCGCGAGCCATTGTAATTGTACTGAGTGGGGCGAGAGTCTTGCGAGACCGTGACAACCGCGTTTGTGTCACGGCCATCATCGTGTACCGGTGGAAACGAGACCAGCATCGTTTCGGCCGAAAGCTCGATAGTGGAGACGGCGGGGAGCGTTCGAGAGGAGCCGGAAGCGGAGCACCACTTGCGCGTGGAGAAGGCTCGTGACTCTGGTTACTCGACCGAGGTGCTTGGCCTTCGCGTGGGCTTCCTTTTGCGTAGGGGCACCAACGAGGATTAGCCGGGACCTTGCGCGGTTCCGGATACCTCGGTAAAAATACCGGCGTCATCCACGAGAGTTTGCATCTCTACCTTCTCTTTAGCTTCTGCATTTACATTAAGCATTTAAGTTTCAATCTTGTCTTTCTAGTTAGATTGTTTAGATTGAAACTTAACTTTCACGGTAGAGATAGCAACACTTGACTAAACCTAGTTTGCACATTGTGAATTGATTATTTGCATAGGTTTTGCTCTAGGAATTTAATTGTGGCCTTGTATAGTGAAAGTTTTAGAAGTCATAATTCACCCCCTCTTAGGCGTCACCCGTTTCTTTCAATTGGTATCAGAGCCAGGTTTGGCTCATTTGAAACGCTTTAGCTTCACCTCTAAAAGAGCCGACGCTTTTTAGAGGAAGGGATAGATACCCATAAGCCACCACACTTCGACGGCATTAACTTCCCATATTATAGTGATAGAATTACTTGTTACCTAGAGGCCGCTGATCTAGGTGTTTGGTGAGTCACTCGTGACGGCATGAAACCACCCAAATGTCCCGAGGAACCCAACACGAGTGAGGAAAAAGAAATTCATTTAAATGCTAGATGCAAAAATTGCTTGTATGAATCTCTTAGCATGTATATTTTTAATCAAATTTTTACATTGAAAACTGCTAATCAGATTTGGCTAAAATTGTATGAGCTCCATGACGGTACATCCAATGTCCATGAGCAAAAACATTGCCTAGTCTTAAATGAGTATAATTCTTTTGCTATGAAAGATAATGAGCTTGTTAGAGATATGTATTCTCGTCTAAATCTAATCATCAATGAGCTCAATTCTATTGGCATTAATAAGTTAGGTGATGCGGACATTGTGAGGAAGATTATCTCCCTGCTACCACAATAAAGATATGGGAGCATCATCACTATTCTTCATAACATGGAGGAGTTGAGTACAATGACCCCGACCATTGTGATTGGGAAAATCGTGGCCTTTGAGATGTCGCGAAAAATGTGTCGGGGAGAGGAGCCAACTTCCTCAAGGCCATATGCTTTTGCATGTGATGAAAGGAAGGGTAAAAAGAAGGCTTCCACTCCAAGTTCCTCAAGTGAAGAAGAGGAAGAAGAAGAAAGTGATGATGAAGAAGATAATCAACCATCAACATCATCCTCCAAGGACGAAGAAACAATATGACGCGTGAGAAAGGTAATGGGGATGATCCACAAGATTAATCTAATGGGCGTGCCCCTGTAGGTAGAGGATCTTCTCTTTAACATTGATAGGAAAAAGCAAAGAAAGAGAGGATGCTTAGCATGCGGGGAGAAGGGCCACTTCAGGGACAGCTGTCCAACTATTGTCGAACCCAAAAAGGAGAGGAGCAAAGGTAAGGCGCTAACAAGTGTCAAAACTTGGGACAATTCTTCAAGCAAAGATGAACCTCCAAGGACGGCAACCACCGATCCTCATCACACTCATCACGGTCATCACGCAAGTGCCTTATGGCAAGAGGTAAAATGAGTATTCCATCCTCTAGTGATGAAAGTAGTAGTGATGGTGAAGATGAGGGAAAGCCCTCCGTAGATGAGCTTGCGGAAGCCGTTAAATTTTTTCAGGATGTCTGCACTAAAGAAAAAGCTCAACTTAAAACTTTGAAAAATAAGTTGATTAGCTCTCAAAATGATTATAAAGGTTTGCTAGAAAAATTTGAAGCATTTGCAAATTTGAATTGTGAGCTATCAACCAAAATTAAGCAATTAGAGTCTAGTGCTACATCCACAACTACCGACGATGGCTTCATTAAAAAGAATGAAAAACTTAAGGCTAAGTTAGCTAGCTCCCATGAAGCTATTGAAAATTTGCTTGGGAAAATGGAAATTCTTAGCATACACAATAATGAGCTAACTACTAAGCTAGAAAACATTAGTAACACCCCAGAAGTATCTTTGGTTGAAATACCTAAAATTATTAAGAAAGATGGTTCTACTTCCTGCTTTGATTTAATTGATGATTCTAACCCCTACAATCAAGTTCTTGTTAAGAATGTTATTATAGAAACTTGTTCGAACGAGATTGCAATGGAAAATAAGCAATTAAAGCAAGAAGTGGCTCGCCTTGGAAAAGCCTTGTATGATAGGAAAGGCAAAGCCAAACAAATCCAACCTCCATAGGATAACACCACTGCGGGAGTGAACAAGCCTGTGGAGGGCAAAACTGTGATTTGTAGGCTATGTCACAAAGAAGGCCACAAGTCTTTCCAATGCAAGGCGAAGACCGGGGATAAACAAAAGGAAAAGCTCAAGCAAAAGTCAACAAGCAAAATCTGCAACACCTACATCAAAAAGGTGGATAAAAAGGCTGCTACACCATATTTGATCAAAAAGAAAAAGAATGGAAAGGTGATAGCAATCAAGGCCAACAAGCAAGCCAACAAAGGGAAAGGGGCCAAACGCATCTGGGTGCCAAAGGAAATAATTTCAACCATGAAAAGCACCAAGAAGGTTTGGATCCCGAAAGGGAAGTGAGGAGTCCGAAGAAAGACGGGGAATTTGGAGACTTGGCAAAGTTGGGATGTATATCATGGGATACATCATATTGGATCAAGTTTATTGCCAAGTGGGTTAGTGAATATTTTGGACCCAAATTTCCCCACCCATGACTAAGGTAACTAGATTTATTGTATTCCTTATTTTTAGATATGCATATCTATTTTCTTGTATCTAGTTTTACCTTTCATGCCTAGTATTTCATTTGGTACTTACTTAAGATTAACAATGCATGCATACTAGCTAAATCACATGGTAGGATTGCTCATTCTCAATTCATATTCTTGAGCAAACCTACATGGTTTAAAATGTTTAATTAAGCATGACACGTAGCTTATTTAACATCCCTAAGTAAATGACTCTAATGCTTCAAAATCTTATATCCTACAATTGGTATCATTTAACTTATATGTGACAAAGCTCGGATTATGGATAATCTGCCCCTCTTGATATCAAATCAAAGTGCAAGTCTCCTACAAGTCAAAACTTGTATGCACACTTTCAGGGGGAGATTACTCTATAATCTAAGTCTTTGAGACTAATACCTATTTTCAAGTATATTTCATGTAGTAGTCTCATTGTAAGGAAAATGAAGTCCTCGGAGAAAGACAACAAGCTTCCACTACAAATCTACAAGAATTCTTATGTCTCACAAGCCTGCCATTGTCTTCAATTGGTCCGCAATTGACTTTCAATTGGTATCTTTGAGACTACATTTAGTATCATTTACATGTCTTCTCCAATATTTGATTAGACTATATTTCATATCTTATATTTCCCATGTTGCTATAAATGCATATATTGTTGACTCATATTTTGTTAACTATGCATAAGGGATGTTAATCTATTCAAATCATGTCTTGCACCTCCATTTCTCACATGCTTTTTCCTAAGTAAAAGATCTCTGTCAGGGGAGGGGAGTATTTCTTTGTCTCTAAAGGGGGAGAATTCTTCCAAAAAGGGAACACTCATTTAGGAGGAGTAATAATTTTACTGCTTCAATCAGTTTCATTGATAAATCTTTTATGAGGGCAAATCTTATTTGCTTCCTACATGTTTTTAATGTCTTCCTTTTCGGTGGTTGATGCCAAAGGGGGAGAAGTTGTAGGGACCAAAGCAATGAAATGTTATGAAACACTAAACACCACCAATTTAAAATTTTGATCCTTCAAGTGGTTTTGGCTCTTTGGTCTAAAATAGGAAGTAAGTGAATTATAGAGTTAGGGGGAGGCTTAAGTCCATAATATCACTTTGTAGGGACAAACATGCATCCTAGCAAGTAGATTGCATATTTTCATTCAAATGTTTGTTATATTTTCTTGCTTTGGTTGTATTGTCATCAATCACCAAAAAAGGGGAGATTGTAAGGAAAATGGACCCTGGGCCATTTGGCTCAATAGGTTTTGGTGTTTGCTGATCAACATAACCTATTGACTAATGTGTTTGCTAGTGTTAATGTTTATGGTTCACAGGAGGCGAAGAGGATTGGACTAAGACACTGAGGATGAAACACCTCAAATGAAGACATAAAAAGAGCTTAGAAGTCCAAGAATCAAGACCAAAGGAGCCCAAGAACAAAATACAGATGACCTAGATGATGGGCTGTCAGCTGGCGCACCGGTGGCACATAGGTGGCTCACCGGTGGCACACAGTTGGTGCACATGACAGCCAACAGAGTTTCCATTCTGAGAGGAGGCACCGGACTGTCCGGTGTGCACCGGACAATCACTGTTCACTGTTCGGTGCACGTAATGGCTAGCTGTCAGAACTAGCCGTTGGCACATAGTTGGCTCACCGATGGCACACAGTTGGCACATAGGATAGCCAACAGAGTTTCCATTCTGAGAGGAGGCACCGGACTATTTGGTGTGCACCAAACAATCACTGTTCACTGTCTGGTGCACGTAACAGCTAGCTGTCAGAACTAGCCGTTGGCTGCACACCGTTGGCTCACTGGTGGCGCACAGTTGGCTCACCGTTGGCACACTGATGGCACACCGGACTGTCCGGTGTGTCAGAAGTAGCCGTTGGCTGCACACCATTGGCACATAGTTGGCTCACAAGTGGCACACAGTTGGCGCACCGTTGGCACACAGTTGGCACACCATTGGCTGATAGGACTGTCCGGTGTGCCAGCCTTACAACAGTCTACTTTTCAACGGCTAGTTGAGTTTGGGCCTATATAAACTTCACCCAACCAGCCATTTGAAGGTGTGGGAGCCCAAGCAACATACCAAGGCATATTGTAGACATTTCCAAGTGCTCAAACACCCAAGTGCTTAATAGAATCACTCGGTGATTAGCGTAGGTGCTTTGCGAAGTGCTTAGGTTAGTTAGATCGCTTTATCGCTTGCTATAGGTTAATCCTAGTTAGTTGAGTGAGTTTGGACAAACCACACAACCCCTCGGCTTTTGCGCGAGCCGTTGTAATTGTACCGAGTGGTGCGAGAGTCTTACGAGACCGTGACAACCACATTTGTGTCAAGGCCGCCACCGTGTACCGGAGGGAACGAGACCTGCGGCTTTTCAGCCGAAAGCTCGATAGTGGAGACGGCGGGGAGCGTCCGAGAGGAGCTAGAAGCGGAGCACCACTTGCGCGTGGAGAAGGCCCACGACTCTCTACGGAGTTACTCGACCGAGGTGTTTGGCCCTCGCGTGGGCTTCCCTTTGCGTAGGGGCACCAACGAGGATTAGTCGGGATCTTGCGCGGTTTCGGATACCTCGGTAAAAATACCAGCATCATCCACAAGAGTTTGCATCTCTACCTTCTCTTTAGCTTCCGCATTTACATTAAGCATTTAAGTTTCAATCTTGTCCTTGTAGTTAGATTGTTTAGATTGAAACTTAACTTTCGTAGTAGAGATAGCAACACTTAGACTAAAGCTAGTTTGCACATTGTGAATTGATTATTTGCATAGGTTTTGCTCTAGCGATTTAATTGTGTCCTTGTTTAGTGAAAGTTTTAGAAGTCCTAATTCACCCCCCTCTTAGGCGTCACCTGTTTATTTTAGGACCGTCCGGGGCTTTAGCCCGGACGGTACTTACTCCCTGGGGCAGACCGTCCGGTCATGATGGGCAGACAATCCGCCTAAGTTGTTCAATATGGTCAGTGCTCTGGTGTTTCAAGTTGACAGGTCTCGGACCATCCGACCTGGGCTGGCAGACCGTCCAGGTTTGACTTTTTCTGATAGCACTGACATGTTTCAAATGGGAGTTATAGCCGTTACTCGTACGACAGACCGTCCGACCATAGGGCGCGGACCATCCACGTGTGCGCAGAACGTGTGCTAGTTGAACATAATGGCTAGTATTGAGATGGGGGCTATAAATAGAAGTGAAGCTTATGTGTGAGGGTTCTCTTGGCTATTCCTAGTATACATCGAGCTCATTTGTGATCCACCAACTCAATCTCTCACCCTCCTTGCTTGAGATTGCATTCTAGTCAGTGATTGAGAGCTTCTAGTGCATTTGCATCCATTATGATCTTTGAGGCACTAGGTGGTACATCGGGCAAGCTTCATTGTCTTGTTACTCTTGGAGGTTGCTGCCTCCTAGACAGCTTGGGTGTTGTCTCCACCGAGCTCTCCGTGAAGGTTGTGGAGGAGCCACGATGTTGGTTTTGAGGAGTTCGCGCCCACCTCGTCGGAACGGCAAAGGCAACACTAGTGGAATCGAGGTATTAAGTGATTTCTTGACCACTTGACTCACAGATCAAGCCGCGTCTTTATAGAGGAGCAAGTGAGAGCTTGAATTCCACCTCAACGTGGATTAGGGGTGATTAGCAAATCACCGATACCACATGATAAATATCAATGTCATTCTCTTCACTCTTTACTTATTACTTTGCAAGTAGTTAGTAATTTGTGTATTGTCTATCATTTGTAGTATTGCCATAATTGTTCATCATATTTTGTTTTGCCTATCATAGCTAAAACATTTATATCTCTTGTTGTATTGATTAAATTTCTCTAGTGTCTTTGATTTTAGTTAAAACCATCTATTCACCCCCCTCTAGTCGGTGTCCTAGATCCTACAAGTGGTATCAAAGCTTTGGACTCCATTGTTTGTAGATTTAACCATTCTGGAATTGGACAAAATGGCTAGTAACAACAATGTGCACATTGGGAAGCCTCCATATTTTGATGAGAACAATTATGACTATTGGAAAATAAGAATGTCAATGCATCTTAAAGCTAAGGGAGAAAAGATTTAGCCTATTATCAGAGATGGATTTGTTGTATTGAAGCAAGATGAACCATCACCTAATGACAATGAAAATGTTCTAACCAAAGATTTCACTAATAAGTTTCTTAGATCTCTTCCAGAGAAATATGACACTATTGTGACCGTGTTAGTAAGAAGTGATTTGACCACTACTTCTCCAACCAAAGTATTAGGAGAAATTCTTACTCAAGATATATTCAAAAGGTCTCAAGTCGATGCTATGAGTTTGGCTAAGAAAGTGAAAGGTGAGTCAATAGCTCTCAAAGCTAAAGTTTTCAAGGCAATTAAAAAGGAAGAAAGTGAAGATGAAGGAAATTGAAGTGAGAGTGATGAGGAGTTGGCTCTCTTTGTGACAAAATTCAACAAATTCATGAAGAAGAAGAAGGGTCAACCTAGAAGAGGCCAAACATCAATTAGAAATGCTTTTAATGATAGAAAGTGTTTGGAGTGTGGGGAACCCGATCACATTGCCATGAATTGTCCAAGCAAGAAGAATAAGGGCAACGATGGAGATGATAAAAAGAACAAGAATCTTTATCACAAAATAAGGATGGCAAAGCCTATCTAGTTGAATGGGATTCAGATGCTAGCTCGAATGATGATAATGATTTCTTATCCAAACTAAATGTCGGAATTGCTATCAAGGAGGCTCCTTCACTCTTCTCATCTCTTCATTATCTCATGGCAAACGGTGATGCTAAGGTAAAAATCATAACCAATTTAAATGATGTAGATGATGATGATGATGATGATGATGATGATGATGTTGATGATCTTGATGATGATGATGGATATTCATATGATGATCTTGTTAGAATTTTGGGTGAGACCGATAACTACATGCACAAAGAAAAAGAAAAGTTTAGGACCTTGAAGGAATTATGCAAAAACCTTCAAGTGTCTTTTGAGGAGCTCAAGACTTCCCACAACAATTTAAAAGAGAATTGTAAGAAGCTTGGGGAGGCTCAAAACTCATCCCTTGTGCATGAAGTTGTGGTGGTCACCGAGCATGTTGGAGTCATTTGTGACTTACTTGATAGTTCTATAAGTGAACCACAACCTACTAGCCTTATTTGTGATAAATGCAAAGTTTCCCTTGTGAGTGATAATATTGCTTGTGTTTGTAAGGAAAATGCACCCCGGGCCATTTAGCTCAATAGGTTTTGGTGTTTGATGATCAACATAACCTCTGGACTAATGTATTTTCCAAAGTGTTTGTGTGTTGTAGTTCACAAGATGTGAAGTGGATTGGACTGAGGCTCTGAGGATGCAACACCTCAAAGAAGACATTATAAGACCCACAGAAGACATTACAAAGTCATATTGAAGACACTTTATACATGCTAAGAGTCCAACACATCAAGAAGTAGAAGTGAGATACAAAGCTACAAAACAAAAGTAAAGTTGACAAAAGTGTTTCATAAAATCAAATATACTCAAACGGACATGGCTTCAACTCTGAGATGTAGATAATTTTATAAGCTTTCCAAAATGTCCAAGATCATCAAAATCGGAGTTCAGAGCTAAAAGTTATGCCCACAATACAAAGTCAAAATTGCTAAAAAACTGCAGCAGCATATGGGATGTCCGGTGCACACCAGACTGTCTGGTGTGCCAGATTTGCTCAAACTGGTATGGATTCAACTCTGGGATGTATAGAATTTCATAATATTTCCAAAAAGTACAAGATCATCGAAATCAGAGTTTGGAGCTAAAAGTTATGGCCAAAATACGACAAGCCAGCATGGGCTATTCGGTGCACACCAGACTGTCCGGTGTGCCATCTTCGGAAGCTCCAACGGCTACCTTTAACGACTAGTACACGTGGCATGTCCGGTGCACCACCGGACAGTCCGGTGCACCGCAGAAAGCTGCAGAACTGCTTTTCAATGGCTATATTTGAGTTGGGGCCTATATATACTTCACCCAACTGACCATTTAGAGGTGTGGGAGCCCAAGAGACATATCAAGGCACATAGTTCACATTTCCAAGAGCTCATACACCCAAGTGCTTAATAGAATCACTTGGTGATTAGCATAGGTGCTTTACGAAGTGCTTAGATTAGTTAGACCGCTCTAGCGCTTGCTCTAGGTGAATTCTAGTTAGTTGAGTGAGTTTAGATAAACCACACAACCCCTTGGCTCTTGCGCGAGCCATTGTAATTGTACTGAGTGGGGCAAGAGTCTTGCGAGACCGTGACAACCGTGTTTGTGTCACGGCCGCCACCATGTACCAGAGGGAATGAGGCCCACGGTGTTTTCGGCCGGAAGCTCGATAGTGGAGACGGCGGGGAGCATCCGAGAGGAGCCAGAAGCGGAGCACCACTTGCGTGTGGAGAAGGCCCGCGACTCTCAACGGAGTTACTCGACCGAGGTGCTTGGCCCTCGCATGGGCTTCCCATTGCATAGGGGCACCAACGAGGATTAGTCGGGACGTTGCATGGTTCTGGATACCTCGGTAAAAATACCAACGTCATCCACGAGAGTTTGCATCTCTACCTTGCTCTTTAAGCTTCTGCATTTATATTATGCATTTAAGTTTCAATCTTGTCTTTATACTTATATAGTGTAGATTGAAACTTAGCCATTGCGATAGAGATAGTTGAAAGGATCATGATGCCCAAGAGGGGGGGGGGGGTGAATTGGACTTTTCTAAAAATCAACAACAATTAAACCCTAAGCAAGAGCCCAAATTCACTCAACAACTAGCAATAAGAGAATACTTCTAGAAATACAACAATACTAAGACAATGCTTCAACTACTTGCTAAACAAATGCACAAAGTAAAGCGCTTGAATTAAATGCGGAATGTAAAGCAAAGTTTAGAAGACTCCTCCAATTTTTCCCGAGGTACCAAAGAGTCGGCACTCTTCCCTAGTCCTCGTTGGAGCACCTGCGCAAGGGTATCGCTCCCCCTTGGTTCTCGCAAGAACCAAGTGCTCACTATGAGATGATCCTTTGCCACTCCGGCGCGGTGGATCCCTCACGACCGCTTACAATCTCGAGCCAGGTCACCAACAAGTCCTCCAAGGTGATCACCGTGCTCCCAACGCCACCGAGCCGTCTAGGTGATGCCGATCACCAAGAGTAACAAGTCGTAGACTTTCACTTGGCCAAGAGAAGCCTAATGCATGCAGTGTGTGCTCTAGGTGGCTCTCACTTGCACTAATGAGGTCCTAATGCGGGATTAAGATTTTCTAATCACCTCATTATGCTTTGTGGTGCTTGCAATGCTCTAGCAATGTATGGAAGTTAATGTGGGCAACAAGACATTGAATATGGTGGGTGGAGGGGGTATAAATAGCCCTCACCCACCCAACTAGCCGTTACTAACCCTTCCTGCGCATGGGCGCACCGGACAGTCTGGTGTGCCACTAACCCTAATTCTTATTTCCTTTTGTTTTTCGAATCTGTTTTCGTTCTAACTTGTGAGTGTGTTATAGAGTGATACCTAGCACTAGATGTAAGTGTGAATATGCACCAACACTACACTAGAACTCTCTTAGTCAAACTACTCATCGACAACCCCACTTTATAGTACGACTAAAATAAAATAGAAGACCTAACCCTATACCAAGTGTCCGCAACTCCTTGACACTCAGAATACGAAGACCTTCAACTTTTGTTTCATCGTTTTAGCCGTCGCTTCAAGTTCTCATCTTGGGGATTGCTTTCACCATTGTAGTACATCTTCCTGTAATGCGACCTAACTTACCATTGTCTCTGCAAAACACACATTAGTCACATGTAATATTACGTTGTCATTAATCACTAAAACCAACCAGGAGCCTAGATGCTTTCAATCTCCCCCTTTTGGTGATTGATGACAATCCTACAAGAGTGTGAGAGTAGTTTGTTTGTTTTTTGTCAATAGAGAAGATGGTTAGTTATACTCAATAATTTTGACAGAAAGAGCGTGTAAAATAATAATAAGTATAGGCGCATACACGACGTAAGTTTCTTGTTCATATAAGAATGAAATGAAATCGATGAACTAGAACTAAAAGACTGGTGATAACATCTTCGGTGAAAACACAATACACACACAGTCATTAATAAACATCGAGAGCATATCATAGAGTTTGTGAGTTAAGGCGTCATACAAAAGTGGAGCTAGTACAGAGAGTATCAAGCAAATATATTACATCAAAATACAAAAGGCACTCTCAACTAACTCCCTAACTCCCCCTAGCTCTGACAACTCTCATATCTCTCCCCCTTTGGCGTCAAACACCAAAAGGGTAACCCGAACCTACAGTCTAGAGGAGGAAGGAGGAGGCGGGGGCACATCCGGTCGCGGTCGAGGCAGAAGCGCAAACACAAGCTGGGGGTCAGAGTCAGTCTCAGATCCAGGATCTGTAGTAGAAGCTAGAGCTAGTACTGACTCTGAAAGAGGCTGCGCCGCATGATCAACCGGAGCTGAAGTGGTCACGGACACCACCCCAGCAGCAGTGGTAACAGCAGGCGCTAGTGGCACTGGCGGCTGAGCAATGACAGTTCCGACGACCGGCCAGAGCAGAGAGGGAGAAGGACCAAAAAGATGTAGTGGGGGTCCTGCCTGAATCGCTGGCACAACTGCTGCCTAAAGAGCTAGAGGAGGGGTAGACTAAACTGGTGGGAGCTGAACACCAGTATGCTGAAGGATGTGAGTCATAAAAGCCCGCTGCTCAGCCCTATCTGTCAAAAGCTGCTGCTGCAGAGTGTCCCGTCTGTCCTGAATGGTCTGAAACATGGATAGCATCCGTTCGGACATCTGCTGCTGGATCACTGCCTGTCGAGCCTACTCAGCTGCCAGATGAGCCTACTGCTGTGTAAGAGACTGAAGTATCGTAGCCAAAGCAGGATCAAAAGCAGAAGGGGCAGTAGGGGTAGTATTGGAATTTCCAGCCTCGTGATCATGTGAGTGAGGAGGCATAGGAGGCGGTGGCGGGATCCCAAAGTCATCATCATCATCATCATCATCAGCAGCAGCAGCTATACCTTGGGTCTCGAACTGGTGGAACACCTCATCCTCAGCCTGAGTATCTGGCATTGGATCTAGCACTGGGACTGGGTCCTCAGGGGCTAGACGATATGAACCAAACTGGAGGCGTGAGGCCTCGAGGGTGCCCTGGAACTGAGGCGGCCTGATCAGCTGCGTGAAGATGTAACAGAGGTAATGCACATACGACAACTGATGGTGAGCATGAAGACCATCCAAAACTGTGTCCTCGATCTTACAGATAAGAAAGTCAACGACGTCAAACTCTGATTGTGAGATCAAGGCACTAAGTAGCCATAACTGAATATGCGTGGTGGCCTCTCTATAACCCATCCTAGGTAGCAGTGTCCATCTCATCACCTGATACAGATACTTTGCTGCAGGGGTGAAGTCAGCTAGAGAGCATCACGACCCATCTGTGAAAGCAGGTCTGAACAGGGCCACGACATGAGGAGTGGCTGGTGCAACTCTGTCGTGAGGGCGACGAGGAGGATCTGATGTACCATAGCATAGACTATGAAGACGAGTCGACGACTCTGAAAATCCAAACAGTTGTCGTATCTGGCTGGCATGCAATGTGACATCCTCTCTCTCGAAACGAAACCTCATCCACTAACAATCCGGGTCAATCCACACTGTAGCATAAAGTACTTGGACCCACTACTCAACTTATCAGCCACTCATAGTCAGTAGAGAAAGAAGACCTGGCAGATAGGAGTGATGCATCTCTGAGTCGGCACCGACTGCTAGCAGAAAGACAGGTAGATCCAAAAGTCGGTGCGCTCGCAGGGCAATCTCCACTGACAACTGTGCTCGGAAGAAGGACTCCTGAGTCCTGATACTAAAAAGAGCTGCCGTTGCTGGGTCCCTCTGAGCTAGCAACCAGGACTCCATGGGTACGTGTCTGAACCGACGTACCCGACTGTAGTGGCATGCTGAAGATCAAGTAGTCAAGGATCAGCAGCTAACGATCACACCTCTGTCTCATCTAGCTTCCTGAAGCGGGGTGGTGGAATTGGTGGAACGGAAATGGGAGCGGGAGGGGGAACAGTGGAAGCTAGAGTGGTGGAGGTGGTGGGTATGGCGGAAGTGGTGGATGGCTCAGGAGCGACAGGAGCTGGTGCAGTGGGAGGTGGAGTAGTAGCTATGGCGGGTGTAGAGGGAGTGGAGGAGCGAGGCCGTGACACGAGGTGATAGACCCTATAGGCAATCTGGTCTGAGGAGATTTGTAACTGGCCACCCCGCTCTGCCTGTTCTGCCACTATCACCGCTGCAAGTGCTGCACGAGCGGCTCTATCCATACGCCTCTTCTTCTGGCCTTCCTGCTGCTCTAGATATATTGTCTTGCCCTTGACCTGCCTGAAGGGGCGAGGAGGGTCCTCGTCGTGTCCTCCCCCTGGCGCTGACACATTCTTCGTGCGCACCATCCTGACCTGAGTGCTGCATAGGAGAGTGAAAAACTAAGCACGAGTAGATAGTAGCTGATAAGATTAGCAGTGAAAGAATGGCTACCTGGAAAACTCACGAGAAAGAGAGAATCCAGGCAGGACAGGAGACAGGCACACGGGCAAGCGAGATCACTGAAATGACAGAAGAGGTGAGCACTTATTAGTCACATAGTCATAAGCATATGAAATGTGAATAAATACATACACAGAGAGTTATGACACAGAAACCGAGTGATTTGGAGAGACAGAGATCAAACGACACGAAAACGACGTTTGAGCGAGGAATAGTGCCATAGGAGGTTTGAAATTGGAAATGGGGCATGAGATGACTTGGAAGTCAGCCGATAGTTCACAAGTAGGTATATATGAGTACAAATGAGTGAAGAGTGCGCTTGGTTTGAATTTTGGCGAAGAAAGTGGATTTGTGGCACTCGGCTCAGAATCGATTGCTATAAATGGAATATGTGGAAAATTTGTGTCATGGATATTGGATTGGCATGAAATTTGGTGAATATGTTACTTGAGGTGACATGAAGGTGCTGGAAAAATCTGGGATCGATTTGAGCAACTTTAGCTGGTTTGGGCATTTCACCAAGCACTTGGCGTGCGAGGTATTGGAATTTGGGTGAAATGGCTATTTGAGTGGTTTAAACCCTCCCCGAGGAGCTGGAAACCTGCAGAGGAACTCAAGGAGGCACTAGGCACAGATCCAACAACTTTGATTCACAAGATTTCATGAGATTTTAAGTTTGATTTCAACTGGTGGGAAACAGGTGCTGAGCTCACTACAGAGAGAGAAACAGAGAGAGGGGGGGGGGGGGGGGGGGGAGAAAGGAAGCAGTGCTGCTCACCAGTGAGGGAGATGAGGATCACGATCTTGGGCTGGAGGAGTTTGCCGGAGAGCATAGCCTAGAGATCGCCGCCGGTGAGGGGTGGAAATCGCCTATAGCGCAAGAACAAAGAGAGCGGCTGGTGAAAAAGAGGCCTGGGCACTGGCTCGAGCGAGCACTAGTAGAAAAGAGCTCTAAGGTGGTGGCACACAGGAATTTATACTGGCGGTTTTAGTTACATCACACCAGTGAAAAAAACAGGTGGGCCCGCCTTAACAAATCGCCAGTGTAAATATATATACACTGGCGGTTCACTTAACCGAACCGTCTGTGGGAAGGATCAATTTCCACTAGCGGTTGTATTAAGTACACCACTAGTGGAAATATAATATATACTGGCGGTTCTCTTAAATGAACCGTCAGTGGAAAGGGTGTATTTCCACTGGTGGCTGTATTAAGTAATCCGCCAGTGGAAATATAATGTGTACTGGCGGTTCTCTTAACTGAACCGTCAGTGGAAAGGATGTATTTCCACTGGCGGCTGTATTAAGTAACCCACCAATGGAAATACATATACACTGGCGGTTCACTTAACTGAACCGTCAGTGGAAAGTTGCTTAGGGGGTGTTTGAATGCACTAGAGCTAATAGTTAGTGGCTAAAATTAGTTGGAGACATCCACATGTTAGCTAATAGTTCAACTATTAGCTATTTTTAGTAAATTAGTTAATAGTTAGCTATCTATTTGTTAGCTACCTAATTGCACTAGCAAATTTTTAGCTAACTAACTATTAGCTCTAGTGCATTTAAACACCCCTTAATCTACGACATTATGTTAGATTGTAGATTCTGATTGAAAAATGGAAACAGATAAATACACCGAGCTAACTAGTGAATTACATTGACAAAATGAGACTTCTTTACAACTTAACTATCACTACAATTCTGAATAAATAACCTACAACACTAAGGCAGTAGCTATTGCATCTCGAAATGCACTCATGTCTAACTCATCAGATGTGCTACTGCTACTCTCACCTAAGTGTACATCATTAACAAGGTTAGTAGGTACAAATTGGTTAAAGTCTCGATCGTGTATAGCACTGTCTCGAATGAAGTTATGCAGTGCCATGCAAGCAATAATAATCTTCGATTGTTTCCTAAGCGAAAATGAAGGTAGATTTAGCAAAATTCTCCACTTCATTTTGACGACCCCAAACGATCGCTCTATAACATTACGGAGGGAAGAGTGTGCAAAGTTGAACACTTCTTTGCTACCTACTAGTCGCCTCACATTTTGCCATTCAGAAGTATAGTACCTATGACCCTTATATGGTGCAAGGTATCCCTTCCTGTTGGGATAACCAGAATCTACAAGGTAGTATTTACCTGCACCAAAACAAATTTGTACTTCAATACAAGTGATACACATTAATAACATATGGTACAAAACTAAAATATAGTTTTACCTTCAGGTGGATGCGGGAACTGTTGGGAACTTGTTCTCAAATGCTTCGAATTAAGAACAAGGCAACATAAAATGTTAAGTGTTAATGCCCTTCGTCCATTGAATCATTATTTCCTCAAGGGTATAATGATCTTCGGACGAAGGTCATGAACAAAAGTCCACGAAGGATATACCTTCGTGATTGGGGTTATGAAATAATAGAAGATAAAATATATGAAATATGAAACATGAAAGAATAATATATCAAAACACATAAACTTATTCATATATTTCATCATATAAACCTAAATATTAAAACATAACATTTAATCACATTTATACCTTTGTCTTGGCAAAAGGCAATAATCCGAGTGTCGCGTGCAAGTGATTACAAGATTCCGTGAACAGTACGGGGGTACTGTTCATCTATTTACAGGCACAGGGCACAGCTTGTGAGAAATTACATTCATGCCCTTTACAAATGCTTACAATCATAATACAAGCTATCACGGGTCGATTGGTCATTTCATCTTTAAGTCGGTTCACTCCTTCGTCTTGAGACATGTCACTAGGCCAAAGCTTTATGGATAATAGCTTCAGCATTGCTTTTGACAGGATCTACCGAAGGTGTTTCTTCTTACAGGATCTTCAGCGACGAAGCATACCCCCAACAGTAGCCCCTTCGCGGTGCTAGATCATTTTTCGTAACGAGTTTGATCCGTGAAAAAGTCTCCAAGGCTTCGGAGAGCCGAAGATCCGAAAACACCTTCCCTGAGCTCGTTGCCGAGAAACGATCACAAAATTTTGAGCACGAGATGGTCCCACCATACAACGGGTAAACGTGTCCTTGCGATTCACCTTCTCGGGTTCTGTGGCCCACCACTCAGTGAGTGCGGGCGACTGTTCGTCTGGTGCGGAAGACTTGATGATTCACCTCCCCACCCACGGCACTATATAAACAGATGGGTAGGTGTGAAGTTACCACAACATTCATTGCTATTGCCCTGTTTTGCTGCCAAAAATTTGACCATAGCCGAAGCTTGTTCATCGCACTCAACCGAAGCACCGCTGTTGGCTTTGCTTCGTCACAAGAGGAAGAGCTTCGGGAAAATTAAAAAAGTCAACAATTTCATCAAAAATTGTGAGGAATTCATCATCAAATGGCAAGGGTACGTTCCACTGCTAGGGTTACACATGACGGAGAAGAAGCTGAAACTGCTGAGACCGCTCCGATTTCTGAAGTGATGAAATAGTCAGGGCTAGTAGTGTCGGAAGATGTCTCTGACGAAGGTGCACCTGCCGCTGAGGCTGAGCAAGTTGGTGCAGAGGAAGATGAATCTGAAGATGATTATAGTGCCATGCCATCTAAACCTAGCCACCTAGAGTTTGGGAGGTCCACCGTTACCGAAGATGACATGCCTAAATTGATGAAGTTAGGATATTTCAGTGAGACCAAAAAGGAGCTAATTCGCTTTGGCAGAGAGGAAATTACTCCGAAGCCGGAAAAGGATGAGGTCGTAGTCTTTAAAAGCTTCTTCAATGTAGGATTAAGATGTCCTTTGAATGAGATGATTGCTGATGTTTTGAAGAAGTTTGGGAGTTATCTTCATCAGCTAACTCCTAATGCCATCGTTAGGCTTAGCGTCTACATATGGGCCCTCCGAAGCTAAGGGGTAGAACCGTTTGCCGAAGGCTTCTGCCGAGCACATGAGCTTCATTATCAAACAAAGGCTAGAGAAGATGGGCTGCACGAGAACTTCGGCTGCTACAATTTTGCTTATCACAAAGATGCGAAGTATCCAGTTATCAGCTATGATACCAAGTGGCCAGCTGGCTGGAAGACTGAATGGTTTTATCTCAAAGTTGGTGAGAAGAAAGAGGAGTTGGTTCAAAGCCCATTAGAATTAATCTTCGGAGAGACTAGGCCCCGGTGCGACATGAGACCGGAGGGTCCAAGCCAAATTGCAATGGGCGAATTTCGAGTTATTGCAGAGCACATTGGTACTAGGGATCTGGTGCAAGAATTCTTGGCTTTTAGAGTGTTCCCAACTTTGAAAGAATGGGACATGCCGAAGCTCAAAGGGGAAAATAAAAAGAAGGAACTTGTTCGGTTGCTCTATTATAAATTCAAGAAACATTTCAAAGTACCTTGCCAAGAATGGTTAGACACAATTGAAGTTATGTGCAACGAGATCCTTGGGAATTATTCTAGAAAAGAAGATCAACTAATGACTGCAGCCTTCGGCACTCGTCCGAAGTGAAGGTTAAACCGGGTGATGGATGCTCTGAACTTTGAGTATCCTGACTATGAGCGACTGGACAAAGGTGCCGAAGGACAGAAAAGAAAGAGAGTTGCAAGCGTCCTAGACAAAGAGGCTGCCAAATTGGTGAAAAAGGATGAAGAGACTTTGAAGAAGAGAAAATTAAGCCCTGAGTCGAAGATAACTGCTTCGAAGAAAAAGAAAGCTTCGGCTCTGAAACGAAAAACAGCTGAAATTAGGGATGAAGCTCCTTCAACACCTCCTGCTATCGATGTAGAAGAAATTTTATAGGTAATGACTGAATCTTTGCCTGTCAAGATAAGTCCACTAGGGATGTTGGGGGCTTGTTCTCAAATGCTAAGAGTTAAGAACAAGGCAACACAGAAAATGTTAAGTGTTAAAGTCCTTCGTCCTCCACAACATTATATCCTTTCAGGATATAAAGAATTTCGGACGAAGGTTACGAAGGACGTACCTTCGTGAGCATAATAACGAGGGACGAAGTATTCATATAAATCATGAGGTATAAAATAAACATTTAAATGTTATCATAGAATCATTTCCATTTTTATTAACATGAACGAATATAAATGACTTCAAATTATAAATGTACCTTCGGTCCTGAGGAAGGCGAAAATACAAGTGTGATGCGAAGGCAAATGACAGGTTAGCGTGAACAGTACAGGGGTACTGTTCATCTATTTATAGACACAGGACGCAGCCTGTGACGAATTACAATTATGCCCCTTACAAAAGTTTACAACATTGACTCAGACCTCTATGGATAAAAAGGTCATTCTATCACTATGTCGGTTTGTAATGCCGAAGCTCCATGAAAAGGGACCTTCGGCCATCTCCTGAGGACAACTTCAGCCGAAGCTGCTTCTTCGTGTAAGACCTTCGGCGCACCGAAGCATGGCCCCAACAGTAGCCCCTTTCGCGGTGCTAGATCGTTTTTCATAACGAGCTTGATCCGTGAAAAATGCCTCTTAAGCTTCGGGAAGCCGAAGGTCCAAAAAACACCTTCCCTGAGCTCGTTGCCGAGAAACGATTCAATTTCCGAGCTCGTGTCGGACCCACCTTGCAGAGTTACTGTTTGATCTTTGCGGTCCACTGCGCAGTGAGTACGAGTTACTGCCCGCCTGGTGTAAAAATCCTGCCGCTTCGCCTTCTTACCTGCAGCACTATATAAACAGACGGGTAGGTGTGAAGTTACCACAACATTCATTGCTATTTGCACTGTTTTGCTGCCAAAATTTTTAACTGTAGCCGAAGCTTGATTCTCAGAATCGAACGAAGGTCTATCTCGAAGCCTGCTTCGTCAGAAAGAAAGGCTTCGGGAGAAAAGGAAAAAGAAGAAAGTAACTAACTTTCCCGAACTCAGAATCAAATGGCCAGAGTGCGATCTACTGCCAGAGTTGAACGTGAAGGAGACGAAGCCGAAGGTTTGAATACTGTGCCCATCTCCGAAGCAATGCAGCGTTCCGGACTGGTGATTGCGGAAGAAATGCCCGCTGCTGAAGCAGGCCCGACAGCTGCCGAAGGAGAAGAGAACATTGAAGAAACTGACTCCGAAGATGACTACCGCATTGCCATGCCCAGCAAGCCCAGCCACCTAGACTTCGGAAAGTCGACTGTTTCAAAGGCTGATCTCGCCAAGATGGTGAAGGCAGGTTATTTCAGTGAAAATCAGAAGAAGCTACTTCGCTTCGGGGGAGAAGAAACTACCCCGAAGCCAGAGAAGGACGAGATTGTCATTTTCAAGAGCTTTTTAAAGGCTGGGCTGAGATTCCCTCTTCATGGAATTATTGCAGATGTATTGAAAAAATTTGGTATTTACTTTCATCAATTGACTCCTAACGCTATCGTTAGGCTTAATGTTTATATCTGGGCCCTCCGAAGCCAAGCAGTGGAGCCATTTGCCGACAGTTTCTGTCGAGTTCATGAGTTACATTACCAAACAAAGGCCAGAAAAGATGGGCTACATGATAACTTCGGTTGCTACAATTTTGCCTACCGGAAGACAACAAAGTGTCCTGTTATCAGCTACCGAAGCAAATGGCCAGCAGGCTGGAAATCTGAGTGGTTTTATGTGAAAGTTGACGAAGACGAAGAAAAATTGGTACAAAGCCCTCTTGATTTAATCTTCGGAGAAACAAGGTCGCGATGCCACATGAAATTGGAGGGTCCCACCTGGGCTGCACTGGGTGAGTTTGAAATTATTTCAGAGCATATCGGTACCAGGGATCTGGTTCAAGAATTCTTGGCGTTCAGAGTCTTCCCTACTCTGAAAGAATGGGAAATGCCAAAGCTAGAGGGGGAGAAGAAGAAGGGGGAACTTGTCCGGCTTCCTTATCACTTCAAATTCAAGAAATACTTTAAGAAGCCATGCCAAGAGTGGCTGGACACAGTTGAGGTGATGTGTAATGAAATTCTTGGGAATTATTCCAAAAAAGAAGATCAACTGATGACAGCAGCCTTCAACACCCGTCCGAAGCGAAGACTGAACCGAGTGCTTGATGCCCTGGGCTTCGAGTACCCTGACTATGAACGACTGAACAAGGGTGCTGAGGGCCAAAAAAGAAAAAGAGTGGCCGAAACTTTGAACAAGGATGAAGAAAAACCAGCAAAAGAGAAGAAAATTCCCAAGAAGAGAAAAATATCAACTCCAAAGCGAAAACTATCCGATGAAGAGGGGTCCCCCGCACCACCTTCTACCAGCGACGTGGAGGAAATTTTAAAGGTAATGACTGAACCCGTGCCCACGAAGCTAAGTCCATTAGGGCCTCAACTGACGAAGCTTTTTCGAAAGGTGGAAGAGCCGGACCAAACGAAGATAACCAAACCAAAGCGGCAAAGAATTATTGCAGTGACCGAAGTTATCGACAAGACGCCGCCGAGGGCGTCAATTCAGAAAACACCAGCTGTTAAGGGCACAACAAATGTTGAAGTCGCACCTTCGGAGGTCGCGGCTACCGAAGCCGCTACAGCCGAAGATGTGAACTTAGAAACTACCATTGAGGACATCAACAAAATTTTGCAAGACATGGCTGCAGAAGAAGCTGCCACCGCTGCTGAAGAAACCATGGCCACAGTGCCTGGGAAGGGGAAAGAAATAGCCGAAGACACTTCGGACGACGAAGCCTACACATTTCAAAATTTAATTGGACAAAAACTGTCGAAGGCCGAAATAGAAGAGCTTAAGGAATATGCCAAATCTTGCGGATACAAGCCAGGAGCTCTTCTATTTGGAGGCATTGATGATGAAAAATTGGGCTGTATTCGTGATCAGGCTGGGGCTAAGGTCATCGGTACTCTATCAAAGAGTATCGGTTTTCCGAAGCTAGAAACAGATATCAGCCGCTACCGACGACAACATATCGTCGGCAGCTTATTTTATTCCAATTTCAAGGTAAACAACCTTTTCACTGGCTTTTATTGCTTTTAATAATGAAAATGTTACTAACGAAAGTTGTTTCTGTGCAGAGCATGCTACTGAGCAAAGCTCTGAAGATGCAACAAGATCTAGAGGATAAGAAACACGAAGCTATAATTGAAAATCTAGAGAGCAAGATAAAAGAGCAGTCAGCCATTATTGAAAAGAAAGACTTTGAACTCCATTCAACTGAAGGCTTGCTGGCAGAGACTGAAGCTAAAGTATCAGAATTGAATTCGAAGCTTATCTGCCAATCAAAACAATTTGAACAGGAGAAGCTAGAGCTTAATTCGAAACTTGAAGCCGAAGTCCAGACCAACTCAGACTTGAAGAAATCATTAACAAGCCTTCAGGATAAATGTTTGAAATTTAGTACCAGCTGCATTCAACAATTGAAGAAGATCTTTTACTCAGTTGGAGCCAGCAGCGGGAAGTTTAACCCTTCAGCTGAAAATTTACCAAAAGCCTTCGATCATATTGAAGCTGAAATTGAAGAACTTGACGAAGTTATAGCCGGGCACGGTGACTTCTGTGCCTGGGTAGCTTCTCGAGGCACCGCTGCAGCGTTCCTGAAAACCGGCTGTGAGCATGGAAAAGTCGTCAACAGGCCGAACTTCACTCTCTCTCCATCCATTCTAGATGATATTCCTGACCTTGCCCGAAGCATCTCAAATAGATTTATAAAAATGATATGGACAAAAGGCGGGCGAGAGAAAGCTGGAGACGAAGCTCGAAGTCATCTTGAACCAGTAAGAAATCATACTTTGTACTTACCTTCTCCTTCACACTTGATTTTTACTCACGATACCTTGATTCATGTAGGATGACGAAGCTGAAGATGATACTTAAAGAATACGCCGCCGAAGCGGAAACCTGACGAAGATTAGTAGGAGTAGACTAGAAAAAACTCAGGAGAATTTGTAACGACTTTTTGTAAATACAATTAAACTGTTCTCAAGGAACTTTGTACATACCTTGCAATATATTCTTACCCTTTCTATTGAGGCGCTTTGATGTGGACGAAATTAGTATTTTGAGCCGAAGGCGAAAAAACACCTTCCCTTCTTTTCGTACACAACGAAGCATAAAAGACCAGTTCTTTTTGCTGAAGCAACCACTTAGGAACACAAATGCTATGAATGAATGCTTATGAATGCAAATGCTATGATGTAATGTAATGTGCGAATGAATGTCCAAAGCATATGTCCAAAGCCACACTCTCAGCCATTATTTCCTTAGAAACAACCACACATCAGCTCTGCATTCCCTTAGGAACGACTTTGGAGCTTCTTCGCCTTTTACTTAGGCGGTATAAGCTCTGCATTCCCTTAGGAACGTCTTTGGAGCTTCTTCGCCTTTTACTTAGGCGGTATAAGCTCTGCATTCCCTTAGGAACGTCTTTGGAGCTTCTTCGCCTTTTACTTAGGCGGTATAAGCTCTGCATTCCCTTAGGAACGTCTTTGGAGCTTCTTCGCCTTTTACTTAGGCGGTATAAGCTCTGCATTCCCTTAGGAACGTCTTTGGAGCTTCTTCGCCTTTTACTTTCGGCGGAATCAGCGTTGACTTTTCGCTGTGAGCTCTGCATCCCCTTAGGGACGTCTTTGGAGCTTCTTCACCTTTTCAGTTTCGGCACTCGATGGTGCGTTCTCAGTTTTTACATTTACATTTTTTGGGGGATTTTGCTCTTATAAAACTAAAAAGGAAATTACACATGATGGCCCCATTAAAAACCTTTCTCCCCCTTTAGAAAGGAAAAGGGTGCCATGAAAAAAGAAAAGAAAAACATAAAAAAGTTACATCAAGTTATACATAATATCGCCGAAGCTCATCCGCATTCCAAGATCTTGGAATTTCGTTGCCATCCATGTCCTTCAATCTGTACGAACCAGGCCTTGACGAAGATACTACTAAGAAAGGTCCTTCCCATTTCAACTGTAGCTTGCCCACTGTGTCTGGGTTGGCTACCCTCCGAAGCACCAAGTGACCCGGCTCAATATTTTTTAACCGGACCCTTCTATCTCGCCACTTGACTGTTTCAGCTTGATATTTATTGATATTCTCCACGGCCTGAAGCCTGATCCCCTCTAAAGCATCTTTTTCCACAAGGCAAGCATCTTCGGGACCTGATTCTGCCGAAGCTACCACTCTTATTGACCCAGCTTTAGCTTCTTCCGGAGTTATTGCTTCGTCACCGAATAATAATTTGAATGGGGTAAAACCTGTAGACCTTGATGTTGTTGTATTGTGGCTCCACACCACTTTGATTAACTGATCTGGCCACTTTCCCCTGGGTTGATTGAAGATTAACTTCATTATTCCTGTCATTATAATGCCGTTGGCCCTTTCAACGAGCCCATTTGACTCCGGATGCCTGACTGATGCAAAATGGATCTTCGTTCCAATTTGATCACAGAAATTTCTGAAAGCTTCGGAGTCAAACTGCGTTCCATTATCTACAGTGATTGCCTTCGGTACCCCGAAGCGACAGACAATATTCTGCCAGAAAAACTTTTGGACAGTAGCCGAAGTTATTGTGGCTAATGGCTTCGCCTCAATCCATTTAGAAAAATACTCCACAGCTACTATAACATATTTTAGATTCCCTTGGGCCGGTGGTAATGGACCCAACAAATCAAGGCCCCACCTTTGCAATGGCCAGATGGGTTGTATCAGCTGTGTCAAAGACGAAGGTTGCTTTTGATCTCTTGCACATTTCTGACAACCTTCGCACTTTTGAACTAACTCCGCTGCATCCGAAGCTGCCTTCGGCCAATAAAACCCTTGGCGGAAAACTTTTCCAAGTAACGGCCTAGATCCGATGTGGGATCCACACAAGCCTGCATGTATTTCTTTCATTAATTCTATGCCTTCGGTTCTAGACAAGCATTTGAGCAGCGGGGCACAAACTCCATGTTTGTATAATTCCCCTTCTATCATGACATAAGGACGAGCTCTTGCCTCTATTCTTTTATTGTAAGCTTCGTCATCTGAAAGGAACTTACCCTGAAGGTAAGAGATTATTTCAGTTCTCCAATCTTCGCTGTAAACAGGAGATATGTTGAGGACTGCTCTTTCGAGAAGCTCCACTGAAGGTGCCTTTATTGTTTCGAAGAACACATCCGAAGGTAACGGCAGCCCCTGTGCTGCAGACTTGGCTAGCAAATCAGCATGCTCATTTTGTCCTCGAGGAATATTCTTGACAGAAAATCCTTCGAAGGAGGCTTCGATCCTTCGGACCGTGTCTAGATATTTTTCAAGCTTCGGATCTTTAGCCTTGCAACTTTTGTCAATATGACCCGAAACAACCTGGGAATCAGTTTTAAGAATCGCCCTTCTGATTCCCATTGCCTTTAATTTCCGAAGGCCCAGGAGCAGGGCTTCGTACTCAGTAATATTGTTTGTACAGCTGAAGTCAAGTCTTGCTGCATAACAAGTTTTAACCTTGGATGGTGAAACCAACACAGCGGCTGCACCTACTCCGAAGGTTCCCCAAGAGCCATCACAAAACACTGTCCACACTTCGGCATCTTTATTTGCTTCTTCATCCTGAGCCCCTGGCGTCCAATCGGCAATGAAATCTGCCAATGCTTGAGACTGGATCGAAGATCTATGCACATAATCAATGTAAAATTCATTGAGCTCTGCAGCCCATTTTCCAATCCGTCCAGTAGCTTCTCTATTTCTCATGATATCCTTCAACGGCTGCGAAGAAGGAACAATGATATTGTATGCCTGAAAATAATGCCGAAGCTTCCTGGATGCCATTAAAACGGCATATAATACTTTCTCCAGCTCTGTATAATTTTTCTTTGATATACTAAGGACTTCAAATACAAAATATACTGGGACCTGCTTCTTGACTTGGCCATCACACTTCTCTTGGACAAGTGCCGCACTTACTGCTGAGTGCGAAGCTGCCACATACAACAATAAAGGAGCCCCTGGCGTTGGTGGGGTTAATGTTGTTAGATCTATCAAGTATTGCTTCAGCTCTTCGAAGGCTTTTTGTTGACTTGGGCCCCATTGAAAGACTTCAGCTGACTTCAGCACCTCGAAGAATGGTAAATTTCTTTCTGCTGATCTGGATATGAATCTGTTGAGAGATGCCAGCCTTCCTATCAATCTTTGGGCCCCCTTTCTTGTAGCTGGTGGCTCCATTCGAAGTATAGCTTCGATTTTATTTGGATTGGCTTCAATTCCCTTTGTTGAAACCAAGCATCCGAGAAATTTCCCCTTCTTCACTCCGAAGACACATTTTTCTGGATTCAGCTTCAGACCAGCTTGTCTGAAACTGGCGAAGGTCTCCTGCAGATCAGCAATATGATTTTCCTGCTTCGTGCTTTTTACAATGATGTCATCGACATAAGTCAACACATTTCTGTCTATCTGAGACTGGAGGACCTTCGCTGTCATTCTGCTGAAACTTCCTCCAGCATTTTTGAGCCCCTCAGGCATCCGAAGATAGCAATATGTGCCACTTGGGGTTATGAAGCTAGTCTTCGGCTCATCTTCCTTCTTCATCCAAATTTGATGATAGCCTGAGTAGCAGTCCAGGAGACTCATGAGCTCTGAAGAAGCTGCTGCATCGACTAAAGAGTCTATCCTTGGCAGCGGGAATTCATCCTTCGGACAAGCCTTGTTGAGATCTGTGAAATCGATACACATTCTCCACTTGCCATTGGCCTTCTTCACCATAACAGTGTTAGCTAGCCACTCTGGATACTTTACTTCTCTGATAACTCCTGCACTGAGGAGTCTTTTTACTTCATTGCGAGCCCCTTCGGCCTTGTCATCCGACATCTTCCGAAGCCTCTGCTTTCGGGGTCTGAAGGATGGGTCAACATTGAGCGAATGTTCAATAACATCCCGATTTACTCCACAGAGATCATTAGCTGACCATGCAAAAACATCTTTGTTGTTGAATAAAAACCTTATCAAGGTTTTCTCCTGGTCTTCAGATAGTTGCGAGCCCAACAGCACCTTCTGCTCTGCTATGTCCTCACACAATAACATGGGCTTCGGCTGATCCGCTGAAGCTGCCTTCTCCCTCCTGAATTTGTACTGTTCACAAGCTTCAGCTCCATCTATGTTATGGATTGCTTTGGAGTCAGTCCAGCTTCCTTCGGCCCTTCTAGCAGCTTCCTGGCTTCCATGAATAGCAATAGGCCCTTGGTCCGAAGGTATCTTCATGCAGAGATAAGCTGGGTGAAGAATTGCTTCGAAGGCATTAAGAGTACCACGGCCAATGATAGCATTGTAAGGATACTCCATGTCAACAATATCAAACACAATTTGCTCAGTCCTTGTGTTGTTAACAAATCCGAAGGTTACCGGCATGGTAATCTTCCCAAGTGCTACAATCTGCCGCCCTCCAAAGCCACAAAGAGGGTGCGTAGCATCATGAATCTTGTCTTCGGGCTCTTGCATTTGTCTGAAGGCTTTAGCAAATATAATGTCAGCTGCACTGCCTGTATCAACTAGGACATTGTGGACCAGAAATCCTTTGATCACGCAAGAGATAACCATGGCATCATTGTGAGGATAATCCTTAAGCTGAAGGTCTTCCTGAGAGAAAGTAATTGGAATGTGGGACCATTTTGACTTGATGAAGGGTCCCTGCACTCCAACATGCTGCACCCTTCTCTGAGCCTCCTTCTTCTGCTTCTTGTTAGCCGGCTCTGAGCAAGAACCGCCTGTTATCGGGAGCACCAGCTTCGAAGCCGAAGCAGCTCCAGCTTGATTGTTGAACGAAGCCATCAGCTCAGAAAAGTGGAAGTGAGTTCACCGGAGGTGGGCGCCAATGTTGGGGGCTTGTTCTCAAATGCTAAGAGTTAAGAACAAGGCAACACAGAAAATGTTAAGTGTTAAAGTCCTTCGTCCTCCACAACATTATATCCTTTCAGGATATAAAGAATTTCAGACGAAGGTTACGAAGGACGTACCTTCGTGAGCATAATAACGAGGGACGAAGTATTCATATAAATCATGAGGTATAAAATAAACATTTAAATGTTATCATAGAATCATTTCCATTTTTATTAACATGAACGAATATAAATGACTTCAAATTATAAATGTACCTTCGGTCCTGAGGAAGGCGAAAATACAAGTGTGATGCGAAGGCAAATGACAGGTTCGCGTGAACAGTACAGGGGTACTGTTCATCTATTTATAGACACAGGACGCAGCCTGTGACGAATTACAATTATGCCCCTTACAAAAGTTTACAACATTGACTCAGACCTCTATGGATAAAAAGGTCATTCTATCACTATGTCGGTTTGTAATGCCGAAGCTCCATGAAAAGGGACCTTCGGCCATCTCCTGAGGACAACTTCAGCCGAAGCTGCTTCTTCGTGTAAGACCTTCGGCGCACCGAAGCATGGCCCCAACAGGCCACATCTGACGAAGCTTTTTCAGAAGGAAAAGGAGCCTTCGACAGCAAAGAAGTCAGATAAGCCAAAAAACGAAGAATTATTCATGTAGTTGAAGTTATCGAGCAGACACCGCCGCTAGCATCAACGTCAAAGGTTCCAGCTATTGAGAGCTCTGCTGCTGCCGAAGCTGTACCCGCCGAAGCCGAAAGTGCCGAAGCTGAAACCGCTGAAGATGTGAATCTAGATACCACGCTCTCTAAAATTGATACAATGCTTCTAGATGCGGCCGCGGAAGAAGCTGCTGCAGCCGCTGAAGAGATCCCGGGCATAGTGGCTGGAAAAGGAAAGGAGAAAGCCGAGGATATTTCGGAAGAAGAGGACTTCAACTTCCGAGATATACTTGGGCAAGAATTGTCGAAGGCTGAAAAAGAAGAACTGAAAGAGTACGCTATATCTTGCGGATACAGACCAGGTGCGCTACTCTTCGGGGGAGTTAACGAAGAAAGCTTAGGATGCCTTCGGGATCACACTGGGGTGAAGATTGTCGGCACTATATCAATGAGTGTTGGCCTCCCGAAGGTTGAAGCAGACCTCAGCAGGTATCGACGGCAACATATTGCCGGTAGCCTATTTTATGCTAACTTTAAGGTAAAATTCTTAACTTTTAATTGTTTTTAATATGAAGATTGTTTTCTGATGAAGCTTATGTTATCAGAGTTTACTGCTAAGCAAAGTCCTGAGGATGCAACAAGACTTCGAGGACAAAAAGAACGAAGTTATAATTGAGGGCCTGGAGAAGAAGATAAAAGACCATGAGGCTACTCTGGAAAAGAAAGACTTCGTACTTCGAACCATGGAAGGTTCATTAGCAGAAGCCCAGGCCGAAATTGCTAGATTGAATAGTGAACTTTCCACGGAAAAGAAAAATTTCAAAGCCAAACTCGAAGCTGAAGCCGAGAAAAATTCAAATTTGCAGAAATCACTGAAAGAACTTCAAGAAAAATGCGTGGATTTCAGCAACCAGTGCCTGCAGCGGCTAAAACAAGTTTTCAACTCGGTCGGAGCCGGTGCTAAGAAATTCAGTCCTTCGGTTGAGAACCTACCAGAAACCTTCGAACATATTGAGGGCGAAGTTGACGCACTTGACGAAGTTATAGGTGGACACGCCGATTTTTGCGCTCTGCTAGCTTCTCGGGACACCGATGTTGCCTTCATAAAATCTGGCTGTGAACATGGAAAAATTGTCAACAGACCAAATTTTAGCTTATCTCCGGCAGATTTAATTGATATCCCTAGCCTAGCTCGAAGTATAGGGAACATATTCATAACTCAAATTTGGGTAAAAGGCGGGCGAAAAATGGCTGGCAACGAAGCTTGAAGCCACCTTAAGCCGGTAAAAAATTTATGCCTGTTATTTTACCTTCTCCTTGAAGTCTGCACTTCTCTCATACCATTTTAATATGTACAGGATGATGATGCTGAAGAAAAATGAGCCGAAGCTTGATAGGTGATCCGAAGCTCAGATGATCCGAAGCTGAATGATGTCAAAGCTGAAGACGTTGCTGGAAAAATTCTAGAGAAAAATCTTGTAATATAATTGTGAAAAATCTTTGTAATTTAAGAATCAGATACTAATTCTGTAAATTTGTGCATACTTTGTAATATATCTTTACCTTTTTGTGCTTGTATTGAACCGCTTTGCTGTGGACGAAACTAGCATTTTTTGAGCCAAAGGCAAAAAACACCTTCCCTTCTTTTCGTACACAACGAAGCATGAAACTGCTTCTTTTTCTGTTTTCCAAAGCCTTATCTTTAGAGCCGAAGCACCCGCCTGTGTTATGATGATGATGATCCTATGTATGTCTAGATGAATGTTTATGAATGCAAATGTATGATGTAATGTGTCGTGCAAATGAATGTCCAAACACACGCATACGAAGCCACAACCATAGCCTTCATTCCCTTGGGAATGACTGAAGTCTCTTTGCCATTTGTTTTTTGGCTTCACCGCTTATTTTTTGGTGTATCAACGCTAATTTTTCGCTGTAAGTTCTGCATCCCCTTAGGAACGTCTTTTGAACTTCTTCGCCTTCTATTTCAGCGGTATCGCGTTGATTTTTCGCGCTTCGCCTTATATTTCGGTGGTATCAGCGTTGACTTTTTGCTGTAAGCTCTGCATTCCCTTGGGAACGTCTTTTGAGCAGAAAACATACGCTGCGCTCCCTTAGGAACGACTTTTTGTAGCTTCGTCGTGCTCTGCATCCCCTTAGGGACGACTTTCGAGCTTCTCCCTGTTTTTTTCCTTTTTTCCCTGCACTCGATGGTGCATGCTCAGTTTTTACATTTACATATTTAGGGGATTTTTCTCTCGTAGAGCTGAATAAGAAAAAGAGAAATTACATGCTATGGCCCCATTAAAAACCTTTCTCCCCCTTTGGAAAGGAAAATGGTACCATAAAAAAAAGATTACATCAAGCTAGACATAATATCGCCGAAGCTCATCCGCATTCCAAGATCTAGGAATGTCGTTGCCGTCCATATCCTTCAATCTGTAAGAACCAGGTCTTGACGAAGATACTACCAGAAAAGGTCCTTCCCACTTGAGCTGTAACTTGCCTACTGTATCTGGGTTGGCCACTCTCCGAAGTACCAAATGTCCTGGTTTAATGCTCTTTAGCTGAACTTTTCTGTCACGCCATTTTATTGTTTCGGCTTGGTATTTATTGATATTCTCCATGGCCTGAAGCCTGATCCCTTCTATAGCATCTTTTGCCACAGAATAATCAGCTTCGTCTTCTGCCGAAGCCACTGTTCTTATTGATCCTGCCTTAGCTTCTTCTGGGGTGATTGCTTCGTCACCAAACAATAGTTTGAATGGTGTAAAACCTGTTGACCTTGATATTGTTGTGTTGTGGCTCCACACCACTTTGATCAATTCATCTGGCCACTTTCCTCTAGGCTGATTGAAGATTAACTTCATTATTCCCGTCATTATAATGCCATTGGCTCTTTCAACAAGTCCATTTGACTCCGGATGTCTGACCGATGCAAAATGAATCTTCATGCAAATTTGTTCACATAATTCCTTGAAAGCTTCAGCATCGAACTGTGCTCCATGTCTACAGTAATAGCCTTCAGTACTCCGAAGCGACAAACAACGTTTTGCCAAAAGAATTTCTGGACAATGACCAAAGTTATTGTGGCTAAAGGCTTCGCCTCAATCCACTTGGAAAAATACTCTACTGCCACCACAACATATTTTAGATTTCCTTGTGCTGGTGGAAGTGGGCCTAGCAAATCGAGGCCCCACCTTTGCAACGACCAAGGGGGCTGTATTAATTGAGTGAGGGATGAAGGTTGCTTCTGGTCTCTTGCACATTTTTGACAGCCTTCACATTTTTGGACTAATTCTGCTGCATCCGAAGCTGCCTTCGGCCAATAAAATCCTTGTCGAAAAACTTTTCCCAACAAGGGTGTAGATCCAATATGAGATCCACACATACCTGCATGTATCTCTTTCATTAATTCCATACCTTCAGTTCTTGATAAACACTTAAGGAGTGGTGAACAAACTCCATGTTTATACAATTCCCCTTCTATTAACACATATGGTCTTGTTCTTGCCTCCATTCTCTTGTTATTAGCTTCGTCACTTGAAAGACAATTGCCTTGGAGGAAAGATATTATTTCAGTTCTCCAGTCTTCACTGTGTACTGGAGAAATAGTAAGCACTGCTCTCTCCATGAGCTCAACTGAAGGTGCTTTTATTGTTTCAAAAAATACTTCAAAGGGTAGTGGGAGCCCCTGAGCCACTGATTTGGCTAGCAAATCTGCATGCTCATTTTCACCTCTTGGAATATTCTTGACGGAAAAACCTTCGAAGGAAGCTTCCAACCTTCGAACTGCATCCAGATATTTTTCAAGCTTCAGATCTCGTGCCTTGCTGCTTTTATCCACATGGCCAGCAATAACTTGAGAATCAGTCTTTAGGATGGCCCTTCTTATTCCCATTGCCCTTAGTTTCCAAAGCCCCAATAGAAGTGCTCCGTACTCAGCAATATTATTTATGCAACTGAAATCCAGTTTTACTGCATAATATGTTTTGACTTTCGAAGGTGCCACTAGGACCGCAGCTGCTCCTGCACCGAAGGCTCCCTAAGAACCATCGCAAAACACTGTCCAAGCTTCGGCATCTTTGCTTGTCCCTTCTTTGTGAGCCCCTGGCGTCCAATCAGCGATAAAATCTGCTAGCGCTTGAGATTGAATTGAAGATCTGTGCACGTAGTCAATAGTGAATTCATTAAGCTCCACGACCCATTTGCCAATCCTTCCAGTAGCTTCTCTATTCCTCATGATATCCTTCAGGGGTTGTGATGAAGGAACAATTATATGATATGCTTGAAAATAATGCCGAAGCTTTTTGGATGCCATTAACACAACATACAACACCTTCTCCAATTCTGTATAGTTTTTCTTTGATAAACTCAAAACTTCAGAGACAAAGTATACTGGGACTTGCTTTTTAGCTTGTCCTTCGAGCTTCTCTTGTACAAGTGCCGCACTCACTGCAGAGTGCAAAGCTGCCACATACAATAGCAATGGAGCCCCTAGCACGGGTGGAGTTAATGTTGTTAAATCGATCAGATATTGCTTCAGCTCTTCGAAAGCTTTCTGTTGAGTTGGGCCCCATTGAAAAACTTCAGCTGACTTTAGTACTTCAAAGAATGGTAAATTTCTTTCTGCTGATCTAGATATAAATCGATTCAAAGATGCCAGTCTTCCTGTCAACCGTTGGGCCCCCTTCTTTGTGCTTGGTGGCTCCATTCGAAGGATAGCTTCGATCTTGCTTGGGTTGGCTTCGATCCCCTTCGTTGAAACTAAACAGCCAAGGAACTTGCCCTTCTTCACTCTGAAGACACATTTTTCTGGATTTAATTTCAGGCTAGCTTGCCTAAAATTAGCAAATGTTTCCTGCAGATCAGTAATGTGGTTTTCTTGCTTCGTGCTCTTCACTATAATGTCATCAACATATGTTAGCACATTTCTGCCTATCTGAGAGTGAAGGACCTTGGCTATCATCCTACTGAAGCTTCCCCCAGCATTCTTGAGCCCCTCAAGCATCCGAAGATAACAATATGTACCACTGGGGGTTATGAAGCTGGTCTTTGGCTCATCTTCCTTCTTCATCCAGATTTGGTGGTAGCCTGAATAACAATCTAGCAGACTCATGAGCTCTGACGAAGCTGTTGCATCTACTAGAGAATCTATTCTTGGTAATGGGAACTCATCCTTTGGACAAGCCTTGTTCAGATCAGTAAAATCAATGCACATTCTCCATTTACCATTGGCCTTTTTTACCATAACCGTGTTGGCTAGCCATTCTGGGTATTTCACTTCTCTGATGACACTAGCACTGAGAAGTCTTTTTACTTCGTTCCGAGCACCTTCGACTTTATCGTCAGACATTTTCCGAAGCTTTTGTTTCCTGGGTCGGAAGGATGGATCGACATTGAGTGAATGTTCAATGACGTCCCTGTTGATACCACAGAGATCGTTGGCTGACCATGCAAAAACATCTTTGTTGTTGAATAAAAACCTTATCAAGGTTTTCTCCTGCTCTTCAGATAATTGGGATCCTAGCAATACCTTCTGCTCTGCTATATCTTCACATAGAAGCATGGGCTTCGGCTGATCAGCCGAAGCAGCCTTCTCTCTTCTATACTTATACTGTTCACAAGCTTTGGCTCCATCTATATTATGGATTGCTTTTGAGTCTGTCCAATTTCCTTCAGCCTTTCTGGCAGCTTCCTGACTTCCTTGAATAGCAATGGGCCCTTGATCCGAAGGTATCTTCATGCATAAATATGCTGGATGAAGAATTACTTCGAATGCATTGAGTGTTCCACGACCAATGATTGCATTGTAAGGATATTCCATGTCAACAATATCAAACACAACCTGTTCAGTTCTTGTATTGTGGACAAATCCGAAGGTCACTGGCATTGTGATCTTGCCAAGTGCTACAATCTGCCTTCCTCCGAAACCACAGAGAGGGTGTGTGGCATCATGGATCGTATCCTCTGGCTCTTGCATCTGTTTGAAGGCCTTAGCAAATATGATATCCGCTGCACTGCCTGTATCGACCAAAACATTGTGGACTAGAAATCCCTTGATGACACAAGATATGATCATAGCATCATTGTGAGGGTAATCCTTGAGCTGAAGGTCCTCTTGGGAGAAGGTAATTGGGATGTGAGACCATTTTGACTTGATGAAGGGTCCCTGCACCCCAACATGTTGTACACTTCTCTGGGCCTCCTTCTTCTGCTTCTTGTTGGCCGGCTCTGAGCATGAACCACCTGTTATCGGGAGCACCAGCTTCGTAGCCGATGCAGCTTTAGCTTGGTTGTTGAACGAAGCCATCAGCTCAAAAAGTGGACGTGAGTTCACTGGAGGTGGGCGCCAATTTGGGAACTTGTTCTCAAATGCTTCGAATTAAGAACAAGGAAACATAAAATGTTAAGTGTTAATGCCCTTCGTCCATTGAATCATTATTTCCTCAAGGGTATAATGATCTTCGGACAAAGGTCATGAACAAAAGTCCACGAAGGTTATACCTTCATGATTGGGGTTATGAAATAATAGAAGATAAAATATATGAAATATGAAACATGAAAGAATAATATATCAAAACACATAAACTTATTCATATATTTCATCATATAAACCTAAATATTAAAACATAACATTTAATCACATTTATACCTTCGTCTTGGCAGAAGGCAATAATCCGAGTGTCGTGTGCTAGTGATTACAAGATTCTGTGAACAGTACGGGGGGTACTGTTCATCTATTTATAGGCACAGGGCGCAACCTGTGAGAAATTACATTCATGCCCTTTACAAATGCTTACAATCATAATACAAGCTATCACGGGTCGATTGGTCATTTCATCTTTAAGTCGGTTCACTCCTTTGTCTTGAGACATGTCACTAGGCCGAAGCTTTATGGATAATAGCTTCAGCACTGCTTTTGAGAGGATCTGCCGAAGGTGTTTCTTCTTACAGGATCTTCGGCGACGAAGCATACCCCCAACAGGAAGCTATCTCGATACGTGATCAAAGTATCATGTAATACTCTAATATCATGCACTAATCCAGGCCAACTTGTGACCACAAATGTGAACATCATATCGAAGTCACAAATGGCCATGACATTTTGCGATGCATAACCGTGTCGACCAATATAAGTTTGCTCAGAGGCCGGGACAGAAGCGGGAAAGTGGCTTCCATCTATTGCACCTATGCAATCCTTGAAGTGTGGCCAAAATATACTCTCTTGCAGCCTAGGATGAATCTCATTGAAATGTGTGTCCTTAGGCTTGATGACGTTCGAAGACATCATATAAATTGCGTTAAGGACTTCACTAAATTTGCGGCTAATTGTTTCCAACGAGTGACCAAACTTGTTCCTAATCTGTCTAAAAGATTTTGGACCCCTGCATACCCACAAGAAAATTGCAACTGCTTCCTTTGTACTTACTCCATGACTTGGTTGCAGACCATAATTATGCACCAACGTATCATGCAAACGACGAAACACAGTGCAGCACATGCGAAACATGTCATAGCAATCATCACTATTCTCCAATGTACGCTCAACCCATTGGATACCTGTTTCGACCATGCTTCTTCTGGGTACCCAACTTGACGAGCTACCCCAAATATCCAAAGTCAATGCTGCCACTAATAATTCCTCATGATCCCTATCATCATCACTATGGTCGGTATCAGGCTGAAACATCTGCACAGATACAAACAATAACCAGTTTTCTGCAATCAGCAATTTAACATACAACAAACTGATGGTTGTACATTTATCATAAGTCCAACATAGTTCTCACACATATACAACAATTATTATTGCAAATACTACCTGAACTCGAATATTTTAAATACTTCTCTGACTGAAAAAATATTCATAGGACTCAATGTTTCTAACTGCACTGGACGACATAAAAATGACAGATTGTTTTTAAAAACACTGGACGATGGAAAAAAGACTCGTAAGCCTAACAGTTTGAAGCATAACAGGTCTACCAACACCTAATTTGACTTCTCATTCTTCTCGTAAGCACGACACAACCAAGCGTTCCTTCCTTCTTTGGTCTTGAGGGTAGCAAATACATCTCTATAACGTTTCTCCATTAAAAGATGAGTCGCAAAGAAATGTAAGTCGCTTCCTTCCTCTGCACCATCTTTGATCACTTGTTCCAATTGGGCAGCAACCTCTTTACGCATGGGGTCATTTTCAGATGAGGTTATGGACTTGTAAGAGCCCCTGGACTCGAAAGCATCGACAATCCATTTCATGTATTCATCCCACATATCCTTTTTCTTCTTAGGTTTAGGAGAGTCATGCAAAACCTTACGCTTTCCCTTAACTGTAGAGCTAGGGTTAGTTGTGTTGTTTTCACCCGCACCAAAAATGTCTTCTTCGTGACCATCAGATGATGAATTAGCATCCTCAACTCCAGGAACAAGGGTCGTCTCATTGGTGCACACAATGGGTCCAAACATTATCTTAAGATTGTCCTCATTTTCAAGCGGGGCAGTTTTGAACATAATACACCCTGGCATTGCCTGCAGTAAAATGGAATTTCCTACTTTTAGATCCCAATCAGTATTCCTAAACTAGAAAATAATAAAAGGCTACTTACTTCATTTTGCTTAGCCCACCACTCATCTGGTGCACTGGTTGATCTAGTATGAGGGTCTCGACCAAGACCTGTTGCCCTTTGATTATGTGTTTTCCATTGCGTGTACATTCTCTTTAAAGAGTCCCACCTATTCTTCATTTGATCCTTGGTGTACGTGCGGCCAGTGCGTTCCTTAACTTCCTAATGAGGTTAGCATACCCTTTTGCATTTAGAAAGTTATGCGGCCTGTTGCCTGGATTGACCTCTTCTACACAGATTTCTGTGTAAATCTTTGTTGCTCTTGTGTCCCACTTTGCAATCACTTTGCCAGACTTCCCCATCTAATGCAAAACAAGTATAAAGTTAAAGAACTAGGAAGTGTACTCGAAAAAAGAAGCAAAATAACACGCTGAAGGTACCATAATACCATAAGGTACTAGCAGAACTGCTAAGATTCAGGTTTGACTTATTACATACACTAACATACTTTAGATGAATCCAACCGATCATGGACACAAAACACTTGGAACAGATGACACCTACATACTAAGCAGAAGTCTGTTCCTATTTACATAGGCCTAAACCCTTACTGGCAGGCTAACCATGTACTAACTTAAACCTCAATATCACTAAAGGAAGGAATCTGATCTGATTCGTATTCAACACCCCAAAAGTTTTCAAAGTGCTCGACAAAATCCCAGTCTTCACCGAGGTCGTCTTCAACAGGGATTGGTGAGGACAAGTTTGAGGGTTTGTAGTCGGCGTGAACATGGTTGGTAACATTGTTGACCTTGTCCAAATGCTCTTGCAACACAAGAGAGTCCTACTCCATCATGCAAGCAATGTCCTCCAATGCTACACAGAGTTTGTTAGCCTCAAATGAGGTCAACCCTCGTCCAGGACGAATTGTTTCCCTCGCTACAAAAAATATCTTGTCCACAATCTCTTGCATCCTTCCAATTGCCTTGTCGGCTATGGAGTTTGCTGAATCCATCTGATGTGGATTTAGGTCGTTAGTTTGACATGGGGACAATGTACTAACAACTATGTATTAATTCCATCGCCTGGTAACAAACTGAACTTGGGTTGAAGTGGCAAACAAACCGTAAACTGTGATCCTAATAAGCAGTAAAAGAACCCTAAAATCCTAAACAATTTAACCACACTGTAACTGGCTATGTGTACAAACTTGAAATAACCAACAAGTTTAGATTTACATCACCTTTCTTGCAGTGGATCTTTGGACCGAAGACGAAACTGGATTTCTCTCGGATATCTGAAAGGCACATTTCAAAGAAAAATCATTAGTACAAACCCTAAACTCGATCTGATTCAAAGTCAATAGAGGGTGGGATGAACCCTTAACCCTAAACCCTAAACACAAGAGCGAGGTTGTACGGAATACAAATCGGACGAACAAGCCAACGACTCAGTTGGAGGAGTACAGGGGGAGTACAGGGGGAGAACAGTCTAACCCTGGCGACGGGCGGACGATGGTGGAGCTAGAGCATCCGAAGTGACAGCGGAGACACCGGAACGGCGGGTTAGGGTTGGGGATGGGTCGTGTCGAATGCGAGAAGTCACCCGAAAGCGGACTTAGTGGGCTTGGTAACTTAGCTGCAGACGAAAGCGCTTCCACCAAATGATTTTCACAGATGGTTCCAATAGCCAGCCGCCCGTAGAAATGATTTACACAGCCGGTTCCTAAAGCCAGTCGCTAGTGTTAATTCACTATTTTCACAGCCGGTTCGTAAAGCCAGCCGCTAGTGTTAATTCACTATTTTCACTGGCGGTTCCTTAAGCCAGCCGCCAGTGAAACTTTTTCACTGGCGGTTCCTTAAGCTAGCTGCCATTGTAAACAAGAACTGCTTTATTCATTAGAAAGGATTGTTTTCATCCTAGTACAAACTACTTTTCCTACCAGAATAAGCTATCATGCTGCAGCCGACGATGCTTGCTGGGAGGCATCTCATCGCATTGGCTTGCCCCGCCATCATCATCGCCGTCATCGTCGCCACTGCCATCACTGTCCTCATCACTGCTACCGTAGTCACAGCTGCCGTCATCGTTCTCGTCATCTTCATCGTCAGAGGAGACCATACCCATCCAAAGTCCAGACATCGGGTCATCATCGTTGTCCAAGGACTCCACATCTGACGATTCTCCGTCGTACGTCCAAGACCACTCAGTGCTGGTGTCAGAGTCTAGCTCCCCGTCAACGAGGAACTGGAGGTCGTCCCCATCGGTGAGGTCGCCGTCGAATTCCGATGCAACTGGAAACTCCCATCCATCTGCATCCCAGTGCAAAGGTGCCTGTTTTTCATATGACGCTATAGGATCCCACTCTGGGGTTGGTTCACGGCTAGAAGAATGGGAGACAAAAGAAGCAGAGGAATCACTCGGTGATGTCGACATGGGTAAAGCTAGGCACCACAGTTTTTTCTGAGTTGCGATGAATGGAAATGTGGCCGATGACCATTTAAATATATTAAAATCGAGAACTGGATCAACGTTTACTCGAACTTCGAGGAGCAAAGAGGAGTCAAAAGTCGCCGCTTCGTGTTCGGCGACATAATTGCTGTTTCAATTCTACAGGGACAGTTGAAAATACACAACTGTTCAACATGAAACGGTCTCCACAAGCTGCTGAGTTAAGGCTACAGGGACAGTTGAAAAGACACAACTGTTCAACATGAAACGGTCTCCACAAGCGGCTGAGTTAAGGTGCCGCCAGTGGAAAGAAGATTTCCACTGGCGGTTCCGTAACACAACCGCTAGTGATATGTTTTTCACTGACGGTTTCTTAAACAAGCCGCCTGTGAAATTTGTATTATAAATACCCCCCACACTCGATAGGAAGGTAGCTCGCAGCCAACTTCCATTGGAGGCAATTTTGGAGGTCTAGATTATATAAAATACAAGGGTCGAGGTTTTGATCTTCATTTTTTGGAGGAAGGTTGCTAAGAAAGGTTGGTTTTATGTTTCATTGTCAATTTTTGTTCATATTATTTATCATTTTAGCCAAATTTTGTATCTAGGCTTTTATACCATGTGAGAGAGCAGTGTGTAGCCATGTTTCGTATCTAAGGTTTCACCATGTTTGGGATATTTAGAGGGAGAGATTTGTTTGGTAAAATTACGTGTTATTAATTGTTGGGTATTAATAAGATTTTTTGTTTATTAGTTGCTAGGAATTTATTACGTACGTTCAGCTTATGTTAGGAAATGTCAATTGGCTATTAAGTTTCGTTCCTTGGTTGTTAGGAAATGTTAGCTTTTTTCTCTTGCCAATTTACAAGTGTTCTGGTGTGTTTTATATTACTTTTTACAGGTAGTGATGGAGAGGACACCATGGATGTATAACTTATCAAGGCTAGATCCGTCATACATATCTGAGGTCCATAGGTTTATTGATGTCGCTACGGAACATGCTTGGAGAACAAAGACAAAGCACATATATTGTCTATGCATGGACTGCAAAAATGTTGTTGTATTTGATGACACAAACCAAATCATATCTCATCTAGTATGCCAAGGATTTGTGAAGGATTACACAGTTTGGACAAAGCATGGAGAGGGTAGTGCGCTTTATACGACTGAAGCCGCTGCGGATGAAAGATTTCAGTTTGTTCATGGGACACACCCACCTCTTCCACAGAGCGAACATGTATTGCCAAATGTTACTGATCATGGTTACTGTGGAGGAAGTGAACATGATAGAACTGAAAGTCGCCTAGAGGGGGGGGGGGGGTGAATAGGGCGAATCTGGAATTTATAAACTTAATCACAACTACAAGATTGGTTAGCGTTAGAAATATAAGCGAGTCCGAGAGAGAGGGTGAAAAACAAATTGCAAGCAAATAAAGAGTGAGACACAAGGATTTGTTTTACCGAGGTTCGGTTCTTGCAAACCTACTCTCCGTTGAGGTGGTCACAAAGACCGGGTCTCTTTCAACCCTTTCCCTCTCTCAAACGGTCACTTAGACCGAGTGAGCTTCTCTTCTCAATCACACGGGACACTAAGTCCCCGCAAGGACCACCACACAATTGGTGTCTCTTGCCTCGGTTACAATTGAGTGAATCACAAGAAAGAATGAGAAAGAAAAGAAGCAATCCAAGCGCAAGAGCTCAAATGAACACAAATATCACTCTCTCTAGTCACTATTTGATTTGGAGTGATTCCGGACTTGGGAGAGGATTTGATCTCTTTGGTTGTGTCTAGAATTGAATGCTATAGCTCTTGTAATGTGTTGGAAGGTGGAAAACTTGGATGCAATGAATGGTGGGGTGGTTGGGGTATTTATAGCCCCAACCACCAAACTAGCCGTTTGGTGGAGGCTGCTGTCGACGGGCGCACCGGACAGTCCGGTGCGCCACCGGACACTGTCCGGTGCGCCAGCCACGTAACTCGGCCGTTAGGGTTCGACCGTTGGAGTTCTGATAGGTGGGGTCTTCCAGCTGTCCAGTGGTGCACCGGACAAGTACTGTAGACTGTCCGGTGCGCCTTCTGACGCTGCTCTGACTCTGGCGCGCACTGTAGCGCATTGAATGCGGTTGCAGTCGACCGTTGGCGCTGAAGTAGCCGTTGCTCCGCTGGCACACCGGACAGTCCGGTGAATTATAGCGGAGCACCCTCTGATTTTCCCGAAGGTGACGAGTTTGGAGCTGCGTTCCCTGGTACACCGGACACTGTTCGGTGGTGCACCGAACACTGTCCGGTGGCACACCGGACAGTCCGGTGCGCCAGACCAGGGCACACTTCGACTGTCTTTTGCTCTCTTTGTTTGAACCCTTCCTTGGTCATTTTATTGGTCTATTGTGAACCTTTGGCACCTGTAAAACTTATAATCTAGAGCAAACTAGTTAGTCCAATTATTTGTGTTGGGCAATTCAACCACCAAAATCAATTAGGAAAATGTGTAAGCCTATTTCCCTTTCAATCTCCCCCTTTTTGGTGATTGATGCCAACACAAACCAAAGCAAATATGGAAGTGCAGAATTGAACTAGTTTGCATAATGTAAGTGCAAAGGTTGCTTGGAATGAAATCATTAAATATTACTTACTAGATGCGCATGGATGGCTTTTCTTCTTATTAACATTTTGGACCACGCTTGCACCACGTGTTTTGTTTTGCAAAATGTTTTGGAAATTCTTTTCAAAGTTCTTTTGCAAATAGTCAAAGGTAAATGAATAAGATTTTTGAGAAGCATCTTCAAGTTTTGAAATTTTCTCCCCTTGGTTCAAATGCTTTTCCTTTGACTAAACAAAACTCCCCCTTAATGAAATCCTCCTCTTATTGTTCAAGAGGGTTTTAGATATTAATTTTGAAGATGGTATATCAATTTGAAATTATATCAAAATAAGATACCAATTGAAAAACTTCTTTTAACACCAATTAAAAGACTACATTTTTTGAAATTGGTGGTGGTGCGGTCCTTTTGCTTTGGGCTAATCCTCTCTCCCCCTTTGGCATGAATCGCCAAAAACGGATGCTTGAGTGAAATATAAGCCCTCTTAAACTACTCTCTCCCCCTTTGGACGGAAGTAGAGAAGTGAAGAATATACCAAAGTTGGAGAGTTAGTGCGGAGCGACGGCGAAGGATGCATGATTCGATGGAGCGGAGTGGAAGCCTTGTCTTCACCGAAGACTCCTTTTCCCTTTCAATCTATGACTTATCATGAAATGGACTTGAAAGAACACATTAGTCATAGCATATGAAAGAGATGATCAAAGGTATATATATGAACTATGTGTGCAAAACATCAATAAAAATTCCTAGAATCAAGAATATTTAGCTCATGCCTAAGTTTGGCAAAGGTTTGTTCATCCAATGGCTTGGTAAAGATATCAGCTAATTGTTCTTTGGTGCTAACATATGCAATCTCAATATCCCCCTTTTCTTGGTGATCCCTTAGAAAATGATACCGAATGGCTATGTGTTTAGTGCGGCTATGCTCAACGGGATTATCCGCCATGCGGATTGCACTCTCATTATCACATAGAAGAGGAACTTTGGTTAATTTGTAACCATAGTCCCTAAGGGTTTGCCTCATCCAAAGCAATTGCGCGCAACAATGGCCTGCGGCAATATACTCGGCTTCGGCGGTTGAAAGAGCCACCGAATTTTGCTTCTTTGAAGCCCAAGACACCAGAGATCTTCCCAAGAACTGGCAAGTCCCTGATGTGCTCTTTCTATTAATTTTGCACCCTGCCCAATCGGCATCGAACTAACCAATTAAATCAAATGTGGATCCCCTGGGGTACCAAAGGCCAAACTTAGGAGTATAAACTAAATATCTCAAGGTTCGTTTTACGGCCCTTAGGTGAGCTTCCTTAGGATCGGCTTAGAATCTTGCACACATGCATACGGAAAGCATAATAACCAGTCGTGAAGCACATAAATAGAGTAAGGAACCTATCATCGACCGGTATACCTTTTGATCTACGGATTTACCTCCCGTGTCGAGGTCAAGATGCCCATTGGTTCCCATGGATGTCTTGATGGGCTTGGCGTCCTTCATCCCAAACTTGGTTAGAATGTCTTGAATGTACTTTGTTTGGCTAATGAAGGTGCCCTCTTGGAGTTGCTTGACTTGGAATCCTAGAAAATACTTCAACTCCCCCATCATAGACATCTCGAATTTTTGTGTCATGATCCTACTAAACTCTTCACAAGTAGATTCGTTAGTAGACCCAAATATGATATCATCAACATAAATTTGGCATACAAACAAATCATTTGCAAGTGTTTTAGTAAAGAGTGTAGGATCGGCTTTTCTGACTTTGAATCCATTAGCAATAAGAAAATCGCTTAGGCATTCATACCATGCTCTTGGGGCTTGCTTGAGCCCATAAAGCGCCTTAGAGAGTCTATAAACATGGTTAGGGTACTCACTGTCTTCAAAGCCGGGAGGTTGGTCAACATAGACCTCTTCCTTGACTGGTCCATAGAGGAAGGCACTTTTCACGTCCATTTGATAAAGCTTGAAGCCATGGTAAGTAGCATAGGCAAGTAAAATGCGAATTGACTCAAGCCTAGCTATGGGTGCATAGGTTTCACCGAAATCCAAACCTTCGACTTGTGAATATCCCTTGGCCACAAGTCGGGCTTTGTTCCTTGTCACCACACCATGCTCATCTTGCTTGTTGCGGAAGACCCACTTGGTTCCTACAACATTTTGGTTAGGACGTTGTTCTAAATGCCATACCTCATTCCTCGTGAAGTTGTTGGGCTCCGAATCTTGAAGTGCTTCCTCTACCCTGTGTGGCTCAATAGAGGAAACAAAAGAGTAATGCTCACAAAAATGTGCAACACAAGATCTAGTGGTTACTCCCTTATGAATGTCGCCGAGGATGGTGTTCACGGGGTGATCTCGTTGGATTGCTTGGTGGACTCTTGGGTGTGGCGGCCTTGGAACTTGCTCATCCTCCTTGTCTTGATCAATTACATCTCCCCCTTGATCATTGCTGTCGTCTTGAGGTGGCTCATCTTCTTGATCTTCCTCTTCATCATCTTGAGCCTCATCCTCATCTTGAGTTGGTGGAGATGCTTGCATGGAGGAGGATGGTTGATCTTGTGCGTGAATGGGCTCTTCGGATTCCTTAGGACACATATCCCCAATGGACATGTTCCTTAGTGCGACGCATGGAGCCTCTTCATCATCTAATTCATCAAGATCAACTTGCTCTACTTGAGAGTCGTTAGTCTCATCAAACACAATGTCACAAGAAACTTCAACTAGTCCAGTGGACTTGTTAAAGACTTTATATGCCCTTGTGTTTGAATCATATCCTAGTAAAAAGCCTTCTACAGTCTTAGGAGCAAATTTGGACTTTCTACCTCTTTTAACAAGTATAAAACATTTGCTACCAAAGACTCTAAAATAAGAAACATTTGACTTTTTACCGGTGAGGAGTTCATA
This sequence comes from Zea luxurians, assembly GCA_029449295.1. NCBI lineage: Eukaryota > Viridiplantae > Streptophyta > Magnoliopsida > Poales > Poaceae > Zea > Zea luxurians. Next base: position 605,406 of record JAOPSE010000375.1, read on the forward strand.
CGATGTCTTCTTGAGGATTCGGTGAAGATACAACCGTTTGATGGCGTAGCAAGCGGTGTTGACCGCCTTGGCCCAAAACTAATCCGAAGTCTTGTACTCATCAATCATGGTTCTTGCCATATCCAATAGAGTTCTATTCTTCCTCTCCACTACACCATTTTGTTGTGGCGTGTAGGGAGAAGAGAACTCATGATTGATGCCCTCCTCCTCAAGGAAGCCTTCTATTTGAGAGTTCTTGAACTCCGTCCCATTATCGCTTCTAATTTTCTTGATCCTCAAGCCGAACTCATTTTGAGCCCGTCTCAAGGATCCCTTTAAAGTCTCTTGGGTTTGAGATTTTTCCTGTAAAAAGAATACCCAAGTGAAGCGAGAATAGTCATCCACAATAACTAGACAGTACTTACTCCCGCCGATGCTTATGTAAGCGATCGGGCCGAATAGGTCCATGTGGAGGAGCTCGAGTGGCCTGTCAGTCGTTAAGATGTTCTTATGTGGATGATTAGCGCCAACTTGCTTCCCTGCTTAGCATGCGCTATAGATCCTGTCTTTCTCAAAATGCTCGTTTGTTAGTCCCAAAATGTGCTCTCCCTTTAGAAGCTTGTGAAGATTCTTCATCCCAACATGGGCTAGTCGGCGATGCCAGAGCCAACCCATGTTAGTCTTAGCAATTAAGCAAGTATCGAGTTCAGCTCTATTGAAATCAACTAAGTATAGCTGACCCTCTAATACTCCCTTAAAAGCTACTAAATCATCACTTCTTCTAAAGACAGTAACACCAATATCCGTAAAAAGACAGTTGTAGCCCATTTTACATAATTGGGAAACAGAAAGCAAGTTGTAATCTAAAGAATCTACAAGAAAAACATTGGAAATAGAATGGTCAGGTGATATAGCAATTTTACCCAATCCTTTGACCAAACCTTGATTTCCATCCCCGAATGTGATAGCTCGTTGGGGATCTTGGTTTTTCTCGTACGAGGAGAACATTCTTTTCTCCCCAGTCATGTGGTTTGTGCACCCGCTATCGATGATCCAACTTGAGCCCCCGGATGCATAAACCTACAAAACAAATTTAGTTCTTGATTTTAGGTACCCAAACAGTTTTCGGTCCTTTGACATTAGATACAAGAACTTTGGGTACCCAAACACAAGTCTTTGAACCCTTGTGTTTGTCCCCAACATACTTGGCAACTACTTTGCCGGATTTGTTAGTCAAAACACAAGATGCATCAAAGGTTTTAAATGAAATGCTAGGTTCATTTGATGCACTAGGAGTTTTCTTCTTAGGCAATTTAGCACGAGTTGATTGCCTAGAACTAGATGTCTCACCCTTATACATAAAAGCATGATTAGAGCCAGAGTGAGACTTCCTAGAATGAATTCTCCTAATCTTATGCTCGGGATAACCGGCAGGGTACAAAATGTAACCCTCGTTATCCTGAGGCATGGGAGCCTTGCCCTTAACAAAGTTAGATAATTTTTTAGGACGGGCATTAAGTTTGACATTGTTTCCCTTTTGGAAGCCAATGCCATCCTTGATGCCAGGGCGTCTCCCACTATAAAGCATACTACGAGCAAATTTAAATTTTTCATTATCTAGCTCATGCTCGGCAATTTTAGCATCTAATTTTGCTATATGATCATTTTGTTGTTTAATTATGGCCATGTGATCATGAATAGCATCGATGTCAACATCTCTACATCTAGTGCAAATAGAAACATGCTCAATGGTAGATGTAGATGGTTTGCAAGAATTTAATTCAACAATCTTAGCATGTAATATGGCATTTTCATCTCTAAGATTGGAAATGGAAGCATTGCAAACATTTAATTCATTAGCCTTAGCAATTAATTTTTCATTTTCATTTCTAAGGCTAGCAAGAGAGACATTTAATTTTTTAATCTTAGCAATAGAAACAGCATGATCATTTCTAAGATTGGCATATGAATCATCACAAACATTTGAATCAACCTTAGCAATTAATTTAGCATTCTCATTTCTAAGGTTGGCAATCAAATCATGACAAGTGCTTAGCTCACTAGATAATTTTTCACATTTTTCTACCTCTAGAGCATAAGCATTTTTAACCTTAACATGCTTCTTATTTTCCTTAATTAGGAAGTCCTCTTGGGAGTCCAAGAGTTCATCCTTATCATGAATGGTGCTAATCAATTCATTTAACTTCTCTTTTTGTTGCTTGTTAAGATTGGCAAAAAGAGTAAATAAATCATCCTCATCATCACTAGAATTAGCCTCATCACTAGAGGTGGCATATTTAGTGGAGGATTTAGATTTAACCTTCTTCTTTTTGCCGTCCTTTGCCATGATGCACTTGTGGCCAATGTTGGGGAAGAGAAGTCCCTTGTTGACGGCGATGTTGGCGGTGTCCTCGTCGGAGGAGGAGTCGGTGGAGCTCTCGTCGGAGTCCCACTCCCGGCAAACATGGGCATCGCCGCCCTTCTTCTTATGGTATCTCTTCTTCTCCTTTCTTCTTCCCTTCTTGTCGTCGCCCCTGTCACTGTCACTAGAAATAGAACATTTTGCTATAAAGTGACCGGGCTTACCACACTTGTAGCAAACCTTCTTGGAGCGGGGCTTGTAGTCCTTCCCCCTCCTTTGCTTGAGGATTTGTTGAAAGCTTTTGATGATTAAAGCCATCTCCTCATTGTCGAGCTTTGAGGCGTCGATGGGGAGCCTACTTGATGTAGACTCTTCCTTTTTCTCCTCCGTTGCCTTGAATGCGACGGGTTGTGCCTCGGGCGTGGAGGAGGTGCCTTGCTCGATGATTTTCTTTGAGCCTTTAATCATTAGCTCAATGCTCACAAACTTTCCTATAACCTCCTCGGGAGACATTAGCGTGTATCTAGGATCACCTCGAATTAATTGAACTTGCGTAGGGTTAAGAAAAACGAGGGATCTAAGAATAACCTTGACCATCTCATGGTCATCCCATTTGGTGCTCCCGAGGTTGCGCACTTGGTTCACCAAGGTCTTCAAGCGGTTGTACATGGCTTGCGGATCCTCTCCTTGGTGAAGCATGAAGCGACTGAGCTCCCCCTTGATCGTCTCCCGCTTGGTGATCTTGGTCACCTCGTCTCCTTCGTGCGCGGTCTTGAGTACGTCCCAAATTTCCTTTGCACTCTTCAACCCTTGCACCTTATTATACTCCTTTCGACTTAGAGAGGCGAGGAGTATAGTAGTGGCTTGGGAGTTGAAGTGTTGAATTTGGGCCACTTCGTCCGAATCGTAGTCCTCATCCCCTATGGATGGTACCTGTACACCAAACTCAACAACGTTCCAAATGCTAGTGTGGAGTGAGGTTAGATGATGCCTCATTTTGTCACTCCACATATTATAATCTTCACCGTCAAAAACCGGTGGTTTGCCTAGTGGAACGGAAAGTAAAGGAGTACGCTTTGAAATACGAGGGTAGCGTAGGGGAATCTTATTATACTTCTTGCGCTCATGGCGCTTAGAAGTTATGGATGGCGCGTCGGAGCCAGAGGTGGATGGCGATGAAGAATCGGTCTCGTAGTAGACAACTTTCCTCATCTTCTTTTTCTTGTCGCCACTCCGATGCGACTTTTGTGAGGAGGATTCCTTATCCTTCTCCTTGTTGCGGGACTCTCCCGATGGAGCCTTCCCATGGCTTGTGGCGGGCTTGTCGCCGGTCACCATCTCCTTCTTGGCGTGATCTCCTGACATCACTTCGAGCGGTTAGGCTCTAATGAAGCACCGGGCTTTGATACCAATTGAAAGTCGCCTAGAGGGGGGGTGAATAGGGCGAATCTAAAATTTATAAACTTAATCACAACTACAAGCTGGGTTAGCGTTAGAAATATAAGCGAGTCCGAGAGAGAGGGTGAAAAACAAATCACAAGCAAATAAAGAGTGAGACACAAGGATTTGTTTTACCGAGGTTCGGTTCTTGCAAACCTACTCCTGGTTGAGGTGGTCACAAAGACCGGGTCTCTTTCAACCCTTTCCCTCTCTCAAATGGTCACTTAGACCGAGTGAGCTTCTCTTCTCAATCACACGGGACACTAAGTCCCCACAAGGACCACCACACAATTGGTGTCTCTTGCCTCGGTTACAATTGAGTGAATCACAAGAAAGAATGAGAAAGAAAAGAAGCAATCCAAGCGCAAGAGCTCAAATGAACACAAATGTCACTCTCTCTAGTCACTATTTGATTTGGAGTGATTCCGGACTTGGGAGAGGATTTGATCTCTTTGGTTGTGTCTAGAATTGAATGCTATAGCTCTTGTAATGTGTTGGAAGGTGGAAAACTTGGATGCAATGAATGATGGGGTGGTTGGGGTATTTATAGCCCCAACCACCAAACTAGCCGTTTGGTGGAGGCTGCTGTCGACGGGCGCACCGGACAGTCCGGTGCGCCACCAGACACTGTCCGGTGCGCCAGCCACATAACCCGGCCGTTAGGGTTCGACCGTTGGAGTTCTGACAGGTGGGGTCTTCCGGTTGTCCGGTGGTGCACCGGACAAGTACTGTAGACAGTCCAGTGCGCCTTCTAACGCTGCTCTAACTCTGGCGCGCTCTGTAGCGCATTGAATGCGGTTGCAGTTGACCATTGGCGCTGAAGTAGTCGTTGCTCCGTTGGCACACCGGACAGTCCGGTGCGCCACCGGACACTGTCCGGTGCCTCACCGGACAGTCCGGTGAATTATAGCGAAGTGCCCTCTGATTTTCCTGAAGGTGACGAGTTTGGAGCTGAGTTCCCTAGTATACCGGACACTGTCCGGTGGCACACCGGACAGTCCGGTGCGCCAGACCAGGCCACACTTCGGCTATCTTTTGCTCTCTTTGTTTGAACCCTTCCTTGGTCATTTTAATGGTCTATTGTGAACCTTTGGCACCTGTAAAACTTATAATCTAGAGCAAACTAGTTAGTCCATTTATTTGTGTTGGGCAATTCAACCACCAAAATCAATTAGGAAAAGGTGTAAGCCTATTTCCCTTTCAAGAACTCATGTTCTGCTGAATGTTATTGATGAGGAAGATGCAGAATTGTTAGAGGCAATGTTGCGTCGTCATACAGATCCATCAATTTTCTTCAAGAAAGGTATGGAGTCCCTGAAGAAGGCAGCAGAAGAGCCTTTGTACGATGAGTCTAAGGGTTGTACCAAAGAGTTCATGACGCTGTGGCCTGTGTTAAAGCTATTGATGTTAAAAGCTAGATATGGTCTGTCTGATGCTGGCTTTGATGCGTTCTTAAATATCATCGCAGACATGCTTCCAAAGGAGAACAAAGTGCCTGCTAACACGTATTATGCAAAGAAACTAATCAGTCCGCTCGCTATGGATGTGGAGAAGATCCACGCGTGTAGAAATCATTGTATCCTTTATCGAGGCGATGATTATAAAGACTTGGAGAGCTGCCCAAAGTGCAATGCAAGTAGGTACAAGACGAATAAAGACTATCGAGAGGACGAGTGTGTTGCATCCGTGTCTAAGGGCAAGAAGCGAAAGAAAGCCCAAAAGAAGACTTCAAAATCCACGAGCAAAGAAAAAGAAGAAGTAGACTATTATGCGCTCAAAAAGATTCTTACTTTGGTGATGTGGTACCTCCCCACCGTTGATTGATTGAGGTGTTTGTTCGCTAACCCCGAGGATGCCAAACTTATGAGCTGGCATGCTTCTGATGAGCACAAAAATGATGGGAAGCTTCGATATCAAGCCGATGGGAAGCAGTGGCAAGATTTCAATGACAACCATCGAGACTTTGCCGATGAACCAAGAAATGTTAGGTTCCCACTTAGTACCGATGGAATGAATCCATTTGCTGAGAGGAGCAGTAAGCATAGCACATGGCCAGTGATCCTCACCATATACAACCTTCCTCTATGGTTGATGCAGAAACGAAAGTACATTTTGCTAACCATTCTTATTTCTAGACCTACACAACCTGTAGTTGATATGGATGTATTTTTGGAGCCTTAATGGAGGATATGAAAATACTGTGGGAAACAGGTGTTCAAATGTTGGATGAGTACCGTAAAGATTCGTTCATACTAAGAGCAATTATTTTTGTTACGATCAACGATTACCCTGCTCTCTTCACATTATCAGGCCAGTTCAAGGAAAAGGTTGGTTGCACAGTATGTATTGATGAAACTGCTTACGTGTCCCTTGCTGCATCTAAGAAGATAGTGTACATGAGGCACAGACGCTTTTTATTGGAAGGACACATGTATAGCTTGCTAAAGATGGATAAGTACTTCGACAATAATGGTGAACTACATTCTACTCCTCCATTGGGTAACAATAGAGGTCATAGAGTTTTTGAAATAGTCAAGAAAATATCAACTTTGTTTTCGGGAAGAAGACAAAAGATGGGAAAACAAGGAAGGATGCCAAACCAGCTTTGGGGGCTATATTCAAAAAGAAGTCTATTTTCTTCAAGTACTTGCCTTACTGGAAAGAGTTTGATGTGCAACATGCGATCGATGGTATGCACGTTCAGAAAAACGTTTTTGAAAGCATAATTGGCACCTTGCTAGACAAAAAGGGCAAAACAAAAGAAGGGCTCAATTCACGCGTGGACATGGTAAATTTAGACATAAAAAGGAACTACATCCTGTTCTTCAAGAAAATGGGAAATACCATCTCCCGGCAGCAAGCTACAATCTTAATGTAGATGAGAAACATGCGATGTGTGTTTGGCTCAACAATTTGAGAGTCCCATTCGGATTCTGCTCTAGCATATGGAGTATTGTGTCAATGAAAGACCTGACGGTCACCAACTACAACTCACATGATTGTCATGTCATGTTAACTACATTCCTACCTATTGCCATTAGGGCTATAAATCCTCCGTTTTTAAAGATGGCAATCACACGGTTGTGCTACTTTTTCAATAGAATTTCACAGAAGGTAATTGATCGTGATGAGTTGGCATCTCTTCAGGAATTCGCAGTGGAGACAATATCATAGTTTGAGATGTGTTTCCCTCCATCGTTCTTTGATATTATGGTGCACCTTGTGGTGCACTTGGTACCACAAATAGAGGCATTGGGTCCTATATACTTGCATGAAATGTGGACGTACGAGCGTTTCATGTCAATACTGAATGGTTATGTATCAACCCGTGCTCATCCCGAGGCATCCATGATAGAGGGGTACTGTACCGAAGAGGCCATTGAGTCAGGAGGACCATTCTAAAAGACCAGGTTGCAATAGGTCTGCCTCCATCACGACACGAGGGTAGACTGTATGGAAGCGGTAGGATGGGACAGAAATCCTTCATCCCACCAGATTACAATACAACACTTGAGGCACATCACAACATCGTACATCAGCTAGAGATAATGGAGCCATTTATCCAACAACACATCAATGAGCTTCGCGAGCAAAATCCTGGGCCAACAGATGATTGGGTAATGAAGCAACATAAGCTGCGGTTGAACACATGGCTAATCGTGAAGGACATTCCACATGGAGATACAATAGAAGAACAAATTATTAAGGGGTTGACATCTGGACCATCACGCCAGGTCATGACATGGCAAACATATGACATTAGTGGATTTACATTTTTGTACCAAGTCCAAGGACAAAAGGAGCATGTCACAAAACAGCGGTGTTCGATGCGAGGCCATAGAAGATGAAACTGGTCATACTATTACATATTTTGGCTTTATTGAGGACATATGGGAACTAGACTATGGTACATTTAATATCTCAGTTTTCCGATGTCAATGGGTTGAAGACAAACATGTCACGATAGACAAATATGGGGTGAGAGTTCTTGATCTAAATAAGGTAGGTCACTAAGATGACCCATGGATCCTTGCTAATCGTGTTGCACAGGTCTTCTATGCTGAACAGATCATCCCTAACAACGAGAAGAAAAGCACAGACAAATTGAAGCATGTAGTTTTTCCTGGAAAACAACAAGCTATAGGAGTTGATGGTGTATCTGATATGGAGGATTTTAACCAATTCAACGACATGTCTCTTTTCATAGACCATCCAACCAAGATAAGGAACGTTGAGCGAAGCATCCCACGTAAAATGTTGCCCTGGGTACACCACGACGGACAAGGTAGAATAATAGCTCCCTAGATTATAAACTTGTCTTGTAATTGATTATTGTTAGGACCATGTCTACTATAAGTTTGAGATCAATATATATATTTCTTCAATGTCCTAATTTACTAGCGGTTCTCAACGACCAAGTTGCCCATTGTTGTAAAAGTTATAAAATATACTTATGTAATAATGGACAATGGAAATCCATTGTAAATATTTTATACTGGCGGTTCTCTGACAAAACCACCTGTGGAAAACTAACTATACTGGTGGTTCTCTAACAAAACCGCCATTGGAAAACAATCTATACTGGCGATTCTCTAAGACAACTGCCAGTACAAAATGAGCCTTTACAAGTCCCCTAGAGCCAGTTCATCTCATCACACCGTCAGGCTGTTCGATTTCGTCCCCGAGGGTTTCTTCGCCGGCGATCCTCCGCGCCGTCCCCGCGCCCCTGCGCCACCTTCAGGTTTTCCTCTGTCACTTTATTTACTCTTTCCCTTTCGCCTCTGCCACCGCTGCCGCCGTCATCAGCCGCGCCAATCGCCGTGCTCGCCGTTGGTCGTAAACCCTAAGGCGCGCCGTGCCGGTTAGTAAACCCTAGGGCGTACTTGCTTTCGCAGCCGCCGCCAACCTGCAGTATATATATAGTTCAAGCTAGTCTTTTCCGTCGTCGATGCAGCCTCAAAATGGACGCAGCAGATGCCATCGCAGCGTGTCTCAAGGCACGTACACTAGCGGAGCGGCTGGCAACGACGCGGCTCATGCATCGCCGCCACCTCGAGCTCCGGCGCCAGTCGAGGCTCAATCATCAAGACGCCGTATGCCGTATTTTCATGTGCGCCTCAAGAGTTCTCTCGAAGCTTCACCGCCGCCGTCAACACGTTTTTGTGGGCTCCTCAGCTTAGACGAATGCACATGAGGTTGTCTCCGCGCTCGTGCATCTGGAGCAAGTAGCGCCAGTCATCATCCTCTCCGACGATGAAGATGGGGAGATCGATTGGACGACACTGATGGACGATGACGACGAGTAGAAAATACGATATATGTTCAAATCTTAGTATGATGGATGACGTACTATATATCTAAGAACTTAGTATGATGGACTGCGTATTATGTAAGAACCTAGTGTGATTATATATATATATATATATATATATATATATATATATATATATATATATATATATATATTGTGTTCTAATCTTCTGTTCCAAACTTTATGTTCAATTTTCTGAATCTTTGTTGCAATCTTTTATATATATAAAGCTCAATGAGTTCTGTAAACAAGGACCAAGGGTTAATGCTCGACCACATGAACAAGGGTGTTTCTTAAGAACATTCAAGTGATGAATGATATGAAACGCCTACCGACCCTTGTCCTGCCATAGATAGGGCCGCTCAGCGTCAATTGCATCATGACCCGAATTATGATCCACAAGAGTGTGAGGTAAAGTACACATCTTTAGTTTCGTATGTGTATACCTAATTAGTTGATTTCACGATGTCTATTACACATGAATAGGAGGTCTTGTTTCATTATCGTGCGATACTTGATGAAGCCGTGGCACATTACCAAGACGCACCAGGGCTGAACCAAGACGAAGACGCACCGGTACCGACCGATGCAACCACCGAGAGGTCAAGGAAAAGGACACAGAGCGACCAGAAAAGAGGTGACAGGGGACTGAACAAGTTTCTAGACAAAACATATAAAATCTCAGATGTGAGCCCGAAAGGTCAGCCCCTAGCTTTAGAAGAGGCACTCCCTAAGTTCCGGAATGCACTTGGGTTCTTAGTTAGGGATAATCTTGACATCACAATCCGACATTGGAAAGATGTGTTAGATGATGTCAAGAATCAAATATGAAATAAGATATTAACAAGGTTTGTTCTACCTTGGGGTTCAGAAGAACTCGTGAAGGAATACACGATGAAGCAGCTTGCAATCAATTTTCGAAACTGGAGGTCTGAGATGAATACAAAACTTGCAAAGAAAGGCCTTGACCCGACAAAAAAATATAAAATCTCAGAGGGTCAGTGGGTAGTATTTCTAGAGCAGAGGAGCAGCCCTGAATTCATATCTCTAAGCGAGGCAAATTCAGAACTATCTAAGAAGAACAAGTACCACCACCACTTAGGCATAGGTGGTTACAAGCGTCAAATTTCTAAATGGAGACAAGAAGACACCGAGAAGAATGTCGCAGGGTTGCCGACACTTTCTGAGCAACTTGGTGAAAGGACGGCAAATTGGATCCGTGCTAGAAAACCCAGGAAACTGAGGTTGGTGTATCTTTTGATGATCCAAATGTCGAAGAAGTTGCGAAAAACATATATGCAATGACAGCTAAGTAGAGCCAAGGATCATTTAAGCCACAAAGGGAGAGAGACATCCTAACAGCTGGTCTCAATAACCCTGAGCATCTAGGCCGTGTATGAGGAATCTCGTCTAAGAAAGGATGGAAGGAAGGATTCGGACCACAGTGGGAAGGTTCGTACAAGAAATGTGATCGATACAAAGAAGAGTTGTTGGATTATTTTAAGCAGGAGGCAAAGAAAGAGTTCAGAGACTTGATGTCTCAAATGCTATCAAATCCTCCACCAGAATTGATGCAGCAGTTGGCAAGTGCGATGTCTGTTCAACAGATGACCACTCCACAGGTGCAAATAATTCCAGTAGCTCAACCGCCGGCTTCCACCGATTGTACAACCGTCCCAAGCTCTGTCGCGTCAACAGGAAATAAGGTCTGTTATCCAGTTGATGACATAACAAGGCCAGTGACGTGCACACTGGTTATAAGATATGGTATTAACAATAATCTTACGAAAAAAGTAGGAACATGCTTTGCGATTGCAGGACGTAAGTTTCATGGAAGCGACATACCGGATGATTATTGCAGGGTAGAAGTGACGATGATCGTCCAAGGATCTGAGGACGACATGCTAGACATCCCTGGGCCTGAAGGAATCGAGACACTTGGACAAGCCATCAAAAATTTCATCCTTTGGCCTCGAAGGGATGTCGAATTGGTTGATCCTCCAACGTCGTCGTCGTCTCATCCCCAACCATCTCCGCCTCCTCAAACTTTAGTACCTTTACATCCATCATCACCTCCACAATCTTCCCATGCTGCTCCTCATCCTCTTTCTAATCCACCGTCTCCGCCACAAGCATCAACATTTAGGACACCACCACCTTCTCCATAGCCATCAAGGGATTCACGACAATCAAAGAAATCTAAATTCCCTCTACCAAAATTGGTGTCCACATTCGAGAAAAAGAAGAGTAAAGCTACTACTGCTGGCACAGCTCGATTTTTGAAAGGGATTGGACGGGACCTCATGTCACGTACTGTTGATTTGGCCGAGCACGAGGAGTCTGCAGAAAAGGCTAAGGCAATGGCCGTAAAGATAAAGATCCCAACTAAGGCAGATTATAAAAATGTACCTAAACATTATGTGCCAGCCAGACCTCTACTAACTCTTGAGAAACTGAGGAAGGTCCCTACTGGTATTAAAAGGTTGCATGACTGGTACATGCGTGCATCATCAGTTGGCATTGACGCCATTAGTGTGCATATACCAGACCATGCTTTTATTGGATCAGACCAAAAGGCCTTTCTTGCATTCGAGGATATGTGGTTAATGATGAACCTTCAGAAACTCGACGTGCAACTTGTGACTCTGTTTGCACTGTAGTGTCGCTCATATTTCCACATCTATGTGTTATTAATTTTCAATATCTGACACATGCACGTGTGACTTGTAGAATGCAACATGACCAACAAGAGATCCTTTACGGTACCAATCCTGATGCTAATGCCAGGTAAAAGGATTGGGTATCTGAACCCAATACTGATATGTGAGGAAAGCCACACTTTCAGAATCAACAAAGACAATGAAGAGTTAAAGGGAAAGACAGACGAAGAACTTGAGCATCGTATAAATACTATGAAGAAGGATTTTGAAGCAAGATACGCCGTCTACATAGCAAATGCAATGCTTAAATTTCAAGACAGGGAAGCTATAATGGCCCCATACAACTTTAAGTAAGTGTGATTTTGCATAAAAAATAATAATTTCAATACACATGCATCACAAATTAGTTTGATTCGTACAGGGACCACTGCATATGCTTCCTCATTTATCCTAAGGTTGGAAAGGTGCTGGTGCTTGACTCCTTGAACTATGACCCTTCAACCTATGCAAAATTCCTTAGTAACTTAGAGCAGTAAGTCTTTTCTATGCATGCATGCATACTTATATCGTTGAGAATTTTAAAATAACATGGAGATTCTACTTGAGATCACAGAGCATTTAGGTTCTATAAAGTTTAAAGGTGGAAAGTACGACAAGACCAAAAAATGTGTTCCACTAGACATCCATCATTCACTGGCCGGTAAGTATATGAATTTATGAATACATATCATACACAATGCTGCAACTAAATAACCAATCTCTCCTGTTATGTATGTAGTGCCACAAGCAACCACAAGTATCGGTCCTATGTGGGTTCTATGCGTGCGAGTTTATGAGAATGAACGGACGATACATCACAAACCCTAGCAAGGTATTATTAGTAATAGTCATGTTTGTATTTGTCAATTAATGATGCAAATGTGAATAGATGATGTTTCTAAACTTCCTTTACAGGAATTTCAAAAAGGAAATCTAGAGAACTTGACCTGAAGCTGCATTGTATGGTATAGTTGAAGACCTATGCACATTCATATTAAAAGAGGTCATTCCAGCTGAAGGGAAATATCATGACGCTTCCAGTACATTAGCTATGCCAGGGTTTAGAATATTAACAGAAGTTAGTAGACTATTTCTTAAACGAGATAGTTACTAGCTAGAGCATAGGTGAAAACTTATATGTTCAGTTTTGATGTATAGAATGTATCAAATTTAATTCAGTTTTGATTGATTGAAAATTTATAGTTGTAAACAGAAAAATATGTGTTGTAAATAATATATTATAAACAGATTTATGTAAATGAATATAAAATTCAGTTTTGTTTGAAAATTTGAAAAAGGCAGGAAAACTTATACTGCGGGAAATGGTAAGCAGACTGCCAGTGCTAATGTTATTTCCACTGGCAAGCTGCTAAAGAAAAACCACCAGTGATAATAATGTTTCCACATGCGTTTTCTTAAGCAGCTCGCCAGTGAAAATCATATTTCCACATGCGGTTTCTTAAGCAAACCGCCAGTGCTAATGTTATTTACATTGGCGGGCTGATTAAGAAAACCGCCAGTGATAATAATGTTTCCACAGGCGATGTCTTAAGCAGCCTGCCTATGAAAAACATGTTTGTGATGCAGTTTCATAAGCAAACCGCCGAGTGCTAATGTTATTTACACTGGTGGGCTGCTAAAGAAAACCGCCATTGATAATAATGTTTCCAAATACGGTTTCTTAAACAGCCCGCAGTGAAAATCATGTTTCCACATGCGGTTTCTTAAGCAAACCGCCAGTGCTAATGTTATTTACACTGGCGGGCTGCTAAAAAAATCTGCCAGTGATAATAATGTTTCCACAGGTGGTGTCTTAAGCAACCCACCAGTGAAAATCATGTTTTCACATGAGGTTTCTTAAGCAAACCGCCAGTGCTAATGTTATTTACACTGGCAGGCTGCTAAAGAAAACCACCAGCGATAATGCTATTTACACTGGCGGTTGGCAATCAACCGCCTGTGAAAAAGGACGATTTCTACTCGCACCTAGCACTGGCGGCACTGAAAAACACCAGTGCAAATAGCTCTAGGACCGCCACTATAGAGCTTTTGTGTACTAGTGGAGGAAGTGTTTTTTAAAAACCGATTATGGGCACACCAGACAGCCTAGAGCGGAAGGAGATCCGTGCGCGCCCAGCCGGTGCACCGGACAGTGCACAGTGCAGTGTCCGGTGCACACCAGACTGTCCAGTGAGCCCAGACAAAGGGAATTTTGAATTTTTCTATCTAATTTTGAACCAAACCAAATCCCAACTTATAAGCACATAAAAGAACACTTGTTGGGATAGATATTGGTACCCTCTCATATTCTCTCATATTTTTCAAAATATTTTGCCATAGGCTAGATAGTTTTTAAAGAAAATAGTCAAATGGTGAGATTTGCATTGTGGCTTTGCACTAGGAATGGCAGTTGGACCCGTGGGTATTGATACCCGCGGGTTTCGTACCCGGTGGATATGGATACAGGTAGAAAAACTCACCCGCAGGTCCTATCGGGTTGGATACCCGAAATATATCGGGTCGGGTATGGGTAAAATACTTTACCCACGGGTATCCAGTGGATATCCAAGATATCAATATACCTCTTTAAATGTGCTACATCCACTAAAAATTAAGGACCCTAATAGAATGGAGCCAAAAAATACACAGCAATCCTGGTTTTGTTGCATGCTGGTTGCTGCTACTTCACCATGGACACAGGCACAACCACGGGCTGCTATTGCTGGCGGTAGGCTGCTGCTACTATACACCATGTCACGGGCTGCTGGAGCTGGTTGCTGCATGCTGTTTTTATTTATCAATTTATCATGGCGCATGTGTTGTTGATTAATGAATATTAATTTGTGTTGTGTTAATAGTTAATTGTAATGTACTAGAGACCAATGAGACATTAACAATGTTATGACTGTCAACTGTCATGAACTCATTAAGCTTTTATTCTCTGTACTTGAATTTAAATCTATTGGATGCGATAATTATGAGTTGAGATATTGTATCGACGTGTAGCTAAATATAGTTATTCTCGTGTTGTATTGGTGCTTAGATGGAAACTAAAATATTTTATGCATTTATTATAACACTAACTGAATGTTATTTAGTCTACAATAACATATCCACTGGATACCCGATACCCGGTGGACACAAGTACGGGTACAGTTTCTCGCCCGATTGACTTGGTGGGTATGGATATTTGTAGAAGTCTCGGGTACAATTTCGAGTCGGGTATTATTATACCCGAACAAAATCCGACCCACTGCCATCCCTACTTTGCACTAGGGGTTTCATGAATGACTTGAGTTTTGAATACTCCCCCTAAGTGCAGTGCCACATGCATATCTCAAGAACCAACAATTGCATAGTAAATGAAATTTTAAGTACTAAAAGCTTAAAAGCTAAGACTTGTCAAGTTTGAGCCCGAGTTAAGCTTTTTCACTCGCTTTGTTGGCGGTTATCTTAACTAGGTTAGATAAGCCCTAGATGCAATACAAGAAATTTAAATATGCAATGCAGGCTTGACAACATCATTTTGAGATTTAAATGAAATTTCTGAGATCAAGAATGTTTAACTCATCCCTCAACATACAAAAGCGGGTTTTATCTATGGGTTTCTGAAAATGTCCGCTAATTGATCTTCCGATCTCACTCCTTCTAAAATAATGTCTCCTTTAGCAACATGATCTCTAAGGAAGTGATGACAGATATCAATGTGCTTGGTGCGAGAGTGTTGTACAGGATTATTAGCAATTTTTACAGCACTCTCATTGTCAAACAACAAAGGTACCTTTTCTAGAACTACACCATAGTCTAGAAGAGTTTGTTTCATATAAAAAATCTGTGTGCAATAAGCACCCACGACAATGTATTCCGCTTCAGCGGTTGACAAGGCAACACTATTTTGCTTCTTAGAAGTCCATGAAACTAGTGATCTCCCAAGCAAATGGCATCCCTCGGAAGTACTTTTTCTATCAATTTTGCAGCCGGCATAATCCGAATCGGAATAGCCAATTAAATCAAAGTTAACTCCTTTGGGATACCAAAGGCCAACGCTTAGGGTGTGCTTAAGATACCTAAGAATTCTTTTAACAGCGCAAAGGTGAGCTTTCTTAGGATTTGATTGAAATCTAGCACACATACAGACACTAAACATGATATCGGGCCTAGATGCGGTAAGATACAATAAACTACCAATCATAGAACGGTAGAGAGTTTGATCAACTGGGTTACCTCCCTCATCTAGGTCGAGATGTCCATTTGTTGGCATGGGTGTCTTGATTGGTTTGCACTTCTCCATGTTGAATCTTTTCAACAAGTCTTTGGTATACTTCTCTTGTGAGATGAAGTTACCATCTTTCATTTTCTTGACTTGAAAGCCGAGGAAGTACGTCAGCTCTCCAATCATTGACATCTCGAACTCCTTCGGCATCAACTCACCAAATTCCTTGCAATGATAATCATTTGTCGAGCCAAAGATTATATCATCAACATAAACTTGACAAATGAAAATATCACCTTTTCTTTCTAAAGACAAATGTGGATTTCACACTTTGAAATCCTGTACCTAAAGTGACCTTTAGGATTAGGAGACCTACTCCTAGGAACAAAAAAACAAAACTATTTTTATAGGTATCTATACGCGTGAGTGCTTGTTCTTATTATACTTGTTTGATTTGAATCTTTGATTGAGTGTGATGAGTCGTGGAGTAACGTCCACAATTATATTTACATATAGGTATAGGCATAAATATAAATAAATAAAATTCATGAGATAACTAAACAACTTAGATTATCCTCCATTAAAGTGTATCTATTTTATATAGACCCCTCTTATCTTAAAAGACTCTCTCCTATCTTAATAGATCCAACTTATCTTAAAAGATACTCTCTTACCTGAATAGATTCGAAAAGATTTTCATCTCATCCCAATAGATCTAACTAATCTCAAAAGATTCTATCTTATTCTTATAAATTCATCTTGTCCTAATAAGCATACTTATCCCCACCACTTTGCTTATCTCATAATAGTGTAACAAACATGATCTATTCCAAAATAAATTAAGTAGATCTTATCTAGTCTAATCTGATTACACCAATTTAATTCTGATCCCATCCAATCTGATTAGATCTCATCTAATGGACAAACATGTTAGATAATACTGGTAAAATAAGATTGGATCCTACTCTTGTAAATATGTTTTAACCTAAATTGGAGTCTTAGTCCAACCTGGCCATATGCAACTACCTTATCCACCCGATAGATGCATAACCCCTCTGTTTTAACCTAACAGAGATTCTGATCTACCTACCCATGTAATCTATCCTATCCCAAAGGATTCTAACATCTCACAATAATATATATTCTACCCTGGTAGATCTACCTAACTTAAACTAGTCTAATCTAGTTATATCCAATCTAACCGAGACCCTACCTAATCTAATATGATCTAAAGGAAGTTACTTAGACAAGTCAGTTAATACTGGTAACATAGATTAGACCATGTTCCGATAAATGGGATTTTAAAACCTAAAATTGGTATCTTAAACCAACTCGTCCGTAAAACCACGACCCATCCTATGTTATAGGTTTCCCAACCCATTTATCCCAAAAGCAAAGTAAAACTTTGTTTAATCTACCTACATCATGTACCCGCAGTTGTTATCCCAACTCAGATAATGGCATCTAACACCACGACTAATGGTCCCTAAATCAGACCCAAGAGCAAGGTTAACCTCGATAAAGAAAAATATGAGTAGAAACAAATCTTCAGATGAATCAAGATACACCACCCAGAATAAAAAGTCTCCATTACCTAACTTCCTTTTACCTCCAAATCTGCTCTACACTCACCAAATAGCTAAAACATGATGTACCCTTGTTTCTATACCACACCTGCCTATGGCATAAAAAATTCAGTTGTATAAAAAATATAGAATTTCATAAAGATAAAGCCAACTTGTTATGCTTAACTAAGTGGTATTCTTAAATGGGATTATAGAATCTAATGTGATCTAAGCTAATATGACCTAATCAAATGTGGTATACTTAAACAGATTAGTGATGCTGGTAGAAGATATTAGACCCTACTAACCAGGTGTTAACTTAACTTAGCACATTAGATCAACTCAACCATGAGCTAACCCAACCAATAGTGTCATGATGAATTGATTAATTATTTGTCCCCATCTAACATCAAACAAAATTTTGACCTACATCATGTAGTCTATCTCACCCATATCTATCTCATCTTGGTAGATTCTATTATACCTTTGGACATTCACCTTATACGACTAGTTATCCCAAGCTTGCTATAAAACAACAGATTAAACCCTGCCAAAGAATCTTCAGTTCATAACCGGATACTAGCCTATTTGTTCTGTCTACCAAATAATTTCCCTTGCAAACTATTTTACCATATGCTTCTAACTTTCATGGTCAATACCAGGAAGGGAAGATTATCAGGCAACAACAAATAGAAATTAATCCTCTAGACCCTCCACCGGTTGGAATCGATCAAGTGATTGCTTCCCAAATGATGGTAATACAACAAATGGCAGACATGGTTACCGAAATGCAAAATCAGATAAGGCAAGAACACCAGGAAATACGTCAGGACCGGCTGGAGAAACATCAAGAAATGAGGCAAGCACGGTTGGAAAGACAACAACAACAACGCCCACTACCTCCACCACCACCAGCTCCACCAATATATATATATATATATATATATATATATATATATATATATATATATATATATATATATATATATATATATATATATATATATATACTATTTGTAAGATCTAAGTGTTACTTTAGTTAGTAGTCGGTGTGATACTATTGTAGGAGGAATAATAAGGTCTAATTGACCCATGTTTTGCTAATAAATTATGCATCATACTGAGATTTTTGTCTGTGCATATGTTCGGAGACAATATGGTTATACACCCTTTCCTTACAAATCTCGAGGACGAGATTTCTGTTAAGGGGTAGGATTTGTAAGGCCCAAAATTTGTATAAAAAATTAATAATAATAAAATAAATATATGAAGAGATAAAATATTAAATTCAGATATCTCAAATTATACTTGAGTATTGAAAATTGAGGACTGAATTTTGAAAACCAAGAATTATTTTAGAAAAGAAGTAATAGAAAAGTTTTCTATTCCACTAAATGATTATGCACATCATTAAATGATGCACCATAAGCACTTATTTACATGAATATTTGATTTTGAAGTAACTTTTACTTCTTATCCCACATTCAAAATACTATTCTTCTAAAAAGAAAGAAAACAATATGAGTGTGTTTCATATTTCAAACATCTACCAAACAAATAAAATAATTAAAATAAACATATATCTATTGCATCATGTTGGAGTTTAATTATGTGTGCATATATTAATAATAAAATCTATAGAAAGAAATCAATGTTCAAATTCGGAATTTAATCCTAAATTAGGAATTCTAGAATTGGAGGAAGAGAAGCATTAGTGATTACAAAATAAATATCAAAAAATAAATAAATAAATTCACCATGCCATGTTTAAGTTGGGCAATTAATGTGAAGATAAATTTACCACGAAATTTGAATTTAAATGGAAATTTAGAGTTTGAATTTGGTATGATTTGGATTTGAAATAAGAAAGGAAAAATAGAAAAGAAAAAGAAAAGAAGAGAGAATTCGATTTGGGCCGAGCGCCCACCTTCCGGCCCACTCCCTCTCTGGCTCACCCGCGCAGCCCAATTCCATCTCGCGCCCTCTCACGCTTCCGCTAGCGCGTGGGCCTGCTTCGCTAGACCTGCGCCCATCTCTCACCACACTTGTGCCGTTGACATCGGGGGCCCAGGAAGCCGCTGCCACCGCGCGTGCCACGCTAACCTCGTGGATACACTGACAAGACGGGCCAGGTTGTCGGCGCCTTCCAACCACATGCTGTGCTCGGCGCTGTGGCATTGACGCATGGGCCCGACCGATCAGGACTTTCTTCCCTGCGGAAATCACGCACGTGCAACGGAATACCGTGATTCCTGGGAGCTATGGGGCGGCCGGACTCTCCGAACGGCGCGGCGTTTGACCCGGCACCACACCCCCTGCTCTCCATTAAATAGCGTCGTTCGTTCTTCTTGCAAAGCCAACCTCCGAACTCACCATTTGCGCCACGCACAATCGGGTGAGGTTGCCGCCAGTGCTCCACAAAAATTGCTTGGACTTGGGCCCTGGCGAGTCTCTCGGCTGAAGTGTCTGGGGCTAGGGATCGTTCCTAGAGGCGTGTCCGCGCGGCGGGGGCCTCACCACCATGGAATTGCTCACCGGAGCAATTACTTCACCACCGGGCCGCACCTTCACGTCGTCAGCACTCTTCTCATCAGCGCCTTCGGTAATTTTCCCCCTCATCGATTTCGCTTCCATCTCTGCTGCACGTAGGACGAATTTATTGTGAATGGGGAACGCTAGGGCACAGAACCATAGCTCGTCGGCGTGGTGCGCCTCCGTCTACGCTCGGGCGCCGCCGCTTGGATGGCCGCGTGAGGTAGGAGGAGCCCTGGCTGTTTGATTCGAATCGTTTGGTGGTGATCAAACCACCGCCTCTAGGGGTTTGGAGGGGATCAGAACCGTGGGATGAATAACGGGCGAACCAGATTAGAATAACCATACCCCTTCGTGCAATGCGATCTGTGCCGTTGATCCATGATAGGGTGAACGAGAGCAGATTTAGTCACTTAAAATCTACACCCTCAGTGCGGGATCTGAGGGATCTTGTTGTTCATCGCTTCCGGATAACGATCGGCCTAATCTGGGTCGTCTAGTGAGGATCCGATGTCCAGATTTCTTGCGTACCCCTTCGATGCACGCTCTTTACACATGAGTCCCTGGTTTAACGTACAATCAACCTACCGTCCTGTGCAGTGTGGCTTAGTGTCTTAGGAAGAATTAACCCGGGGACCCTACCTTTTCTAGTATTTGAGGCGCAGTCCAGGGACTTGGGAAATCAGGAAAATAAATTAGAAAATGAGTTTTTAATATGAAAACAATTCCTAGAAAATTCATATTAGGTCCAAATTAATCCATTCTAGTTCCTATAATTTTGTAATAATGTTGTTTATCACATAGTGTCTCTGATTTGACATGAAAACTGTATTAAAATTAATCTCTTAATTAATCTTGTATCAAATACATAAAACCCTTGGAAATTCATAACTTCTTCGTTTTAATTCCGATTTGACCCGTTTCAGTTGCGTTAGTTTCGTATGAATATTTACTACGCAATAACAACACTAACTATACCATATTGCATAATTTTATAGTTAGATATTTATTTATCCTTTGCCTACTAGATTAGCTCTACTAATCAAAACTAACCCGACCATAAGTATAATGTGGTTAAAACATGATCTCTAGTCAAGTATAATCTAGATTAAAGTTGAATTGATTATTTAGAGTATATTCTCTCATATGATGTATGCTAATTAAATTATAATATAGTTTAATATCAAAATCACATAGATCTCCCATAAATCATAACTCCTTGATCGTAACTCCGATTTTAGTGGTTCCCGAACCCACGATCTCGTAGCGACGCGTAGATCATTATTATACAGTTTGTTCTTATGTTTGGTATGATGTTAATTTGCCTATACCATGTTTATTTGTATTGCTATGACTAGCAGTGAGGTGACGAGGATCTGAAGAATCATCTTCGTACTAGGAATCTCAAGTGCTAGGCAAGTTGTGCCCTTGATCATTTCCTTTTTACCCAATCATGTTCTTATTAATCATAATGATCTGCATAGGTTAATTTGATGGGATCCAATAGGTTACCGTAGTTTTGGCTATATTTATACCTTGTTTTACCACTGAATTTTTGGGTAGTATATGCTATTGCTTTATGTGGTTTTGGGTATGGAGATATGCATTACTCATGTTCACCCTTTTGTTATCAGTTTATTATTTACTGTTCATGATAAGATCATTATGTTAATGGGAACATGGAGAACCACCTGGGAAAACAGTGCCACCACAAGGGTTTAATGGGACGCCCTTGGCTAACTAACTAGGAAAGCTAGTGGAAGACTATCTTACCCGAAAGGGGCAAGGGCATAGGGGAGTTGCATGCAGGGAGGTTCTCGAGTTGATTTTGCTGCGATGGCGATCAGACGAGGGAGTCTTGCAAGTGCTCTTCCCATAAACTGTAGCGGGTTTTCGGAAGCTAGTGGAACTTTGTAAAGACCTCGTAGTGGATCCCTAGCCATTCACCTCAGTAGTGTCTAAGGGCCTTGCAAACCCTGGCGACATGGGATACACGACTTGTGGGTACATGGTACAACCTCTGCAGAGTGTAAAAGTGGTATACTAGCCGTGCTCACGGTCATGAGCGGCTTAGACACTCACATGATTAATTTATGGAATTAAATTCAATTTGTCATTTGCATCGCATTGGGATCATTTTATTATTACTTTTATTTATTATTACTATGGTTTGGTATTGTTGGGGACTTGTTCTTAACTGCTATAAATTAAGAACAAGGCAACACAGAATATTAGATGTTAATGCCCTTTGTCCGCTGAAGCATTAACTCCCCAAGGGTTTAATGAACTTCGGACGAAGGCCATGATCAGAATATCGCGAAGGTCATACCTTCGTGATCAAACTTATAAAATAATGTAAAATAAAGTATAAATTGTAAAACATTAGAAAGAGATATGTTAAAAACAGATAACATTATTAACATATTTTATTATATTTATACCTTCGCCTTGGCAGAAAGCTATAATTCCAGTGTAATGCGTCAGCAATTACAAGATTGCGTGAATAGTACAGGTGTACTGTTCACCTATTTATAGGCACAGGGCACAGCCTGTGTATAATTACATATATGCCCTTTACAATTAACTACAATAATGACACAGAACATCATGGGTTTTAAGTCATTTCATCTTTAAGTCGGTTCGCCCCTTCGTCGTGAGATCCATCATTGTGTCGAAGCTTTATATGTGACAGCTTCGGCGCTGCTTCTGGGAAGATCTTCTGAAGGTGTTTTCTTCCTTTAGGATCTTCGGCTACGAAGCATACCCCCAACAGTAGCCCCTTCGTGGTACTAGATCGTTTGTCATAACGAGCTTGATCCGTGAAAAAGTCTTCTAAGCTTCGGGATGCCGAAGATCCGAAAAACACCTTCCCTGAGCTCGTTGGCGAGAAACGACTAAAATAATCCGCGCGCGAGGTGGCCCCATCTTGCAGCAGTTACGCGTGCTCTAGCGATTCACCTTCCCGGACCCTGTGGCCCACCATTCAGCGAGTGCAGGTGGCTATTTATCCGGTGTGGAAGACCTTGACGATTCACCTTCCCACCTGCGGCACTATATAAATAGACGGGTAGGTGTGAAGTTACCATAGCATTCATTGCTATTGCACTGTTTTACTGCCAAAAATTTAACCATAGCCGAAGCTTGATCATCGTGCTCAAACAAAGCGCCGCATTTGATTCTGCTTCGTCAGAAGAGGAAGAGCTTAAAAAAATCAAAAAAGTCAACAATTTCAAAAAATTTCAAAAAATTTATAATCAAATGGTGAGAGTGCGCTCCACTGCCAGAGTTGATCGTGAGGGGGATGAAACCGAAGCTACTGAGACTGTTCCCATTTCCGAAGCGATGAAGCGGTCTGGGCTGGTAACGGAGGATGCACCTGCCGCTGAAGCAGAGCAAGCTGATGTTGAGGAGACTGATTCCGAAGATGATTACAGCAGTGCAGTGCCGAGTAAACCCAGCCACCTGGATTTCAGAAAATCTACCATCTCTGAAGGTGATTTGCCTAAGATGATGAGGTTGGGCTATTTTAGTGAAGCGAAAAAAGAGTTGTTCGCTTTGGTGGGGAAGAAACTACTCCGAAGCCAGGAAAAGATGAAGTAGTGGTCTTCAAAAGTTTCTTTAAAGCTGGTTTAAGATTCCCTTTGAACAAGATGATTGCTGATGTGCTGAAGAAGTTTGGGATCTACCTTCATCAGCTAACTCCTAACGCTAGCGTTTGGCTTAGCGTTTATATTTGGGCCCTCCAAAGCCAAGGGGTGGATCCATTTGCCGAAGGTTTTTGCCGAGTGCACGAGCTTCATTACCAGACCAAGGCTAGAGGAGATAGGCTACATGAAAACTTTGACTGCTACAATTTTGCCTACCGCAAGACTACAAAATTTCCTATGATCAGTTACCGTAGCAAGTGGCCAGCTGGCTAGAAATCCGAGTGGTTTTATGTCAAAGTTGACGAAGATAAGGAGAAATTGGTCCAAAGTCCGTTGGAATTGATCTTCGAAGAGACCAGACCCCCATGCAACATGACACTAGAGGGTCCGACCCAAATTGCTCTGGCTGAATTTAGAATTATTGCGGAGCACATCGGCACTAGGGACTTAGTGCAAGAATTTTTGGCCTTCAGAGTATTCCCAACTATGAAAGAGTGGGCCATGCCGAAGCTTGAAGGAAAAAAGAAGGAAGGGGAGCTTGTTCGGTTGCCTTACCATTACAAATTCAAAAGACATTTTAAAGTGCTTTGCCAAGAATGGCTGGACACGATCGAAGTAATGTACAATGAAATACTCGACAATTACTCTAAAAAAGAAGATCAGTTGATGACTGCGGCCTTTGGCACCCGTCCGAAGCGAATACTGAACCGAGTAATGGATGCTATTGACTTTGAATATCCCGACTACGAGCGGCTAGACAAGGGTGTCGAAGGGCAAAAAAGGAAGAAAGTGGCTGATGTTCTGAATGAAGATGATGAAGATCAATTGAAAAAGAAAAAACCAAGGCCTGAGCCAAAAACAGATGCTTCGAAGAAGAGAAAAGCTACAGCTCCGAAGCAGAAGACAATTGGTGAAGAAGAAGAAATTGCTGCATCACCTTCTACCACCGGCGTGGAGGAAATTTTAAAGGCAATGACTGAATCCTTGCCTGTCAAGCTGAGTCCATTAGGGTCACATCTGACAAAGCTTTTTTAGAAGGACAAGGAGCCCGCAAAAACAAAGAAGACAACTAGGCCAAAAAAGCAAAGAATCATTACAGTAACAGAAGTCATTGAAAAGACGCTGCCAAGAGCTTCAGCTCCGAGGCGCCAGCTGTTGAGGACATAACGGCTATCGAAGCTGCACCTTCGGATGCTACAGCTGCCGAAGCTGCCACAGCCAAAGATATAGAGTTAGAAACCACAATTGCAGACATTGATAAAATACTGCAAGACATGGCCGCAGAAGAAGCTGCAGCAGCTACCGAAGAGACTTCGGCCCCAGAGCCCGAGAAAAAGAAAGAAATAGCCGAAGACATTTTGGAAGATGAAATTTTTAATTTTCAAAACTTAGTTGGGCAAGAGCTGACCAAGGCCGAAAAAGAAGAGTTAAAAGAGTATGCCATATCTTGTGGGTATAGGCCGGGGGCATTTCTCTTCGGTGGTATCGATGATGAAAAGTTGGGCTGTATCCAGGATCACACCAGAGCGAAGGTTATCGGTACTCTATCAAAGAGTATTGGTTTCCCGAAGCTCGAAACAGACATCAGCCGCTACCGACGACAGCAGATCGTCGGTAGTTTGTTTTATTGTAATTTCAAGGTAAGCAACTTTTCTCTAACTTTTTATCGTTTGTAATAACGAAGTTGTTTTCTAACGAAGGTTGTTTATGTACAGAGTATGTTGCTGAGCAAAGCTTTAAAAATGCAGCAAGATTTGGAAGACAAAAAACACGAGGTTATAATCGAGAATTTAGAAGGCAAAATAAAAGACCAATTTGCTGCTCTTGAAAAGAAAGACTTCGAGCTTCAGACGGCCGAAGGCTTATTAGCAGAAGCTGAAGCTAAAATAGCAGAACTGAATACGAAGCTTCTCTGCCAGTCAGAAAGTTTCGAACAAGAAAAATAGAAGCTTAATGAAAAATTTGAGGCCGAAGTCTAGAAGGTTTCAGATTTGCAAAAATCATTAACAAGCCTTCAAAATAAATGTTTGGAATTCAGCAATCGATGTGTTCAACGGCTGAAGAAGGTCTTCTATTCGGTCGGGGCCAGCAGCGAAAAATTTACTCCTTCGGCTGAAGATTTACCAGGAGCCTTCGAACACATCAAAGGTGAAATTGATGACCTTGATGATGTTATTGCTGGACATGATGATTTCTGTGCCCTGGTAGCTTCTCGGGGCACTGCTGTTGCGTTCCTGAAATCTGGCTGCAAGCACGGAAAAATTATCAATAGGCCCAATTTTAGCTTATCACCAGCAGATCTGGATGATATCCCCAACCTTGCCCGAAGCATAGCAAATAAATTTATAAAGGTGGTATGGACAAAGGGTGGACGAGCCAAAGCTGGTGACGAAGCTCGAAGTCATCTTAAGCCGGTAACAAAATCGTACCTTGTGCTTACCTCTTCCTTCGAACTTGAATTTTGCTTACAATACTTTAATTCGTGTAGGATGACGAAGCCGAAGCCGAAGCTTGAAGAGTAAGAAGATAACGCCAAAGCTTTAATGGATGACTATGCCGAAGCTGAAGCTCGACGAGTACTGATGAAGCTTTGAATAGATGACTGTAGAAGAGCTCTAAAAACTTTTTGTAATAAATTTTGTAATTAAATTTTACTTGATGAACATTGCCGTAGCTTGTAATATATTCATACCTTCCCATAAATGTATGAAGTGCTTTGGTGTGAACGAAACTAGCATTTTTGAGCCGAAGGCGAAAAACACCTTCCCTTCTTTTCGTACACAGCGAAGCATAAAAACTGCTTCTTTATCTCTTTTGCCGAAGCCTGATCTTTAGAGCCGAAGCAACCGTCTGTGTTATGATAATGATGATCCTACGTATGTCTAAATGAATGTTTATGAATGCAAATGTTATGATGTAATGTACCGTGCAAATGAATGTCCAAACACATATACGAAGCAACAACCATAGCCTTCATTCCCTTAGGAATAAACAAAGTCTCTTTGCCGTTTATTTTTCGGCTTCACCGTTTATTTTTCGGTGTATCAGCGCTGCCTTTTCGCTATAAGTTCTACATTCCCTTAGGAACGTCTTTTGAACTTCTTCGCCTTCTATTTCGGCGGTATCGTGTTGACTTTTCACGCTTCGCCTTATATTTCGGCGGAATCAGCGTTGACTTTTCGTTGTAAACTCTGCATTCCCTTAGGAACGACTTTTGAGCAGAAAACTTACGCTGCGCTCCCTTAGGAACGACTTTTTGTAGCTTCGTCGTGCTCTGCATCCCCTTAGGGACGTCTTTCGAGCTTCTCCCTGTTTCTTCTTTTTTCTTTGCACTCGATGGTGCGAGCTCAGTTTTTACATTTACATCTTTGGGGGATATTGCTCTTGCAGAGCTGAAATAAGAAAAAGGGAAATTACATGCTATGGCCCCATTAAAAACCTTTGTCCCCCTTCGGAAAGGAAAAGGGTGCCATAGGAAAAAATAAAAAGATTACATCAAGCTATACATAATATCGCCGAAGCTCATCCGCATTCCAAGATCTAGGAATGTCATTGCCGTCCATATCCTTTAATCTGTAGGAACCGGGTCTTGACGAAGATACTACCAGAAAAGGTCCTTCCCATTTCAACTGTAGCTTGCCTACTGTATCTAGGTTGGCAACTCTCCGAAGTACCAAGTGACCTGGCCTGATATTTTTTAACCGAACTTTTCTGTCACGCCATTTTATTGTTTCGGCTTGATATTTATTGATGTTCTCCACAGCCTGAAGTCTGATCCCTTCTAAGGCATCTTTTGCCATAGAACAATCAGATTCGTCCTCTGCCAAAGCCACTGTTCGTATTAATCCTGCTTTAGCTTCTTCCAGAGTTATTGCTTCGTCACCAAACAGTAATTTGAATGGTGAAAAGCCTGTTGACCTTGACATTGTTGTATTGTGGCTCCACACCACTTTGATCAATTCATCTGGCCACTTTCCCCTGGGCTGATTGAAGATTAACTTCATTATTCCCGTCATTATAATGCCATTAACTCTTTCAACAAGTCCATTTGACTCCGGATGCCTAACTGATGCAAAATGAATCTTCGTGCCAATTTGCTCACAGAACTCTTTGAAAGCTTCGGCATCAAACTGTGTTCCGTTGTCCACAGTAATGGCCTTCGGCACTCCGAAGCGACAAACAATATTTTGCCAGAAAAATTTCTGAACAGTGACTGAGGTTATTGTGGCTAAAGGCTTCGCTTCAATCCATTTGGAAAAATATTCTACCGCCACCATGACATATCTTAAATTTCCTTGTGCTGGTGGAAGTGGGCCTAGCAAATCAAGGGCCCACCTTTGCAATGGCCAAGTGGGCTGTATTAACTGAGTAAGGGATGAAGGCTGTTTTTGATCTTTTGCACATTTTTGACAACCTTCACACTTTTGGACTAATTCCGCTGCATCCGAAGCTACCTTCGGCCAATAAAACCCTTGACGAAAGACTTTTCCCAGCAAGGGCCTAGATCCGATGTGAGATCCACACAGGCCTGCGTGTATTTCCTTCATCAATTCTATAACTTCAGCTCTAGATAAACACTTAAGCAATGGAGAGTGTTGGAACTTGCACACGGGCGCAAGTTGATCCAACAGGGGGGAGCGATAGCACAAACAGGGTTTTAGCACGTGATGGCAAAAGCACTGTTCAACTGGCCTCTCAAGGGCACTGTACGGGGGTATTTATAGGTGTCCGGGTACCCAGCGTCCCGTGTTAAGGATGCATGTGCCCTCAGACACCTAGGTTATCCCCGGAATATTCCCATAAACAGGGTTACAGACTGTAATTACACGGACGCCTTTATAAATTAGGCCCGTAACACGCAGCGGCCACGCAGGGCCTGTTACAATGGGCCGGATCACACGTGGGCCTCCGCGCTGGATGAGGCCGCACAGTGGGATGACCTCGCTACGGGTCTTCGTCCGATGTCGTATGGGGCGAAGGGTGTCCCTGACCGTTGTCTTGTCTTCGTCGGGCCGGCGTTTACGGCGAAGGCCCCGAGCGAAGGGTGGCGTCTTTGCCTTCGCCCCAACATTTGCCCTCCGAGGGACTAGTTCGACTAAGTCATCTGGTGTCGAAGACGTCGCTAGATGGCGGAGACGCTGCCCTCGCTCGAAGTGGTTCCGCGGGGGTTTTTGACATGACCGTTGATTGACACCGTACTGTGGGACTGTGGATTTCCCGAAGCGCCGCACCCTATGTATAAAAGGGGGCGGGGGCGGCGCGTTTTGAAATTTATTCTTCCGCGCTCCGTGAAAACCCTAGCCGCTTTCTCCACCGTCTCTGCCGCTCGTCTGCCCTCCTTGCTCTTGTTCGCCGGAGATCTGGCTCGAGTGAAGCAGACCGCCCGCCGCCGCCGACGGTACGTAGCGATGCCGACCTCTTCTTCTTCTGCTGCAGCTTCGCCACCGGCCGACGCGTCGTCTAAGGAAACGCTGAGTACTGTGGCGGCGGAGGAGTTGCACGCCGGCGATACTGTGGATTTTGGTGTGTCGCGGATGTCGTCGGCCCGCGTGCAGGATATGCAGCGGCTTGGTTACTTTGGCGGCGGGGTCGCTCGTGTCCCGGGGACGGAGGAAGTCCCCGAGCCGGAAGGCGAGTTGGTTGTGTTCGAGGCGTTCTTTGCCGCTGGTCTCCGCCTGCCTGGGTCCTGTACATTTACGCCGAAGACCGGCAAGACCACGATGCAAGTAGTTGAGTTGGTTCCTTGCGCCCGCAACAAGTGGGGCAATTGGCAGGATTTTTGGTTCTACATCGCGGAGGGTACAGCCGAAGACCATCCGGGGCTCCCCGTGTCCGAGATGTGCTCGCATTTTTACTCAGCATACCCGCCTTTTGAAGTGGCAGATGAGGATGCGGACGAAGGGGCCCTTCGGTGCGCCACCGGCCTGAGCAGCGGGCGCGATTTGGTTGAGGAGTTTGTGGCGTTCGGGGTATGGCCTTTGGCGCATGGCTGGGCGCTGGGCGAAGTGTGCCCTCGCCAGATGCCTTCCCACGGTGGGAAGCTGGTGCGAAGCCCTGCCTTCGCGCTGGATCTGCAGAGTCGCGATCCGGCCGCCTTTGTGCGCGAGGCGGAGGGTGGGGCGGTGCGAATCGTGGGTCGGTATGTGCCTAGGACAGAGGGCCAGCGTAGTTGGGACTTTCGCGGGTCAAATGACCGCTTGAACAGGGTTTTTGAGTTGAATCGTCTGCCGTATGGCGGTTATCCCGGCCAAGACGATGTGGATCGTCACGGGAAGAAACCAGTGGTGGAGTCTGGAGACGACCCCGCGCCGGTGGCCGCCCTGTCCTCTAAGAAGAAGAAACTAGGTACTGCTGTGGGAGGACTTGGGGTTTCTGATGGTTTTGCTAGAGAATTGATGAGGACATGCGCGGCCCCGGGGGGAAGGATGTCTTCGCCCGAGCTCCGGGAGTCTTCGGCGCGGATGCTGAGGGTTACCGGGGGTTGGTGGCCTAAGAATGTTCCTGTCCCCCGCGCGGCCGGCGAAGACTTTTTTACTTCTCGCATGGTTCGTGCTTGGAAAGTGTTTCCTTACGGGCGGAATATTGCTGCTGTTGTGTCGGCAGTGATGGACAAGGATCACCAGGGAGCTACACAGAAGCGCCAGGCGGTCGTCAGGCTTCATGAAGCCAGGCCGAAGAGGCAGCGGGGGGCTGCGAAGGCTACTGCCCCCGGCGGAGGCCAGCCGCCGCTGGCGGCTAAGTCGGCCGTCCCTGCATCTAGTAGGGCGCCGGACGCTGCGAAGGCGGCTGTCACCGGTGGTCCCAAGTCAGCGAAGGCTGCCCCTTCGTCCGGCGGGCTGCCGGAGGCTACGAAGGCGGCTCGAGGGTTGCCGCCCCCTGGCAAGCGCGTTGCTGACTTCGCCATCGACATTAGTGTGGACGATTATCTTGTTGGTAAGTCGTTGGCTCGTTTTTCTTTCTTTTTTTTGATTTGTTGACGCGTCGCAGGGTCGGACGAAGACCTGCTTGCTGTTGTTCCGCCTGCCACGGCGGCCACGGCGGCTGCCGTGGTGCCAAGGGCGAAGGGCAGTGCTCTTTGTGCCGGCGGCGAGATACCGGCACTCACTGCCGTCAGGGACGAGGCGAGTGTCGTGTCCCGCCGGCTTGAGGAGATGAAGGAGGCACTAAGTCAGGTGCGTTGAGCTAGGCCTCGGTTTTTTTTCTTTTTTTTTGTTAAACGGCTTCGCCGGGGCTGTGGTCTTATGTGTATCTTGTAGGCGGCTGACTTCGCAAACCGCGCGGCGTCGGGGGCCCTGACGGCAGTTGTGTCTGCCGAAGTCGAGAGACTTCGGACGCAACATGCTGACGCCGTCCGGGAAAAGTCGGCCGCTGACAGTAAGTGCCGCAAGCTGGCGGACAAGGTGGCTGTGCTGGAGGGTGAGAAGGCTGACCTCCGGCGTCAACTGGCGGCTGAGAGGGAGGAGGCTAATGAGGCCCTCGCCAAGGCGCAGGCTGCGCAGGCGGAGGCCAATTTGGCGCGGGCGGAGGGGAGCCTTTCCAGGCAGCGCGCCGAGCAGCTAGAGGAGCGGCTCAGCGCGCTGCAGAGCCGTGTGGAGAGGGCCGAGGCCTCGGCGCGCACGGAGGCTGAGCGGACGCGCAAACAGCTTATGGATTCATACCGTGAGCTGGGCGCGCGGACCGCTGAGTTTGAAGTGCCGGACCGAGAGCCCGGACTTCGCTGCCTTGAGTGGGTGCAGGAGGAGCTGCAGGCGCTCCCCACCATCGTGGAGGGGTTTATGTCTTATGCCTCTCTGGTCACCTGCGAGGGGGCGATGAACGCGCTCTCTCGCGAAGGGTGCCGGCACTATGAGGTCTTCAACCAAGCTGATGAGGATTTGGAGCGTGATATCTACAAGGTTGAGGACCCTATAGTGAAGGAATCCGCCGGAGCCCTCTACGACCGGATGTGGGGCCCCCACGGCCGAGAGGTGGTCAGGGAGCGGGCTGAGACAGCGAGGAGTCAGGTAATGTTTGGCTTTTGTTTGGTGTTTGTTTAATGTGGGTTAAATGTGGGTTTGCTGAGTTTGAAGTGCCATGCCGCAGGCGGCGCGTGGCGAGAGGGTGGATGACTTCGGGGCTTTGAACAGCGCGCTCCCTGACCCGGAGCCGAACCCGGCGGCGGCTGTGTCCGAGGCCGCACCGGAGCCGCCCCCGGAAATCGCCGAAGGCGCTCCCGATGCCCCTGCAGCCACTGCAGCCGGCGGAGACCCGTCGTCAACTGCTGCGCCAAGGGCTGAGGATCCTGTGGCGGTGGCTGCGGAGGCGACAGCGGAGGCTCCCGCGACGGCTGGGTCTTCGCAGGTGGCCTAGTTGGTGTGGGTGGTTAGGAAATTTTGGACATTGTTGCTGAACTTTGGTTGCTGCGCAGGTTCAAGATTTTGGGCCTGCGCACGCAACCGCTACTGCTAATTTTTTGGCGGCTTCGACCGTGGATGATGGGAATAAATCGGATGAGTCTGCGTCTAAATTTTCCGAGTTCGGTGACTCTAGGAGCTCTGTTGAATGGACCGAAGAGTCGTCGGATGAGGACTTGGACTACTTTGCGGCCTTGGATGTGGCAGTGGCAGAGGCTTCGTCGCAAGCTGCGGATGCTAATGTTGTGTCTGGTCCGAGTACTAGGCGTAGGCGGTGAAGGGCGGTTGCGAAGCGTAGAGTGAGTGGAGCGAACGTCGGTCGGCTTCGTGTGGGTGGGGCTGGCATGCAGGAACTGTTGTCCTTGCCGGCCGTTGTGAGTGCAGGTGAGGGGGAGTTGCGAAGTCTTTTTGCGGGTGAGGAGCTTAGGATAATGTTATTTAACTATAGGGAGATGGGAATTATTCCGAAGGTCGAGCCGATGTAGAATGCGATGCCCTCGCTTGTACATGTGTAATGGCTTGTATGATGAGGTTGTGTGCCTTCGCACACTCGGCTATGTTCACGAGGGCGTTAAGTGCTTGGTCTGGTGTGTTTGTTATGTTGGTCTGGTGCGCATGTAGTCGGCCTTTGAGCGGACAGTTTGGTGTAGCCGTTTTTGCACTTGTTAGGCTTCGTGCGGCTGTACCATTGTAATCGGTTCGTCGGACTTGTTGCGCTGTCCCTGCTGCACCCTAAGGCGACTTCTGCAGGGATAGTGCTTGCGGCAAACTAGAATTTTTCGCACTTGTTGTGCTAGTCCGGCTGCACCCTTAGGCGACTTCTGCACGGATAGTCTTCGTGGAAGACTTTGATTTTTCGCACTTGATGTGCTAGTCCGGCTGCACCCTTAGGCGACTTCTGCGCGGATAGTCTTCGTGGAAGACTTCGATTTTTCGCACTTGATGTGCTAGTCCGGCTGCACCCTTAGGCGACTTCTGCGCGGATAGTCTTCGTGGAAGACTTCGATTTTTCGCACTTGATGTGCTAGTCCGGCTGCACCCTTAGGCGACTTCTGCGCGGATAGTCTTCGTGGAAGACTTCGATTTTTCGCACTTATTGTGCTAGTCCGGCTGCACCCTTAGGCGACTTCTGCGCGGATAGTCTTCGTGGAAGACTTCGATTTTTCGCACTTATTGTGCTAGTCCGGCTGCACCCTTAGGCGACTTCTGCGCGGATAGTCTTTGTGGAAGACTTCGATTTTTCGCACTTATTGTGCTAGTCCGGCTGCACCCTTAGGCGACTTCTGCGCGGATAGTCTTCGTGGAAGACTTCGATTTTTCGCACTTGATGTGCTAGTCCGGCTGCACCCTTAGGCAACTTCTAAGCGGATTTGTCGCACGCGAGGGCGGCTGCTGCTGGGCCTCACGGTGACTTTGTATTAGTCGAATGTCGAAGACCGTTGATGCGGTCTTTTTTTGACGTGGATTTTACGGGGGATTTTTCTCTTGTATATTACATGACTCCGCCTCGTTAATAACCTCACCCCCCGGGAGGAAAAGAGTGCGTGCCAGAACAAAATTGTTTTTACAAATTACAAGGGCGGGCTGGCCCTGATGAGTCAAACAAAAAATTTGCGCAGATTATCAATGTTCCAGGAATGCTCTAAGTCTTCGCCGTTTGGCGTTGCAAGCCTGTATGCGCTGGGGGAGGCCTTCGACTTGACAATGTAAGGGCACTCCCACACGGGCTCCAGCTTGCCTCTGGACTCCGTTCGAGCTGTCTGGATGAGGACGAGGTCCCCTTCGTTGAATTCCCTTGGGATGACTGCCTGGTCGCGCCATGCTTTTGTCTAGGCTTGGTATTTGTCAAGAGCCTGCAGGGCGAAGACGCGGTCTCCGTCGATGAGATCCTTCGAAGTTGGCTCATCTACGTCTGGGACGGCCGACGCGGCTATCCGAGGCGACCCGTGCTTTATTTCTTGCGGAGTCATGGCCTCCGATCCGTATAATAGGCGGAAGGGGGTAAACCCAGTCGCCCTGCACTCAGTTGTATTTAGTGCCCAGACCACTTCGGGTAACAGGTCAGGCCACTTGCCTTTTTTGTCGTCGAGGAGCATTTTCTTGACAGCTGTGAAAAATTTGCCGTTGGCGCGCTCCACGACTCCGTTGGACTGGGATGGTACACGGAGGCGAAGGCAAGCTTGGTGCCGATGGAGAAGCAGAAGTCTTTGAAATCTTGGTTGTCGAACTGCTTGTCATTGTCGGCCGTGAGTTCGGATGGTACTCCAAAGCGGCAAACAATATTTTGCCAGAAAAATTTCTGGGCCGTCTTTGATGTGATGGTGGAGACTGCCCTCGCTTCAATCCATTTGGTGAAGTATTCAACGGCTACAAAGGTGAACTTGAGGTTCCCCTGAGCCGTGGGCAGGGGCCCGACGATGTCTAGGCCCCAGCGCTGAAGGGGCCACGTGTGGGCGATCAGCTTCGTGAACTGCGAGGGGCGTCTCGAACGCGGGAAAAATTTCTGACAGGCTTCGCAGGATCTGACAACCCGATTTGCGGCACAGATAATGGCGGGCCAGTAGAAGCCTTGGCGTATCACCTTTGCCGCTAGGGCCCTGGGGCCTGCGTGGGAGCCGCAGGTCCCCCTGTGGACTTCGCGCAGGATTTGAATGCCTTCGGTCTCGGTGACGCACTTAAGCATCGGCTGGCTGACCCCCTTTTTGTACAGTTGGCCCTCGATCAATGCAAAGTCCCGGCTTCGGTGGTGGATGCGCTTGGCCTCGTTGTTGTCGACTGGATGATAGTACCCTTGCAGGTACAGGGTTATTGGCGCCCGCCAGTCCTCGGTCATGATAAGGTTGATCATGCGTTGGCCCTCGCTGTCGTTGGTTATTTGGAGCCCTTCGGGACTGCGGACGGCTGGCATGCCGATGACGTGATAGAACACGTCGGAGGGTAGGGCTTCGCCCCTGGCGGCTGCCTTGGCCAATGCGTCAGCTTCTTCATTCTTGGCCCGGTCCACATGCTGCAAAGTGAATCCCTTGAATTGTTTCTCGAGGCTTCGGATGGCCGCGAGGTACTGCATAAGTGCGGGGTCCTTTGCTGCATAGTCTTTCTCGACTTGGCCGGCGACTACCCTGGAGTCTGTTCGGACTATACAGGTGGTGACGCCGAGGGCTCTTAATTTGCGGAGGCCGAGGATGACAGCTTCGTATTCTGCGATGTTGTTTGTGCATCTGTCAGATTCCAGGGCGAAGCTTAAGCGTGCCGCGTATCTGTGCTTGACCCCGGCGGGTGAGGTGATGACTGCAGCAGCGCCTGCCCCCGCATGGCACCAAGCACCGTCGCAGTGGATTGTCCAAACCTTCTCTGCGGACGGCTCCGGCTGTGTTATTGGCCCGGTCCAGTCGACGACGAAGTCTGCTAGAACTTGTGACTTGATCGCTGTCCTGGGCTCGAAAGTGATGTGGTAGCCGGAGAGCTCGGCCGCCCATTTGGCGATCCGCACCGATGCCTCCGGGTTTCTGAATAATTCGCCGAGTCCCCTATCTGAGGTGACGCGGACCTTGAATGCTTCAAAATAGTGGCGCAATTTGCGCGAAGACATGACAACTGCATATGCAATCTTTTCGAGCTCCGTCATGTTACACTTTGACAGTGTGAGCACTTCAGAGACATAATATACTAGGCACTGCCTGATCACGCCCTCTACTGTCTGCTCCTGAACAAGTGCCGCACTGACGGCGTGCGGCGAAGCCGCGACGTAAAGCAACAGTGGTAGCGAAGAGTCGGGGCTCGTAAGAACGGCCAACTCCATCAGGTACTGTTTTAGTGAGGCGAAGGTCGCCGCCTGCTCTAGTCCCCAAACGAAGTCTTTTGCGCCGCGGAGTGTTTTGAGGAAGGGAAGACTTCGCTCAGCGGATTTGGAAATGAACCTGTTGAGGGCGACCAATCTGCCCGTCAGACGCTGGACCTCTCTGGGTGACTGCGGGGGTGTCATGTTAATAATGGCCTGGATTTTGGTTGGGTTGGCCTCGATGCCGCGGTGTGATACCAGATAACCCAATATTTTCCCTGGCGAACACCGAAGACGCACTTATCGGGGTTCAGGCGACGCCTCGGGCGTCGAAAGTTAGCGGTACATGGGACCACTTCGTCTGCACGACTGGACCGGTGATGGCGACGTGGTTGATGCTGCGGTAGTGGTCCCGCTTTTGTCGCTTGGTGTCGAAGTCGATACTGGACCCACCAGTGATCATATGAATGACTCCGCGATACGGCTGATCAGCGAAGTCTTCTTGCTTGGGGGCGTGGGGGTGGGGGATGTTTTGTTGTTGCTGGTGTGGATGCGGGGGTGGGGGAGGTACGATTTGTACTTCCTGATTGTGTTGGTAAGCGTGGTGCGGTGGGTGCGGAGAGGGGGCGTGGATATATGGTGGAGGGTGTTGCTGATAAGTGTGTGCGACGACCCTTGGGTTGTTGGCCGGTTGCGCCTGTGCCATCCTGTCTCTGGTGGCCTTCGTTTCTGGGCAGTCTTTTGTTTGGTGGGCACAGTCTTCGCCGTGGAAGAGACAGTAGAATTGGCGCGGCGGCTGCGCGCGTTCCCAGCCCCTACCGCAAGTTCCACCTCCGCGGCCCTGGGGGGGATACTCCTGGCGGCGAGGGGCATCACCAGCGGGGTGCTGGTTGGCAATGTTGTGCACCTGCTGCTGGTTACGGCCGTCTCGGCCAGAGTCTGGCTACGGAGTCCTCGTCCACGTGCGGCTGGACTGTGGAGCATCTTTGGGCTTTCTCTGGGACTCAACCTTGCGCTGGTGGAGCTCTTCAGATTTGGCGTATTTTTCAAATAGTTGATATAACTCCTGGAGGTTCTTGGGCGGGTCCCTGATGCAATGACTGTAAAGGACGCCAGCGCGAAGGCCACTGATGGCGTAGTGAATGGCGATCTGGTCATCAACTGAGGGCAGCTGTGACTTGAGTGTTAGAAACTTGCGGTAATATTCCCGCAGAGTCTCTTTTTCCAGCTGCTTGCAGAGTGAGAGTTCGGCCAAGGCGTCGGTGTCTGGGCGGTACCCTTGGAAGTTGAGCAGGAATTTGTCCCTTAGGCTTCTCCAGGAGTCAATGGACAGCGGGGGCAACCTGGTGAACCAGGTGAGAGCTGGGCCTTCGAGGGCGATGATGAAAGACTTGGCCATTGTGGCGTCGTCCCCTCCGGAAGATGCAACGGCGACCTGATAACTCATGATGTATTGTGCAGGGTCCGTGCTGCCGTTGTACTTGGGATAGGTCCCTGCCCGAAAGTTGGCAGGCCAGGGTGTCACTTGCAGATGTGGCGCCAGGGGACTTCGCTCGTCGAGGTAGTTGACCCCTTGAAATGGCGCGGCGTGTGGGAAGGCGTAGTCGCGCTGGGGGAAGTACGGGTCTTCCGCCTGCACGCGCTGTTGCAGGGGTGGCCCGTGCTGCAGGCCGAGGTGGCCTTCGCGCTGCATCAGCGCGATCTCCCGCTCGAGGTCCTGGGCCTTCTGCTCTTCGTCGCGTATCATTTGCCGCACCTTGGCTAGTGCAGACACGCGCTGGCGCTTGGCCTCCAGTATCTCTTTTTGCCTCTGAAGATTGCGGTTCTTGAGGCGCAGGGCGCGCAGCTGCAGCTGTTCTTCCGCTGAAACGCCGAGGACTTCACCGTCCTCGGTGAGGTCCGCGCCCTTCGGTGGGGCGAAGCCGAGGACTTCTCCGTCCTCGGCGAGGTCCGCGCCCTCCGGTGGGGCGAAACCTGGGGGAGGTTGCGGTTGTCCGAGGCCGCCGGTGCGGGGGGCATCGTCTTCGCCGGTGCGGGGAACACCGTCTGCAGCGGCCTCTTGGTGGGTGGAGTGGGTGAGTGCGAGGGCCTTGCCCTTTCTTGCGGCCAGCAGTGCTGCCTTCGCAGCCTCGTCAGCCTTCGAGCTAGTTTTCTTGGGTGCCATCGCGGGTGTTTCTTCGTAGCACGAACGGTGAGCGCCAAATGTTGGAACTTGCACACGGGCGCAAGTTGATCCAACAGGGGGGGAGCGATAGCACAAACAGGGTTTTAGCATGTGATGGCAAAAGCACTGTTCAACTAGCCTCTCAAGGGCACTGTGCGGGGGTATTTATAGGTGTCCGGGTACCCAGCGTCCCGTGTTAAGGACGCATGTGCCCTCAGACACCTAGGTTATCCCCGGAATATTCCCATAAAGCAGGGTTACAGACTGTAATTATAGGGATGCCTTTATAAATTAGGCTCGTAACACGCAGCGGCCACGTAGGGCCTGTTACAATGGGCCGGATCACACGTGGGCCTCCGCGCTGGACGAGGCCGCACTGTGGGATGACCTCGCTATGGGTCTTCGTCCGATGTCGTATGGGGCGAAGGGTGTCCCTGACCGTTGTCTTATCTCCGTCGGGCCGGCGTTTACGGCGAAGGCCCCGAGCGAAGGGTGGCGTCTTTGCCTTCGCCCCAACAGAGAGCATACTCCATGTTTATATAGCTCCCCTT
Organism: Zea luxurians; assembly: GCA_029449295.1. Lineage (NCBI taxonomy): Eukaryota > Viridiplantae > Streptophyta > Magnoliopsida > Poales > Poaceae > Zea > Zea luxurians. The sequence goes on from JAOPSE010000375.1 coordinate 644,040, forward strand.
CTATCATTACATATGGTCGGGCTCTTGCCTCTATTCTCTTATTATATGCTTCGTCATCTGAAAGGTAATTGCCCTGGAGAAAGGATATAATCTTAGTTCTCCAATCTTCACTATGAATAGGAGATATATTGAGCACTGCTCTTTCAAGAAGTTCCACCGAAGGTGCTCTTATTGTCTCGAAGAATACTTCCGAAGGTAAAGGCAGCCCCTGTGTCGCTGACTTAGCTAGCAGATCAGCGTGCTCATTTTCTCCTCGTGGGATATTCTTGACAGAAAATCCTTCGAATGAAGCTTCAAGCCTTCGAACTGTATCCAAGTATTTTTAAGCCTCGGATCTCTTGCTTTACAACTCTTGTCAATATGACCAGAAATAACTTGGGAATCTGTTTTGAGAACCGCCCTTCTTATCCCCATTGCCTTTAACTTCCGAAGCCCCAAAAGCAAGGCTTCGTATTTAGCAATATTATTTGTGCAGCTGAAATCAATTTTCACTACATAGCATATTCTGACTTTGGAAGGTGCAACTAAAACAGCAGCTGCGCCTACCCCGAAGGTTCCCCAAGAACCGTCGCAGAACACTGTCCAGGCTTCGGCATCTTTACTTGCTTCTTCCTCCTGAGCCCCTGGCGTCCAGTCAGCGATAAAGTCTGCCAACGCCTGGGACTGAGTCGAGGATCTATGTACATAATCAATGGTGAACTCGTTGAGTTCCGCAACCCACTTTCCAATCCTTCCAGTAGCTTCTCTGTTTCTCATAATATCCTTCAAAGGCTGTGATGAAGGAACAATTATATGGAATGCTTGAAAGTAATGTCGAAGCTTCCTGGAGGCCATTAAGACAGCATATAGCACCTTCTCCAACTCTGTATAATTTTTCTTTGATAAACTGAGGACTTCGAAAACAAAGTATACTGGAGCTTGCTTTTTAGTTTGTCCTTCAAGCTTCTCCTGGACAAGTGCTGCACTTACTGCAGAGTGCGAAGCTGCCACATACAACAGCAGAGGAGCCCCTGGCGCGGGTGGAGTTAGCGTCATTAGGTCTATCAGATACTGCTTCAGCTCTTCGAAGGCCTTCTGCTGAGCTAGTCCCCATTGAAAGACTTCGGCTGACTTCAGCACTTCGAAAAATGGTAAATTCCTCTGTGCTGATCTAGATATGAATCGGTTCAAGGATGCCAGTCTTCCTATCAGCCGTTGGGTCCCCTTCTTTGTGCTCGATGGTTCCATCCGAAGAATAGCTTCGATTTTATTCGGATTAGCTTCGATTCCCTTTGTCGAAACCATACAACCAAAGAATTTTCCCTTCTTTACTCCGAAGACACATTTTTCTGGATTCAACTTTAGGCCAGCTTGCCTAAAGTTAACAAATGTTTCCTGCAGATCAGAAATGTGATTTTCTTGCTTCGTGCTTTTTACTATGATATCATCAACATATGTTAACACATTTCTGCCTATCTGAGAATGAAGAACTTTGGCCGTCATTCTGCTAAAGCTTCCTCCAGCATTCTTGAGCCCCTTAGGCATCCGAAGGTAACAATATGTTCCATTGGGGGTTATAAAGCTGGTTTTTGGCTCATCTTCTTTCTTCATCCAGATTTGATGGTAGCCTAAATAACAATCTAGTAGACTCATGAGCTCTGACGAAGCTGCTGCGTCTACTAGATAATCTATCCTCGGTAATGGAAACTCATCCTTCGGACAAGCCTTGCTGAGATCAGTAAAATCAATGCACATCCTCCATTTACCATTGGCCTTCTTCACCATAACAGTGTTAGCTAGCCATTCTGGATATTTTACTTCTCTGATGACTCCAGCACTAAGAAGTCTTTTCACTTCATTCCGAGCACCTTCGGCTTTGTCATCAGACATCTTTCGAAGCCTGTGCTTTCTGGGTCTGAAGGATGGATCAACATTGAGCGAGTGTTCAATGACATCCCTATTGACACCACATAGATCGTTGGCGGACCATGCGAAAACATCTTTGTTGTTGAACAGAAACCTTGTTAGGTTTTTCTCCTGTTCCTCAGACAATTGAGATCCCAGCAACACCTTCTGCTCTGCTATATCTTCACATAAGAGCATGGGCTTCGGCTGATCGGCCGAAGCAGCCTTCTTCCTACTATACTTGTACTCCTCACAAGCTTCAGCTCCATCTATATTATGGATTGCTTTTGAATCTGTCCAATTTCCTTCAGCCTTTCTAGCAGCTTCCTGACTTCCATGAATAGCAATAGGTCCTTGATCCGAAGGTATCTTCATGCAAAGATATGCTGGATGAAGAATTGCTTCAAAAGCATTGAGTGTCCCACGACCAATGATTGCATTGTAGGGGTACTCTATGTCGACAATATCAAACACAACTTGTTCAGTCCTTGTATTGTTGACAAATCCGAAGGTCACTGGAATCGTGATCTTGCCAAGCGCTACAATCTGTCTTCCACCGAAGCCACAAAGAGGGTATGTAGCATCATGAATCTTATCCTCTGGCTCTTGCATCTGTCTGAAGGCCTTAGCAAATATAATATCCGCTGCACTACCTGTATCGACCAGAATATTGTGGACCAGAAATCCTTTGATAACACAAGAAATAACCATAGCATCATTATGAGGGTAATCCTTGAGCTGAAAGTCCTCTTGGGAGAAGGTAATTGGGATGTGATACCATCTTGACTTGATGAAGGGTCCCTGCACCCCGACATGTTGTACCCTTCTCTGTGCCTCTTTCTTCTGCTTCTTGTTGACCGGCTCTGAGCAGAACCGCCTGTTATCGGGAGCACCAGCTTCGTAGCCGAAGCAACTCCAGCTTGGTTGTTGAACGAAGCCATTAGCTCAAAAAGTGGAAGTGAGTTCACCGGAGGTGGGCGCCAATGTTGGGGACTTGTTCTCAACTGCTATAAATTAAGAACAAGGCAACACAGAATATTAGATGTTAATGCCCTTCGTCCGCTGAAGCATTAACTCCCCAAGGGTTTAATGAACTTCGGACGAAGGCCATGATCAGAATATCACGAAGGTCATACCTTCGTGATCAAACTTATAAAATAATGTAAAATAAAGTATAAATTGTAAAACATTAGAAAGAGATATGTTAAAAACAGATTACATTATTAACATATTTTATTATATTTATACCTTCGCCTTGGCAGAAAGCGATAATTCCAGTGTAATGCATCAGCAATTACAAGATTGTGTGAACAGTACAGGGGTACTGTTCACCTATTTATAGGCACAGGGCGCAGCCTGTGTATAATTACATATATGCCCTTTACAATTAACTACAATAATGACACAGAACATCATGGGTTTTAAGTCATTTCATCTTTAAGTCGGTTCGCCCCTTCGTCGTGAGATCCGTCATTGTGCCGAAGCTTTATATGTGACAGCTTCGGCGCTGCTTCTAGGAAGATCTTTCGAAGGTGTTTTCTTCCTTTTGGGAAGATCTTACGAAGCATACCCCTAACAGGTATTTACTTACACTTAGTAATTGCTATAAAATTTTGACCCACTTATAAAAGCAATACTCATCTTCAACCTTTATTTTATTGATCAGCCTTACACTTCACATGAACTCCCGCCTTTGGCGAGTCCATGCACATTATTCCCCACAACTTGTTGAGTGATGAACATGTGTGAGCTCACCCTTGCTGTCTCACACCCCCCACATGAGAAGAATAGGTGGTTCAAGAGGAGCCACATATGGAGGAGTTCGATTTGATCTAGGTGGCGTCTCCCAGTCGACTTTATGGCACCAAGGATAGACTTTAGTTTGTTTATTATTTATAATTTATTTTATATGACTTCCGCTATGTAATAAGTACTCTGATGATATTGTGACATTTATCTCTATACACTCTGTTATTATATATGTTGTCTTCTTTGACGCATGTATGAGATGCACCCGGCTTTATCCCTTAAATCTGGGTGTGACATTAACTTAATATAGTCATTAACATAATCAAAGTGCGGATACGAAACGTAGAAGATAAGGCCTTCATAGGTAGCTGACTAGGGGTTTGCCACTAAACACAACTAGAACTCATTGTAGTCCTGAAACTCCTGAAAGTCCTCCATGTTGCCTTCATCTCCTCCTGAGCACTGATTGCAATGGGGACAACCTGGGGTTGGGGGTTTTATAAAGCAAGGGTGAGTACACATCAACGTACTCAGCAAATGTCTCGTTTGGCTAAAGTGGACTAGTTGTATGTGGGGTTAAGGTTAAAGTAGTTGCTTTTAGTTGGTCAGGTATTTATTACCTGTAGAAAAGCCATGTTTTAGTAATAAACCCAAGTTATTACACAAAAGTACTCCCTCCAAGAGGAAATACCAGAAACCATAGTTATAATCATCACCATTAATCATCATCATAAAAGTATCCAAAGTTATTCTAATCAAAGAGGATCTCAAGGCTGCTCTTAACCGTGAGCACGGATGATATACTAGTTTCTAACACTCTATAGAGGTTGCACACTTTACCCACATGTCTTTATGGAGAGGTACTCAGGAAACAGCCTGAGTCCCCTAAAGTATCACAGTTCATCATCATTATTAAGATAACATCATTGTATCATAAATATTCTCATCATGTTCGTTGATTTAAAGTAAAGCAATAGCATGAAGCTAACCATAATAACCCAAAAGGTAATCAAGGACAAGGTAAATACAAAGCTAGTCAATCCTTAGGTTTCAATTAAGTAATGTGGGACAGTGAATTATAAAGTAAGTAGGATATAATGGGTCAGAGAACACTTGCCTTGACCAGGTTGCTGCTTAGGGAAGTCTCCGGCAACACACTCAAGAATCACGGACTGCTCGTTGTCTACGCAAAGCAATCATTCATTCAACACATTTGGAAAATGATAAAGGAATATTACACCAAACATGTGCAATCAAGTGAACACAAGTTCCATAGAAAAGTACAAACGCCAGAGTGAACTCTAGATTCTAGGGTAAATAAATACACTTAGGGGTTTATGGTTCTCTAGTACTGCTTATCTTAGTGGATTACATAACCTACTATAGTTATCTTAATGAATTATTAAAATTATACCATGGACATGTTCATACATTTCTGTGATAAAAATACAAAATTAGACATATTTCTGTGATAAAAATAAAGTCCAGGGGCTTCTCTACAAGAAACCATGGGCTCGGCTGCAAAAACAAGGGACGACGAGTTATTTTCTAAAAAGCCGAGGGTCTCTTCAACAAAAAGACCACACGAAGGGGTACGAGGTGTTCTCAGCCATCCGATCACATATCGATGCCCGAGATTAACCCCGAGAGAGAGCACGCACGGGCGCGAGCGCGGGCTGACAGGCGGGCCAAGGTTGTTAGCGGCACTGGGCGGGACTGGCTGACCGACCGGGCCCAGCTGCAGGGGCACGAGCGAGGGCGCGCACCCGAGCGGCCTGATCCCCATCGGACGGCTAGGATCAGATCTAGTTTATTTAAAGTCGGGACGTCATATCTCAGATGGACGCCTAAGATCTAATGGCGAGCTTGGGCTGGGTTATTGGGCTACCAGCGGCTGCGCCGCCCGACTACGTGATGGAGTTTCGCCAGAGGCGAAGGCACCATGCCAGGGGTCCTAGGGTGCTTGGAAGTCATGAGCGGGTTCAGGGTGACACAACGAACGTGGGCGTGGGCGCGACACCTATGTAGAGGGACCGGAGGGTGGCGGTCTGCGACGATGCTAGCCTACTCTAGCGAGCAATTGTGCAAGCACCGTGGCATGGGATGAGAAATCAGGGGCATGGGGAGGTGAGTTACCTCGAGAGAAGGCTCTAGGGCGCTTGAGCGACGACGAGAATACAGCGGAGCCTCAGGTCAACGGCGGCGGTGACACGACTACACGGTGGGGAGTCCGGTGAGCGCGAGCAGAGAGGATAGAGGGGGAAGGGGCAAACCAAGGGGTGTCTTGAGTTGCTGGCGTGGAGGCGGAGCTCACCGGGACAACGGGCACGGCGGAGGCTCGACGGCGGCGCTTCTCGGCGGACGGCGGTGGTGCTTCTCGGGCGCGCACTGTATGAGGGAGGGGTGCGGGAGCTCTGCAGAGGGGTGCTACTGGCGAGGGGAGTGAGTGAATGCACAGCCTCAAAAGGGGGTCGTGCGCGTGGGGTGGTGGCTGGCAGAAGCGTGACGTGGGCACATCCACGATGGGGTGTGCGGGTGGGAGGTTAGGGAAACTGAGGGGGCTGGCGGGTGGGGTCCACGGGTCAGCGAGAGAGGACACGCGACGGGTGGTCAGCGCTGACAGGGTGGGCCCATCGGACAGAGGGAGGAAGCAGGCACACAAGTGAGGGGGAGTTGGTGCCGATAGGTTGGCCCCACTAGGTAGATGGAGAGATGGAGTGAGAGCGTGCGGGCGCGGGCTGGCGCCGACAGGCGGGGACCGCCTGTCAGGGAGGGGATTTGCGTGCGCGTGGGGGGCTTAGCTGGGCTGGTTTGGGCCGGCTTGGGCTGAAATGGGTTTCTCCATTTTCTTCTAAATTTCCAATTGCTTTTCTTTTTATTTTCTCTAGGGATTCAAATCAAACCAAGCCACAATTCAAATTGAAATAATTCAAACATGTGCATCAAACAAAAAGAATAATCTAGGCTCAACATGATGCAAACATTCATATCTACGCTAGGTTTTAGTATTCCCAAGAAACAAAATAATACATCTCTCCGATAAATAACCCAAAATCGTATTAGAGAGTATAGAAAAGAAAAACTATAGAGGTGAGAAAAGGAGTAACACCTGAATTTGCTAGGTATTAGAGAAGAAATTTTATACCCCCAAATTCAGGGTGTTACAGTGGTCCATCTCTCAGCTTGATGTGAAGAATGCCTTTCTTAATGGTAAGATGTGTGAAGAGGTCTACATGCAGCCGTTGTCTGGGTATTCTGTTCCTGAGGGTATGGTTTGTCATCTTTGTCGCTCTCTTTATGGTCTCAAGCAAGCTCCACAAGCTTGGTCTCAGCGCTTTGCGTCCATGGTCACTGCGATTGGGTTTTCTGCCAGCACTCTTGATCATGCGCTTTTTGTGCATACTTCATCTCATGGTCAGACTCTTCTCCTTCTTGATGTTGATTATATGATCATCATAGGAGATGATCTTAAGTATATTGCTGTTGGGGATACAATCCCATGTCCCTGGGGCCCATCGGTCAGCGAGCACACTAGGGAAAAGCTCATCGGCGCTCCTCCTCCTCCTATTCGTCCTTGTTGGCTCATGTTCGTCTAAAGGAGTTTGGTTGCCCCAAGAGCTCTCTCCTTTCGATTCCCTTGCCCTGAGGCCAATCTCTCCATTTTTATAGGATGGGAGAGGGGTCGGCTAGTGGTAGCTTCCCCAGGAAGGAGCCATAAGGCAAGGGTAAAACCAGTGTTTTACCCCGGGTGGAGCCACACGTACTCGTGGTGCCCGGGGCTGCCTGGCTATCTTATATTTACTGTGGAGGATGACGTGGGGGCGGTGTGGTCCTAGACATCATCATTTTGGCTACGCTGACCTCTGGCCTCCGTAGCCTAGGGCTCGACATAGCTCGTCGTGTAGTGCCCTGTGGGAGGTCTATGCACTCAGGCCTAGTTCGATAGGCCATAAGTGTGTCATAGGCCAAGGGATGCGTGTGCCATTAATGTGCCGCAGTACAAGGGGCTCGTAGGTCATGAGTGTTATGAGGCTTGAGGTGCTCATATGTCATAAGTAGGAAGCGGACAGGCGTCGCGGTGTGGCTCGGTGCTAGGCATGGTTAAATGCAGCTAGCTATGTATGGCGAGTTAGTCTGGGGCCAGGCGTGGGATCCACTCGAGTGGTTCCCTTCCAACACGCCCGGCCTTCTTTAGCAGGTTCCGCCATGCCAGACCCCCGACTCAGTGCTACGGGGTTCGACCGGGGGTGGGTCGTTTCTAGGTTGACACATCCGCCTCTACCAACTGACTAATGGGTCCCAACGATTAGGGGCTCTTTCCTCAGCGCACTCTCTAACTGGCGGGTCCTAGTGATCGGTGGTCATTCCCCCGACACATGAGATCACCATGGCGTCTCTGTGTGGATAATCCTTGAGACGAAGGTCTTCTTGAGAAAATGATATAGGGATATGAGACCACTTGGTATTGATATAGGTCCTTGGACACTCACATGTTGCACCCTTCTTTGGGCCTCTTTCTTTTGCCTCTTTTTGCTGGGTTTGAAGCTCGATCCCCCAGTGATGGGGAGCACAGCCTTATTCATTATCGACAACGAAGCTTGATGGCTTGCCATGTTCTTTGTCGTGTTGTAGCTTGTTGTGGTCATGATATCACCAGAGGTTGGCACCAATATTCGTCACTTGTTTTTTATTGTTATATGTTATAAAAAGGGATAGCCTAAGGGAGAGGAATAAATGAAGGACACGGACGAGGTAAGGATGTATAAAAGTGTGATGAAGGACGAAGCATGCTACTCATCTTGTGTGCTTGGCATTCTCTTATTTCATCTTTCTTATGAATTAAATGTACAAGCGTACCTTTGGCTTTACACAAGAGACAACTCGAAGGTACTTCGAAGGCTAAGAAAGATGAAGCTTGAGGCCCTCCAAAAGGTAAATTTATGTATGGCACTGTTCACCTATATATAGGGGAGGGGTATAATTTTGTATCAAATTACAAGCATGCCCACAAAGTTTACAATTATGATTTACAAAAATCATAGGAGCATCAATGTATTTTCTCTTCCTTTCTTGCTGCACAAGTTTTCAACCTTTTTTCCTTCGTCACTTTCGCACACAAAGCCTTTAGCACACCGAAGATGGTAACTTCAACCTTCACTTTCGTCACATATGCGTGTAGCCGTAGCTTCTTTGCAAGCTACTTCAGTCGAAGGCTATCTTCGTTCACCCTTCCTTATGTGCCCGAAATACATCTATTTATGTCGAAGGTCAACAGCATCGAGGATCTTTGATCAACTAGACCCCAACACTTTGCTTATAACTTTGTCGACACCCACATCCAGCAAGCCTCTAGCCTATGATCTTCTTTTCTTCCTATCTCTACGAATTTCTCTTGCATCTTGGTGACTTGATGTCGTACCGATGACGTACTTTTATATACTTCCTAATTTTTATATCTACCATAGGAATAGAGATTTTGTTGAAAATACCATTTGATGGTCTCTTTAAATGAATCTTTAGATATAAATATTGTGTATTTTAGATTTTGGACTAGCTAAAGTTGGACGAGCATGATTCTCTTCTTAAACCTATTGAAGGATATAAAATGTTAAAAACGATTTTTACTTAAATGAGTTTCTAAATAATAATTTATAGAGTATCTATACCACTATATAATCCATCAATTTAAACTTCGTAAAACCCGACTAATCAAATCACCACCACACATATTACCTTTACTAAATTGATCAAACAAATTACATTCAGACTTAATACATTATCAAAACCAACGGTTCAAATCATTGGATAATCTACTTTGCTATATTCAAATTTAATAAACAATATTATTTAATTTGGATCAACTCTCTACTTCCTCGCTGCACCCAGCCTCCAGCCTCCTCTCCCTGACTCTGCTGCCCCTTTTATTCACCTCACTCGTGTCGTTGCCACTCGACCTCTCTCTTTTCCTTCTTGACACCGTAGTGTTAGCGCGGATTATATGTTAGTATTAGAAATACGTTTCAGGTGCTATAATAATAGTGGGCACTGATCACTGCTACCTGATTTCTTCTTGGGTCCCAGCCAAACGGTGTAATCTGGCCGGACTTGCTTTTGCATCTTCTCATCAGTACACGAATAAAATCAATGGGCAAAGCGTCAAAGCGAAGGTTCGTCAGTCACACAGTTGTTAGTGTGATATTTTTTCCCCCTTTTGGCATTGCTTCACCTAATCTATGAAAAAAGTTAAGCAACAGCCAAACACGTGCAGACTGTACGTTCCGGCGAGCGGCGGAGCTCCGTTGTCGGATCACCGACGAGATCGGAGCGCGGAACGGCCAATTGCTACTGTCGCTCGCGGACGCAGACAACGTGCAGCTGTGTACGCCTGCTCCATGGCTGGTTGTTCGCCTGCCGCTGTCATCAGGTGGCGTGCTCGCTTATACTGCTCCAGGGCCGTCGTCAGGCCAACGCCAACCCCACAGCACCCCCACTCGCCACCGGTTGACGGCCGCGCCGCGGCATGGCCGTGGTCACCCTCACGCGTGTTTGGTCTAGTTTGGCTCTATCTCTCTGTTTGATTGGGAAGACAGGGATATTCTGCTCTGTATATAATTTGAGACTAGCTGAGTGCCCGTGCGTTGCAACGGTAATATATAATACCAGTATACTACGATAACTTATATACAAAATGTGTGTTATATTGTTATGAGAAAATGTTTTATAATCAATTTATGATTCTAGCCATACATAAATTTTGTTATTTTAATTTAGCTGTTTCACCACTATATTACAACCATCAGTATCATGCAGACTTCGATATATGTCACGCCACGATTTGTATGGTCTCATCATTGGAGAGCACGTTCCACACATGCTGGAAGAAATTTTCTCGTACATCGTTAGTCATCAGACACGCACCACCATACGCTCTTACTTAAACAAAAAGGTAAGTGTGTGTTTGTGAAGAGAATTAAAGACAGGCCGACGCAAAAGCTACCCTGACGGTGGCAAGGATGACAAACTGGTCACTGTTGTTGATCCTCCTCTGCGTCACCTCCGACGCCAAGATGACGCCACAATCCTCGATATAGTAGTCGTCGAACACGCGCGACATGACGAGTACCGATGACTCTTGGTTGGGCTGTCAAACGAAGTGCACCCCGGGCTCATCAGCGAGGTAGTACCCCTGGCCGTTGCACCACCAGATGCGCTACTCCACTACATACATCATGTTTTAGGACACTCACACAACGTCAGCAACGTCTATCATCCCAGCGCACAAGAATTCATGTCCGGTCAGTAGCGACTTACGTGGTAGGTTGGGCTTCAGGTGGACGATGAGCTGGACGGCGTGATGGCGTCGTCGTCGGATGCGGTGTCCAGAACAACCCGAGAGTCGTCGACGTTGGCGACAATCATGAGGCCCCCCTGCTTAACGATGGACAGCGCGGTGTGGCTGCTCTGGACCACGTCCAAGTGGTGGCTTCGCGGGAGCTTGTCATACACAGCGGCGTATGCGACCACGTAGGACTGCTTCTAAAGGTCGAACTGACAGTCGTCAAGCTTCTTCTCGTCATCGATGAGCGACGCCAACGCGAGTGCCTTCTGCTTATGGTGTTTGCTTGGGGTTTCAAGTAAGAAACATGGATTCATGCTTGGCGTTGGTTTATGAAAATGACTCACAAGTCTGATCTATGGAAAAATATTACGAAGAAAAATGTCACGCATGCAAAAAAGGGAATTTAAGCATAATACATTATTTAAACAAAAGAAATTGCATGCAAAGCTCTTCTTTAAATAATATTACCTCCATCTAAAAATATAATTCAAGAATCTTAGTGATACTTATCTACTACTACGCATTATGCAAGGGTAGCAAGTGAGCTTGGTGAGAGATTTAGTAGATATGTTTCCTGTCATAGATGTAGACATGAACACACATGTGGTGTAGCGGTAGCTACTCTTGGCCTTTGCTTGAGAGGTCATGGGTTCAAATCCCCTTAAGGACATGTGTGTTTTTTTAATTTTAGCTAGACGTGGGCTGTACGGCGGGATGGTAATGGGAATGTACGGGGGGATGAGAATGGGAATGAGCTTTACGGGAGGGGGAATGAGAAAGACAGAACAAACAATGTGAATGACATGGGAATGGGAATGGTGGCAGAATGGGAATGGCAGAACAGGAATGGCAGACTACTCTTACAGCCTTAATAGTAGTAGAGATATTGTTCATCGTCCATGATCCGTTGGACATGCTTTAAATGAGTCACACATCACCCTGTGCACCATCTCTCGGTCTCTTCCACCTTCATCCGTCCATCCGTCCTATTTAGATATCGTTCGGTTACAGGGGAATAAATCTCACCATAGATTTAATTTAGATCTAAATTAGGTAAATCCACACTTAATCCAATAGTGGGGATTAAATCTATCATTTAATCTACATATCTCTCAAAACTATTTATTTTTTAATCCATAGATTCTAATATAAATTTGTGCAATATCTTTATGAATTTGTTCCATACCTAATAAGCTACGGATAGAATTCATATCTTATATAGTTTAAAAAGTTTCCAAACTTTTGGGTTATAATCCATGATGGGTTTAACCGAATAAAATATTTTAAGTAGGCTTAGATTATTTTGGTGTATGGATTGTGACATGGATTTAATTTCAATCCATGCTAATCCAGAGCTGAATTGATGTAAACGAACAAGACCTTACCGTGTCACATCTCCTGTTCAATATGTCTTCCACCTTGGTCTGTCCTATTTACCTTGACTATTGTTAGCGGTAGAATTTTAGTGTGGACTAGTCCAGCTTAATTTTTTAACAATATAAAGTACATTATATCAATTCGTAAAAAATATTAAATATAATATAATCATATAAAAAGTCTTACAATCATCGAACATCTTAAAATTAAAAAGTATATCTTGAATACTAAAAATTATAGTTTAAGAAGAATATCATGCTACTTTTTTGTTAGACCTACGTCTCTTAATAGCTATGGAAGTATTGATAATAGCATCTTCATCCATTCGTAAGAAAAATACCTGGCTCGACAAAAATGACGAGACTTGTAACACACCTGGTGTTACAAGAACTAAAACTTAGGCATGACATCATATGCATTGACATTTCATTATGTATGTTACACCTAGAGTACATCCACTAGGCTAAAAGTTCAAAACAAGTATGATGTGATGATTTGAAGTGATCCTTAACCCTAGGATAGAGTACTTAACCAAGGGATAGAGGTATGTGGGTGTGTGTGATAACCAATTGAGTATTATCTCAAAGTTTAGTGGAGATGTTCATGGGAGTCTAAACTTGGAGAGTTTGAGTGGCACATAAACCCTAGAACACTCAAAACCCTAATAAGAACCGTGGAAACCCTAATTTGTGCTCTTTGAGATGAGATCACTTTCTATGCATTTTTGGACCAAAGTGCATATATCAAAGTGGTAGAGTAACATAAATTAAGCAACTTTTACATTTGGAGATTTCCAAGTTTTGTGGAACAATTTGGAGTAAATTGCAAAAAGTCTCAAGGGCATCCATATGACTTAACCCTGAAAAACAGTGTGATTGGGCTGACTTTGGGACCCTGTATCTCTTAATCCAGGAAGATTTTGCTATAGGTCACTACAACAAATTTGTAGAGCTATGTAAGTAGTTTAAGTTTGATTAAGTGATCTAGCCCCAGAGCTACTTAGAAATTGGAGAAAAATGGACTGAAAGTTAGGCTGTCAGTTGGGTCAGATGCTGAAACTTGACTTACAGTGGTGTCTGACCAACTTTGGGGCCGAATTACGCATGATTTAGTGAGTACTCGACCAAGACCTTTGTAACAAAGTTGAAGCTGGTATATAGAAGAACAACTTTGATACAGATGGATTAGTGGGTTGTCACATGAAAATTGGAGAATGAATCCCTTCAATTCGCTTTGTCAGAACGACTAAAGAAGATCGCAATTGTACAGTATCTGCAAAAGATCTGAGCTGCGGAGCATATCGCCATCGGTGATCTCCGCGCGTGGATTCACGTTGGCCGTAGTGATTCGTGCACGGCGTGGCGTCGATATTACCGGACCTATGAAAAGATCGTGACTGCGGATGAGATTGTGAGCTAGTCGCCGTACCCACTTGCCCCGCGACCGGTCGAGATGCCATCGCCGGAGTTTGCCGCTTGCCGCAAGGATGCCACATGCTTGGAGACGTTACCACGTCGCAGTAGATCACAGTAGACAGCCCATCTGCTGCCTAAACCTTTGCCCCAGTAAGCGCCACAACAGATAAAGTCCGGTGACTCATTCTCTCATCACTGTGAGCTCTTCTCCGTCCAAATTCGTTGTACTCATGGTCGCCCTCTATAAATTGAGTGTTCGGCCTGCTCCGTTATCTTGTTACGAAGCCTGTGCACCGCTCCGCACTCCTGATTAGCCACCGTAGCCAGAGAATTTGGATTTTCCCCCAATTCGATCAGTCGCGCCGCCGTGAGACACCTCGCCATGGCCAGCCATCCATAGGTCGGTTCGTGCTTCTCTGCTATGTGTTCTAGCATCCTTAGGGTATCTTGTTGCTTGTAAGCTCGACCGATTGAACGCTACCGTGCTAGGTCGACGGGAACAGCTCTGCTTGTCCTCGGTTTTCGTCGTCGTCGTCGTGGACGAGAGGGATTCTGGGTCAGATTAGCTCAATTAGGGCATGGACTAGGCTCGTCTAGGATCGGGGATGCTGATCCGATACTCAGTTTCGGCGGTCATCGCCGTTTGAAGAGAATCCCAGCAAGGGATGGCCGGCGGACGAGCGCGTCGTCGCTAGGGACTTGGTTTGTAAAGAAATAGAACTACAGGGGCTTAAGCGCAATGGTTAGAGGGACATGTGAATAGTGCTTAGGGATTCTTTACCAGTTATTTAAAAGGCTAGGGGCCTCTGCGCAAAGCCGCCAGCGCGAATGCGGGCGCGCGCGTGTTTCCCCTGTGCGCAGGCTGGTTTGGGCTAGAATTGGCCCAGTACTATTCATGTTTTCTCTTTTTCTTTTTACTGGCATATTAGGAAATGAGTAGAAGAATAATAAAATTATGAGACCAATTTTGGTAGACTCCTAAAATCATCTAGTATTTAATAAAAATAGTCCCAAGATTTTTATTCCAAACCTAGAATTATGTAGCCTTTAAAGGTGTTCAAACCAAGCCCTTTAGAATTTTAGAAATAACTTAGTAGCTCCAAAAATGGTAAAACTTTTTGGGTAGGCTTAGTATGATGGTTAAAAACCTTGGGTGAAATTTGAAATGATTTGGACATTGTTTGGTCATAAACCCAATAACTAGCCTTCTTAAGTTAATTTAGGCCCTCTTTGGTTCCTTTAGTCACTAGACTAAATTTTAGTGACTAAAGTTTAGTCACTAAAGTACCTCATTTGGTTCCAGTGACTAAACTGGACTAAAGAGCATTGATTGCTGTGAATAATGACTGTTTTACCCCTATTAATTAATGGATGTTTGCTATAAGAAGAAAGTGGAGAGGATAAATAAGGTAAAAAAATACTACTTTAGTCCCTTTTAGTCACCCCCTTGTTGTCTAAAGAACTAAAGTTTAGTCACCCCACTTTAGTCACCATGTTTGCTTCTTTAGGGACCAAAAGTGACTAAACTTTAGTCACTAAACTTTAGTCACCCCAAACCAAACAGGCCCTTACTTAACCCTAATAGAATATTAACTTAGGAAGCCCTAGTGATTAGTGTATACCGTGAAGGAAAGTTGTATTCAAGATACAACTTAGTATGTTTCTATTATGTAATTGCATATTCATAACATCACATAAGCATTCATGTACATGTACTGTCATGTATAGAAAACGAGGAAGAGACTATGGTTGAAGAAGTTGTCACTCCAGCTGAGAATCCTCCAGCCGAAAATAACTTCTACTTCGACATCTGTGGAGTAGACCCGGAACCACCTGCAACACAAGGCAAGCCCCGGTGCATTATCCCCTTTCCTTCATGTTTTAAAAACTTTATCACCTTATATGATGCATTAGGTGGTAGGAGTTGTGTGCTAAACAATTGATGCATTCCCTTCCTTGGAATTGATTACCATTCCTTGTTACCTTATTTACTAAAAGTTTTCTGATGTTTAGCTTTGCTCTAGAAAACAAAATGTTTTGTTTTAAACAAAAGGGTGATGCTTCATATGGGAGGGGATTTTACAAAGAAAAGACTTATGATGGTGAATCCATCATGGTCGTGATGGGTTCAACATCTGAAAAGATGTACCTCTGTCAGGTACCAAACTTTGGGTTGTAAATTATAAAGACGAGACCAGGCGGGTGACTTGCACGAGAAGGAAGTCTCAGTGTAGTGTCTCCGTCTGAGTCACTTAAGGACCGAACCAATGTAGGCTTGATGATCAAGGACCTTTTAACTGGCCACATGCCTCATCATGGGTAAGCTTTTCCTCGATTAAACCAATACCAGAAAGGCCACCACGCAATGGGAGTGGAGAGATGGCGAGAGTAGCGTGTACCCTCCGTGGCAAGAGGCTAGACGGTGGTGTATCTGTGCTCTCGGTTAGCGTGAACCCATTCTGGTCTTGAGAAACCCGGTGGCGAGTTGACATATGCAAGGGTTAAGTGCTACATATGTCGTGTGGTTGGAGATCCCCAGCTGGATATTAATCGATTCGGATCGCCGTTACTTCTCGGACATGAAGACTTGGTCACTGACTTACACGTAGCAATCAAGTGAACTGAAGGAATGATAAAAGACGACTAGCATAGGCCAAGTGCCTGATCTAGGATAGAAAGAACTCTAGATGCAGGTAATTACTTAACCTATTAATAAAATTGGATTTTAAGGATCCACTCATAGTAAGCTTTTCTGCAAACAGAGTCATTGAATCTTGACAAACTTTATCTTGATTCCCAAAAGCCAGCATATCCTTGAGAGTTCATTGACGGGTAAGACTTGCGAAAGTACACTCCGTACTCAGGGTTTTCGAACTCATGTTGTTGTAGGTGATGAAATAGCTGAGTTCTGTTGTTTCTGCTCCAAGGTGGTGCCCAAGCAGGAGGAAGAACACTAAACTTGTTTGGGGAGGATGTTTTGCCTCCCGATAATGTAATAATAAGTTTCGCACTCGAACACCCGGTTATGTAATATTACTCTTTCTATATTTTTATATGAATGTAAATTATATTATTGTAATCCTTTCCGCTCATTCTCTACTCCGATGATGTGTAATGTCTGCGTGATGGGTTAAGCGCTCTTAGGCGATATGATGAAGATACAGAAAACCAAATTTACCAAGTCATTATGTGCACCTGCATGACTGTCTGAGGTCCTTAGGACAAGGACATCTATAGGTGGGCCTAATACCTTGGGAGGTTCCGTCACAAGACTATTCCTTATCTTGTTTTTTTAATTTATACTTGACAAAAGTCATTGTAGAAAATACTCTTTCAATACTTGTTGTTGGCACCGATATAAGAAATACTAATTTGTAAAGCATGTATAGTAAATAATATAGTTTGTCCCTCTTTGTTTCAACAAGCTTATTAGAGATGTCAAC
The DNA here is from genome assembly GCA_029449295.1 of Zea luxurians. NCBI lineage: Eukaryota > Viridiplantae > Streptophyta > Magnoliopsida > Poales > Poaceae > Zea > Zea luxurians. The sequence goes on from JAOPSE010000375.1 coordinate 661,247, forward strand.
AAGATTCTGTAGGCCTTTGAACATATTATGTTTCCTCATGTCATCAATATAGTTACTGAGTTGTAATTCAAGTCTTATCAAGCCAGAACCTTTAATGTTATTGACGTAAAACTTAGCAAGTCGCGTACTTTATTTGCATCAAAAGAAACAAACAAATCAGCTGGACTTAATATAGCCATACCAAGGTTGAGACATGTTGCAGCTACAGGAGCTAGATTGGAAAACCCGTTCAGACATAGTTAGAAAATAGAGTCAAATAGATCGTAAAGGATTAGACTTGGCTACGATAACCAATCTTGTACCTAGGGTTTCTTCTAGACTAATATAATTATTAGCCAATAATCACCTTGATAACATAGTGCCATGTCGTAGTGCACCTGTGTCGATGCGGCACTACTATCTTCTAGAGTTTAGATCGCTTGCTAGCCCTAGTCATCATAAGTTCATATTGTCTTGATGTGTTGCACCACCACCGTGCGTCAAAAAAATGAAGATGTTGCATATGATTGCACATGTACAAGAGTCAAGGAAGACCATAATATTTTTATGGGTAATACCTACAAATTAATAGGCTTTAGGCTAGGATGTTGTACCTCTGCCCCTATTCTCCACCTTCACTTGCTTTATAGCCTATTCTGGCCTCTATCACCCTATCTATCGCCGTCCTCCATGTGGAATAAGGGGTGGATTCAAAGTGGGTTGTCGGGACTATAGCTTCGTCCATGGGCTATGACTTATAGGAGCATGTCCTTAAGCTAGCTCAAATGTCCTCCTCTGTAACCCACCAAACACCAGTCACGTCCATATCCAACACACGTGCACCATGACCCGACCTCATCATTCTATGGTTCTATCCCTAGTCATTCGATGTCTAACACCCACGCTCTCGTCGGTCATTGTTGTTTATCTAGCGGTTGCCCTCCATCTAATCCATGTTGCAACCACGGCCAATAGGCACCCACGCCCACACCCAGGCTTCATATCGGCATGCGGCAGTGGCTAGTCGGCTAGGTTGTCCACTGCAAGGTACTAGTCACCTACCTGGTCACCAGCACCATTATTGGTCGGCTGTGGGCTACTGCTGCCCTCCGTTCCTGGCTTTCTCTACTATGAAGATCACCAAAATTGAAAGAAGAAACAAAATGGGTGATGGGTGGATGAATAATATCATGCTATGCTATATTGAGTGGGATATATTTGTAGACATTGAAGACGAGAAGGTTTTGAAGCATTTTCAAGGTATAAGAAGTTGGAAGATAAATTTGTCTCACAACCACAACTCATAAGTTGTATGCTCTAAGTATTATATTTATTGTTTTCGTAACTACTTATTTTGTTCACATGTTTTTGAATATTTGAATTATATCTCGTTTACTTGTTCATCTGGATACCAAATGTTTTTATTGTTTTCACCCCTATTTAAAACCTACAACTACATGTAAAAGTCCAAGACACAAGCTAAAAAATATGGATAAGGACACGAAAAGAAATGAAGAAAAACACATATTGTTCAGCATTTGAGAGCTTGTGCCAAACAAGGGCAACTACAACTGAGTGCACCATAACTCATAAGGTTTTGAAGCATTATCAAGTTATAAGAACTTGGAAGATAAATTTGTCTCACAACCACAACTCATAAGGTGATGCACCGGATTTGAGAGAATTGTGTCAAATTGTAAGTGCATCTAGTCCTTTTGTGGGTTTTGGTGAATTGAATGACAACACAGTTAAAGGACTGACAAGTTTGCTAAGCCTTGAATAGGAAATTGAGTATATTGAATACACATGAATAATGTATAATGAGTAGTATACAAAGGTTCAACAACAAATCAAACTTGATGATATTCTATTGAAGAATTAATCAAGAGTGCTTAAGTGAGGAAATACCAATCAAAGGTCAAATGACAAAGGAGACAGTATACAATAGATATAACATGGTCTCTACTTTGGTTTGCTTATATGGTCAAAGATTTGGAAAATCACTATGCATTGATATGATCAAGATAGAAATACGAAGATAAAAATTGAAGTCAATGATATGAAGTGTCAAGCCAAAATGAAGAGGATATAAGGATTCGTGAATTGGCTTGACCAGTTTGATGTTAGTCCATATATGTTCATATGAGAATCAAACTGAAGCTTGGTTGATCTTGACATTCATATCTAGATGACATTCAAGCAAGGACCACAATATTGAAGAAATGGGTTTTTCAATGGATACTTGATATAATGTGATTTGAGGATGACTTTATAGGGTGAAGATAGCAAGGAAAGAGCTTCGAGGTTCTAAGCGAAGGTGAAGGCCAAGCGATAGCTTGAGAATCGAGGTACCATGGCTAACGTGAAGAGGACAATACTTGCATTGAGTCGAGGAACTAATCAAGCTATGAAGAGTCATATTATGTTGAGGATCAGATCATTAGTGGAATGTAACACCCGGATTCTAGGGTTCCAAAACCCGGGGTTAACATAAACACCAGGTATGCTGGGACCAAGTCTCAAACATATGATGTATAGTGGCACAGGATCGAATGTCACATCTTTATATATAACAGGAATTCTATACAAAATAAATAATTACATTATAAGGAGACAACGGTCCAGCAACCCAAAGTTGACTGGGAGACGACGACCTAGAACTCTCACGAACTCATCGCAGCATCCTCCATGAGCATCATCCTGCAGTACCTGGTCTTGACCTGTGGTGTATGTGAGACAGCAAGAGTGAGCTCACATACGTTCATTGCTCAACAAGTTGTGGGGAATAATGTGTATGAACTCGCCAAAGGTGGGAGCTCACGTGAAGTGTAAGGCTTACCAAAGAAGATGGTTAGAGCTGAGCATTGCTTTTAAAGTTGGTCAAAATTTTATTAGCAGTTACTAAGTATAAGTAAATACCAACCCAGTTAAATAGTAGAACAAAAGTAACAACTTCACCTGCGATGCAATGCATATGCCAAATTGAATTTAAGTTCCATAATTTAATCATGTGAGTGTCCGAGCTGCTCATGACCGTGAGCACGGCTAGTATACCAGTTTTACACTCTGCAGAGGTTGCGCATCTTTACCCACAAGTCGTGTATCCCATGTCGCCAGGGTTTGCAAGGCCCTAAGACACTTCCGAGGTGAATGGCTAGGGATCCACTACGAGGCCTTTACAAAGTTCCACTAGCTTCCGAAAACCCGCTACAGTTTATAGGAAGATCCAGTGCAGGAATCCCTTGCAGGACCGCCATCGCAGCAAAATCCTCCCGAAGGCCTCCCTACACTGACCTCTCCCCTACTGCCCTTGCCCCTTTCGGGTAAGGTAGTCTTCCACTAGCTTTCCTAATTAATCAGCCAAGGGCGTCCCATTCCACCCTCGTGGTAGCACTGTTTTCCCGGGTGGTTCTCCATGTTCCAATTAACATAATGATCTTAACATGAACATTAAATAACAACTGATAACAAAAAGTGTAATCATGAATAATGTATCTCCATACCCAAAACCACATATAGCACTAGCAAGTACTACCCAGAAAGATCAGTGGTAAACAAGGTATAAAGATAGACAAACTAGGGTAACCTATTGGGTCCCGTCAAAATTAACCTATGCAGATCATTATGATTAATTAGAACATGAGTAGGTGAAAAGAAGTGATCAAGGGCACAACTTGCCTGGGCCTTGAGATTCCAGGTACCAGGATGATTCTTCAGATCCTCGTGACCTCACTGCTAATCGTAGCAATACAAACAAACATTGTATAGGCAAATTTAACATTACACCAAACATAAGAACAAATTACACCTTAATAATATACATATTAAAATAAGATCATAGGAACAGGAATCATTAATTTTGGAGTTGTAGAATTCAAGCTATGATTTTCCTAAGGTTTAATGTGATTATAATATGATTAAATGATAAATAAATTTCCTAACAGAGTTCATGTCAAAACAGTGATTCTAAATGATAGAGAATATTATTACAAAATTTTAGGAATTGGAATGGTTCAATTTGGAGCTAAAATGGATTTTCTATGAATTTATAAAGTTTTAGTATTTATTTTCATATTAAAAATCTATTTTCTAATTCATTTTCCTGATTTTATAACTCTCTGGACTGGGCCTCAATTAAGCAGAAGCACAGGGGGCTCGGGGTAAAATTACAGAGACACAGCGCACAGTGCTACTGGACGGCGGGTTGATTCCTCGGTTTTCCAGGGTTTCTTTAACAAAATCGCCACAGCGAAAGGGTATCGTTGAATCTCGGCCGCACGATCTGAACCGAGCGGCCCAGATTAGTTCCTGACCTAAGTGAACCGGTACGCGACGATGTCCGCAGGATCTGAGATCGACGGCCCACGAATGCCCACGATCCCAAACTACCCCGAACCACACGATTGAAGTTCGACGGCTCGGATTTAAAATGACGAAGGGGTACGCCCCGATCTAATCGTGGCCGTTGAATAAGATCCAACGGTCACAAGTGATCGTCATTCCTTTGATCCCCCCCGACGGCACACCGCGCCTTGCCGCGGCGAGCCATCATCGGAGCGGCCCCGAATCCACCCACCCGAGAGCTGATTCACCAAATTAGTTGGTGCAAAATGGAATTGGGAAGATGACAAATACAGAGGTGGGATTCTTACCGAGGATTAGGTCACCGGGAGGCCTGCCCACGGCGTACGGCGGAGGTCCTCACAACGGCAACGAATTGAGCTTGCGCAGTACGTCGGCGGGGGGAAATTGACGGCGGCCGAAGCTTCGTCGCGCCCAACAGGTGCCCAGGCTATAGCGCAGAGGACTAATCGCGGTGTGAGCGAGGGCAATCGCGGCGGCGGGTTGGGTTCTACTATTGCGGCGGCGTGTTTTGCGTCCCAGAGAACGGAAAGCGGTCAAGGGTGTCGGTGCAAGTGGATGAGGAGGGAAGGGGAAGATCGTGGCACTTTATATAGGCGCGACATGGCCGGCTTCACCGAGAAAAAGGGCGAAGTCCACCGTCGGACACGCCGCGTCGGTCGCGATCCGTTGGTAGGGATAGAACTGACGTTAGGGGCCCATGCGTAAGTGACCGCGCGCGGGGTGAGCGAAGGCAGGTGGCTGACGGGCATGGCCCGCGTATCAGTGAGACAACGGAAACGCGCGTGAGGAGATGAGAGGCTGAGCAGCGGGCCCGGTTTGTCGGCGCCGGATGAAGCGCGGGCGCAAGCGCGTGGGTGAGGCTGGGCAGTGGGCCCCATATGTCAGCGACGCATGCAGGCGCGAGATCGTCGTCCTCGTCTGAGACGGCCAGGCGGGGTCCACCCGTCAGTCGCAGAGTGAGGGGACGCGGGAGGGGAATTGGGCCGTGCGCGCAGAGGAAAAGCTTAAGTGGGCCGAATGTGAGGTTGTTGGCCCAGTTAGGGTTTTTCTCTTTTTCCTTTTTATTTTCTATTTCTTTTCTTCATTTTCAAATCCAATTTGAATTCAAACTTAAATTCAAATCTCTATGGCTCATTATTTCAATTTATTTTTGTGAAGTTAGGGATACTAATTCTGAATATACTTGTTTATATATATATATTTTTTTATATTTTTGTTCTATATCCCTTCTCTTTCTCTTATTTTCTATTTTCTATTCCAAATTCAAATTTATACTTCTATTTTGGTTTTCAGATTTTTCAAATGTATCAATTGAAATCCAAAGGTGATTATAATCCACACTATTTTATTATTACTAGTTTAAGTTTTATTCTCCTTGTTTATTTATTTCATGAGATGTATAAATGGTTTTAAAAGAAAAATTCTTTTTCTCCTCTTTTTCTTATTTCCCTAATGATACTTTGTTCAGATTTCTTCTACCAATTCCAAATTCAGAATTTGGGTGTTACAAATCCTACCCCCCTTAAAAATAATCTCGTCCTCGAGATTTGTAAGAAAAGGGATATATACTCATATTGTTCTCGGAACATATGCACAAACAAAGAAATCTCAGCATGAGGTATAATTCTTTTAACAAAACATAGGGTCAATAGACCTTATTGTTCCTTCTAGAATAATATCATATCATCTACTAACTAAAGTAACATCTAGATCTTACAAATCATCATAATCTATATCTATGTAGCTTGGTGAGGCTGGTGGTGGTGGTGGAGGTTGTTGTTGTTGTTGTCTTTCCAACCGCGCTTGCCTTATTTCTTGGCGGGCCTGACGTATTTCCTCGCGTTGTTGTCTTATCTGATTCTGCATCTCGGTCACCAGGTCTGTTAACTGTTGTATTACCAGTCTTTGGGTAGTAACCACTTGATCGATTTCAACAGGTGGAGGATTTGGAGGATTCATTTCCTGTTTGTTGTTACGTGATAATCTTCCCTTTCCTGGTATTGACCATGAAAGTTAGAAGCATATGGTAATAGTTTTGCAAAGGAAATTATTCAATAAGCGGAATGAATAAGCTAGTAGCTGGTTATACTCTAAAGATTCTTTAGTAGGGCTTAACCTTTGTTTTATGTTCAGCTTGGGGTAACCAATCGTATAAGGTGAATATCCAAGGGTAAGATAGAATCAGTCAAGATGAGAGATATGTATGGGTGAGATAGACTACAGGATGTAGGTTAAAAGTTTTGTTTGTTGTTAGGTGGGACTTAGAAAGGTTATATCATTCATCATGGTTCTATGGGTTGGGTTAGCTCATGGTTGAATTGATCCAATGTGCTAAGATAAGTTAATACATGGCTAGTGGGGTCTAATCTCTTCTACTAGTGTCATTAATCTGTTTAAGTGGACCACATTAGATTAGATCATATTAGATTGGATGGGATCTAGATTAGATTGGTATGACCAGTTTGACTAGATGAGATCTAATTAATTTGTATTAGATCATGGTTGTTTAAACTAGGGTGGGTAAGTATGCTTATTAGGATATTATGGATCCATAAAGATAAGATAGAATCTTTTAAGGCCAGTTAGATCTATTAGGATGACATAAAATCTTTTCAAGATAAGATGAGTATCTTTTAAGATGAGATGGATCTATTAAGATAGGGAGAATCTAAGATGAATTGGTTAGAATGAGATCTTTTAGGATAAGATAAATCTCTTAAGCTAGATATGTTCCAATGGGGATAATCTAGGTTGTCTAGTTATCTTACAAATGCTATCCTTTATGCCTGGATGTATATGCAGATGTAATTGTGGACATTACTCCACAACCCATCACACTCAATCAAAGATCCAAATCAAACAAGTATCATAAGAACAAACATTCAAGTTCATAGGTATTTATAAAAATAGTTTTGTTTTTGTTCCTAAGAGTAGGTCTCCTATTCCTAAAGTCACTTTAGGCACTGGATTTCAAAGTGTGAAATCCACATTTGTCTTTAGAAAGAAAAGGTAAGAATAATCAGAGTAAAGCGGAAATAGATGAGAAAAGATTAAGAAAAGTTTTTAGAAAAGAATCAGAGTAGCAAAGGTAAGTAGACAGGGGTTGTCCAGTTCTATCTAGGTTTCGTCCTACAGTCAACATCCCTCTGATACCACTTCTGTAACACCCGGATTCTAGGGTTCCAAAACCCGGGGTTAACATAAACACCAGGTATGCTGGGACCAAGTCTCAAACATATGATGTATAGTGGCACAGGATCGAATGTCACATCTTTATATATAACAGGAATTCTATACAAAATAAATAATTACATTATAAGGAGACAACGGTCCAGCAACCCAAAGTTGACTGGGAGACGACGACCTAGAACTCTCACGAACTCATCGCAGCATCCTCCATGAGCATCATCCTGCAGTACCTGGTCTTGACCTGTGGTGTATGTGAGACAGCAAGAGTGAGCTCACATACGTTCATTGCTCAACAAGTTGTGGGGAATAATGTGTATGAACTCGCCAAAGGTGGGAGCTCACGTGAAGTGTAAGGCTTACCAAAGAAGATGGTTAGAGCTGAGCATTGCTTTTAAAGTTGGTCAAAATTTTATTAGCAGTTACTAAGTATAAGTAAATACCAACCCAGTTAAATAGTAGAACAAAAGTAACAACTTCACCTGCGATGCAATGCATATGCCAAATTGAATTTAAGTTCCATAATTTAATCATGTGAGTGTCCGAGCTGCTCATGACCGTGAGCACGGCTAGTATACCAGTTTTACACTCTGCAGAGGTTGCGCATCTTTACCCACAAGTCGTGTATCCCATGTCGCCAGGGTTTGCAAGGCCCTAAGACACTTCCGAGGTGAATGGCTAGGGATCCACTACGAGGCCTTTACAAAGTTCCACTAGCTTCCGAAAACCCGCTACAGTTTATAGGAAGATCCAGTGCAGGAATCCCTTGCAGGACCGCCATCGCAGCAAAATCCTCCCGAAGGCCTCCCTACACTGACCTCTCCCCTACTGCCCTTGCCCCTTTCGGGTAAGGTAGTCTTCCACTAGCTTTCCTAATTAATCAGCCAAGGGCGTCCCATTCCACCCTCGTGGTAGCACTGTTTTCCCGGGTGGTTCTCCATGTTCCAATTAACATAATGATCTTAACATGAACATTAAATAACAACTGATAACAAAAAGTGTAATCATGAATAATGTATCTCCATACCCAAAACCACATATAGCACTAGCAAGTACTACCCAGAAAGATCAGTGGTAAACAAGGTATAAAGATAGACAAACTAGGGTAACCTATTGGGTCCCGTCAAAATTAACCTATGCAGATCATTATGATTAATTAGAACATGAGTAGGTGAAAAGAAGTGATCAAGGGCACAACTTGCCTGGGCCTTGAGATTCCAGGTACCAGGATGATTCTTCAGATCCTCGTGACCTCACTGCTAATCGTAGCAATACAAACAAACATTGTATAGGCAAATTTAACATTACACCAAACATAAGAACAAATTACACCTTAATAATATACATATTAAAATAAGATCATAGGAACAGGAATCATTAATTTTGGAGTTGTAGAATTCAAGCTATGATTTTCCTAAGGTTTAATGTGATTATAATATGATTAAATGATAAATAAATTTCCTAACAGAGTTCATGTCAAAACAGTGATTCTAAATGATAGAGAATATTATTACAAAATTTTAGGAATTGGAATGGTTCAATTTGGAGCTAAAATGGATTTTCTATGAATTTATAAAGTTTTAGTATTTATTTTCATATTAAAAATCTATTTTCTAATTCATTTTCCTGATTTTATAACTCTCTGGACTGGGCCTCAATTAAGCAGAAGCACAGGGGGCTCGGGGTAAAATTACAGAGACACAGCGCACAGTGCTACTGGACGGCGGGTTGATTCCTCGGTTTTCCAGGGTTTCTTTAACAAAATCGCCACAGCGAAAGGGTATCGTTGAATCTCGGCCGCACGATCTGAACCGAGCGGCCCAGATTAGTTCCTGACCTAAGTGAACCGGTACGCGACGATGTCCGCAGGATCTGAGATCGACGGCCCACGAATGCCCACGATCCCAAACTACCCCGAACCACACGATTGAAGTTCGACGGCTCGGATTTAAAATGACGAAGGGGTACGCCCCGATCTAATCGTGGCCGTTGAATAAGATCCAACGGTCACAAGTGATCGTCATTCCTTTGATCCCCCCCGACGGCACACCGCGCCTTGCCGCGGCGAGCCATCATCGGAGCGGCCCCGAATCCGCCCACCCGAGAGCTGATTCACCAAATTAGTTGGTGCAAAATGGAATTGGGAAGATGACAAATACAGAGGTGGGATTCTTACCGAGGATTAGGTCACCGGGAGGCCTGCCCACGGCGTACGGCGGAGGTCCTCACAACGGCAACGAATTGAGCTTGCGCAGTACGTCGGCGGGGGAAATTGACGGCGGCCGAAGCTTCGTCGCGCCCAACAGGTGCCCAGGCTATAGCGCAGAGGACTAATCGCGGTGTGAGCGAGGGCAATCGCGGCGGCGGGTTGGGTTCTACTATTGCGGCGGCGTGTTTTGCGTCCCAGAGAACGGAAAGCGGTCAAGGGTGTCGGTGCAAGTGGATGAGGAGGGAAGGGGAAGATCGTGGCACTTTATATAGGCGCGACATGGCCGGCTTCACCGAGAAAAAGGGCGAAGTCCACCGTCGGACACGCCGCGTCGGTCGCGATCCGTTGGTAGGGATAGAACTGACGTTAGGGGCCCATGCGTAAGTGACCGCGCGCGGGGTGAGCGAAGGCAGGTGGCTGACGGGCATGGCCCGCGTATCAGTGAGACAACGGAAACGCGCGTGAGGAGATGAGAGGCTGAGCAGCGGGCCCGGTTTGTCGGCGCCGGATGAAGCGCGGGCGCAAGCGCGTGGGTGAGGCTGGGCAGTGGGCCCCATATGTCAGCGACGCATGCAGGCGCGAGATCGTCGTCCTCGTCTGAGACGGCCAGGCGGGGTCCACCCGTCAGTCGCAGAGTGAGGGGACGCGGGAGGGGAATTGGGCCGTGCGCGCAGAGGAAAAGCTTAAGTGGGCCGAATGTGAGGTTGTTGGCCCAGTTAGGGTTTTTCTCTTTTTCCTTTTTATTTTCTATTTCTTTTCTTCATTTTCAAATCCAATTTGAATTCAAACTTAAATTCAAATCTCTATGGCTCATTATTTCAATTTATTTTTGTGAAGTTAGGGATACTAATTCTGAATATACTTGTTTATATATATATATTTTTTATATTTTTGTTCTATATCCCTTCTCTTTCTCTTATTTTCTATTTTCTATTCCAAATTCAAATTTATACTTCTATTTTGGTTTTCAGATTTTTCAAATGTATCAATTGAAATCCAAAGGTGATTATAATCCACACTATTTTATTATTACTAGTTTAAGTTTTATTCTCCTTGTTTATTTATTTCATGAGATGTATAAATGGTTTTAAAAGAAAAATTCTTTTTCTCCTCTTTTTCTTATTTCCCTAATGATACTTTGTTCAGATTTCTTCTACCAATTCCAAATTCAGAATTTGGGTGTTACATGGAAGTGACTTGAAGCCAATGAAGTGAACTCATATGTGGTGAAGTGGTTCAAGTCACATGCTCAAGGTGTGTTTGCTTGAAGAAATGAGACAATGATGATTGCAATCCCAAATGAAGTGATATTGAGAGGAAATGGCATATGAAGACATTAAAGACTCAAGTGGTCAAATAGTTATATTCTCTTTATCTTGAGTATAGGTATGTCGTACTTGTTGGGGGTCTCCTTCTCTACCGAAGGTCCTCAAGATGAAGAAATTGTTTGCAACTAAAGGGACTGAGCACCGAAGTTGCAATAGGCATGCACAAAATGCCGAACAGTTAGAGGTTCGACTCAAGATGGTCACGAAGGTTATACGTGACATTGAGTCAGCGAGGAAAATACCCGTTTATCCTTGATATTTGTATTAGAGTAATGTGTAGATATTAGGGTCATAATTGTACTTTTGTTGTGGTTGTGTCCCTTGCCTATAAATAGATGAATAGTACCCCATACTGGTCACGCTGGATTGGAGAAGTTGTATTCGCACTTTACCATCAAGCAAGCCGAAGATACAAATGTAATATACATTTTGTATCACTTTATTAATCTCTACTACTTATTAAGACTGTAAGAGTAGTCTGCCATTCCCGTGTTCTGCCACCATTCCTGTTCTGTCACCATTCCCATTCCCATGTTTGTCATTCTCATTCTTTGTTCTGTCTTCCTCATTCCCCCTCTCCGCAAATCACATTCCTATTCCCCCGTACAACCCACGTCTAGCTAAAATTTAAAAAAACACACATGTCCTCAAGGGGATTTGAACCTGTGACCTCTCAAACAAAGGCTAAGAGTAACTACCACTACACCACATATGTGTTTATGTCTACATCTATGACAGGAAACACATCTACTACATCTCTCACCAAGCTCACTTGCTACCCTTGCACAATGCGTAGTAGTAGATAAGTATCACCGAGATTCTTGAATTATATTTTTGGATGAAGGTTTGTAATTACCCGATCTCTTAGTGGAAATCTCAACCCATCACCTTGGTGGTGAGTTAGAGAAGAGGAGTGAGTTGAAAGAGACTCCAAAGCTATTTTACCCTCCTCAACAACGTGGAGGTAGGCAAGCCTTTATGGTGATCTGAACCATGAGATAAATCTCTGCGTCTTGTCTCTTATATATTTTGAATTGTATAACTTGCTCTCCTCTAGATATACTTGGTTGTGCCTATTTATGAGTGCAGGTACTTAGTGGACTTGCCATATCTAAGTGTTGCTTGCAGGAAAAGTTGTTTTTGAGCATTCTGCATTGAGTGGCAGTGCCGGGGCTTATTGCGGCACTGCCGGGCATCCAAGCGGCAGTGACGGGCAGGTTTATTACAGTAGGTTTGAGTCTAGTCTAAACACACATATTCCGTTATGCTCCTGTTGTTCAATATACCTTGCTTAGTTCAGTTCATACTATCTAGGATTTGATATTCATATACATAGTTTGTTATTCTAGATAGTTGCTACAGTTTCTGTTAAAGTGCTATATTGAGCATCATATTAGAAGAAACTAGTGCTTACCTGTTATAGTTCCTAGTTAGTTAGTTAGTTAGTTTCAAGTCAATCAGACCAATTTAGCCTGTGCGGCAGTGTTATGCATTTGTCCGACAGTGCCTCTGCGCGATCGTGTCGAGTGTCAAGCGGCACTGCCACTTGTAGTTCTGATCATTTTTTGAGCTCAGTTTTTACAGGTAGCCTATTCACCCCCTCTAGACGACATCAGATCCTTACACACACAAGGGCAACTACAATTCAGTACACCAGACACGCAAGTGTGCGCCAGATTCTTGTCACCGAACATGTTCAGTGGGCCACCAGACAGGGTAATTAGAAAGGTTGCAACGCGCATTGGAGAGGTTCATAAGACACAAACATATCTAGTGATGTGCTGGATGTACCACTGAACGACCAATCTTCAACTGTTGACAATGGCTAGAAGCCAACAACTACCTGACATGAACACACAGGACATGTCCAATGAGTGAATAGAAATTATGTGCCACTTCTAACGAGTATATATATTATATATATATACCATCCCAACCGACTATTTGAAAAGGTGTGAGAGCTAAGAAACATATAAATAGAGTTGAGGCTTATCTTTAGTAGATCCAGATACCCAAGTGCTTAAAAATCACTTGATGATTAGCATAGATATTTTACAAAGCAATTAGGTTAGTTATATAGCGCTTGCTCTAGGTTTAGGCATAGAGTTTAGTGAGATTTAAATACCTCAAATGACTTGGTGCTTGCGCACACCATTTGACTTGTACTCGGTGGGGCTTATAGACTTGTGAGATCATACCAACTCATTTATATTATGACGCCACTGTGTACTGAAGGGCACAAGGTCTACAACATTTTGGTCGAGAAGTCGATAGTGAATATGGTAGGGAGCAATCTAGAGAGGTCATTTTAAAGATCCACTTGTGTGTGGGAAAGGTCCAAGGCCATCCATGGAGTTACTTGATCGAAAGCTTGTCCCTCACGCGGGCATTCTTACGAGGGGATTCAACGAGGAGTAGGTGAAATCTTGCATGCTTCTCGATACCTTTATAGAAATGTTGGAGTCATTGTTGGAGTTTGTATCTCTATTGCCATTTTAGATTCCACATTAACATTGTGTACTTTAGTTGTCTACTTTACATTCCTAGCTTAGTTGTTAGGCTAGTTGATATGTTTAAAACCAAGATTGCATAACTCTTCGTGGTAGAAATAGTAACGTACCTAGCAAAATCATAGTTACAAATTTAAATAGATTACTTCCTTGCATAGGTTTTGTTAAGGTGAAAATTGGATACCCTAGTTTAAAAAATAGATGTTCAAATGCCTAATTCACCCTCTCATATCACGTTGCCTTCACAAGCAACCATTTTGACCTTGCAGTTCTCACTCCTTTGTTTTAGGATTCGTGAATTCTCTTTCTCGATGAGACATGGATAAGATATGACTTAGTAGTAGAGTGTCATTTTAATATGGTGGAAGTCATTAGTTCGAGCCCGATTATTCGTAAATGTAATATGAGTCTTTATATTTTGATTTACTACCCTACTATGATCGAACTGAAAGGTTTATGAGATTGATGTGATAGGGTAAGATTGGTTATAATGGTGGTGTCAATCTCTAGGCCAGTCTAGCTTAGCCTAGGCAACCAAACAGGCTAATTGCCACCCCCAGTTACCTACTTTGGGTGTCAAAAATATCACTATAGTTTATAAGATTGAGTCCAATGACCCGTGGTTGTGGATATGCAAAATGAGTATTGGCTTACGTATATTTAGTAGCCGTTTTCAGCAGCTTGCGCATAGGGTAGCCGCCTAGTCACGCGTCGCATGAATATCAACTGGTAACATAAGATACAGCCTGTACATTCTCATTTGCCAGTTGCAGTATGTACTCTCGTACTGTGTACGTTCCCTTCCACGGTTGCCCAAAGGTCACATGAAACATTGTTTTCACCTTTCATGGTCCTCAAAGGCCACCGACGACGAGCGACAGGCGACAGAGCAAGCACCAGTGCGCACTCGAGACGAACAGTATTAGTGTATTACCAAAGGATATGATAGATCAAAACTGCAAATCTCTCAGCAGTTTCAGTACAGACTCGAAAAGGGAAAAGAAAAATAAGATACCGGACGAGACCAAACTAGTAGTAAAGATAAAAGACCAGCGCATTAATCCTGGCTGCTGCCACACCAAATTATACCAATCACTAAGCCGGTCGGTGGCGCCGACATGGCTTGCTGCGGCAATTGCCATTTGCCAAAGCCTTCTTCACCATCTCTCTCTCTTCATTCATTTTCTATGGAGCAGAGCAGCCAGTCACTGATCAAACACACATCCACGGGCGACAGCAGCAGCAGCAGCACCAATCCTTGCAGGTATCAGCAGAGCCAGACGAAGATGAACCTCATGTCCAGTGAACTTCCCAATACATTCAAGCGGATGCCTTCTTTAGGGGCTTGACCACCTCCCAGGTGAAGTCGGCGTCGTCACGGCCAAAGTGGCCGTATGCGGCGGTCTTGATGAACCTGTTGCCGCCCTTCTTGAGGTCGAGGTTGATGGTGATCATCCCAGGCCTGAAGTCGAAGTTCTCCTTGACGATCTTGAGGATCTCCTTGTCGGGGATGGTCCCGGTGCCGTAGGAGTCGACGAACACGGACAGGGGCTCCGGCACGCCGATGGCGTAGGACACCTGCACGAGGCAGCGGCGGGCGAGGCCGCTGGCCACGATGCTCTTGGCGGCCTGCCTGGCGACGTAGGCCCCGCTGCGGTCCACCTTGGTGGGGTCCTTGCCGGAGAAGGCGCCCCCGCCGTGGGCTCCCCAGCCGCCGTAGGTGTCGATGATGATCTTGCGACCGGTGAGGCCGGCGTCCCCGTGGGGCCCGCCGATGACGAAGCGCCCGGACGGGTTGAGGTGGAAGATGGTCTTCTCGTCCAGGTACCTCTCCGGGATGACGGGCTTGATGACGTGCTCCTTGAGGTCGGCGGCGATCTCGTCGTTGGTGACGGTCTCGTCGTGCTGGGTGGAGATGAGCACGGTGTGCACGCGGACGGGCACCATGGCGCCGCCCTCGTTCACGTACTCCACCGTCACCTGGGTCTTGCCGTCGGGCCTAAGCCAGGCGCAGGTGCCGTTCTTGCGGACCTCCGTCAGGCGCGCGCCGAGCTTGGTGGCCAGCACGTGGCTCAGCGGCATCAGCTCGGGGGTCTCGTCGGTGGCGTACCCGAACATGTGGCCCTGGTCGCCGGCGCCGATCTCCTCGGGCCGCTTCGTGAAGTGCCCGTGTACGCCCTGCGCGATGTCGGGGGACTGCTGCTCGATGTTCACCAGCACCTTGCAGCGGTCGGCGTCGAGCCCCACGTCGTCGGAGGTGAACCCGATCTCGCGGCAGGTGTCGCGCACGATCTTCTCGTAGTCCACGCTCGCTTTGGTTGTGATCTCGCCGAACACCATCACCATGTTCGTCTTGGTGCAGGTCTCGCAGGCCACCTTGCTGTCGGGGTCCTGCGCCAGGCAGGCGTCGAGCACCGCGTCCGACACCTGGTCGCACAGCTTGTCTGGGTGCCCCTCGTTCACGGATTCCGAGGTGAACAGGAAGCTCTCCGCCGCCATTGCCTTCTTCTCGCTCGCTCTACCAACCTCTGCAATTTTGTTCAAACCAATTCAGACAACCAGAAACCGTTCGAATTGGATGGCCAACAAATAGTGTTGTCAGATCTGAAAATCAGAGAACCCTCCCTTCCCTCAAGCAAACGACATCACGCCGACAGACCATTTTTTTTAAAAAAAGGAAATCTCCACTGCCGACTGAGACATGATAAATTAAAAAACACATTTTGGAGATCCCATCCCAGATCTAGAGAAACCGGCTGATCACCGAACCCCACACTCGGATCCGCCATCCCGTTGCGACCACCAGCAGCAAAACATGGGTATCAGTTACCCCGTCCACAGCAAGGAAGAGACCTAAGGTTGGCAGCATCTCCCGAAGGGCGAAGGCGAACCACGCACGAACCTCGGGAGAAGCACGACGAACGAACGGTCCAACGAGGGAGAAGAAGCAGCAGGGTACGTACGGGGCAAGCTGGCGGCTCACCTTGCGCTGCTGCTCTTTATTAAGGACCCGGCAGGAGGGACGAGAAGAGGCGAACGGGGATGGATATGTGGCACGGGGTCTCGGGGCTGCTGGGGCTCGCCATTTATAGCCGCGCCCGCGCTGGCGCTGAGCGTGGATCCGGTGAGAGGGGGGAGTGGGCCCGCGCTGGTACTGCTGCGGCTGCGGTGCAGGAAGTAAACTATTCGGGCCACTTGGCTAGTCGGGCAGGCATGCACGTGACGTGACTGGTGAGGGCATCGCGCGCGGATGGCCCCGCAGCCCACGTCGCGGGGAAAGCCGCCCGCTGGCGCTGGGAGCCGGGGGACGATAGCTGTAGCCTTGTTGTCGTCCTCTCACCAACCTCACAGCCACCAACCCCCAAGTCGCTGGGCCCACTTCACCTAACGTTTCTCTCTCCAATCATTTTGGTTTTACTTTTTCCCATTTCACCAGCATGTTTTATTAGTAGTATTTCTGTTATTTTTTTATCTCCTAGAAATTTGTCAGCCTCAACTCGAAATGGAAAATAGAATTCTCGCCTCACCTACTACCACTGGTTTACAATACAAGGGTTTTTGTTTTATTTTTCCTAAAGTTAAAGTTCATTTCTTTGGAGGCTATGAATGATTTGGTGCCTTGTGGTTGTCAGTTGAAGCAATAAAAAATGTTTTCCCCTTCTATCGTTCGTAGGTAAGTTTTGTCCGTCCCTAGCGGCCTACAAGCGTGACATAGCAAGAGACTGCATCACTCTACGCTCCATTGCATGTGTGAATGAATACTTCCCAAACATTTGAAGCGGAAGTCATCGTGCGTACATGGATGTGGATCATACGCTTTACACTGTCCTGGCAGTGAGCAAAATGCTTTAAACAGAAGCGTTGCAATGCGTGAAAGGAATTTTTTTCGTGCAACATTCTTGCGTTCACAATGATGATAGAAAAAAAAGGAAGTCCAAGGCCAATGAGAAAAACGGTATCACAATATTTTTGGTGCTTGATTTAGCCCTCTTTAGTCGAAGGTTCTCAAAACACCGCATTACCATTTATTCTTAAAGATTGTCCCAAGTGTAACAGGATGGATGTCGGTAAGAAAAAGGGATATCGGGCCATTTGGCTAAGTGATTTTGGTGTTTGATGATCAACATAAACTTGTGGATTAATGTTTTCTAATTGTTTGTACTTTGTAGTTTATAAGATGCGAAGAGGATTAGACTGAGCCTCTGAGAATGCAACACCTCAAAACAAGACCTAAAAGATACTTAGAAGATTAACAAATATCAAGCACAAGTCCAAGACTCAAGACCAAAAGAACCCAAGAAAAAGATTGAAGAAAACAAGAAATGGGCAATCAGTCATCGCGCTGGTGTCAGACCGGACTGTCCGGTGTGATGCCGCCGGACTGTCTGGTGTGCACTGGACAGCCTACACAGAGAACTCCGCAAATGGACTCTCGGGAGCTGGAGCACCGGACAGTCGAGCCAACGGTCAGCAACAACTTTATCAAACGGTCGACTGCAACTCCTCAACGATCAGCTGACGTGGCTAGGGCACCAAACATGTCCAGTGCGCCCAACGATAGAAACACTCAGCTCTCTATTCAACGACTATAGTTGAGGGGGAGGCTATTTATACCCCTCCACCCGGCCATTTGAATAGTGTGGAGCACAAGAAACATATCCCAAGCATAGAGACACATTTCCAAGAGCACCAACACACAAGTGCATAGGAGATCCATCCGATGATTAGTATAGGTGCTTTGCGAGGTGCTTAGGCTAGTTAGTCTGTTATTGCGCTTGCTCTAGTGTAATGCTAGTTAGTTGAGTGAGGTAAGAAAAACCCAACAGAACCGTCGGCTCTTGCGCGAGCCGTCTAATATTGTACCGAGTGATGCGAGAGTCTTGCGAGACCGTGATAATCGTGTTTGTGTCACGGCCGCCACCGTGTACCGGAGGGAACAATGCCAGCGGAGTTTTAGCCAGAAGCTCGATAATGGAGACGGTGAGGAACGTCCAAGAGGAGGCAAAAGCGGAGCACCACTTGCACGTAGAGAAGGCTCGCGGCTCTCTACAGAGTTACTCGACTGTGGTGCTTGGCTCTCGCGTGGGGTTCTCTTTGCGTAGGGGCACCAATGAGGATTAGTCAGGACCTTGCACGGTTCTGGATACCTTGGTAAAAAATACCGACATCGTCCATGAGAGTTTGCTTTTTCTACTTGCTCTTTATCTTCCGCATTTACATTCAAGTACTTAAGTTTCAATCTCTATATTCCTAGTTAGTATAGTTAGGATTGAAACCTAGGTTTCAAAACTCCTTTTGCAGTAGAGATAGCAACACTTAGTCAAAACCTAGTTTGCACAATCTAGTTTTCATTTTTGGATAGGTTTTGATCTAGAGATTTATTTGTGGCCTTGTTTAAACAGGTTATTTTTAGAAGTCCTAATTCACCCCCCTCATAGGCATCACCGTTTCCTACAATGCCGAAGGACACCTTCGCCTGGAGATAATGTGCATCTTTGAATTATTGATGCACGTGGTGAAGATGTCTAGAGCAAGGCAGGGTCATCAAGACTACAAAGGAAAAGACAATTGTGCCCTTATCTTACCCAGTAGCTCAAATGTATAGGTTTGAGAGCCTGATTGTAATTTTGACGAAATTGTACCTTATGACTATAAATAGAGGAACAATGTAATGCATATAGACACTTTTTTAGCCATAGTGGATTGTCTCGCTCCGTCTACGAAGCTGAGCTTCTCCATCTACCTTTGCATTATTGATTGTAAAGCCGAAGGTATAGTTATAATCATATGTTATATTATAAAAATGGAGCTAAGTAATAATATATCAAGATGAGAATCTATGCTACCTTCAATGATTTATAACTCATTATTATTACCATTGTTATTACTTCTTCATGTTTTTCACCTTCTCCCTTTAATTGATCTTCTAAAAGAAGCTAATTAAAGGGTGAAGTCTAAAATTTATTCACTTGTGTTGCCTTGTTTTTGATATCCTTCAGGAGTGAAAACCAGTTTCCAACATTGGCGTCCACCTCCGTTGAGCTCACGACTACCACAAAGAGATTCACGATGCTTCCAAAGAAGACTACAACAATTGCTTCTATTATCACTTCCATAGATCAGAACCAAGATGAAGATGCACTTCTATGGGACGCACGAAACCACAAGAGAAAGGTCATTGACCCCCACCGCAAAATGATCAGGATGAGCTCGACCAAGAGATCCGCAATCTTGAAGCTCTTCATCAACAGGCCCAAAAGTGCAAGGAAAAGATGCTTCGGGTCTCACAACTCTAGAAGCAAATTGATGAAGCTTCAGAGCAGATGCGCATCATCAGATTGAACAACCAGAACAACAATACTACTAGAAGGACCTTCAGTATGAAGGCCACAACCATGATGATCTTAGCAAGAGGGTCACAATTATGATGATTTCATGTACGATGATACTTCTCCACTGGCTACAGAACTATAGGCTATGCCATGGCCACCATTGTACAACCCACTCAATTGCTAATGTACGATGATCATTTAGATGCAAAGCAAATTTTGATGAGTTACGAAGCCACAATATCATCCTATGATGGCAACACAACAGTAATAGCAAAATCATTTGTCATGACAATCAGAAGTGTGGCTCAGACCTAGTATTCTTCTCTTCATCCAGGCATTGTGACCTCATGGTAGAAGCTTAATGCTCTTCATAAGCTTCTAAGGCTTTTAGATGAAGCCCATCATTGCACATGCCTTATTCCAATGTACACAAGACCCTAATGAGTATCTTTAGACTTTTGTTCAAAGATTCCATTGGCTTTGGGCACAAGCACCAACTATCCCAAATGTCATTGAGGCAATGATCAAGGGCCTTCATACAGGTCTAACTACTTAATACTTCGCCAGGAAGCCTCCTCAATCCCTATAGAAGCTTCTTCAGAAAATGGATGAGTACATTAGGGTAGACAATGACTTCATCAAAGAAGGGAGGAGGTCCAGAGGTACACAGAGGTAACCCGAGCGTCAAAGGGACGTTTCACGCGATACACATCCGAAGCATTCACAATCCAAACCAGAATGAAGACAAAACTGGTCAGTCTCAAGGGCATCAAAATCACCAGTCAGGTACACAACAACAATCTTCCTAGGGCAACTTCCACCCACCAACTCCAAGAGGTGGAAGAGGAGGCCGAAGCTTCGGGGGAAGATACAATGCTCAGCCAAAAAAGTTGGTATGTCTTTTGTGAAGAAAATAAGGGTCACACCACAAAGAATTGTCAAGTAACCATACAAAAACAAAAAGAGCTTGCTGAAGCACAAGAAAATCAGCCAAAGGAGGTCTTTCATACGTCTTCATATTATTCCCCTTATATCCCACAGCATGTCCAACATTAGCAACCGAAGCCACAACCTTCGTGGTCCATTGCTTCGACAAAACTATCACCAAGCTATTGGGTGGTCCCCATGTCATTCATCTTAGGACCACCATCATATGAGCATGTGCCTATAGGACAACCGCAATTCTCAACATAAGAAATGCCTTAGTTCGACAAAATGGAACCATTAGAAGCTCGAACGGTGACCAGTCTGATCCCTAAATCCAAACACATCTACTAGGGTTTGAGGGGCTACACTGAGGAGCCGAAACCATGACATGCAAATGAATATATATTGTAAATTGTTCTTTTCTAGTTTACTTTGTTTTAGGCTACCTTTGTTGCAAAAGACAATAAGGGAATGTGCCCTTCAAAAATGTGTACATGTAACTCCGAGGATACACCATCGAGTGTAACAAATGACGTATAAGGCTCAGAAGTTGTTCTAAGTAAAGGAATGCAAAGTTAGAAAGAAAATCATCTAGTAAAGGTGATAAGACTCTAAAGTCGTTCCTAAGGGAATGCAGAGTCAGAAAGAAAAGCACTAAAGTAAAGGTGCTAAAGGCTCCAAAGTCGTTTCCAAGAGAATGTAGAGTCAGATCCAAGAGACCTTCGGACGAAGGTATGATCATTCGTTTTATGATTATGACATACCTTCATTACAACAACATCGACATCATACATGACACATCATAACATCATCCCATTATGACATCATGCATAACATCTCTTACAATTTCATACGCAAGAGAGCAAGAAGGGAAAATCCTCTCCTTTTTGAAACCTATGGATAGGTTTAGTCACTTGGTAATAGTGACAAGAATGTCGAAGCTATTTAGAAAAAGCCTCATAGAAGGTACTTGGAAGCCTTTCTTTACTTCGATAAGGTAAAATAAATGAAAGCTAAGATAACTTTGTCATTATTTATATCCTTAATGCACCTCTTCATAATATATGAAAAGAAGGGAAGGCATTTATTACCTTCGGCTCAAAAAGAAACACGTATTGGTTTCACGCATCACAAAGAGGAGCACACCAGATATACGAAGCTTTAATATTACATGAGTCTGTTTACAAAATGTCTATTACAAAAATGTTTATTAGTCTTATTTTATAACTTTTTAGCTACATTATTGAAAACTTCATAAATAACTTCATTTATTGTTTTATACTACTCAAGGTGCGCTAGCTAATCCTGCAGGACTGGATATTTATCTGGATTGTATCGTTCAGGGTCCGGTGAAAGGGCATTTGTGTAAGAAATACGTACTCTCATTCTCAAGAAAGCATAAGAAACTATCCAAAGATTTTCTAAGTAAGTATGCAAGTTACCTTTGAGTCCCTTTAATCTCAAAGCTTCCTTTATTGCTTCAGCAATTTTTGAAGTCTTATGAGCTTGCAGAAGAAATAATATGTGTAAGAATTAAAAATATCATATACTGAAGGTGAAGGCAAAATGTTAAAAAGAAACATTTCTCACATTTTTTCTTGTAGCTTTGTTAGCTAATGCCTTCCCTCTAGCAAGCTAGACATCTGTATAAAATTTTCCTTCCAAAACTAGTTATCAAAGGTGAGTCAGAGCTAGGTTGAATAGCAGCCTTCATGTGGTCACAACTGGATTTTTCTAGCAATGAAGTTGCGCTTTGCGCACTCATCCACGTGCAATAGTCGCTCCGAGAGGATACTACTTCGTCAAAAGCTTCAACTTATCCCTCTGAAGTGTTTGTCTGCAATACTGAAGTTGGAGCCTATGAAGCTTCAATTTATACAAGTAAAAAAGCTTCAACTTGTTCATGGACAGAGACGTCTCCATGCATAAATTCTTTTTTCACTTGAAAATGCTCCTATGGAGACAAATGTATTCTCCAATTTTCACAGCAGTGAGCAGTGGTGGAGAAACATTCCTCCTTAGACTCCCGAAGCTCATAAAAGTTTTCTGTAACCTGATCCTTTCATTATTAGCAATTTCACGGTTCGCCTTTCCCACTTCAAAATTTACACTAGTATCTTCGATCTTCTCTTTTAGTTTAGCCATTTCGATTTTATGAACTTCAGATTCCTTTCTCATTTGAGCTTCGAGTTTCTCGATGCACTTCAGGCTTTGAAGATTACTGGCTTCTAGCTTTGAAATTTTATTGTCTTTTTCATAGAAGATTTCTAGAGCTTGACGTGCCTTTCAGTTAGATCTTCAGCCAAAGTATTCAGCATCAATTCTTTTTCTTTGACTTCATGTTGAAGCTCGATATCTTCAGACCATAGGTTGCCCATGGCCATTTGAGCACTTGCATCTTTGACATCTTTTTGCGCCTTCAAAGCTTTTCTTAATATAAGTCCCTACGTGTTGTAAAGAGTAACTTAAAATCACATCACGAGAACTTTATTTATTTATAGGCATAGAACAAAAACCTTATCTTTAGACTGTTTAGGCCAAGCAATCTGCAAGCTGATCATTCAACATCCCAGAAAGTACGCACTCAAGCTTTAGATAGCCAATGTTATTCATCATGATATGACACACATCAATTTCTCCACTGTCCGCAAGACAGTAGAGATAGCATCTTCCACATTACCACCATAAACGAGCACGCCTGATCAATATTTTAGATCTTCAGTATAATCTTGCACTTCGATGATTTGCTCAGCAGTCAGCTCTCCTCTGGAGCATGCTAGATGATGTATTCAGGTGGCCCAGCCGGTTCCTCTTCGGCTAGGGTATCTACATCCTCTTTGGAGCATTCAACTTGTTCTTATTTATCCTTTGATTTATTAGGAACAGTGTAGGCCTTCGAAACAACAATTTTCTCTGAAGTATAGTCACCCTTCGAAGTGTCAATCTTTTGTGTCAGTTTGGATACGACATTATCAGCGCTTGGCACGTTATCCCTCTTTAGAGAAGGCGGAACAGGCTTCATTTTGGATGCTCTTTAGATTTCAAGATTGCCTTCAGAATGTTTGCCATACTCTTGCCCTTTCACGGTGTCCATTTGGGAGTCGGTTTTGACTTTGCCTCTGATTTGGGCTTCGACGTATGCTGTAGACTAGCTAGGGGAACTACGTCATGAATAGGCAGCTCAACTACCTCTTCCATATCCATTGTCTCCTCGTTTGTTGGAAACAAAGCACTTTCAAAATACTTCAAAAATAAACCAGCATAACTTAGAAAAAAGACTAGAGGAGAATGACTACCTTCGTCAAGCCAGAAGAGCCAACCTTAAGCTCAGTGACTAGTGCGGGCTTAGTGTCACACCCAGTTTTGGAAGGCAAACCGAATGTGAACCATGTACGTGTCAGGAGCAGAAATTCACGTACACAGCGATTACATAGTTGGACATCATCACACATTGCTCAAAGTAATAGCGGAAATAAGTACTTTATTACATCAAGATGTCCAAGACATCCATAAAGTCATTAACCTAAGTCATAGTCATCATCAAAGTGCGAATACAAAATGTAGTACGATAAGGCCTTCACAGGTAGCTAACTGGGGGTTTGCCACTAAACACAACTAGAACTCATTGAAGTCCTAAAACTCCTAGAAATCCTCCATATTGCCTTCATCTTCTCCTGAGCACTGATGGCAATGGGGAGAACCTGGGGTTGGGTGGTTTTTAAAGCAAGGGTGAGTACACATCAACGTACTCAGCAAATGTCCAATTTGGCTAAAGTGGACTAGCTGTATGTGGAGTTAAGCTTAAAGCAGTTGCTTTTAGTTAGTCAAGTATTTATTACTGGCAAGTTTTATCAATAATCCCAATTTATTACCCAAATGGCACTCCATCCAAGAGGAAATACCAAGTACCATAAGGATAGTCATCATCATAAAGTAACCAAAGTTATTCTAATAAAAAAGGATCCCAAGGCTTCTCTTAACCATGAGCACGACTGATATACCAGTTTCTAACACTCTGTAGAGGTTGCACACTTTACCCACGAGCCGTGATTCCCTTTCTATCCGAGGAGCGCTACTCCCCATTGACCACTACCTAGGTGGCCAGGCAGGGTACCACTACGTAGCCCTTTACAAAGATTCCCCTGGTGTATAGTTTCTCATTAGGTTTCGCCAATCATATAAACACAGTACTCCTCTCTAAGGTGGGTGACTAACAAAACCAAATCAAATGAACCTCGGCACCCACCCTTAGCAGAGCAAGCACTATGCCCTGACCCCATTGACGGCACAACGACAAAGCCAACAACACCCCCAATTTCATCCAATTAATCAACAAAGGGCGTCCCATACCACCCTCATGGTTGCACTGTTTTCCTGGGTGGTCTCTCAACGAACAGGTCCTTACGGAGAGGTACTCAGGAAACAGCCTGAGTCCCCTAAAGTATCACAAGTTCATCATCATAATCAAGATCATCGTATCATCAATATTGTCATCATGTTCAATGATTAAAGTAAAGCAATAGCATGAAGCCAACCATAATAACCCAAAAGGTAATCAAGGACAAGGTAAATTCAAAGCTAGTCAATCCTTAGGTCGATCATGGTATGCAGGATAGTGAATTATAAAGTAAATATGACATAATGGATTAGAGGACACTTGCCTTCATCAGGTTGCTACTTAGGGAAGTCTTCTGCAACACACTCGGAAACCTCGGACTGCTTGTTGTCTACGCAAAACAATCATTCATTCAACACATTTGGGGAATGACAAAGTAACAATACACCAAACGTATGCAACCAAGTGAACACATGTTCAATAGAAAAGTATAAACACAAAAGTGAAATCTAGATTCTAGGGTAGATTAATACACCTAGAGGTTTGTTGTTCTCTAAGTAGTGCCTATCTTAGTGGATTACATTACTTAACTATATCTATCTTAAGGACAAGGTTAGCCACTTAACTATTCATTAGTGTTTCCTTTTTATTTCCCTTCTAATAAATAATCCCTCACCTTAAATGAACCTATTGTCTAGACATAAAATTTAGACATGCAAACAATGAAAGATTATAATTTAAACAAATAGAGAATAATATTATGAGCATTTTGCAATATGAACCACCCAATTTGGAGTTCATATGCAAAAGATATGAAATTCACAAGTTCTAGAATTCAAAACACTAAATTAGACCCAATTCTGTGATGAAAATAAAGGCCAGGGGCTTCTCTACAAGAAACTAGGGGCCTGAGCGTAAGTCACAGGACTGCGGGTTCTATTTCTAGGAAACTGATGGGCTCTTTAACAAAATAACCACGCGAAGGGGTACGGGGTGTCCTCAGCTATCCAATCACAGATCGACGTCCGAGATCAGCCCTGAGCACGAGCGCGCATGCAGGCGCGGGCACAGACTGACAAGCGAGCTAGGGAAGTCAACGGCTCTGGGTCGAGGCAGGCTAACCGACCGGTCCCAGCTGTAGAGGCACGAGCGAAGGAACGGACCCGAGCGGCTGGATCCCGAACGGACGGTTATGATTAGATCTAGTCTGTTTAAATATGGGCCGCCTGATCTCAGGTGGACGCCTGAGATCCAACGGCAAGCCCGGTCTGGGTTTCTAGGCTGCTAGCGGCGGTGCCGCCCGACTTCGTGGAGGAGCTCTGCCAGAGACGAGGGTGCGGGCATGCCGGGGGCCCTGGGGCACTGGGAAGGACTCAGGTGGGTTCGAGGTGATGCGGTGAACACAACCGTGGGCACAACATCGGCGCAGGAGCACCAGAGGGTGGCGGTCCGCGACGAGATGGCTTGGCGGTGGCGCAGCTCAACTCTAGCGAGCGATTGCGCACACACAAGGGTAGGAAAGGGGAAATTAGGGGCAAGGGGAGGTTTGTTACCTCAAGAGAGGGCTCTGGGGCCTTCGAACGGCGGCAGGGATGTGGTGAGGCCTTGGGTCGACGGCGGCGGGGCTTCGACTGCATGGTGGAGGTCGGGTGAGCGTGAGCAAAGAGAAATGAAGTGGCGAATTGAGGGGCGTCCTGAGTTGCTAGCGTTGAGGCAGAGCTCACCGGGGAAACAGACATGGCAGGGACTCGACGACGGCCATGGAACAAGACCGAGACAACGACAAATGGTGGCGGAGCTCCTCTGGTGCACGCATGGGTCGAGACAGGTGCTAGGGTTCTGCGAGTGCATGAGTGAGTGAGGAGGGAGAGCGAGTGGGGTGCAGGAAGCTAGAAATGGCCAGGGTGGGGGTGGGTGCAGCCTCGGCGTGCGTCGTAGGCGCGGAGTCCACGGTGTGCATGCGGGTCGTGCGCGCAGGCGATTGGGGGGGACGGGTCCGATAGGCGCGGTCCACGGGCCAGCAAGATAGGGTGCGCAAATGGGTGGTCAGCACCGACGGGTGGGGCCCGCTGCGTAAAGAGAGAACGAGGTGCGCACGAGGGAAAAGGGCATGGACAGGACGGCCCCACCGGGCAGAGGGAGAGAGGGAGCGAGGGTGCGAGTGTGCATGGGCGAAGGGAATGGTGCCGATAAGCGGGTCCCACCGCGCGGTGAGAAGGGGCGCAGGCGCGCAGGCGCGCAAGCTGGGTCGAGTTGGGACGGCTGGGCTGAAATAGGTTTTTCCTTTTTCTTCTAAATTTCTAATTCCTTTTCTTTTTATTTCTCTATGGAATTCAATTCAAATCAAACCAGAATTCAAATTCAAATATTTCAAACATGTGAATCAACCAAAAATAAAGTTTAAGCTTAGCATGATGCGAACATTCATATCTCCCCTAGTTTTAATTTTCTAAAGAAAGTAATATATCTCTCACATAATTAACCCAAAATTCTATTAAAGAGAATGGAAAAGGAAATCTATGGAGGTGAGAAAAGGAGTAACACCTGAATTTTGTAGGTATTAGAGAAGAAATTTTATACCCCTAAATTCAGGGTGTTACACTTGGTGATAGTTTCCTCAATAGGAGTAATTGCCATGGATAAACTCATCTCAATAATAAATGTCCTTTTTTCATAGTAAGCCTTCAACCGCTTCACTGAAAATTTTACCCTCTTCTATTTTAGGGCATCCACCACCAGTTTCAAGGCACTCTTCCACTTTTCCCTCTACTTTATGTCAGCTGGGGATAATATGGATACACGAAGCGTTTAGCGTCAAATACCCGGTTCAACCTTCTTTACCTTGGGCTCTGAAGTCAACTTGTAGAAAATGGTGAAGCCTAAGAGGGAGATGGCTGAATTAGGACTTCTAAAAACTTCTTTCAAAACTAGTCCACAAATAAATCCCTAAAACAAAACCTATGCAAATAACTTAACAAGATTGTGCAAACTAGGTTTTGTCTATGTGTTGCTATCTCTACCACAAAAGGAGTTATGCAACCTAAGTTCCAATCCTATATAATCTACACTAAGAATAGTAAAGATTTCAACTTAAGTAGAGAGAGTAAATGTGGAAGATTAAAAAGCTAGTAGAGAAAGCAAACTCTTGTTGATGATTTCAGTATTTTTACTGAGGTATCCATAACCACGCAAGGTCTCGACTAACCCTCGTGATGCTCCTATGCAAAGGGTAGCCCACGCAAGGGCCAAGCACCATGGACGAGTAATTCCGAAGAGAGCCACATGCCTTCTCCACGTGCAAGTGGTGCTCCGCTTCTGGACTCCTCTCGGACGCACCCCACCGTCTTCACTATCAAGCTTCAGGCCGAAACATCGTGGGCCTCGTTCCCCCTAGTACATGGTGGCGGCGTGACACAAACACAGTTGTCACGGTCTCACGAGACTCTCGCCCACTCGGTACAATATAACAACGGCTCGCGCAAGAGCCAAGAGGTTATGTTGGTTTTTCTAAACTCACTCAACTAACTAGGGATCACCTAGAGCAAGTGTAATAGCGGTCTAACTAACCTAAGCACTTCGTAAAGCACCTATGATATCATTGAGTGATTCTATTAAGCACTTAGGTGTTTGAGCACTTGGAAATGTCTATAACATGTGTTGGTATGTTGCTTGGGCTCCCACACCTTCAAATGGTCGGTTGGAGGGGTATAAACAACCTCCACCTCAAATATAGCCATAGGACATAAAGCTATCTGTTTCTGTCGTCCGGCGCACCGGACAATCTGGTGCACACTAGACAAGTCTCGTGCCCTGGCAACGCCAGTCGACCGTTGAGGAGTTGTAGTCAACCGTTTGATAAAGGTGTTTCCGACCGTTGGCCAGACTATTCGGTGCACACCAGATAGTTTGGTGCTCTAGCTCCCGAGAGTTCATTTGTGGAGCTCTCTGCGCAGGCTGTCTGGTGCAGACCGGACACTCCGACATGTTCACATCGGACAGTTCGGTGTGCCACCAGTGCGCTGGCTAAATGCCCTTTTCTTGTTTTCTTCAATCTTTTTCTTGTGCTCTTTTGGTCTAGATTCTTAGACTTGTGCTTGGTATTTGTTGATCTTCTAAGTATCTTTTAGATCTTATTTTGAGGTGTTTCTTCCTTAGAGTCTCAGTCCAATCCTCTTCGCATCCTATGAACTATAAAGCACAAACACTTGGGAAACATTAGTACACAGATTATGATAATCATCAAACACCAAAATCATTTAGTCAAATGGGTAGGGGGTCCATTTTCCTTACAATCTCCCCTTTTTGGTGATTGATGACAACACAACCAAAGCAAGCAAATATAACAAATATTTTGATGTAAATATGCAATCTTCTTGCTAGGATGCATGAATGTTCCCACAATGTGAGATTATGGACCTAAGTCTCCCGTAACTCCATAATCCACATACTTCCTATTTTGGACCAAAACCAATTGTAGAACCAAAACCACTTATAAGATCAAAAACTTAAAATTTGGTGGTGTTTGGTATTTGATATACTTTGAATTGTTTTTGTCCCTAAGACTTCTCTGCTTTGGATTCAAGCACTAAAAAGGAAGACATTTAAAGCAAAAAGGAAGCAATCAAAAGACTTGCCCTCTAAAAAGATTACTCCCCCTAAAATAGAACTCTCTCCATTTGAAAAGGTATACTCCCCTTTTTATAGAAAAAGACATACTCCCCCTGTCAAAGATCCTCTAGATAGGAAAAGCACATGAAAAAGAGAGGAAACAAGACAAGATTGAATAGACTAACTCCCCCTAAAGCTATGCATAGGTAAAAGGTATATTTTAACTACATATGTGTAACACCCTGAATTTGGGGTATAAAATTTTTCTCTAATATCCATCAAATTCAGGTGTTACCTTTATCCTCCTCTTCCTTTTTGCTCTTTTCTCTTCATTTCAATGTAGTAGGAGTTATTTAGATGTCATGTATAAATAAAACTCTAAGGGTATGATGGTTGTTGCATCATACCGGAGTGCATTTATTTTTCTGTTTGGCGTATTGTCGCGGTATGTATTCATTTAAATTGTAGCTCTTTCTGTGTATAAATATGATTAGAGAGAATAAAAACAAAAGAAAGAGAGAAAAAGGAAATAAATAAATAAAAGGGAAATCAGCCCCCTCTCCCTTTCAGCCTGCTCGTGGCCCAATTCTATCTCCCCAGCCTCGTGGCCCAGCTTTGCGTCCCCCCTGCGTTCCTGGCCTGCCCCCTCACCAGCCCATCTGGTCGCCTGCCCCTCGCCAGCCAAAACATCCGTGTGGCTGGCCCACCTCGTGCACCCCGCGTCACCCCAGCCTAGCACGCCACACCCCCGCCCAGCCTGCTTGGCCTGCCACAGCCCACGCGCCCCTCCTCTCCGCAGCCCACCACCGCGCCCCTCCTCTCAGCAGCACACCAGCACGCCTCTCCTCTCCGCAGCCCACTAGCGCGCCCGAGGCCCAGCCGCGTCCCACGCATCCTGGCCCAGCTCCCGCGGCCCACCCAGCGCACTCCTCCTTCCCCTGGCCCGTCCCCGCGCAGGGACGTTCGCCTGCACGCACCACGTCGCCTCTAGCCGCGTCTCTTGTCGCCAACCACGCCCACATCGCCTCCTCTCTCGCCAAAACTGTCAGCCGCCCTCCTCTCTCCCATCCCACGCCAGAACGCCGACCCCCACCTGCACCAGTGCGCTCACAGAGTGGTGCAGCAGCGCCGTCTCGCCCACTCCCTCTACCCCCACCATGCCGGCTGCCCTGTGCCCTCGTCGTTGCCGGCGTCCGAGCTCGCCCCTCCGTTCATCGTCGTTCCTCGCATTGGCCTAGTGGTGCCCCAACGTCGGCACCCCCTCCCTCTTTCTCCCTTGTCGGGCAGGCTCGACGGCGAGCCGGTGCCCCTCCGCGGCGTGCAGCCATGGCTGCCAGCCCGCAGCCGTCGTGGCCCGTGGCCCTGCTCGGTCGGCCCTAGCCCTTTGCGTGCGGTCGGCCTGCCAGCACGGCGGCACGACCAGCCAGCCCCGCCGTCATCATGCTCGTGTCCTCGTCGTCGCTCGTGCGGTGCGTCGTGCACGTAGCATGTCGTCGTACCTCGCGTCGTCTCACCGTCGTCGCGAAGTAAGCCTCGCCTACCCCTTGCGCGCAATTCACATGAGGTTCGCGCGACGACACGCAAATCGCTAATTACGCGCTCTAAACAAAGTCATTTCGTCATGTCGTTTAGGCTAAATAATTAGTTAATGGTGTGGTTATCGGTTGTTAAAAAACATGAGGTTCAATCGAATCTAGTTTATAATTTTAATTATGCGATTGTAAATACGTGGCAATGTGATTTTAACCACTTAGATTTTGTATTTAATATCTATTTAGCGTTTGGTATAAAAACAACATTTAGTTAGTGAGTCGCGTGTGCTGTTCGCACGCATTGTCGCGCGTCAATTGCGCATGGTCACATGTGGTCGTGAACGCTTTCTGTGTGCTCTTCGCATGTGACGCGCTCGTTGTTCCCACGTGTGGCGCTCACTGTTGTCGTGTCGCATGTTATAGTTGAATAATTAATATTAGTTTGTTCGAGGGTTAATAAAATAATAGCTTAAGTAGAACGAGTCGGTAGTTTTAACTCATGCTTTTATAAATATAAATGTTAATTAATGTGATTAATACCAACTCAAATACTTGTCATTAATTATTTGTTCGTTGTTCGCGCGTGACATCGTTTGCGTGTCACCGTGCGTGTCGTTCACACGTGTCGATGCGTTGTCGCGTGCGTCGTTCCGCGCACCTTGTTTAGTGAGTTGTGCGTCGTGTCGCACGGCAATAAACTGTTTCGCCTAGAATCGCTCACGTTAATTAATTTACGTAATTAAACGATGGCTAACCGAGTAGTAAATCAATCAGAAGTAAGTGTTAATTCTATTGATGCATGCGATAAATACCTCTAATTGCGGTTATGCCAACTTAAGTGTTGCATTTAATATATGTGTAGTATAAATACGACACAGTTTAGTAGTATTTCGCGTGTCGCGCCAATTTCGCGGGTCCTGTGTTGTTTGCGTGTCACCATTATTCGTTTGCGCCTCGCGTGCTATTCGAGCGTTGTCGCGTGCTGTTCGCGCGCGTAGTCGGGTTAACTCATGCGTGTCGCGCACTGTCATGCGCGTTGTTTCGTGTGCCGTCCACGCGTTGTTTTGTACAGTGTCGTGTGTCGACCACGTGTGTCGCGCGGCGTTTGCGCGTGATAATAAATTGTTTTTGTTTACAAACACTCATGTTAATAACGTTAATCTGTCGGGTCACATATTTTAAATAATGTTTGCTCGACTAATGTTGATTAGATTAATATTCCAATTTGATTATATATAGTTTTCGACTTGCGCTTGGATAATAAACATTACCATGGTTAATGTTAACTTAAATACTTTTTATTTATTTAATATTTGTTTAATGTAAACATGTCCTCTGTTTAGCATGTTCCCGCCTGTCGCGCGTGTTGTTCCGCACGTGATGGCGTGCTCGTTCGCGCTCGTCGAGCGTGCTGTTTCGTGTGTCGTCAGCGTGCTATGTCGCGCGTGTCCGCGCGTCGTTTGCACGCTGTCGTGGTGTTTCGCGCGTCGTAAATTCGTCTCTCTTAGAATCTCCTGTTTTAATTAAATTACTTAATTAACTGACATTTGTTAGTG
The DNA here is from genome assembly GCA_029449295.1 of Zea luxurians. Lineage (NCBI taxonomy): Eukaryota > Viridiplantae > Streptophyta > Magnoliopsida > Poales > Poaceae > Zea > Zea luxurians. The sequence continues at coordinate 694,115 of JAOPSE010000375.1, forward strand.
TAGCAGATTAGTCGAACTAAACGGTGTATAATATTTATATTTGATAATGTCGAACTAAAAGTTATAGTTAATACGTGTTTAGCATTAACGCGCTAATCTCTCAACCGTAGCTTCGAGTTCGACGTTTCTTTCCCTCGCGTGATCGTAGGATCGAGCTTTATTTTATGCTGCATGTTTTTATAACATTTATCTTATATGGTGTAATGTTCTTATGCATATATATGTTTGTTTGTTTGTTCCTGTTTGTATTTGCTATGCGTCACGAATAGATCGCGATTCGTTTCTAAGCTTCGAGGAATCGACGGTCAAGCTTCAACGACCAAGTGAACAAGCTCCCCGAGTTCTATAAGGTTGAAGATCCTGAGCATCTGTTTGGTGAAGACAAGTGTCCTCTGACCCATTATGTCCTATCTACTTATAATTCACTGTCCCGCATTACTTAATTGAAACCTAAGGATTGACTAACTTTGTATTTACCTTGTCCTTGATTACCTTTTGGGTTATTATGGTTAGCTTCATGCTATTGCTTTACTTTAATCAATGAACATGATGTGAACAGTTATGATACAATACTGTTATTATGATTATGATGATGTTCTTGTGACACTTTAGGGGACTCAGGCTATTTTCCTGAGTACCTCTCCGTAAGGACCTGTTCATAGAGTGACCACCCGGGATAACAGTGCAGCCATGAGGGTGGAATGGGACACCCTTAGCTGATTAATTAGATGAACCTGGGGGTATAGTTGGCTTTGCAGGAGGGCCGTCAATGGGGGGCCGGGGCGTAGTGCTCGATCTGCTAAGGTGGGGTGCAGAGGTTCATTCGATTTGGTTTTGGTTAGTCACCCACCTTGGGGAGGTGTACTGCGTTTGTACGACTGGCGAAACCTAACGAGCAGCTATGCACCAGGAGAGTCTTTGTAAAGGATATATAGTGATACCCTGCTAGGCCACCTAGGTAGTTGTCAATGGGGATTAGCTCTCCCTAGGCAGAAAGGGAATCATGACTCGTGGGTAAATTGTGCGACCTCTGTAGAGGGAATGAAACTGATATATCAGTCATGCTCACGGTTATGAGCGGGCTTGAGATCCTCTTTGATTAGAGATACATATGATATGAGATACAATGGTTCTATTTATGGTTTTGGCTTGATGATGATAATGATGCTTCCTCGATGAGGAAATGGTTCACGGGTTGGCTATTACTAAAACTTGGCTTCCACTAATAATAAATACCTGACCAACTAAAAGCAACTGTTTGAGCTTAACCCCACATAAAGCTAGTCCACCACAGCCAAACAGGACATTTGCTGAGTACGTTGATGTGTACTCACCCTTGCTTTCACAAAACACCAGGTTGCCTTTGGTGCAATCTATGCTCAGGTAAAGAAGAAGGCGTCAAGGCGGATCTCTAGGAGTTCTAGGACTTCGATGAGTTCGAGGATTAGGCTAGCGACCTCCCCAAGTCAGCTGCCTGTGGTGGGTTTATTTACGTTGGCTACGTTTCTATTTTGTGCACTTTGATTTATACTATGTAAATGACTCTAGTCTTTCGTATTATTACTTACTCTTTATTGTTATTCGAAGCATTGTGCTATGATGAGTCATTTATGTAATCGCCATGTACGTGAATTTCTGATCCTGGCACATACATGGTTCGCATTCGGTTTACCTTCCAAAACTGGGTGTGACATAAGTGGTATCAAAGCCTTGCGGACTGTAGGACCGCTATCCTAGAGTAGCACTGGCCGTTTTAAGGACTTATTGACTATTACTTCACCTCATCCTTGATTCTGCTTCAAAATATTAGTCACCTCGACTAATTCTATGTTGTGCTCCTATGTGCCCCCTTGCCAAAAGTATTTTATTCTGGTATGGTCTATACTTCTCTCATTCTATTAGATCTAATCTCACTCTTGTGCTTGCGACATCTTTTTAGATGCCCCCTGACTATAACCTTATTGCCTTTGGAATTCTTTCCTTTTCTGTCATTAAATTGCCACTGTTTAGCTATCTCTATTCCCTTGGTATTGCATGCTCGCATCCCTAGATTCTTCAATACTCTTGTATCAAATACTTGCCTCTAAATCTTTGATTTCTACTTAAACATTCCAGTTTATATGTCCATGACAGAAAGACCTTTTCCTTTTCTGTTGTTAACTCGCTATCTTTCGTCAATTTCTTGTCTCTTAGTATTGGTATGCTCATCTCCTTGAAATCTTACATACTCTCATCTTTATATCCAATGTCTATTTAAAACATTTCAGTTTACATGTCCTTGACCACCCTTGTTTCTTAATGATCCATGAGCAGTCATTTTATTCTGCACATTTGTGGTAATCTGTTGTTTCCCTGTAACTTCCTTCGGTAATGATTTTTTTCTTCAACCCTTCTGTTGGAATCATACCTATCTTACCCTTGATTATTTTCTCCACTTCGCCACTTCGCGAGTCTTGCCTTAACTCTATCCTTGGTTATGCTTTTCACGATTATCATCTTTACCCTTGTCGCCTCTACATCTTACTTTGATGCTTATATTATATCCGTCCTTTAAAACTTCTCTCTTCCATCTCAATTTTATAGTTGTATTTTACCTATTTTCCCTTGGTCGTATTCTATTCCTTGTCGCTTGCGAGTTTTAACTCCATCCTTGGTCGTGCTTCAGTTGGGTATTACCTTTACCTTTCTCATCTCTTAATCTTACCTTGGTGATTACACTATGTCTGTTCTCTAAAATCTCCAATCTCCTATCCCAATTTGAGAGCGGTGTTTTACTTATCTTACCCTTAGCAATATCCTTTTCTTTGCTGTGGGTAAGCCTTGACATAACTCCATTCTTTGTTGTAATTATGCCACTGGCTCTTCAATACCTTCATCTTTTCTCTCATACCATTGTCTATTATCGCCCTTGACCCTTGCAATACTGATGTCTTTTACCTAAATGCTTACCTTAAACTTATCCTTTAAAAGCCTCCCCTTTCTTTCAACCCAATTTGGGCCTTGATTTATTTTCACTACTTGTTGTCTTACAGGTTTTGTCCCAATTCCACCCCTTGCTGTGTGTTTGTCTATTATCACCTTAACCCTTCTCATCCCTCAATCTTTACCTTGATGCTTATCATGTACTTGCATTTTAATGCCTCCCCTCCTATTTCAATTCAAGAGTGTTGTCTTACCCAACCCGCTCTTGGTCGTTTACTTTTCCTCTGTCGCATTGCAAGTCTTAGCTTTTGTTTGATATCACCCTTACCTTCGTAATCACTAGATCTTGTCTAGATGCTTATCTCAGGTCTGCTTTTTGGAATCTCCCCTTATCCATCTCAACTCGAGAGTAGTGTTCTACCCATTATGCCCTTGGTCACCCTTTGCTAAGTACGTTGATGTGTACTTTGATTTGTATTATGTAAATGACTCTAGTCTTTCGTATTATTACTTACTCTTTATTGTTATTCGAAGCATTGTGCTATGATGAGTCATTTATGTAATCGCCATGTACGTGAATTTCTGATCCTGGCACGTACATGGTTCGCATTCGGTTTACCTTCCAAAACCGGGTGTGACAATATGCATATATGGCAACATGGGGAGCATAAGATGTGAAATAATGACATAGTCTAATCAAATTTTAGAGAAGACATGTAAATGGTACCGATAGTGGAATGAAACCACTTGCAGAACTTGAATGACTACTACACACATGAAGGACATGAAAACGAGTATTAGTCTCGAAGACTTAGATTATAGAGTAACTTCCCCTAAAGGTGTGCATACAAGTTTCGAATACTTGTAGGAGACATGCACTTTGATTTTGAGATCAAGAGGGGCAAATTATCTATCATCTAAGCTTTGTCACATATAAGTCAGAGTGACACCACTTGAAGGATATAAATTTCGAAGCAAAACAAAAAGTGCCACCTATCTATGAGTTTTAAATAAGCTATGTGCCTTGCTTAACTAAACATTTTAAACCATGTACTTTTGCTTAAGAATATGAATTGAAAACAAGCATTCCTACCATATGATTGACCTAGTATGCATTAGTCTAATCAAAAGTAAACACCACATGTAAAACTAGGCATGTAAGGTAAAAAAACTAGATACAAGAAAATAGATACGCATATCTAAGAACAAGAAAATGCAATAAATCTAGTTACCTTAGTCATGGGTGGGGAATTTAGGTCCAAAGTATTCACTAACCCACTTGGCAATAGACTTGATCCGATGTGATGCATCTCATGATATACATCCCAATTTTGCCAAGTTCTCCAAATTCCTCGAAGTCCTTCGGACTTCTCACTTCACTCTCGGGACCCAAACCTTCGTGGTGCTTTTGATGGTTGAGATAATCTTCTTTGGCACCCAGATGTGTTTGGCCGTCTTTCCATTGTTGGCTTTCTTGTTGGCCTTGATGGCTATCACCTTTACATTCTTTTTTCTTCTTGATTGGGTATGGTATAGCCGCCTTTTTGTACACCTTGTTGATGTAGGTGTTAGAGATGTTGCTTGTTGGCTTTTTCTTTTGCTTCTCCCGGGTCTTCACCTTGCATTGGTAAGACTTGTAGCTTTCCTTGACAAAGCCATCAAACCATAGTTTCACCCTCCACAGGCTTGTTCACTCCAGTAGTGTTGTTATCCTGAGGAGGTTGGGTTTGTTTGGCTTTGCGTTTATTGTCATACAAGGCCTTACCTAGGCGAGCCACCTCTTGCTTCAATATTCATTTTCTAATGCAAAATCATTTGAACATGTTTCTATAACAATATTTTCAACAAGAACTTGATTGCTACAGTTAGAATCATCAATTCAATCTAAGCAAGAAGTAGAATCATCCTTTTTAATAATTTGAGGAATTTCAACTAAGAATGTTCCTGGTGTACTACCAATGTTTTCAAGCTTACTATTTAGCTCATTGGTATGTATGCTAAGAATTTCCATTTTCTCTAGCAAGTTTTCAATAACATCTTGAGAGATAGCTAACTTAGCTTTAAGCTTTTCATTCTTTTTAACAAGGCCATCATTAGTAGTTGAGTTTGGAGCTTTAGATTCTAATTGCAAAAGTTTCAAACTTTAGCAAGAATTTATAATCGTTTTGAGAGCTCAGCAACTTACTTTTCAAAGTTTTAAGTTGAGCCTTTTGTTTAGTGCAAACATCCTCAAAAAACTTTACGGCATGCTCCAACTCATCTAAGGAGGGCTTTCCCTCACCATCACAATCATCGTCATTACTACTATCATCACTAGAGGATGCAATACTCGATTTACATCTTGCCATAAGGCATTTGTGTGATGAAGAGCGTGAGGATCATGATGAAGAGCGGCGGCTGCAGCTCCTTGGTGAATCATCTTTGCTCGAAGAATCATCTCAAGTCTTAACACTTCTAAGTGTCTTGCCTTTGCTCCTCCTCTTCTTGGGTTCGGCCAAATTTGGGCAATTATCCTAGAAATGTCCCTTCTCCCCACATGCAAAGCATCCTCTCTTTCTTTGCTTTTTCTTGTCAATGTTAAAGAGAAGATCCTCGACCTACATGGTCACACTCATTAGATTAATCTTATGAATCATCCTCATTACCTTTACAATGCGTCAGACTGTTTCTTCGTCATTGGAGGATGATGTTGAGGCTTGATCATCTTCTTCATCATCATCTTCACCTTCTTCCTATTCTTCACTTGAGAAACTTGAGCTTAGAGCCTTCTTCTTACCTTTCACCTTTGTGTGTTCATCACATGCAAAAGCATATGGCATTGAAGAAGTTGGTTCCTCTTCTTGACCCATCTTCCATGATATCTCAAATGCCACAATTTTCCCAATTACAATGGCCATGGTCATTTAACTCAAGTCCTCCAAATTATAAAGGATGGTGATGATGCTCCCATATTTTGTTTGATGCAATAAGGTGATGATCTTCCTCACAATGTCCACATCACCTAGCTTATTAATGCCTATAGAATTGAGCTCATTGATATTTAAATTTAAACGAGACTACATATCTCTAACAAGCTCATTTTCTTCATTCAAAAAGAATTATATTCATTAAGACTAGGCAATGTTTTTGATCATGGACATTTGATATGCTCTCATGGAGCTCATGTAATTTAAGCCAAATCTCATTAAAACTTTAAAGGTGAATACTTGATTAAAAATGTCTATGCTAAGAGATTGATACAAACAATTTTTGGCTCTAGCATTCAAATGTATTTCTTTTTCATCACTTGTGGTGAGCTTTTCGGGATTCTTAGGTGGTTTCATCCTGTCACGAGTGACTCTCCAAACACCTAGATCAACCACTTCTAGATAACAAGCCTTTCTAGCAGTATAATACGGAAGTTAGTGCCATTGAAATGTGGTGGCCTATGGGTATCCATCTCCTTTCCCTAAAAAGCGTCGGCTCTATTAGTGGTGAAGCTAAAATGATTCAAATGAGCCAGACCAGGCTCTGATAGGAAATGGTGACGCTTAAGAGGGTGTGAATTAGGACTTTTAATAACATTTTAAAAACTAGGCCCAAATAAATCCCTAGATCAAAACCTATGCAAATAACTCAACTAGATTGTGCAAACTAGGTTTTGTCTATGTGTTGCTATCTCTATCGCAAAAGGAGTTATGCAACCTAAGTTCCAATCCTATATAATCTACATCATGAATAGTAAAGATTGCAACTTAAGTAGAGAGACCAAATGCAGAACATTAAAGAGCTAATAGAGAAAGCAAACACTCATGGATGACGCCGCTATTTTTTCGAGGTATCTGGAACCACGCAAGGTCCCGACTAATCCTCGTTGGTACCCCTACGCAAAGCGTAGCCCACGCCAGGGCCAAGCACCCTAGATGAGTAACTCCGTAGAGAGCCGCGTGCCTTCTCCAAGCGCAAGTGGTGCTCCGCTTTCGGTCTCCTCTCGGACGCACTCTGTCGTCTTCACTATCGAGCTTATGGCCGAAACGCTATGGGCCTCGTTCACTCTGGTACATGGTGGCAGTCATGACACAAACGCGGTTGTCACGGTCTCACAAGACTCTCGCCCCACTTGGTGCAATATTACAACGACTTGCACAAAAGCCAAGGGGTTATGTGGGTTTTTCTAAACTCACTCAACTAACTAGAGATCACCTAGAGCAAGCGCAATAGCGGTCTAACTATCCTAAGCACTTCGCAAAACACCTACACCAATCACCGAGTGATTCTATTAAGCACTTGGGTGTTTGATCACATGGAAATGTCAATAACATGTGTTGGTGTGTTGCTTGGGATCCCACACCTTTAAATGGCTGATTGGAGGGGTATAAATAGCCTCCCCCTCAAATATAGCCGTTGGACATAAAGCTGACTATTTCTGTCATCGGGCGCACTGGATAGTCCGGTGCACAACGGACATGTCCGTTGCCCTAGCCATGTTAGCCAACCAATTGAGGCGCGGCAGTCAACCATTTGATAAAGGTGTTGCGAACCGTTGAACAGGCTATCATGTGCACACCGGGCAGTCTGGTGCTTGAGCCCCGAGAGTCCATTTATGGAGCTATCTACGTAGACTGTTCGGTGCACACCGGACAGTCCGGCGGCTTCACACCGGTCAGTCCAGCATCTTCACACTGGACAGTCCGGTGTACCACCAGTACGCTGGCTGACTGCCCTTTTCTTGTTTTCTTCAATCTTTTTCTTGGGCTCTTTTGGTCTTGAGTGTTGGACTTATGCTTGATATTTGTTGATCTTCTAAGAATCTTTTAGGTCTTTCTTTTGAGGTGTTGCATCCTCAGAGCCTCAGTCAAATCCTCTTCGAATCCCATGAACTACAAAGCACAAACACTTGGGAAAAATTAGTCCACAGATTATGTTGACCATCAAATACCAAAACCATTTAGTGAAATGGGTCAGGGTCCATTTTCCTTACATAGCTGTCAAGGCTTTGTCCTCCTTTTTAATGAAGTTACCTAGAACTTCATTACACTTTAGCTTAGTGGCTTGCAACCAATCATCATCTAGCTCACTAAATTGTTTCTTAAACCTGTATGTATATTTCGAACGTACCAAGTCACCCTTATCTGGATCTTGCCTAGATGGGCTACCTTCCTTCGTTTCTCGCATTCCCTAATTAGTTGAAAGTGGCCAGACACTGAAAGCCAAGTGCTCCTACACAAGATCCCTTCTGCCAATATAGCTTCACATAATGTTAAAAGGCACCAGAGCAGTTTGAGCTTTGTCATTCTGTCACACCCGGATTTAGGGGCCAAACCCGGGCGCGATTCACATGTGTGCTGGGAGGGATAACTCATGGTATAGAAACTAATGTCACATCTTTAATATATAATGGAGTTCTATACAAAATAGTTAAATAATTACATCATATGAAGATAATGATCTAGCAACCCAAAGTTGACTGGGAGATGATGGCCTAGACCACCACGAACTCATCATGACATCCTTCATGCGCCTCATCATGTGGTACCTGTTCTTGACCTAGGGGGATGTGAGTACAACAAGGGTGAGCTCACATATGTTCATCGCTCAACAAGTTGAGTGGAATAATGTGCATGAACTTCACCAAAGGTGGGAGCTCATGTGAAGTGTAAGGCTTACCAAAGAAGATGGTTAAAGCTGAGTGTTGGGGACTTGTTC